>CM055846.1:32572582-33172582 GCA_029490765.1 Euthynnus affinis
AAAACCGGACCTCCTATGACAAAGTTTTTGATATCTTTGGTTCAGGAGACTCTACTGAGCGATATATTACAATCTGAAGGCATAAGTATGAGCGGTCTCAGAGAAGATAGCAGTTGAATTTTGGAAAAATATGGAAAAATGTGCAATTGTTTTTGCATTTTTTGGACTTCCTGTTGGATTTAGGTCTGGGGTGTCAGTGTATGATTTGTAGGTCTTGAAGAGAGGAACAATATGATTTTTGGGTGCATTTCTCTGCGACATTCCTGTGGGCCGCAGTGGACAAAAATCACCCCAAAACACACCAAAAGTGACATTTTTGGACTCGTGTGTACTTCCTGTTGGATTTAGGTCTGGGGTGTCAATGTATGATTTGTAGGTCTTGAGCAGATGAGCAATTAGGCGTTGGTCCCATGTCTCCATGACATTCCTGTGGACCGCAGTGGACAAAACACACCCCAAAGCACCCCAACTTTGGAGTCCGATATTTTGAAAACCGGACCTCCTTTGACAAAGTTTTTGATATCTTTGGTTCATCAAAGTGTAGAGAGCGATATATTAAAATCTCAAGCCATGGCGATGAGCGGTGTCGGAGGAGATAGCGCTAGATGATGCGCAAAATTTGCGCAAAATTTGCGACATTTTTGGAATTATCATAATTCCTGTTGGATTTAGGTCTGGGGTGTCAGCGTATGATTTTTAGGCCTTGAGCAGACGAACAAGTAGGCGTCGGTCCCGTGTCTCTATGACATTCCTGAAGGCAGATACGGAAACTAGGTGGCGCTAGAGAGCCAATTTGGGGTGGAGGGGCATAATTTTTACATAATATCAAATTTTTCGCCGGACCCGTCGTCCCTGCCAAATTTGGTGAGTTTTCGCGCATTTTTAGGGGGTGAAATTCAGGGGGAAAGTCGCGTAAGTAGAAACAAAGAAAGTAACGGACCAGGATCAATAGGGTCTTCGCCCTGTCCCAGGGCTCAGGCCCTAATTAAAGCTGCAAGCAGCGTTGGACGGGCCTGAGCCCCCCCCGCGCACGCCGAGACCCGGCGCCACGCCGTCCCTCGCACTCGCCGCCCGCGAGCCCGGTGCAAGGGGCGTGAGTCTGCAGCCAAGTGGAGTTTGGTGCAGACAGGAGCGTGAGGGGCGTGACTCTGCAGCACCTTTAAAGTTCGCTGCAGACAGGAGCGTGTACAGTGAAGTCGTAGCAAGCTCCCTGTTATGGCTAAACATGACATGTGAACAGTGTGAGAATGACACGTCTGCTGAAGGAGAAGTGTGTGTGGAAAGCTTCTGATAAGTGTGTGTGAAAAATAAATCAATTTTCTATTTTTCTAAAAGTAAAGACTTGTAAGTCTCATGACCTGATAAAAGTAAGATTTAAATGTGTAAAACATGACTTTTTTGCTCCTGTCAATATTACAGAATAATCATGGAATTATGAATATAATCTCCACTTATAAACACTGTAACATATAACACATCCAAACATCACTCATAAGTGCCGTACTGTGCATCAGCATCGTCCCTGACCATAACCCCTGGTATACTGAAGCCATGTGCCCCTGGTATACCGAGGCCATGTGCCCCTGGTATACCGAGGCCATGTGCCCCTGGTATACCGAGGCCATGGCCCCTGGTATACCGAGGCCATGTGCCCCTGGTATACTGAGGCCATGTATCCCTGATATACTGAAGCCATGTTTCCCTGGTATACTGATTATTATTATATATAGTTATAATTACTATAATATTATTAACAACATTAAGTCAGGTAAAGTCTGATTATTTGAAAAATCACAGTAATAATTGCTTTATAGTTAATAACTGCATCGAAGAAAGAGCTTGCATATTAAACAATAGAGAAACATATACAATGTGTACAGAATATAAATGTTCTTGCCAAAATCAATATGTACTTTTCATCACGTGCATTAGAAAAAAAAGTAAACGTGTGTAAGCCACATGACCTGATAAAATAGTCATATATGTCATATATAATTATGGAAAAACCACAGTACAAAGCCTCAAAATGTACTTATGTTCATTTATGTACAGCACTTTATTACTAAGCAGGAAGACTCTGTGTGTGTGTGTGTGTGTGTGTGTGTGTGTGTCAGGTATCAAAAGAAAGAGCAGGCATTTTAAACAATAGAGAAACATATACAATGTGTACAGAATATAAATGTCCTTGCCAAAATCAATTTGTACTTGTCATCACTTTCCTTTTAAAAAAAAGTAAAGGTGTGTAAGCCACATGACCTGATGAAGTAGTCATATATTTCATATATAATTATGGAAAAACCACAGTACAAAGCCTGAAAATGTACTTCTGTTTATTTATGTACAGCACTGTATTACTAAGCAGGAAGACTCTCTCTGTGTGTGTGTGTGTGTGTGTGTGTGTGAGGTGTCAGATGTCAGGTGTCGACTCCACCCCCTCCTGCAGCAAGCTGCCCAGAGCAGGGGGAGAAATGTTCTACTCCTGTTGTAAAAATGACACAGTAGCCTTGAATTTTGGCCATTTGGACTGAAAATACCCACATTTTGTAGATATATGTGTTGCGAATCCAATGGTGTACATTTAAAAGTTGTGAGATTTACGGTTTAGACAGTAGTCCCTTAATTGATCGATGTGTGCCTGCTCAGAAAATGGCTCTCCCATTGAAACCCATTATAATGTGGAAATCGCTCACCGCGCTTGGAGGCCAATATTACGAAAACCGGACCTCCTATGACAAAGTTTTTGATATCTTTGGGTCAGGAGACTCTACTGAGCGATATATTACAATCTGAAGCCATAAGCATGAGCGGTCTCAGAGAAGATAGCAGTTGATTTCCACTGAAATTTGGGGAAATTTTGGAGGAATGTGGGAAAAATTTGAAATTGTTTTTTGCATTTTTTGGACTTCCTGTTGGATTTAGGTATGGGGTGTCAGCGTATGATTTTTAGCTCTTGCGAAGACGAACAATCTCGTCTTGGTTGCATCTGTCTGCGACATTCCTACGGGCCGTAGCGTCCGAAATAAAATCTCTCCCATTGACAACCATTATAAAAGTCACCAACTTTGGAGGCTGATATTTTGAAAACCGGACCTCCTTTGACAAAGTTTTTGATAACTTTGGTTCATCAAAGTGTATAGAACGATATATTAAAATCTGAAGCCATGACCATGAGCGGTCTCGGAGGAGATGTCGTCGAAAGGTCGTCTGCCATTTTGTTCAAAAAATGTGACATTTTTGGATTTTCTGGAATTCCTGTTGGATTTAGGTCCGGGGTGTCAGTGTATGATTTGTAGATCTTGAGCAGACGAACAATTAGGCGTTGGTCCCGTGTCTCTACGCCATTCCTGTGGGCCGCAGCGGCCAGAGAACTGCCAAAAACCAACTAGGTGGCGCTACAGAGCTAATTTGGGGTGGAGGGGTATAATTTTTACATAATATCGAATTTTTCGCCGGGCCCGTCGTCCCTGCCAAATTTGGTGAGTTTTAGAGCATTTTTAGGGGGGCAAATTCAGGGGGAAAGGCGCGTAAGGAGAAAGAAAGAAAGTAACGGACCAGGATCAATAGGGTCTTCGCCCTTTCAGGGCTCAGGCCCTAATTAAAGCTGCAAGCAGCGTTGGACGGGCCTGAGCCCCCCCCGCGCACGCCGGGACCCGGCGCCACGCCGTCCCTCGCACTCGCCGGGACCCGGCGCCACGCCGTCCCTCGCACTCGCCGCCCACGTCCGAGGGTGACCACGCACTGGCAGCCTGCCAACCCGGTGCGAGGGCTGTGCCTCTGCAGCACCTTTAAAGTTCGCTGCAGACAGGAGCGTGTACAGTGAAGTCGTAGCAAGATCCCTGTTATGGCTAAACATGACATGTCAACAGTGTGAGAATGACACATGTCTGCTGAAGGAGAAGTGTGTGTGGAAAGCTTCTGATAAGTTTGTGTGAAAAATAAATCAATTTTCTACTTTAAGCAGGTGCATTTTTTTTTAAAGTATAGACTTTGAAGCCTCATGATCTGATAAAAGTTGGATTTAAATGTGTACAACATGACTTTTTTGCTCCTCTCAATATTACAGAATATTCATGTAATAAATGAATTTTCTACTTTTCATCAAGTGCATTTTTATAAAAGTAAAGTCTTGTAAGCCTCATGATCTGATAAAAGTTGGATTTAAATGTGTACAACATGACTTTTTTGCTCCTGTGAAAATTACAGAATAATCATGGAATTATGAATATAATCTCCACTTATAAACACTGTAACATATAACACATCCAAACATCACTCATAAGTACAGTACTGTGCATCAGCATCGTCATTAACCCTAACCCCTGGTAAACTGAGGCCATGTGCCCCAAGGTCAGGAAAATTCTGATTATTTTATTAATCATATTATGAATTTTTTTATAGTTAATAACTGCCACGAAGAAAGAGCTGGCATATTAAACAATAGAGAAACATATACAGTGTGTACAGAATATAAATGTTCTTGCCAAAATCAATTTGTACTTTTCATCACTTGCATTTAAAAAAAAAGTAAAGGTGTGTAAGCCACATGACCTGATAAAATAGTCATATATTTCATATATAATTAAGGCAAAACCACAGTACAAAGCCTCAAAATGTACTTATGTTTATTTATGTACAGCACTTTATTACTAAGCAGGAAGACTCTGTGTGTGTGTGTGTGTGTGTGTGTGTGTGTGTGTGTGTGTCAGGTATCAAAAGAAAGAGCTGGCATATTAAACAATAGAGAAACATATACAGTGTGTACAGAATATAAATGTTCTTGCCAAAATCAATTTGTACTTTTCATGACTTGCATTTAAAAAAAAAGTAAAGGTGTGTAAGCCACATGACCTGATAAAGTAGTCATATATTTCATATATAATTAAGGAAAAACCAAAGTACAAAGCCTGAAAATGTACTTATGTTTATTTATGTACAGCACTTTATTACTAAGCAGCTAAGCAGGAAGACTGTGTGTGTGTGTGTGTGTGTGTGTGAGGTGTCAGATGTCAGGTGTCGACTCCACCCCCTCCTGCAGCAAGCTGCCCAGAGCAGGGGGAGAAATGTTCTACTCCTGTTTTAGAAATGACACAGTAGCCTTGAATTTTGGCCATTTGGACTGAAAATACCCACATTTTGTAGATATATGTGTTGCGAATCCAATGGTGTGCATTTAAAAGTTGTGAGATTTACGGTTTAGACAATAGTCCCTTAATTGATCGATGTGTGCCTGCTGAGAAAATGGCTCTCCCATTGAAACCCATTATAATCTGGAAATCGCTCACCGCGCTTGGAGGCCAATATTACGAAAACCGGACCTCCTATGACAAAGTTTTTGATATCTTTGGGTGAGGAGACTCTACTGAGCGATATATTACAATCTGAAGCCATAAGCATGAGCGGTCTCAGAGAAGATAGCAGTTGATTGCCACTGAAATTTGGGGAAATTTTGGAGGAATGTGGGAAAAATTTGAAATTGTTTTTGCATTTTTTGGACTTCCTGTTGGATTTAGGTATGGGGTGTCAGCGTATGATTTTTAGCTCTTGCGAAGACGAACAATCTCGTCTTGGTTGCATCTGTCTGCGACATTCCTACGGGCCGTAGCGTCCGAAATAAAATCTCTCCCATTGACAACCATTATAAAAGTCACCAACTTTGGAGGCTGATATTTTGAAAACCGGACCTCCTTTGACAAAGTTTTTGATAACTTTGGTTCATCAAAGTGTATAGAACGATATATTAAAATCTGAAGCCATGACCATGAGCGGTCTCGGAGGAGATGTCGTCTAAAGGTCGTCTGCCATTTTGTTCAAAAAATGTGACATTTTTGGATTTTCTGGAATTGCTGTTGGATTTAGGTCCGGGGTGTCAGTGTATGATTTGTAGATCTTGAGCAGACGAACAATTAGGCGTTGGTCCCGTGTCTCTACGCCATTCCTGTGGGCCGCAGCGGCCAAAGAAACCCCAAAAACCAACTAGGTGGCGCTAGAGAGCGAATTTAGGGTGGGGGGGCATAATTTTTACATAATATCGAATTTTTCGCCGGGCCCGTCGTCCCTGCCAAATTTGGTGAGTTTTAGAGCAGTTTTAGGGGGGCAAATTCACGTTGAAAGGCGCGTAAGGAGAAAGAAAGAAAGAAAGAAAGAAAGAAAGTAACGTACCAGTAACAATAGGGTCTTCGCCCTTTGGGCTCAGGCCCTAATTAAAGCTGCAAGCAGCGTTGGACGGGCCTGAGCCCCCCCCGCGCACGCCGAGACCCGGCGCCACGCCGTCCCTCGCACTCGCCGGGACCCGGCCCCACGCCCTCCCTTGCACTCGCAGCCCGCGTCCGAGGGTGACCATGCACTCGCAGCCTGCCAACCCGGTGCGAGGGGTGTGCCTCTGCAGCACCTTTAAAGTTCGCTGCAGACAGGAGCGTGTACAGTGAAGTCGTAGCAAGATTCCTGTCATGGCTAAACATGACATGTCAACGCTGTGAGAATGACACATTTCTGCTGAAGGAGGAGTGTGTGTGGAAAGCTTCTGATAAGTTTGTGTGAAAAAGAAAGCAATTTTCTATTTTTCTAAAAGTAAAGACTTGTAAGTCTCATGACCTGATAAAAGTAAGATTTAAATGTGTAAAACATGACTTTTTTGCTCCTGTCAATATTAGAGAATAATCATGGAATTATGAATATAATCTCCACTTATAAACACTGTAACATATAACACATCCAAACATCACTCATAAGTACAGTACTGTGCATCAGCATCGTCCCTAACCCTGGTATACTGAGGCCATGTGCCCCTGGTATACCGAGGCCATGTGCCCCTGGTATACCGAGGCCATGTGCCCCTGGTATACCGAGGCCATGTATTCGTGATATACTGAAGCCATGTGCCCCTGGTATACTGAAGCCATGTTTCCCTGGTATACTGAATATTATTATAATATATAGTTATAATTACTATAATATTATTAACAACATTAAGTCAGGTAAATTCTGATAATTTGAATAATCACATTAATAATTGCTTTATTAAAAAAAAAAGTAAAGGTGTGTAAGCCACATGACCTGATAAAATAGTCATATATTTCATATATAATTATGGAGAAACCACAGTACAAAGCCTCAAAATGTAGTTATGTTCATTTATGTACAGCACTGTATTACTAAGCAGGAAGACTGTGTGTGTGTGTGTGTGTGTGTGTGTGTGTGTCAGGTATCAAAAGAAAGAGCTGGCATATTAAACAATAGAGAAACATATACAATGTGTACAGAATTAAATGTCCTTGCCAAAATCAATTTGTACTTGTCATCACTTTCCTTTTAAAAAAAAGTAAAGGTGTGTAAGCCACATGACCTGATGAAGTAGTCATATATTTCATATATAATTATGGAAAAACCACAGTACAAAGCCTCAAAATGTACTTATGTTCATTTATGTACAGCACTGTATTACTAAGCAGGAAGACTCTGTGTGTGTGTGTGTGTGTGTGTGTGTGAGGTGTCAGATGTCAGGTGTCGACTCCACCCCCTCCTGCAGCAAGCTGCTCAGAGCAGGGAGAGAAATGTTCTACTCCTGTTTTAGAAATGACACAGTAGCCTTGAATTTTGGCCATTTGGACTGAAAATACCCACATTTTGTAGATATATGTGTTGCGAATCCAATGGTGTACATTTAAAAGTTGTGAGATTTACGGTTTAGACAATAGTCCCTTAATTGATCCATGTGTGCCTGCTGAGAAAATGGGTCTCCCATTGAAACCCATTATAATCTGGAAATCGCTCACCGCGCTTGGAGGCCAATATTAGGAAAACCGGACCTCCTATGACAAAGTTTTTGATATCTTTGGGTCAGGAGACTCTACTGAGCGATATATTACAATCTGAAGCCATAAGCATGAGCGGTCTCAGAGAAGATAGCAGTTGATTGCCACTGAAATTTGGGGAAATTTTGGAGGAATGTGGGAAAAATTTGAAATTGTTTTTGCATTTTTTGGACTTCCTGTTGGATTTAGGTATGGGGTGTCAGCGTATGATTTTTAGCTCTTGCGAAGACGAACAATCTCGTCTTGGTTGCATCTGTCTGCGACATTCCTACGGGCCGTAGCGTCCGAAAATAAAATCTCTCCCATTGACAACCATTATAAAAGTCACCAACTTTGGAGGCTGATATTTTGAAAACCGGACCTCCTTTGACAAAGTTTTTGATAACTTTGGTTCATCAAAGTGTATAGAACGATATATTAAAATCTGAAGCCATGACCATGAGCGGTCTCGGAGGAGATATCGCCTAAAGGTCGTCTGCCATTTTGTTCAAAAAATGTGACATTTTTGGATTTTCTGGAATTCCTGTTGGATTTAGGTCCGGGGTGTCAGTGTATGATTTGTAGATCCTGAGCAGACGAACAATTAGGCGTTGGTCCCGTGTCTCTACGCCATTCCTGTGGGCCGCAGCGGCCAAAAAAACCCCCAAAACCAACTAGGTGGCGCTATAGAGCCAATTTGGGGTGGGGGGGCATAATTTTTACATATTATCGAATTTTTCGCCGGACCGGTCGTCCCTGCCAAATTTGGTGAGTTTTAGAGCAGTTTTAGGGGGGCAAATTCACGTTGAAAGGCGCGTAAGGAGAAAGAAAGAAAGTAACGGACCAGGATCAATAGGGTCTTCGCCCTGTCCCAGGGCTCAGGCCCTAATTAAAGCTGCAAGCAGCGTTGGACGGGCCTGAGCCCCCCCCGCGCACGCCGGGACCCGGCGCCACGCCGTCCCTCGCACTCGCCGGGACCCGGCGCCACGCCCTCCCTTGCACTCGCAGCCCGCGTCCGAGGGTGACCATGCACTCGCAGCCTGCCAACCCGGTGTGAGGGGTGTGCCTCTGCAGCACCTTTAAAGTTCGCTGCAGACAGGAGCGTGTACAGTGAAGTCGTAGCAAGATCCCTGTCATGGCTAAACATGACATGTCAACAGTGTGAGAATGACACATTTCTGCTGAAGGAGAAGTGTGTGTGGAAAGCTTCTGATAAGTTTGTGTGAAAAATAAATCAATTTTCTACTTTAATCAGGTGCATTTTTTTTTAAAGTATAGACTTTTAAGCCTCATGATCTGATAAAAGTTGGATTTAAATGTGTACAACATGACTTTTTAGCTCCTCTCAATATTACAGAATATTCATGTAATAAATCAATGTTCTACTTTTCATCAAGTGCATTTTTATAAAAGTAAAGTCTTGTAAGCCTCATGATCTGATAAAATTTAGACCTAAATGTGTACAACATGACTTTTTTGCTCCTGTCAATAATAGAGAATAATCATGGAATTATGAATATAATCTCCACTTATAAACACTGTAACATATAACACATCCAAACATCACTCATAAGTACAGTACTGTGCATCAGGATCGTCATTAACCCTAACCCCTGGTAAACTGAGGCCATGTGCCCCAAGGTCAGGAAAATTCTGATTATTTTAATAATCATATTAATATTTTTTTTATAGTTAATAACTGCCACGAAGAAAGAGCTGGCATATTAAATAGAGAAACATATACAATGTGTACAGAATATAAATGTTCTTGACAAAATCAATTTGCACTTTTCATCACTTTCCTTTTAAAAAAAAGTAAAGGTGTGTAAGCCACATGACCTGATAAAGTAGTCATATATTTCATATATAATTAAGGCAAAACCACAGTACAAAGCCTCAAAATGTACTTATGTTTATTTATGTACAGCACTTTATTACTAAGCAGGAAGACTCTGTGTGTGTGTGTGTGTGTGTGTGTGTGTGTGTGTGTGTTTGTGTGTGTGTGTGTGTGTGTGTGTGTGTGTGTGTGTGTGTGTGTGTGTCAGGTATCAAAAGAAAGAGCTGGCATATTAAACAATAGAGAAACATATACAATGTGTACAGAATTAAATGTCCTTGCCAAAATCAATTTGTACTTGTCATCACTTTCCTTTTAAAAAAAAGTAAAGGTGTGTAAGCCACATGACCTGATGAAGTAGTCATATATTTCATATATAATTATGGAAAAACCACAGTACAAAGCCTCAAAATGTACTTATGTTCATTTATGTACAGCACTGTATTACTAAGCAGGAAGACTCTGTGTGTGTGTGTGTGTGTGTGTGTGTGTGTGTGAGGTGTCAGATGTCAGGTGTCGACTCCACCCCCTCCTGCAGCAAGCTGCTCAGAGCAGGGAGAGAAATGTTCTACTCCTGTTTTAGAAATGACACAGTAGCCTTGAATTTTGGCCATTTGGACTGAAAATACCCACATTTTGTAGATATATGTGTTGCGAATCCAATGGTGTACATTTAAAAGTTGTGAGATTTACGGTTTAGACAATAGTCCCTTAATTGATCCATGTGTGCCTGCTGAGAAAATGGGTCTCCCATTGAAACCCATTATAATCTGGAAATCGCTCACCGCGCTTGGAGGCCAATATTAGGAAAACCGGACCTCCTATGACAAAGTTTTTGATATCTTTGGGTCAGGAGACTCTACTGAGCGATATATTACAATCTGAAGCCATAAGCATGAGCGGTCTCAGAGAAGATAGCAGTTGATTGCCACTGAAATTTGGGGAAATTTTGGAGGAATGTGGGAAAAATTTGAAATTGTTTTTGCATTTTTTGGACTTCCTGTTGGATTTAGGTATGGGGTGTCAGCGTATGATTTTTAGCTCTTGCGAAGACGAACAATCTCGTCTTGGTTGCATCTGTCTGCGACATTCCTACGGGCCGTAGCGTCCGAAAATAAAATCTCTCCCATTGACAACCATTATAAAAGTCACCAACTTTGGAGGCTGATATTTTGAAAACCGGACCTCCTTTGACAAAGTTTTTGATAACTTTGGTTCATCAAAGTGTATAGAAAGATATATTAAAATCTGAAGCCATGACCATGAGCGGTCTCGGAGGAGATGTCGTCTAAAGGTCGTCTGCCATTTTGTTCAAAAAATGTGACATTTTTGGATTTTCTGGAATTCCTGTTGGATTTAGGTCCGGGGTGTCAGTGTATGATTTGTAGATCCTGAGCAGACGAACAATTAGGCGTTGGTCCCGTGTCTCTACGCCATTCCTGTGGGCCGCAGCGGCCAGAGAACTGCCAAAAACCAACTAGGTGGCGCTACAGAGCTAATTTGGGGTGGAGGGGTATAATTTTTACATAATATCGAATTTTTCGCCGGGCCCGTCGTCCCTGCCAAATTTGGTGAGTTTTAGAGCATTTTTAGGGGGGCAAATTCACGTTGAAAGGCGCGTAAGGAGAAAGAAAGAAAGTAACGGACCAGGATCAATAGGGTCTTCGCCCTGTCCCAGGGCTCAGTCCCTAATTAAAGCTGCAAGCAGCGTTGGACGGGCCTGAGCCCCCCCCGCGCACGCCGAGACCCGGCGCCACGCCGTCCCTCGCACTCGCCGGGACCCGGCCCCACGCCCTCCCTTGCACTCGCAGCCCGCGTCCGAGGGTGACCATGCACTCGCAGCCTGCCAACCCGGTGCGAGGGGTGTGCCTCTGCAGCACCTTTAAAGTTCGCTGCAGACAGGAGCGTGTACAGTGAAGTCGTAGCAAGATCCCTGTCATGGCTAAACATGACATGTCAACGCTGTGAGAATGACACATTTCTGCTGAAGGAGGAGTGTGTGTGGAAAGCTTCTGATAAGTTTGTGTGAAAAAGAAAGCAATTTTCTATTTTTCTAAAAGTAAAGACTTGTAAGTCTCATGACCTGATAAAAGTAAGATTTAAATGTGTAAAACATGACTTTTTTGCTCCTGTCAATATTAGAGAATAATCATGGAATTATGAATATAATCTCCACTTATAAACACTGTAACATATAACACATCCAAACATCACTCATAAGTACAGTACTGTGCATCAGCATCGTCCCTAACCCTGGTATACTGAGGCCATGTGCCCCTGGTATACCGAGGCCATGTGCCCCTGGTATACCGAGGCCATGTGCCCCTGTTATACTGAGGCCATGTATTCCTGATATACTGAAGCCATGTGCCCCTGGTATACTGAAGCCATGTTTCCCTGGTATACTGAATATTATTATAATATATAGTTATAATTACTATAATATTATTAACAACATTAAGTCAGGTAAATTCTGATAATTTGAATAATCACATTAATAATTGCTTTATTAAAAAAAAAAGTAAAGGTGTGTAAGCCACATGACCTGATAAAATAGTCATATATTTCATATATAATTATGGAGAAACCACAGTACAAAGCCTCAAAATGTAGTTATGTTCATTTATGTACAGCACTGTATTACTAAGCAGGAAGACTGTGTGTGTGTGTGTGTGTGTGTGTGTGTGTGTCAGGTATCAAAAGAAAGAGCTGGCATATTAAACAATAGAGAAACATATACAATGTGTACAGAATTAAATGTCCTTGCCAAAATCAATTTGTACTTGTCATCACTTTCCTTTTAAAAAAAAGTAAAGGTGTGTAAGCCACATGACCTGATGAAGTAGTCATATATTTCATATATAATTATGGAAAAACCACAGTACAAAGCCTCAAAATGTACTTATGTTCATTTATGTACAGCACTGTATTACTAAGCAGGAAGACTCTGTGTGTGTGTGTGTGTGTGTGTGTGTGTGTGTGAGGTGTCAGATGTCAGGTGTCGACTCCACCCCCTCCTGCAGCAAGCTGCTCAGAGCAGGGAGAGAAATGTTCTACTCCTGTTTTAGAAATGACACAGTAGCCTTGAATTTTGGCCATTTGGACTGAAAATACCCACATTTTGTAGATATATGTGTTGCGAATCCAATGGTGTACATTTAAAAGTTGTGAGATTTACGGTTTAGACAATAGTCCCTTAATTGATCCATGTGTGCCTGCTGAGAAAATGGGTCTCCCATTGAAACCCATTATAATCTGGAAATCGCTCACCGCGCTTGGAGGCCAATATTAGGAAAACCGGACCTCCTATGACAAAGTTTTTGATATCTTTGGGTCAGGAGACTCTACTGAGCGATATATTACAATCTGAAGCCATAAGCATGAGCGGTCTCAGAGAAGATAGCAGTTGATTGCCACTGAAATTTGGGGAAATTTTGGAGGAATGTGGGAAAAATTTGAAATTGTTTTTGCATTTTTTGGACTTCCTGTTGGATTTAGGTATGGGGTGTCAGCGTATGATTTTTAGCTCTTGCGAAGACGAACAATCTCGTCTTGGTTGCATCTGTCTGCGACATTCCTACGGGCCGTAGCGTCCGAAAATAAAATCTCTCCCATTGACAACCATTATAAAAGTCACCAACTTTGGAGGCTGATATTTTGAAAACCGGACCTCCTTTGACAAAGTTTTTGATAACTTTGGTTCATCAAAGTGTATAGAACGATATATTAAAATCTGAAGCCATGACCATGAGCGGTCTCGGAGGAGATATCGCCTAAAGGTCGTCTGCCATTTTGTTCAAAAAATGTGACATTTTTGGATTTTCTGGAATTCCTGTTGGATTTAGGTCCGGGGTGTCAGCGTATGATTTGTAGATCTTGAGCAGACGAACAATTAGGCGTTGGTCCCGTGTCTCTACGCCATTCCTGTGGGCCGCAGCGGCCAGAGAACTGCCAAAAACCAACTAGGTGGCGCTACAGAGCTAATTTGGGGTGGAGGGGTATAATTTTTACATATTATCGAATTTTTCGCCGGGCCCGTCGTCCCTGCCAAATTTGGTGAGTTTTAGAGCATTTTTAGGGGGGCAAATTCAGGGGGAAAGGCGCGTAAGGAGAAAGAAAGAAAGAAAGAAAGTAACGTACCAGTAACAATAGGGTCTTCGCCCTTTGGGCTCAGGCCCTAATTATGACTGCATTCATTTGACTGTCCTGTGATGCCGGCGTGCCACCAGGGGGCGCATTAGGCACTGTGGTACACTGGCTTGACTTTGCCAGCCCCCTCTCTGTTAATACTCTGCCACTGCTCTGAACCTGTGTGTAGTAATAAGTGGACAAAAGGAAAAAAAAGTTGACAGTGAGTGTCGAGTGTTTAATGATGAATGGACAACTAAATATTTTTTCACTGAAGTCCGTTCGAAGGCTGTATGTCTCATTTGCCAAGAAAACATTGCGGTTTTCAAAGGATACAACATCAGCCGTCACTTTTCCAGAAAACATGTTAATTATGCTAATAACCAGTCAACGCAAGAACGGATGGCTATGGCTCAGAGATTGGCAGCTAGTTTGCAGGCTCAGCAAAACACCTTTATCCGACAAACTGCCATCCAAGTATAAAGCACCAAGGCAAGTTATTTGCTGGAATTCAAGTTAGCAAGGACCAGTAAGTCTTTCTCCGAAGGAGAGTTTCTCAAAGAGTGCATGGTAGAGACAGCAGGTATCTTGTGTCCTGAGAGCAAGAACAAATTTGAAAAAAATAAGCCAATCACGCCGAACAGTGACTCACCGTGTTGAGCTAATTGACAAAGACTTAGCTAGCAAGCTAAACAAAAAAGCGGAGTCATTTACATTATATTCTTTGGCACTGGATAAAAGTAATGACACAAAGGACACTGCTCAGCTTTTAATTTTTATCAGAGGGATTACTGACAATTTTGAGATAACGGAGGAGTTTTTGGCAATGGAATCGCTGAAGGGGACAACTCGGGGAGAGGACTTGTTCAACAGCGTGTGGGGGGTCATTGAGAGGCACAAGCTACCATGGAATACATTCTCCAACGTTACCACAGATGGATCGCCAAATCTGACTGGCAAAAACGTTGGGTTGCTCAAAAGAATCCAGGACAGGGTGAAAGAAAACAACCCTGAGCAGGAGGTAATTTTCTTATAGTGCATAATCCACCAGGAAGCACTTTGTAGCTTGACCATGTTGTGAAGCCAGTTGTAAAACTTGTGAACTTTATTCGAGCGAGGGGACTTCAGCATCGTCAGTTTAAGTTTCTTGAAGAAACTGACGTCAGTCGTATTTCGTACTGCCTAATATAACCCCGTACTATGTTGTATAGAGCTTTACCGTTACTGCAGGAGAGAGAGATAAACAGCTTCCTGATAAATGCTTTGTTTGATAGGTGCTTGTGTGGGAAATGTCAGCCAATGGCCTCAGCTGAGGAGAGCATGTGCTGCAGGGAGGTGGATGCGTTCTGGGCCCTGGTGGAGAGTCTCAACCCCAGACCCAATATATCGTGCCTGACGCTGCACCCTGGCTTTGAAGCAAGCTGTCTGAATCCATTTGTGCTTCAGATAGCCTACATGAGCTTCAGACAGGAGCATGGCCCTCTCCAGGCCAGCAGACATGAGTATGTTTAGGGCAAAAAATATCTATTACTCCGATACACTCAATCATACACTTGACCTTTTATGTTAAATTGAACTTTATTACAGATATATACACATTTGAAATGCAACAATAATAAATTAATTAATTAATAAAACGAAGTATTTATATGTAGATTAATAGCAAATTGGAGACAATATTAAAACAATCTGAATAATTTTGTTTCTCTATTACAAGTTGCCCATACTGAGGTCATCACTACCTGTACTACACTTTTAATAACACTATAATAATGAGACAACAATATTGATATTGTGTCCCTATTGTATCCCTATCCCCAGGCAATACCGCTATACAGCCTACAGCCAAGTTGTCCGCTGGGCCTATGGCATTCTGGGCAGGCACATAAGGAAGCCCTTACCTTCCTGTGTTGTTTCTGCCATCAGAACACAGTTTCCAGAGGAAGGAGGGGAATACAAAGGCTTTGAATGGCCTAATTTAAGTGACAATCAATAAAATAAAATAAAAATTTAAAAAAATTCACAATCAAAGTTTCTTACTGTATAAAAACTTATGAAATTTAGATCAGATATATATCAAACAGATCTCTGCATTAATGATCAGGTCTGTAGGCACAGCAGCCTAAGACTGGTAACAAACATGTCCTATATATATCTATCTAGGCTATATACAGATATAGATAGATAAATATAGAGATATATGAACTATTAATGTTTTTATATTAATGTATTTATTTGTTCAAGAATTGCTGATAAGAAAATAAGGCACATTCTGTAAAACAACCAAAAATCATACTTACTTACTACTATCATACTAGTACTCGAGTACAAAATTTTTAAAATATGTATGTGGATATATCAAATGTATATCATTGAAAGAAAAATATGGCAACTGACTCATTTAAAACTACAAAGCACTCAGAATGGATATTTCCAACTAAGGCCGTCTCAGTTCTCAATTAGATATTTCATTGATAGAAAATGTTATAATGTGCATTTGGATGTACATCAAAATACACATATAGAAAGTCATGAGATATGTGTATTTGAGTATAATAAGCATAAATAAACAGTAAATAAGGTCAAAAATGCTTTCATGCAACACTGAGAAAACTTGAAAAAGGAAAGAATGAGTCATTTAAACATTAATGTCCTGTGCTAAATCGTGAATGCCGTGCAAGGTACAGGCCAACTGCCTCATCCTTGTTGATGTTCTGGAAGGATCTGGAAAGGGGGCCAGGTGTAGAGGAAAACAGCACAGCACTGTGCTCTCTGTGGTGACCTGGAGTATTCCACTCTCAGAGACTCCATGAGGGCCGATGCATATGCTGGAGGAAGGAAACCAATGTTTACATCACAGTCATTGTCATTACTGTTGACTCGGACTGACTCGCATAATAAATATTTAGGGACTGACTGAAACTGCTAACCGTACGATGGCTTCTCCTTAACAGGACGGACTACCCAGCCACCTTTGCAGAACCTTGGGTAGCGAACCGCATAATATACCTCACCATCACTGGTTTGAGCAGCTTCTCTGCTGCCATTGTTGTTAAAATGCAGAGCTGCCAAGAGAAAAAAAAAGTAGAATGTGTCCGTCACAAGTTGTACACATGTAAATAAATCCAGAAGTAAAAATAACATTTAGAAAATTTGTAAAACTTAATTTTCTTGTGAAGTGTGTTGAAGCAACCCTGTGACTAAAAAGTGCCATTATCCATTGACAGGACAGAAAATTAAAACTAAATAAATACTAGGTAATACCGGT
Organism: Euthynnus affinis; assembly: GCA_029490765.1. Lineage (NCBI taxonomy): Eukaryota > Metazoa > Chordata > Actinopteri > Scombriformes > Scombridae > Euthynnus > Euthynnus affinis. Next base: position 32,589,606 of record CM055846.1, read on the forward strand.
AATTTATAAATGTAACAATATCATTGTCTATTGCAATGTTTCACTGTGGACATCATCATATGCCAATTCTATAGACATCACCCAACCCTAATACTGAAAGGTGTTTTGTCGTGTCCAATATTTTGGTTTGGGCTGCTGTGTTAGACTGCATTAGTTTTAGCCATACTCATTCTTTGATCATCACATATTTACCTGCTGTACATCCCAAGGAAGGAGAACCCAGTGTGCTTTGGAGCAAAGTGCAGGATGAGGGAGTGAAATGCTTCCAGAGAAAAGGTCTGATGCTGTGGGGACAACTGTCGAACATCCTTCACCAGTGCTGTTCTAGTAGCTACACTCTCCAGTTTGACTGCTACAGCTGATCCTGTATAAACACATATATTTGGTCTGATGATAAGAGATGATTGTATGATCACAATCAGGTGTGATTTGTATAACACCTTGTTCATGATTTTTTATTCTTTATCTTGGGGGGAAAAAAACATATATATATATATATATATATATATATATATATATATATATATATATATATATATATATATATGCACAGTTTAAAAAATATACTGTACACGGCATGTTATACCTGGTTCCAGCCACTCCTTGTTCCTCGCTTCTCCCTCCAGAGGTGGATGAGCACAGCAGGGAAATGCAGGAGTGTCATGTTCATGGATGTCCTGAACATGGTTGATCATACTTTTCCACTTTGCCTCCATCACATCTGGATCTCCATTAGGCGTGGAAGCTGCAGTCCAGTAGAGGTGGTTAATAACAGCTGGCCTCCACAGCTTCAGGTCCTCACACTCCCTCTCCTTTGCAGCAGCATCCAGAGCTTTCCCGACACCTGTTTCAGAACAGAAACACACTGTGTTAAAAAAGAAAATGTAATCATAAACAGCCAACCTTAACAAAATTACCTTTATCAATATACATACTTTTACCAATATGCCAAATGTCAAAGTAATGGCTTGTTCCTTGTGGACACAACTCCTCCCGCACCCACTTAGCGACCTAAAGCATGGGACACATTAATCATAAGAATATGTAGTTTTAGTTGTAAATACTGTCAGTGCCAAGATTTTGTGTGTGTACATATCTGGTGTTGCGTGTCTTTACCTGCCGATTTCTGTCAGTGATGAGGGCTGACACTTTCATCTGTTGCTCCTTAAGAAATTCTATGCTGCGCTTCAGACCTTCTACCTCACACCAGGTGCTACTCGGGACCTCTGAGCTCTATAAAATACATTTGGTCATATTAATAACTGTGATAGCAGACAATTGATTTGTGTCGGATAATGTTAACTTACCTGAACAAGTTGAAGATCCAAAACCTTGTTAATTCTGTCCTCAATTAAAGAGTAGGTGCCATATTTGGCACAGTGGCCAGGAGAGTCTGACCTATCAATGTCAAAAACAGTTTAATTAGTTTATTTAACAGGGGCCATACACAACACAAATGTTGGGCCAGAGTAAGCTATATAACTAATTTACATCTGTGGTCAGACATTAAAACACAAGCGTGATACATTAAACTATATCACATTGTTTTGACCTGTTTTCTATATCAATGATACAAGCAAGCTGAAGTGTTCTACCTGCAGTCACCAGAGAGGAGCAGCCCACCCCCCATCACATTCAGATCTGTGATGATCCCTGCCTGTTCATTTCGCCAAGCCTGCACAATGGTTGGAATCGTGTAAAGTCGCTGATGGCGGAAGAAGCTAGCACTGATACACTGAAGCCCAAACAGCTTCAGCATTCTTAAAGTCTGTGTAGCCATGCAACCCGAAAAGTGGATGGCACCACTCAATAAGAGGTTGCAGGCCGGCATGTTTCGATGCAGCATTGGCTGGTTCTGCCAATAACGCTCATGCCCACATGTTGCACAGGCCTAAGAGAAGTATATGAAAGGGAAGTAATTAACAGTCTACACCATAAAAAATAACAAAGTATATAAATAGATCAAAACAAAATCAATACAAATTAACATACAGGGTATAAACGACAGGATTCACAAATATCCTCTTACTTGCTTTATTTTTACGTAAGTTCCCTCCTGCTGCTCTATGTGTCCCTGGGTTTCCCCACAACAGGCAGGGCAAATGTTAAACAAGGACATCAGCTGGCTTTGGCACACAACAAACTTGTCAGCGGCACTGAGAAAAGAAAAAGTTATTTATTTCTGACTATGACACAATTTGGTGACATATCATTTATCTAATCCAATTAATTAAAAGAAGTCGTCTTACTTGAGGTCAGGGTGAGATTCATGAAGTGGCTCTTTTGACAGTTCTTCGTCAGATGTTTCACTCATTCCCTCCTCTGGGATCCATGACACATCACCAGCTTCATCCATGAAAACAGAGGAGGATTCATCATCGCTGTGTACAGGACTGGCCAGTGGAGTTGATGTTTGTTTCTCACACCTTTCTGTCTGAGTCGCCACACTGACCATCTTGGGCTGTACCTGGACAGCTAGGATAAAAAAAAATAGATAAAGAGGTATACCTTATATAAATGTGTAACATCATACATTCAGTGGCCACTTTAAGAGGTGCACCTGTACAATTTAATGTGGCATGTAGAGCTAATTCTAGATGTAAGAGTAATGTTACACTACCTGATGAACGATGAGAAGGCTTGAGGAGCCAGCAGAGAGAGGGCCTGTTCCTCTGGGTCTACATGCACTGCAGCAAAGACTGTAGGTTCATCTGTAGTATCCTCCAAATCCTTATAACACACATTACACCACAGGAAAATGAATGGGAAATTTATAAGATGTCACATGAAACAAAGTCACCAAGTTGTAACTAGATTTCAGGGTTCTAATGTTAACAAACTTAGGTTACCAATTATGCCTTCTCATATTAAACTGTATATTAGCAAAATGCATTGCTAACGCTAGCTAACGTTAGCCATTATGCCTGATAAGCTGCAGAGTGCTTACAAGCTAACGTTAGCTAAGTTTCCATACAACAATTATCACGTACCATATGTTACGTTACGTCTCATTATTCAAAACCATTACTTTGACTAATTTGGAAGTTGGAAAACGTTATAAAACTATACTTACGGCGCACAGTTGACGTTTACGTCGAGCTGAATCTCTGATGGTTCCGTGACCATTTAGCCCGCCAGCGGCTGAACCAGAAGCTGCTGCTGATGGCGGGCCCGATGAAGCCGCTGTGTGAACTGAAGGAACCGCGCCAGCATTGAGTCTCACCCGCTCCTGGCATCGGCATCCCATCCGGAACTCCATCATATCACTGGGGTGATAATCCTCCGATTTAAAATGAGCTCCACATACTACGGCGTTTTTTGTAACAGATGCCGAAGTGAAGTCCCGCCTCTTCACCTGTACAAAACGCAGCCAGGCACGAAAGAGAGCTCCGCTCTTTTTCCTGTTAGGAAAACGGTGGACCCGATGTCCTGACAGGTTGGAGTTTGTACAACCAGCACAAACACAATAATTTACCATGATGATGATAAATAAACGCAATGTATAATTACTCAAAACAGACCAACTCACTATGATACCACCGCTCAGACTCACTACTACCTACTACTGCGCAGTAAGATGGGGCAGAGCTGTGGAGACAGTCTCCCTCTAGCTACGTCATATGATGTGATGTTCGAAAAAAGCGTTTTTAGGAGCTTTGCTCAAATCGGCCACTTTTTCCTCTGAATATGTGCCCTTATGTCTTGTGAAACATATTAAATCCTACATTAACTTCTCACATAGTCATTTTCACACAAGTTCAAGTATAATTTTTGAAAAAACCCTAACCTGCAATATGCTCTTTGAGAGCTATCCTTAGCATGGGCAACAGACATTAGCTATGTTTGACCTAATATTAACTTATTCACTGGCGGGAGCTATACATTAACATTAACGTTACTCTCTCTGCACTACCAATATTTAATAAAATATTTACTTAAAATAAGTACAAGCTTGTGTGTTTTTTGTTCAGTAAGAGAAATATTACTCCACTAGTAGCATACTTTTTGAAGATAAAATGATTTCACCTGGTTGCAAAAAGAAAAACTGTATTTCTCTCTTGTAATTTTGTATTGTATGTGCAGAGTTTCAGTGCTTTTGTGTCTTTCATTTACATTTCAGACAGTGACGTAGATGGTGAGACAGTAGACTGCGGACTCACAGAAACCATGATTGCCTATCTTTTTGAAAAGTCTTTCAAAAAACAGCTAAAATTCAGAGATTTCACACACTGCTAAAAGGAGGTCACCCTTACTATGGAAGCAGTTAACTCAAAATAACAAACGTATGAAGCCCCTGTCCCCCCAGCAAACCACAGGTATTACTATGTATTAAATATGCTGTTTTTTCAACTTTTCCTTCTTGCATTGAGGTGTTTTTGTCTTAATCTAAATAAAAGTGGTTGCTACATACCAGAGATGATGATGTTCTGCTGTATTGCAGTTTGGAACCTACTTGCCACAGGCTGCCATTCCACAGTTCCCACAAGATGTTCAGAGCCGCTTAGATGCCAAAGAACCAGTGCACAAGGAACAAAAGTACCGTAACAAAATTATCGCAACTCTGTATAAAATGCTGTCGCAGTGCACAATGTAAGTATTCCTTTAGACATATCATACTGTAATATATTGTTGTTTTTTCGAGAAAAACACAAAGTGTAATTTCCCTTTACATATTGAAAATTGTACTATCTGTATGACCTAAGAATTGACTTCAGGGGTGGACTCCTCCTCTTGCCTTCCATCTTCAAGGAGAAGATTGAGGATTTCATCATCCTTGGAGAGGTAAATACCTGGTGGTGTGCACAGCTACTGACTGTAAGTTGATGATCTTTTGGATCACTGTGCATGCCTCATCAGATCCATCTTATCTGTGCTAATATTTTTTTCTCCTATGTAGAATAATCCTCTCACTCCATATCCAACCATTCAACTGAAAGACCAAGACTGGAAAACTGCCCTCTCCAGACAGTGTCAGACAGCGTCTTCTGTATATTGTTTTACATGTTTTTACATTTACAAGATGTGTTTTGTTTTTTAAGGAACATACATCTCATTTTATACATTGACACTGTATTTGAAATGAATTATATTTTATGAGATTTTGATGTCAATAAACAGTCAAACGATTCTTATGTGGTACATTTTTGTCTCTTTCAAGTCCAAAATAGCTTGTCACTGGGGGGGTACCCTTATAAGTACACTGATGTACCCTTTTAAATGGGTACATTACTGTACTATAGTTTAGAGGTACTTTTATGTCTTACAGGGCACAAAATTGTACTTTAACTGGTACAGTTTGATAAGGTACAAAAATGTATCAGCACTGGAGAGTACACAATTGTCTCTCAAAAAAGTACCGCCCCAGCAACAAGCATTTGTACTCTTTTAGGTACAGGCTTGTACTTCTATTTTTGAGAGTGTATATACAATGTAGTGCAAATACAAACAGCTGCAAAGTCCAAAATATGTACATAAGGCTGAGGCAGAGGAAACGGGCCTAGTCCAGGGGAGGAACTGGGTCACACCGGCCACTTGACACCTGCACAAGCTGGCTCAGTGTACCAAGGAAAACTTGATTGAAGGCAGCATTTTCCTCCCTCTTCAAGGCCGCTTCCAGCTCCTTTGCCTGTACCACATCATTGAGGGCCATTTGAAATTGCCATTTGAAACAATCACTGTTAAATCAAAGCATTGTTATGCAAGTATATTATGTTCACTTACCACATTTGCTGTTGGTACCGATGGGGTCTCCTCGATAAAGGATCCCTCCTCGTTTACCGAAATGTAACTTTGAAAAGAGATCAAAATCAGAAGCAGTTTTATTGCCAAGTAGGTTGTCAGGTTACATAAGAGGATTTGACTTGTTGTCAAATCTTGGCATGTTGTTGTGTTGTATAGCAGTTAGAAATATATGCAAATCCTAAATAAAATAAAAAAGAAACAATTTACAATAGAAGAAATATAAAATTTAAGTAATAAATATAAGAGAATGAGATGAATACAAGATATTGTCTAGGAGTTAACAGTATGTGCATGAACTACTGCAACACAATACTTAATGACAACAACAACGCTAGAAAAAAACTGAACATAAACAATGGTACTGAGCACAACAATAGCACTAGTCAGAGCCATGTAGAGAGAGAGTGCGGACAACTCGGGGTTCGAGCGTTTCTGTTGTTAGAAGTGTGCTTTCATGTAATAGTCAGCCAACTAACGGTTACAGAAAAGAAAGCTTTCAGGCAAAGAGCACAGAGTTGTACATAAAAAACAACTTACTATCCTCCATGATTGACTGCAACAAAGCAGTGGTCGAGTCGAGGACACCCTCCCTCCCGTTGTTCGCGGGTCTGTGGCCATATATCGCGTCCATCTGGTCAAACCACTTCCATTTTTTGCGATTCGAACCACTCCAGCCGTTATGGTCCCTGATGGCTCTGTAGTCGCTTTTAGGTTTTTTTAGTTGATAGCCGTGTGTGGCCAACAGTTCTGCAACTTGTTGGTACACTTTCTCGTTTCGCATTGCTCCATCTAGCTCCCGCTGGATCCGTTCGTCGGCAACCAAACAGAGGAAAATCTGCACCTCGTCAACTGACCACGGTGTGTAATTGGGGGTTGCCATATCGTCACGTTAATAGTAGGTGGGTGTTTGAATGATTAAACAATTGTGGCTGGAGCTTGGCTATTTAAAAACGGTGGGTTTGGTTTTGCTGCACATTGATGACGCAGTGACGATCCTCTCTGACCAGTGGTCTGCAGTGTTCTGACGTCACATTTTAGTACCAGCTCTGCTTTTTTGGAACCTCGATGGAGGTTATACCAAAAAAGTTGGTACCAGGTACGAGCCGAGTTGAGTTGAGTTGAGCCGGTACCATGTAATGGAAATGTGCCATAAGAGGCACTGGCCTGCATCTGGGCATGTGAGAAGTGGCACTTCTAACCTGTACAGCCAAAGGTTTACACTCCAGATTGGCCATCAGTCTCTTGAGACTCTGCTCTCCACTTTAAGCACAGGCCACATGCAACTATGGTTGCATCATTAGGCTGATGCAGCTCAGCTCTGACAGAATGATTTTAAACTGTGGTTTACTCCAGAGAAGGACAATGTAGTGGCAAGTCTCTTCACTCCTCACTCAGTCAGTGGCCCAGCCCCTGCAATTTCATTAGCAGATAGTGAATCACAGTTCATTCAGACTTTCTATACCCTATTTCAGTCAGTCATCTCATTGGAGGCGCTTAACCAGGAATCTGAGCATAATCCAATTATGTCAGCCTTCCATACCGATATATGGGCTGGGTGGCCAGCAGAACTGGCACCATTTACCAAGGTCAAAGATGAACTCTCCTGCCGGGAGAATGTCTGTGTCCTGAGGGCTCCGCACTGTGGTCCCACGTACTCTACAATTATGTGCTCTATCCATGGTGCACAAGGGCCACAGGGAATAGTGAGAGTCTAGCAACAATGTAAAGATCTCTTGTGGTGGCCATGGCTTCACAACATAGAAGCCATGGTTAGGAACTGTGCTGCATGTCTCCTCAGTGGGAAGACAGGGTCACCCCCACTCAAGCCACTAACCTGGCCATCACACTCCTGGGAACATATTCAGCTCGACATGCATCAAGATCCATGGGCATGTGATTCCTCACCATCAACAGTTCCTCTTGGTGGTAAATGGTATATGGACTGTAGCGCCTTTCTAGTCTTTCGACCACTCAAAGAGCTTTTACACTATGAGCCACATTCATCCATTCACACACACATTTGTAAGCTGAATGGGTACAGCGGCTACCATGCAAGGTCCCAACCTGCCCATCAGAGGAAATCTAATTATTTACACATTTTCACATACTGCTGGCACAGCCATCAGGAGCAATTTGGAATTCAGCAGTTTGCCCAAGGGACGACATGCTCTATCTACTGAGGCACAGCCACCCTGGTCTGTGTGTCCAGTCTGGTGTATGATCTCCACTCAAAGTGACCAGAGGTATCTCTAATCAGTGCAGTCACAACACATACCATTGCGGGCATCCTGGACTTGTTTACAAGGTGAGGCCTGCCTGTCTACCTCCTTCAGCAGAATAGAATGTTTTAACCAAATGTTGAAGAATGTAAGGCGCACCTGGTCCAGGAATGTACATTCCAAATGGCCCTGAACCTTCTAGCTGTGTGACGGCTTTTGCTGGCACACCAGATGCTTCAAGAAAGTGCTTGTACCCGGGGGAGCTCAGTAGGCTGTTCCTCTGAGGAGGACCTGTAATACAGGGTTAGATGACTCAGAAGCACAATTTGATGTTTCTTCTGCCCTGACCATGTGTGGAACAGACAACACAGTGTAGACAGCGAGCTAAACAATTTTCCAATAAAAACGCTGAAGAGAAGAGTCCAGGTTTGCGTTTTTTATGGAAGTCTTTTTTTGTGAAACTGTCAATATACAAACAAGAAAACAGAAATAAATAATAATGTACAAGTCATATTACACAGTTAACACGAAATGAAATCAGCTTGATCTATAATGCTCTAATCAACAGAATAATCATATTAATTGAAATAATTACTGTTTTCAAACACAAATATATCTTACAGTAACTGTACTTACAGATTGTGCCAAAAAAAGGGCAAAAACAAAGAGGATGGACAAGGATGCAACCACACCTTTCCACTATTGTGTCCCAATTCGAAATGGCTCCTCTGAGCACTCAAAATAAAGTGGTTTAACCACCTTTACCACTAGGTGTCATTGTAAACACCTGTTACATTACTGGGGCCAGAACACTCCCTGCCTGGCATCTATAAGATGGCAACAAACAACTTAAAAGAATAACAACACATATCTCAAAAAGATAAAGTAGAGATATTGGTATCTTATCATCTATGATAGTCTATGTAGTGTCCTTGGAAACCAGGAGGATGACTTCTGACACTGGTCTCAGGAACAGTCTTTGTTCACCTCTCCGGACAATCTTCACCTCAATCTTTCTGACACACCCACCTTCACTAGCAAAGGTCTTTGTAATCAGTCCAACTGGCCAGTCATTCCTCTTCATTTGGGCATCTTTCAAAAGAACAACATCACCTTCTTGCAAGTTAGGCCTCTTGGTTCTCCATATACGACGTCCTTGAAGTCCATTAATGTACTCCTTCTTCCAGCGATCCCAGAATATATTAGCGAGGCCTTGGACTCGTCGCCATTGACTTCTCATGAGATCACTGTCATCAAATTGACCAGGTGGAACAGCTGGTTGGCCAACTTTCTGGGTGAGGAGCATGGCTGGGGTATCACAGGCTGATCTGGATCCATAGAGACAGAAGTGAGTGGCCTTGCATTCACTATAGCAGTAACTTCAGCCATGAAAGTTACCAAAACTTCATGTGTGAGCCTTGCATGGCCATGCTTCAGAAGCATCGCATCCAGGATGCGGCGTACCACACCAATCATCTATCGATTTGCTTGTTGTGGCAGCCCTTCTTGTCGATCTGGAGTTCCCTACAGGCACTCACAAAGTTGGTGCCACAATCCGATCGGAACTGCTTCACAGGGCCTCTGATGGCAAAGAAACGCCTGAGAGAATTAATGAAGCATGATGTATCCATGGATTCGAGCACTTCGATGTGGATCGAACGTGTGCACATGCAAGTGAAGATTACTGCCCATCTTTTGGCATTGGCTTGACCACCTCGAGTTCTTCGTGACATCACCGACCAGGGGCCAAACACATCCAGTCCGACGTATGTAAAGGGAGGATCTGTGCATAGTCGGTCAGCAGGTAAGTCAGCCATTATTTGCTCTTATTGCTTACCTCGCAGCTTGCGACAAGTGACACAGTTGAAGATGATGCTACTGACTGCTCTCTTGCCCCCGACAATCCAGAACCCGGCAGCCCTGATGGCTCCTTCCGTAAAATGTCTGCCCTGATGACAAACGCTCTCATGGAAGTGACGGATCAGTAGCTTTGAGATGTGATGTCTGCCAGGAATGAGTATTGGGTGCAACTCATCTGATGTGAGCTGGGCTCTTGCTAGACGACCTCCAACTCTTGAGAGTTTGATCGGACCCAATGAAGGGACAGAGCTTGCTGAGTGGGCTTGACTTAGGGACAGACTGCCCCTCTTTAATACATCTGATCTCCTCTGCATACACTTCTCTCTGGACAGTGCGGATGATTGTGATGATTGTTAGCCATGTAGAGGAAATCAGCTGGTCAGCTGGCAGTGACCGGGTAGCGTGATCAGCTGGGTTGTCAGCGGTAGGCACATAGTTCCATTGACTTGCCACTGTAGTTCGCCTAATGCGCTGCACACGATTGTGGACATAAACATAGAACTGCCTTGACTCGTTAAAGATGTAGCCTAACATTACCTTGGTTTACCTTTACTCTCGGTAAAGAATTTGACTTCATCCAGTGTCACATCCTACTCTTCTTGGAGCAGGTCTGCTATCTCCATGGCCAGTACGGCAGCGCAGAGCTCGAGTCACGGAACTGTGATCTCTGGTTTAGGAGCAAGCTTTGCCTTGCCAAAGATGAACCCCACGTGATTGTGACCTTTGGCATCCGTCACTTGCAGGTAAGCAACTGCGCCTACTCCTTTGGTGGAAGCGTCACAAAAAATGCACATTACTTTCCTTTGAACTGCAGACAGTGAAAGTGATGTGTACATTCTTGGAATCTTCAGCTGCTGTAGGTCCTCCAAGGAATCTCTCCATCTTCGCCATTTTTCATGACTCTCCTTTGGGAGCTGTGCATCCCAATCCCCAGCATCGGAAGTGATGTCTCTTAGTATGGAGCGACCTTGGATACTGACCGGTGCAGCAAATCCGAGAGGGTCGTACAAACTATTGATAGTAGACAGTACGCCACGTTTGGTGAAGGGTCTCTCACTGATAGCCACTCGAAATTGGAATGTGTCTGTGGACAAGTCCCACCCGAGTCCCAAACTACGTTGCATGGGTGTGAAGTCCTGTCCGAGCTCGATTCCTTACAGTTCTTTAGCGAGGTCTTCGCTTGGAAATGCTCTCATGACATCTGGGTTGTTGGACGCGATCTTGTGTAATTGTAGATTGGACTGAGCTAGCATGTGTTGAGCTCCCTTTAGCACATCAACGTCGTCCTCTAATCGGAAGATTGGCGGTTCGATTCCCGGCTCTTCCTGTCCGCATGTCGATGTGTCCTTGGGAAAGACACTTAACCCCAAATTGCTCCTGATGGCTGTACCATCAGAGTGTGAATGTGCATGAATGTTTAGTTTCCTCTGATGGGCAGGTTGGGACCTTGCATGGTAGCCCCTGTACCCATTCAGCGTACGAAAGTGTGTGAATGGGTGAATGTGATTTGTAATGTAAAAAGCGCTTTGAGTGGTCAGAAGACTAGGAAAGCGCTATACAAATGCAGTCCATTTACCATTTACCATGATTTAATCTACAGGGTCTCACTCTGGCCTCCGAAGTCTCATACAAGAGAGTTTTATGTTCATGATGCCAGGATGGGAGATAAGGTTGTAACCTTGGATGTGTAACAACAGCTGCCTATTTTTCAATTAGAGTTCATTCTGACACCAAGTGTCCCTGTTTCTCCTCTCCCTGGTAGTGTGACCAGAGCAACCCTATAAGAAGTGATTGTTTTCCTGTTTGTTTTTGGTGCAACTATATCACTGTATACACTGTGCCAAAGGATTCTCTGAGCTCAGATGTCAATGATTAAAATCATTCAAATTAGTAGTATATATGTAATTTCATGGAGACTATGCTACATGCAGATGATTAGCAGTTAATGTTAACTATGGTCACATCTTAGTTTTCAGCATGTTAGCGTAACAGGGTCAACTGTGCAGCATATATGTTATAATTACACAAAATTTGTATATAGTTAAATCCTGACATGATAATCCTCCGGGGTCAGCAGGTGGAACATTTGGGGCTCAGTTTAGTGTACCCCTACGTTCACATTTGTGGGTTCCCCCTTCTATAAGTGTCGTCTCCCGCCATTACCTCTCCCCCTTTGTTGTTACACTTCATGGGAGAGGTGTGCAGCGATGTGCACTTCTCTTTTTTTTTTAAAGTTTGATTATCCCTTTGGACTTATGGTACACTATTGTAATACAATTTTGTAATTTAATTTGTATAGGAGCCTGTATTAGCATCACTGACCGGAGGATATTTTCTTTTTATTCAATCTTGTCAGGAATAAATGGTGGCCTCAAATGAAACCCTCGTCTGAGTGTCTTCACTAACAACACAACGCAGAGTTACAATAGCATGCTAACATCTGCTAATAAGCACACTCAGCAGAGCTGAGGATAATGGGAATGGCATTTGTTTTGTGGAACATGAATGAGCGGATCCAATTTTTGGATGATCTATCCAGTAGTTGTTGAGAAATTTCACTCTGAACCAAAAGATGTCAATCTGCCATCCTTAGAGTGACACAGCAAGGAAATACTAGCAATTCTGCATTATATTAATTGATATTTTAACTGTTTGGTTAAACATCTTGTTATGACATTATTATAAGGTTTGTTAGACTAATGTCTTTCTTTCATTCTGTTCAGTAAGCCCTCTGAAACCAAACTATATCAACCACAAAACTGAAGCCACCTGGAAATATCTGGTTTCAGAAACTACAGTGCCAATAAGGGATTTGTTTTTGGGCCCAACATGCTTTAACTGATCATGTAAGATGGCTCAGTCAGGTTGTATTAAACCCATAAATGTTTCAACAGGACATTACAACAGAAAAATTGCATTACAATTGAGCTATTAAATCTAAAAATGTTGAGTAAATCATCAAATGCTTTTAATTTCAGTTTGAAGATTGCATTTCTGAAGGAGAATTTTTCCCTATGTTCTCACAATCTGGGTCTTTCATCATTGTTTATGTGGACTACTATGATGTTGATACATTTACACCAGGGGTACTCAAATACAAATCTTTAAGGTCAACAAAGAAGGTTGCAAAACAAAATAGTCTCTGTATGTAGCTTTTGAATAATTGTTATGTCTGTGCTTGACCCCTAAGCAGAAAAGAACTGCAGTTATGAATCAAGCAGCAGCTTCCTCTGTGAAGTATGTGAGCACCCTCTTCTGGCCACTCGCCTGCCTGTGGCCTCAGTGCTGTCCAATCCCAGGATCTCTGTCCAATGCTGAAACAAAGCTTTGTCTTGCTGTTGCTTTCTGGATATCAATTTTTAATTTTTTTTCTGCCAGGTATTCTCGCTGCAGGAATTTGTGTATATATATATATATACCAGACAATATCCAAACTGTGCACCACTTCAAGTAGTCAGACTTCAAGTAGACAAGAGTGTGCACCACCCAGTCGACAGCATGTGATATCCAATTCAACAGCATGCACTATCCAGCTGGATAGCTCCAATTAAACAGAAATTCAATCAAGAGAAAGGCCAAAACAAACTGGAAATAAGTAAAAATCTGGAAAGGTGGAGGAAATTGGTATCATTATTATTAATGTACAACCTCCAGTCTGTTAGTCAGTTACCAGTTTGGATAATCCCAGAGCCTGAAGTTGATGTATGCATACTGGATAAAAACAGAAATCATATAGAGATCATATTAACATATATATATATATATTTATATATATTTCTCAATTAAGAATTAAAAATGGACATATCAGATGGCAGTATTCACAGCAGAGATGCTGCCAATATTAAATCCACTTTGGTGGATAGAACAATAAACAAGACAACTCCATGATATGCATTGATTCAGCCACAGCTTTAACTACAATAAGAGAAAGCATATTCAAGTTCAGGCCTGACATATTGGCAGAGATTTAACCAGCATTGTACAGAATTCACAAGGCAGATTGTGGGACGATTGTTGGATGTTGACTTGGACATCACATGCTGTTGACTGTTGACTGGGTCAGGCACACTGTCCACTGGGTGGCAGCACAGGATGACTGGATAGGTGGTGTCTGGTAACTAGATAGATGGTGCACAGTTTAGCTGCAGTCGCCATCTTTGTCCAGAATGTGAGAGTGTCACAGTCAGCCTCGTTCAGGAGGTCGATCAACTCAATTTGCAGAGAAGCAGCACTGGCCCATGAGAAGATCTGCTGTTTTATCTGACATTTCTGACCAGAAATGGATTTTCAATGTACAGTAGGACTTGTATAGGACTTAGCACTTATATAAGCAAAAAATGCAAGGGCCCAACAAGTCTTTCATTGGCCTTTGAACATGCCATTTTAGATTGATTCACGTTGGAAATCTAGACTGTTAGCTGCTGGTGAAACAAGGCTACTAGCCAACTGTTGATGAAACATTGTCAACTCTGACTGAACTATGAGGGCCTTATTTTTTCCTACTCACATTCATCAAGATCCACCCTACTATGCCTCTGATTCATAGAATATGGGTGTAGGAAAATAACGATGAATGGGTGCTTAATGTGACTGCACATGGTGTTCAACTCAACCAAATGCTTTCCACTCTCTTTCATGTTTTTATTTCCAGTTTGAAGATTCAAGTTTTGTTTTTTCTACCAATGAGTTTTCCTGCACGTGTATACTGTTTGACTAGTGAAGGACACTGAGTTTGCTTCTGTCTGTCTGTGACAAATTCTTGGTGGTTTCACCTTGGTGGAATACCCCGTGGAATACCCACTGTGGGCTTGCCCACAGAGAGCCCACACGGGGTCCCCTGTGGGATAGCCCGAGCAGGGCCCATAGCAGTTTCACTTCTTCAGGCCCCAATGAGGGTTTTCTGTGGGAAATCCATTGTGGGCTTGCCCAAAGTGTGTGCTGAGTGTGGACCCTACTTGGGCCCAGTGTGGACCTGCAAAATACCTCAGTGGGCCCAGGTGGAATGTGTGGGATCCATTGCGGGCCCCAAAGCACTTAACCAGAAGGACTAGAATGTAAAATTTAAATCTGTACATTTGGTATGAAACATATATTGGTGTTTTTCACTGTATTTGAAAACTAACAAAGTATTTGTTAACAGTTTTGATGTGCTGAAGGCCTTTTGATTAGTTTTCTCACCCTAATGGTGTAACATGATTATCTGATCACCATCAGCTGTGCCACTAGGGTGTGACCTATATAACATACCAGTGCCTGTGTCTTACTATGATTGCTGATCTTGAAGAAGGCTTGTCCATCTAAAAGGGATAGGCACATGGAGCCAGAGTGTGCAATACTTTTTTCCTGCTCTTGAGTCTACTTCCAGTGATCAGCACTTCACTACAAACCTTGGTATGCGGTACTTTTCCATTATATATGAAAGCTTCAGAAACAAGCACTTCGATCTTTTGTTCACATTTTTTTTTGTTCTTATTTAACATTTAACATTGTGCTTCCCCATGAACAGAAGATAAATGGCAGAGATCCACTGATGCCCCTGAGGAAATTGATTTATGAGGTACCTATTGTGTTCTAATGTGGTTCTCTTTGGTCATTGTTCTTTTTTATGAAAATAAAGTTGTTTTAGCAATTTATTCAGTGTTCCACATGCTCATTTTTTCTTCTAACCTAAGTGTTCGAAACATAAGCCCTATTACTGGCCTGAAATGTGGAGCACGTGTGGGCCCACACAGGGCCCAGCATAAATGCCCTTCTGGGGCACGTGTGGGGCCACTGCAGGAGGGATAATGAGCCCCACAGGGGCAGCCCACTATGGGCCCTATTACTGGCATGAAATGTGGGGCACGTGTGGGCCCCACGCTATGGGTCCCATTGTGAGCCCACAGTGGGCCTCAGTGGGGCCCACACTTTGGGCTGGGTGTGGGCTGTCCCACTGGGGCACCACCTGGGGCCCCATAGTGAGCCCACATGTGCCCCGCATTTCACGACGCTAATGGGGCCCACAGTGGGCTGAGGCACTGAAGGCCCTGTGATGTCAGCCTGACGATACTGGCAGATAGTTGCTCAGGTGAGGAACCCGTAAGTGCGAGAGGTATGGAGTCTGACGCTGCATTTGTGGAGACTGAATACAGTCTGACAAGGTCGCTTCATGTGCGTTGCAGTAAAATGCGATGCATTTACCTCACAGGAAACGTTGGAGGCAAGCAATGGTTCAATCTCTGATATTCAGCTCAGTTTGTGAGCACAGAGATTGCTGCCTCGCAGGTGAGGGCACACCACGAGGGTGCATCGTGAATGCGTTGTGGTGGAGAGCGATTTTTGTCATCTATAAAATTATTTACAAGTCACAAAGAAATTTGTACATTGTTTTGTTAAAAAAAAAAAAAAAGCTGGGCGGGAATGTGGCCACAGTTGGCCATTTAGCCGGCAGCCTGCACTTGTGCACACTAACAAATACCTATAATACATAAACATTCATCTGCTGAGGCACTGTGCATGGTGTTGAAAGGTGTGCTTGGTAGGTGTGCTAAGTGCTGAAAGAACTGTCCACCATTCTGATGAAAATGTGGTACACTTTAGGGTCCCAGTTTGGGGGGTTCAGAAATATGGTCATCCTAACTACACTTCAACAAAGGGTCGTGAGGTAAAAATATCACCTGTGCAACATCAGCTATATACTGTAATGCACAACAAATCTATTGGGGATTGATGATGTCACTCAAAAATTATTGAGGATTAACCTCGCTGAATGTCTGAAAATCTAACATAAAACAAATTTTTGATTTTTTCTAGACTGCAACAGTAAATCCTCTATGTATGGCTGACTGTCTTTTATATTTAATTGAATGTCATTTAGATGAATGACAACGATGACGATGATGAAATTTAGTCACACTTGTAAATATTTGCTACATTTGGAGCTTAATAAGGCTTCACTCTCTTGTTCACTTGATATACTGCAAGAAAACAACCCTAATTAAAAAATTCATAAATTGCATATTATTATACCTACAATGGTAGTAACTAAGCTTCATCAAGTGTCACATGGTTTTCATGTAAATACAGGCTTAAAATAGGGGCATAAAGGAGCATTCCAAACTATTTTCTCTATTGGTAATATGCCATGTGTGAGAAGATAACATTACAAAAAAATGGTGGTAAGATAGTCTGCCAATAGAGGAAATATAGAGATAGAGATAGTGCTGTAAGAAATAAGTGTGCTGAAATTTGAGTTCATCATTTATGACTAAAGACTGACCAATGACAGAACCTGCATAATTAACAATACTAGTCGATTTAATTGACTGAAAGCTATCAAAAGAACACCATTCTAAAGAGCATTTCACTTAAAGCAGCTTGACCTTTTCATACAGTTCATGTCATATCAAATGTCTAGGTGACACAGTCTCTCTGACACTACACTGATATATTTATAGTTATAATTGATAAAATGTCCTCCCTTGGTCCCCCTACAGGGATTATGTCACTGCCTCTGAGATAAGCCATTGAGTTAAACCTTCACCCTACATTCTAAGATAACACATTGTGATTTACTGGAAAAAAAAGAGTGAGTAGAAGGGGTTGCTGCATCGGTTGTAGGAACATCACTGTAGTATTATTATAAAGTCTGTGTCTCCAATTCACCTGCAGCCAACACCCTGACCTCTCTTTCTCTCATTTATGTCTCCATGACATGAGAATCAAGGACATAGTTTTACTGGAGCAATGCATAGCACCTGCTGTGCATATTTTCACCTTTGCAATCTAAAGCAGGAGTATGAAGGTTAGATTGGAATTAAAATGCATTTGATTTAAAGGTATAATTTGTAAGAATTGACCAGAATTTTAGTTTAAAACATTCCCAAATTCGCTAAATTCACCAACAGAATGTAAAGATATAACAGTTTTGACGTTATGTCAAAGACGTATATGTATTGTGTTGCAGGAATATCTATTGACATTAGCATGCTAACTAGCTATCTTTGGCCTGTCCTGTCTCATAATATCACTTTGTACCACAGGGGAGATAGACGTTCGGGTGTTTGTGTCAGACGTTTAGTGGTCACTGTACATCATCAGAGAAACACAGATTTTTTTTAGGTGAAACTGCTTTATTCAGTGTTTTTAGCTGTCATCACCAGGTCCATTTGTTCTGGAGAGGAGTAGACCTCTGCAAGTAATTCAGCTCCTGGTAAAAAACATCCTGAACGATTGACACTGGAGTAATCCTATCCCAGTGAAGCTGGTTATTTAACAATGAAGACAACAAATCCCATGATCCCTTGCTACTTCACACCATCATCACACTCTATCTTTTGTTATTGTTTTGTTTGAGAGACCCCTAGTGGCTGAAATTACTTATTGTGCGTTTAATATGTCACTTTATTAAATTGTAATACCTTTTCAGGTGAGAAGGTAACCATGTGTGGTCAGTTAATCCAAATAACACCTTTATGGAAGGCTGCACCATCATGCTCCAGGAGTACCACAGAAGGTTATGCAAACAGATCTTTGATTATTTGACTTCTTTAGGGAACTTTTCCTTCCATTTTTACAACACAATAACCCACACCTCAGTAAATTTTTGCACACTGGAGGAATAAGCAGACCTGGAAGCATTCATTGATCACCATTACAACCAGTGCAAAATTGATACAACTCCCATTACCCCTCAGCAAGACTCATGCAACCCTAATAAATGAAAGAAGACATCATCTACAGATACAAACAATCTTCAGACAACAGAAATCAAGGTCACCGTCCTACAATCCATCAATGCAAAATACAAAACTTGACTTACTGGTTACAATGACACAAATACATCAAAAAGCTAGAACAGTCCATTCTCTCCCTCCAAACCTCCATCAAAACACTCAATGAAAAAATGGACACATTACAATCACCAAAAAATATTGGAGGTCTTGATACACCAAATATTTTTAATTTTTTCATCATCTTGTAAACATACATCAATATGGAAAAATACAGATTTCCTTCTAGATGAAAAACCCTCTGAATTTCACTGAAAATCACACAACTTCAACACAAATCCAAAAGTCAGCTTTCATTCCTTTTGAAGAACTAACTTACAAGTGCAGTATAGACCACAAATCAAAAGTACCTACAACTCCCATCAGTCATAACACATAAGATTAACTTAAAACAAGGTATTCAACCATCCACACTTGCAGAAGAGTTAATCTAAGCTCACAGCACTTCATAATTCTCAACACTGACCTGAAAGTATCTCTACCTACCGCAAAAGAGAAAGACCTATCCATATCACCAGATGACTCCTGCACCAAAATCTACAAAAATTCATTCTCAATGATAAGCAAACCCAACCCCCAACTCATAGTACAAGATCAACCGTGGAACACACATCAAACTCAAAAAATGGGCCTCTCAGATTCAGGTTACTGCCCACTCTGCCCCCCTAATGCCTTAGATGACTTAGATGACTTCAGGGCCACCATACAAATTGCATGGAAAATGCCTTCCATGCAATTTGTATGGTGGCCCTGAAATGCACATCAAATAACAAACAAACAAACAAAACACAACAACAAATCATAAAACACAACAACAAATCGGAAAACACAACAACATTAACTCAAACTGGAAAAGGTAGGTACCTATAGCCCATTGCTTATTAGTTAGGCACACTGTCGGTCGTTTTAACTGGGAGATGTGCTATACGCCTTCACTTGGTGCCAGACGAAAGAAACAGCGAAGCGACCAGGACGGGAAAATCAAAGTTTTCAAGATGTATTGCCCTCATTGTGGGAAAATGGTTGCTGAAAGCATACGACCGAACTTTTGCAGTGGTTGTGGCAAAAGGCTCCAAGATATTGTTGATGTTGAACCCACCAACGGACCTTTCAGTAAGTTAACTAACTAATGTTAACCTAACATTAGTGACAAGACATTCAGTTATTCCTCTGCCTCCTTTAATGATAATGGAAAATGTAATAAATGTAGTTTATTTGCAGTACTGGAGGCGAGGCTTAGTGAATTGGAGGCGCGGCTCCGCACCGTGGAAACAAACAAACAATCAGTAGGTAATGTAGTTAGCCAGCCCCCTGTAGTCGGTGTGGACCAACCTAGCATAGCCCCTACTCCCCCGGTAGTTCCCGATCAGGGTTCTGGCTGGGTGACTGTCCGAAGGAAGCATAGCCCTAAGCAGAAGCCCGCAGTTCACCACCGACCCATTCGCGTTTCAAACAGATTTTCCCCGCTCAGTGACACACCCGCTGAGAAACAGACTCTGGTTATTGGCAGCTCCATAGTCAGAAACGTGAAGTTAACGACACCAGCAACCACAGTCAAATGTATTCCTGGGGCCAGAGCGGGCGACATAGAATCAAATTTAAAACTGCTGGCTAAGAGTAAATGTAGATACAGTACTATTGTTATCCATGTCCATGTCGGCGGTAATGACTCCCGGTTACGCCAATCAGAGGTCACCAAAATTAATGTGGAGTCAGTGTGTACTTTTGCTAAAACAATGTCGGACTCTGTAGTTTTCTCTGGCAGACTTTCTGGGGAAAACCTGGTCTGATTAGGAGAGACGGCATACATCCCACTTTGGATGGAGCTGCTCTCATTTCAAAAAATATGGCTGAGTTTATAGCTAGACCAAAACCATGACAACCCAGAGTTGAGACCAGGAGGCAGAGTTGCAGTCTTACACGCTTCTCTGCGCTTCCATTAGATCAGTTACCCGCCCTAAACCACATAGAGACTGTCTGTCCCCCGACCATTTAAATCAATTAAATCGAAAATTAATAATAGACGAATCAATCATAAAAATCTAAAACAAATGAACATTAAGTCTGAAACTGTTCAGCAAAATAAAATAATTAAATGTGGTCTCTTAAACATTAGATCATTATCTTCTAAAGCCTTATTAGTGAATGAGCTAATTTCAGATCAGCATATAGACCTATTTTGTCTTACTGAAACCTGGCTATGTCATGAAGAATATGTTAGCCTTAATGAATCCACTCCTCCCAGCCATATTAATACTCACATCCCTCGAGATACTGGCCGAGGAGGTGGAGTTGCAGCCATTTTCAACTCCAGCCTTATTGTCAGCCCTAGACCTAAATTTAAATTTAACTACAATTCTTTTGAAAGCCTTGTTCTTTATATTTCCCATATTTATCAAACTTAGTCCTCAGTACAGATAAAGTAATTATAGCAGGTGACTTTAATATTCATGTGGACTGTGCACTGCCTTTATCTCATTATTAGACTCAATTGGCTTCTCTCAGTGTGTAAATAAACCCACTCACTGTCATAATCACACCCTTGATCTTGTGCTGACTTATGGCATAGAAATTGAACATTTGATAGTTTCTCCTCAAAATCCCATTTTATCAGACCACCATTTGATAACTTTTGAATTTTTATTGGTAGATTACACACCATTAGACAAAAATGTTTTCACTAGATGTCTTACTGATAGTGCTGTAGCTAAATTTAAGGAAACACTTCCATTAGCGCTGAATTCAATTCCTTCTATCAATACCGCAGAGGATTCTTATGATAATTTTAGTCCTTCCAAAATTGATAATTTTGTTGACAGTGCTGCAGGTACTCTACAGCAAACGCTCAACTCCATTGCCCCTTTTAAAAAGAAAGATAATAAAGCATAAGAGATTAGCTCCGTGGTATAACTCTGAAACCCGTAAATTAAAGCAACTATCTCATAAATCTGAAAGGATTTGGCGTTCCACTAAATTAGAAGAATCTCGCATAGTCTGGCTTGAAAACCTTAAAACTTATAAGAAGGCCCTCTGTAATGCCAGAGCTGCCTATTACTCCGCATTAATTGAGGAAAATAAAAACAGCCCTAGGTTTCTTTTCAGCACCTTGGCCAGGCTGACAAAGAGTCATAACTCTGTTGATCCAAGTATTCCAATGGCTCTCAGTAGTAATGACTTCATGAGCTTTTTTGATGATAAAATTCTAACAATTAGAGATAAAATTCAACAGTCTCTACTCTCAAAAGGCTCAGATTTATCAAGTTCCCTAGAAACAGCCACAAAGCCTGATTTAGGTTTGGACTGTTTTGTTCAGATTGACCTTCCTGAACTAACTTCTATAATTTCTGCATCAAAACCTTCAAATTGTCTCTTAGATCCCATCCCAACTAAACTGTTTAAGGATGTCGTACCCTTAATTAGCACGTCCCTACTAAATATAATCAATATCTCTCTGATAACTGGCTATGTACCACAGTCCTTTAAAGTAGCTGTAATTAAACCTCTCCTTAAGAAGCCTACTCTTGATTCAGACATCTTAGCCAATTATAGACCCATCTCTAACCTTCCTTTTCTGTCTAAGATTCTCGAGAAAGCAGTCGCTAATCAGTAATGTGACTTTCTAGATAACAATAACTTATTTGAGACTTTTCAGTCTGGATTTAGAGCGCATCATAGCACAGAGACAGCACTGGTTAAAGTCACAAATGACCTCCTGACTGCATCAGACAAAGGCCTTGTCTCTGTACTTGTCTTGTTAGATCTTAGTGCCGCATTTGACACTGTTGACCATCAAATCCTGTTGCAGAGACTGGAACATTTCACTGGCATTAAAGGTTCTGCATTATGCTGGTTTAAATCCTATTTATCAGATCGATTTCAGTTTGTTCATGTTAATGATTAATCGTCCATAAAAGTAAAAGTTAGACATGGAATTCCACAAGGTTCTGTTCTGGGACCTTTACTATTCACTTTATATATGCTTCCTTTAGGGAATATTATTCGAAAACACTCAATAAATTTCCATTGTTATGCAGATGATACCCAAATATATTTATCAATGAAGCCAGATGAACCCAATCAGTTATCTAGACTCAAAGTGTGCCTTAAAGATATAAAGACCTGGATGACCTGCAATTTTCTGCTGCTAAACTCGGAAAAAACTGAAGTTATTGTGCTTGGCCCTAAACACCTTAGAAACACATTATCTAATGATTTAACTAATCTAGATGGCATTACCCTGGCCTCCAGCACTACCGTAAGGAATCTGGGAGTTATCTTCGATCAGGATATGTCCTTTAACTCCCACATAAAACAAATATCAAGGATACGTAATATCTCTAAAATCAGACATA
Organism: Euthynnus affinis; assembly: GCA_029490765.1. Taxonomy (NCBI): domain Eukaryota; kingdom Metazoa; phylum Chordata; class Actinopteri; order Scombriformes; family Scombridae; genus Euthynnus; species Euthynnus affinis. The sequence continues at coordinate 32,612,550 of CM055846.1, forward strand.
TCCTTTCAGAACAAGATGCTGAAAAAATAATCCATGCATTTGTTACCTCTAGGCTGGATTACTGTAACTCAATATTATCAGGCTACCCTAACGGCTGCAGCTGCAGCTGGTCCAGAATACAGGGGCTCGTATTCTGACTAAAACTAAGAAAAGAGATCACATTTCCCCCATCTTAGCTTCACTGCATTGGCTTCCAGTAAAATCCAGAATAGAATTCTAAATCCTTCTTCTTAGGTACAAAGCTCTTAACGGTCAGGCACCATTTTATCTAAAAGAACTCTTGGTACCGTATAATCCCACTAGAGCGCTGCGCTCCCAGAATGCAGGTCTACTGGTGGTTCCTACAGTATTTAAAAGTAGAACGGGAGGCAGAGCCTTCAGCTATCAGGCTCCTCTCTTGTGGAACCATCTCCCAGTTTCAGTCCGAGGGGCAGATACCCTCTCTATGTTTAAGAGTAGGCTTAAAACTTTCCTTTTTGATAAAGCTATATCAATAGCTAACCATGACTAATTGATATGGTCAGATCTATGTTTGCCTATCTAATCAGGGATCTGATTTTTCTGGATATTTCTGGACTTTCGGAGTTGGGGAATATCAGTTCAGAGCGCCAACAGATTGGTAAACGCCAGTGAATAGTAGGCGCCAGGATGTTTCCCAATCCACACAGCGGACCAGAGTAGGCTGTTAGTGCCAGTTTTTAGTTGTACTTGGGCATTAAATGAGCACTTTTATGTGTATGACTGTAGATTGCAGAGCTGTGGAATGAATTTATTGAGTTTATTGGTTTCAGCCGTTAGCAGTTAGCTCTACTTGCTAGCCGCTAACTCACAGCAGCATGCAGACACAAAGAACAGCTGCCGGACTAAATATCTGTTAATCCCAGTAGGACTCCACTCAGATCCGAACCGCCTAGAGAAGGTTTATGGTTTGTTTGCTGTTTGACAGGCAGGTTGGAGGCTCAGATATATGTCAGTGTCACTGAGTTGTAAGTAAACAATCTGAATTCTGAAAGTCCAGTTTGCATGCAGTATGTGTTCCCAGTGTTAATCACTGACACCTATTAGGAAATTAGTTTAAACCGCAAAATTTACAGATGTTGCATAATTAGAAAGTATTCAGCTTGAAATAAAGTTATTTTTTTGTTTTGTAACAGTGAGATCGATGAGTCAGTTTACAGTGAACCTGGGTACAGATCATTTTGTCTAGTTGTTCTGATTTTTAGCCTTTCAAATGATCAGTAAATATGTGCTTGTTAATCATTCTTCGAACCTGTCAAAAACTCTACTGAAGAAATGTAACATGTACTGACTGCTTGTGACAACTAGGCAGGGCTGAAAAAAATCAGTCCCGCAATCGATTTGTTACTTGACAGAAAATCATTTGACAACTTTTGATTTAATATTACGTCAATTAATCCTAAAATTTGCAGATTATAGCTTCTCTCATTTCAAGGTTTGATGTTTTTTTCCCCCAGTTTTTATATCATAAACACATTATTGGGGTTTTTTGTACAAAACAAGACATTCAAACTTGTCACTTTGGTCTGTTACAAAAGTGAGATGGACATTTTCAGCCATTTTCTCACACCATACAGACTGTACACACTGTGCTGTATATTTTTTGTCCTTTGCCAAACACATGCCTACTGATTGGTGTGTAATGTTACTGGATGGGCTGTAACTGACATTTCTTTGCTTCCTGCACTCTGGCCACTTTGGGATTGAATGTTTACTACCTGTTTTATTTATGGCTGAGCTTGAATTCAACCTTGATTTAGACATAACCTTTGATCCCATGATGCTAATAGTAGTGTTTTGCAACTACTTTTGTTGCTCTTGATTTTCTGCTCTTTGTTTATCAGTTATTTATTTTATTGCAAGCATGTTTCTTATTTTCAGATCGATTCAATTCATTCTGTTCACCTCAAGTATGTTCAATCAATTTAAATGTGATTTGATTCAGGTTTAGTTCAATAAATTGTTCATGTCATGTCTGTCACTTTTTGCTCACTTCCTGTCTTATTTTGGTATCTTCACTTCCTGTCACTGTCCTGTCTCACCTGTGTCCTGATTGTTCTCCCCACCTGTTTCCCATCTGCCTTCGTTACCTTATGTATTTAGCCTTGTGTCTCTCACTGTCCTGTTGCCAGTTTGTTGTACTCGTGTTCACGTCCCAGCCGTCTACATCTTGTCTTCTTATAGTATTTTTCGACCTTGCCTGTTTTTGACCTGATTTTTGCCTGCCGACTTTGTTACCATTGCTAAATAAACCTCTGCTTTGGATTCTGTGATCAAGCATTTGTGTCCTCTGCCTATGTTCATGACAGTTCATCCTTACTTGGATAATTAAATATGCATAGACGCTGTCACTTATACAGCCGTACCCTATGTGGGCTTGCACATGCAGAACTGTAAAAGACATCCTGTGGACATTTAAGGAAAATATAAACTCAATCTAATATTACACCAAAGCAATGAGTTGTGATCAATTATACTGAAAATGAAATTAAAGATGCTGAGCTCTCTATCAGAAAAGGATTTGTTAATAAATGCATAGTGACTAAAATTGTTGATAAAATGTTGCAATAATGCAAATGAATAAAACACCACCATACTACTTATTAACTACCAAATCTCTTAAATGTAACATGACAAGGTACTCAAATTGTATTTGTACACATGGGATCCCGAACAAGTGTTCCAGTTTTCAGCATTCATATGCATTTTCTGCAGGAAATGCATTCCTATTTCTTCTTTTTCTTCTTCTTTCATACATTTTTTTGGCTGCTTTCAACTATACTTTGAGTGACAGAAACTATTCAAATATCAAAATATTCAGCTCTTTAAGGACATTTATGCTATTAATTTTCAGCTTTCTAACATACTCCATTGATTTTATATATAAGTTAATATCTCAAAAACTAAAAGTATGAATGTTCATATTTGATGTACAATTGTCCCATCTGGACATGCTTAAAATATTAAAACATCCCTGGAGAGTTAGACGACATTGGAATCAGATTTTAGCTGTGGGACTTTTAGCCATTTGGCTTCCTCTTAGTGCTTTTAGCATTTTAGCTCATGCTCCTCTGGGAATTGTTTTAGATTTTTATTTGTTTACATTTAATGTTTTAACATTGTTTTATTAAACATATTTTATCGCCTACCACTACTCTGTTGTTTTTGTTCTCCCCCTCAATCACTGCCAGCTTTGCTGTCACCTGATAATGATATGATATGAATATGATATGAATTATCAGAATAGTTACAGAATCACTATTCTGGATTTCATCACAAACCATTATTCACCCCCTACAGTTAACCCAGCTCACACATTTTCCACAGGAAATGCATTTCTAGTTATTATTATTATTATTATTATTATTATTATTATTATTATTATTATTATTATTATTATTATTATTATTATTATTATTATCATTATTATTATCATTATTATTATCATCATCATCATTGTTATCCCCTGCTATTACTACCATCACTATTTACCCTGGTTATTACTCCTGCTACTACTGCTACAGTTTTCAGTACTTTTAATTGATATCACAACTTTCACAACAAAACATCACACCAGCTCCACCGCAATATGTTAGCATTTCCCTATTTATTTATTTAAATTTAAATTTAAATTATTCCCTTTTTCTCCTGTCTTTCCCTTCCCCCTCTATTGCTCTTCTTCCCTCCTTCCCTGTGTGGTTTGGCGGATAGGAGGAGGAGGAGATAAATAAGTAGGAAAGTCATAGAGTGTCTGTCCCTGACACATTAAGAATGAAAGATTTGTTAGACACTGACTAAGTATTTGAAAGAGCAAAGACAACAGAATTAAATGGCTGAACTGATTTGGAGTTACTGTGGCAAACTGTAATTAAATGATCAAGCCCAGCAGTTGACAACACAGGATGATTAAGATGGTTAATATTTGATCCAGTTGTGATCTTAGCAAGTGATGACTTATCTCTCTCATTCTCCAGTCAAATGACTCATCAGTATCTTTTAGCCCTGCATTGTCCTTTCCAGCCATCTAGTGGGCCTATGCAATGAGTCATTGCATTTGCAAAGAGGCATCACTGCAACTAGCAGTCTCTTTAAGGGTAACAGTTGCTGAGTTGTGTATTTTATCAAGCAAACAGCAGAAAATAAGCATCTACATAGAGACAATCAAATCCCAGTTAGAGGTAATTGCTTTGTTTGGATTTGATGGAAGGCAGCCATGGTAGGGCATACAAATGCCTTTATTACCATTCCATGTTTCTCACCCGAAAATGCTCTCACTCAAAAGGCAGCTAATGTAGCTCTGGCACTGCTATTATTACGATCATTGGAGGAAAGGGAGGTGAAAATGACAAAAACATTGCTCTCTGCAATAATACTCCGTGTTGTGCAGTTGTCACCAATAACACAGCCAAGAAAGGTCTGCCCACTCATGCATGCTGGGATTTGACTGTATGTCTAATAAATCTGCAAATCTGTGGATCTGCACAGACAGTAGCAAAAGTATAAGAATAAGAGAGGAGAGAGGTGATTATATAGGAGGACAAAATAAGCAGCTTGGCTAAAACAGATTGCCCACTAACAAAACAAGCTGCAGGGGTCCAAGCATCACCATGAAAAATACAGTTTCTGAAAAAGTATAAAAGTATGATGCAAATGAGATGCTGGTTGGATAGCAAACTCTGCTTCCAATCATTGTAAATGTCTGAAGCTGACAGTCGTACAATTCTGTCCATTTTACGCCAGGAATGGCCAGGTGTGTGGAGGCGGGATTTGAATTTCTCTCTTGAGGTCTCTTTCTTCTTTCCTCACACACCTGTCACTTTTGTTTTTTGTTTGTTTGTTTTTAAATTGGTGCAAGAGTGTAAACACAGAACAGAGGTACATAAAATATGACAAGAACTAGACAGTACCCAACTATAAACTAGCACACATACAAAAACAAAACAAATAATTATAGTACACAAATCACCATACTAATAACAAAAAATATAATAATTACTGCTGCAGTTGTTTGGGTACTTGAGTTTGTGTGTATCAAACACTGTGTGAATGGATAAAATCTTATTGCCTGTGTGCAGTATGTGGTGCTGGAGATGACATATTGTGTATACATTTGATGAACTATTGTCTTGCATGTAGGAGATAACTATCACTTCCTGTGTCCATTAATTGATGCTAGATATGTCATATTGTTGTAAATCATGTGTAGACCGCGCCATGTAAATTTCATGTAAACTAGGAGTCACATGAGGCTGACTTCCTGTTGTCAGTAGGTGGTGCTATGACTATGACTCAATATTGACATGTAGATGTCTTCAGGCCTGAACTTTTATCCAGCATATGAAATTTGGGGCAGACTGGACAATGTAAAGTCAAGTTAAAGTCAACCGCTTCCTCTTTCATGGTAAAATACGCAAATTTGCCACATTACCATGGCAACAGCATTCCATGAAAACTCAAAAGCTTTGTAATTTGGCATTGTGAAAGTCTTGAGATTTTGCTTTAGCGTCACATTAGTTTGAAGATTATACGATATTTCCAATGAGTCCAATAAGCCAAAAATGGTCACATAAAATACAGGAAAAACACACAAAATTCAAAAAAGCTGCCTTCCAGTTAGGCAGAGCACATAAAAGCCAATCTGAAAATATATCTAAAATGATAAGAGCAACATACCAAATTTCGAGAGTATCAGACTAATTTTATCCCAACTACATCCTGCTACACATTAGGGCGCATGATGGAGCACACTAAACACACATGAATGCAATTGCTGTATATTCTTGCAGTGTTCATGGATTCTCATGTGTGCACCATGTTTCATGAGTTTTCAAGAACCCCTAGCACTTCAAAAACAGCTTTCTGTTTCATGGCGAATAATGTGTCGCCATGGCAACACCATTTGATGAAAACTCAAAAGCTTCACTATTTAGCATCATGAAAGTCTTTCAACTTAGCAAACCAAATTTTAGGTGGATCTGGTTAACCTGGTAGGAGTAGTTTGTAAAAGTATAGAGTCTTTATCTTCTTGATGCCAGTAGTTGGCACTATGTACATGTCTTCAGACCAGGATTTTTATCAAATGTGAAATTTGGTAAAAATCTAACAATGTGGAGTAGTATTACAACAGTTTCTCCTTTAATGTCCAAATGTTAAAATTTTCCATGTCACCATGGTAACAGCGGCTTCACAATATAACTTTATCAAGGTCTTAATGCTATTCTGACCAAATCTGAGGTGGATTTGGTCAACCTGTTAGGCTGCATTCACACCAGATCCGGCAGTGCGGCATTACATGGGCCATTTGTGACACATCACGATGTAAACTGTTCATCCTCCCAGTCCAGAAGGTGGCACTAACACACATGAAAGTAGTTTTCCAACTGCCATCAAAGAAGCACTCATATAAGGTTATACAGCTCTGGGAAATTCTTCACAGCAGCAATGAGTCTCTCCTCTATCATCTTTCTAATAAAGTAATATCAATCAATTAATCGTCTTTGGTCCAAAGAAGAATGCTGAAATGCTGCAATGCCACATGATAAATAAACAACATTCCTCTTCCAGTCTTTCATCTTCCAGTCTAATCGCCGACCTACATGATTGGGTTGCGGTTTACCAAAAGTTGAGTCTGGCTCAACTTTCTGGCTGCAGTCCAGTGCAGCGCTGCAGTGGCCTAAATGGCCACAGGTGGGCCACACTACCCCCATTCAAATAAATGGGACGACTAGCGTTTTCACCACACCACCAGATTTGATGTGAATGTACAGAACCTATAACTTCCTGTTTTCAGTAGGTGGAGCTATGACTATGACTCTCTATGACTATGAATGTTTTCAGGCCAGGACTTTTATCAAGCATGAGAAATTGGGACAGATTGGATGATATATTTTCAAGTTACAACAACTTCTTCTTTCATGGCAAAACATTGAAATTTGTTTGTTAGATTCCTCCCACTTTCAGTGCCATGGACTGTTGGGCCCCTGTCACTTTCATGCTTGGAAACTAAATGTATTGATACACACGCCGATACATTGATGCACACACACACACCCATGTGTGTAGATAGGAGGAAACAGTCTGTAATGGGTAAGGGTTTACACAGCAGTGGTAATTGTATGTAGAGGTTAATTTCACAAGGATGTGATGAGAATTATGTACATCAATAAATATTATCTGTGTTATGGATATTTCCATAACTAAAGGGTGACAGAGCTAGAAAATGTCAGGTTGTACCCTCTTGTCTTCTTAAACAGAAGACAGAGGTATGGCTGTTTGATAAGTGGAAGCCTCACATGCAAACCAAGGCCAGACTGCAGGTCATTGCACATTATTATTGTGCCTTATTATGTCTGCGTTTGATGAAAATCATAAAGAAACTGTATCAGTTTCACTGTAAATGTAGTTGGAAACTGAACAAAAAGTTAAAAAGCTGATGGTTGAAAAAGAATCTGAACACATGAAAAAAAGTATGCAGTGATAAGCAGGTGCAGAGCAGTGTGGTTGTGAAGAGGGAAAAAAAGGCAGAGTTAAGTGTTTCTTAACCCCTGCAGTGCCACAAAGTGGCAGCTAGTGGCTAGCTTCGGGCTACGTTCAACACAAGGGGACCCACCTGAGGTTTAAACTATAGAAAAGATGTTTTTGGGGTGGGATATATGCCTGCTTCATTTAAGCCAAGATCGGGGATCATCCACTCTGTGTCCTTTGAGAAATGTTGAGACTTGAGATTCTAAATCCTGGGGCCAGGGCGCCGATAGATTTTTAAAAATAAAATGGTGTGTACACAAGATGAAGAGTTGTTTTGTTGTTTTGGCTTCAGACCACTGCTACTGTACCAAGGAGAGAAGTGTGAAGAGAACTTTGATGCTGCTGGGAATGTTTTGATGTGTCTGTTTTGTATGTAATGTATTGATAAGTCTATTTGTGTGATGTCTTAATGTAAATGTGTTAAAATGGGCGACAACATGTCCAAAAAAGTGAGTAGAACACAATCTCCTACAAAATTACTGCAATCACCAAAACACAAGAGAGAGTACATCTGATTCAGCAGGAAACAAATGTAGAAATTTGAAACTGAAAGGTCAATCTGTCATTGATAAGCATTCTGAGGAAAACCCCCACGCACTAACTGATACACAGTATAGAGCAATGTTTTCTTCGTCATATCCAGTGGGAGTTGTTGGGAGACTGAAAGGATGGACTTTTGTGTTTCCATTTTCTTCCCTTATGAATCAGTGGACAGATGGCGAATGGCCATTTGAGGGAGCATTTGATAGAGACAAGCTTCAGATTGCGGAGTTCAATGTTAACCCAGATGTTGGAAATCCATCTTGGAATAGTGGATACATGAAAGACAGTGTGAATGCATGGTTAACTGTTGCTCGTCAGAGGTGTGGAGAGTCTGACTGAAAAAAGAGTTGATTGTTTGTTTTTCTGATGAGTTCAGAGCAGCAGTGTAGAACTGTGTTAAATGTGTGACAGCATGTCATTTGCTGATGTTGGAGGCAGAGTTGCAAACAAGAGCTGCAGAAATGATGAAAATTAAACAGAGGCATGGTGAGAATGTGAAGGCCATTTCAAAAGCTATTATATAGGGTTGAGCAAAATGGCAAACAGATGCTCCTTCTCCACAAACTTTGTTGACCATTGTATCAAAAGCTGGAGTGCCTTTGCAAGAGCCACATTGAAGTAAAACAGTGATTTCAACTTATCCACAACTGTCAACCTTTTCAGCTACCAATATGACTGACTAAACCATGTCACAACAAGCAAAAACTGACAACGAGTTTCTCTTAATAGCCACAGCTGTTGATGGACAAAGACTACAGACTGAAGCAGAAAACAGGGACCAGCAGATAGAAGCTAGAGAAAGGGAAAGAGACAGTCAGGCTGCTAAAAAAAAGGGGGAAAGAATTAAGCAGGAAAAGAAAGATAGAGCTGACGAAGAAAAAGCTAGGAAAGCTGCAGAAAAAGAAAAAGCTATTTTGTTACTCAAACAGGAGAAAAGCCAGAAAAGAAAGGAAGGAAAGACAGTTAGCTGCCGTCGTTGAAGAGACAGAGACAGACACTCAGGGCAGCTTAGGAGAAAGTGAGGTAGAATTTGAGTTACAAGGAGCCAGAGACAAGGAGGAGGAGTTTGACACAGACCATAGTGACGACACAGAACCTGCAGTCAGACCAAAGACAACACAGAGACAACCTCACACTTCACATAGCAAAATTCAAAAGGGGAGGTACAAGTAGAATGACATGTTCAGAACTGACAAGACAAATAAGATGGAAGACTGACACTTTAGAGCCCCCTCCAAACATAACATCCTCTTCAATAAATGCTCCAAAAATCATGGTTGACAACACAGCTGTGTGCAAACCATGGACTCCTGCTGAGATAGTTGGTATGACACAAAATACCCCCAATCAGACCACAAAGCCAGATGAATACTAGGAATGGTTAAGACATGTATGCACTGTGTATAACTGTCTAACACCTGATGTTCAACAAGTAATCGCTGGCTCATACAGGAATGAGTGGGACTTGTGTAAAAACAAGTTTCCCTGCTATGACAGAGGACGACCAGTGGCCTCTACATAAAACCATGATTGATTGGCTAAATGAAGAAGCAAAAACAGCAATAAGGAAGTGTACACAAGATTTACTTTGTAAGATACATGCCACCATTCAATGTACACCTGACGAATTGTTTAAGCCTTCCTGATGAGAAGGCTGCTCATGCATTCAGTTTTTAGAAACCATTGCTGATCGTTTGTATTGTTGGACATTGACTGGTTTTAACATGGTTTCCAGTATACAGCATTCAAAAAATTGCTCATATTTCACCAGCATGTGCAACACAGATGTCTGTCATGAGGCCTGTACTACAGTGTCACTGTACAGCAGCATTTAACCCTTCAGATATGTATAAACAATGAGCTGATGTGTTCCTGAATACACAAGAGTGGTTGGAGTGTCAACAATGTTTTTTGTTGGTCCACAGGGATGTACAATGCCAATCCAGTTATCTGGCTCACAGCGTAAATTGGTTAATGATAGAGATTAATTTCCATACATCACTGTAGCAGTCTATCTTGGCTGTGAGCCATAACAACTTGGAATGGTGGCCCAGTGTCAGGCATTGAGAGGAGCTGCACAGGCTTCTCAAACCCAAACAATAACACACTTGGGCCATGAGCTGTACATGTTAGCTTTAACTGAGCACATCCAGCTACCTCAGAGTAGATTTATTTTGCGACATCCACCCCTCCCCACACAGGATGGGCCTCCATTAGAGCTTTCAGAGGTTCCATCCATTTTATGGGCTAAACATAAAAACCATGTAGACACACCCATTTTGCCCATTCTAAAAGCAAACCGCCCAGATGAATGGAGTTTTGTACAAGATTTGCAAGCTATTAATAGCATTGTAGTACCTACAGCTCCAATTGTGCCAGACACAAATTCGATTTTAGCTTCACTGCCATACTTGGCAGTGTTTACAGGGTTTTGTCAAGAGTCCTACAGTTTACACAGCAGCCGTGAAATGGGACTTGGATGAACTCCACTTGCCAGGGGGCTCCACTCTCCTGCAGTATGCAGATGACCTCTTGATAGCTTCACCATCACAAGAAGCTTGTTGAGCGGACTCCATCTTGCTCCTATAGAGACTTGTTGAGTGTGGTCATAGAGCATCACTTGCCAAGCTGCAATATTATCAGTCTGAGGTGACATACTTGGGTCATGTTTTGAAAAGATGGACAGTGCCTGTTGTCACCGGAGAGGTTGAAACTGCTGGTTAACATGCCTCCACCCACAACCAAGAAGGAAATGCTCTCATTCTTGGGGATGGCTAACTATTGCAGACTTTGGATTTTTGAGTATGCTACTATAGATTCTGCTTTGCAAGCTGCCACACTGCAGTCAGCTCCTTCCATGGTGCAGTGGACTGAGGACATGAACAAAGCTTTTCAAGATCTGAAACATGCTCTCAAAATGGCTCCAGCATTGGGGTTGCTGGGCTATCATCAGCCGTTCCATCTGCATGTACATGAATGAGATGGCTTTGTTACAGGCATTCTCGTGCAAAAACATTGGTCTCATTACCGTCCAGTTGTGTACTACTCCTCTTGACTAACTCCTGTGGTTCTTGGCATGCCAGGTTGCTTAAGAACAGTGGCCACTGTTGCCATCATGATTGACAAATCTTCTCCTATTTTACTGGCTCATGACTGTGTTGTGCAGGTCCCACATGCAGTACTTCACATCTTGAACACATCTTCTACTCAACACATGACAGCTGTACTGTACTGGCTCCATTCCTGTTCACACTGTATACCTCGGACTTCAAATACAATTCTGAGTCCTGCCACATCCAGAAATACTCTGATGACACTGCTATTGTGGCGTGTATCAGGAATGGAAAGGAATCCGAATACAGGGATCTAATAACAGTCTTCAGTGAATGGAGTTGAAAAAACTGTCACTGCCACTGTCCTCAAAAACAAAAGAAATGATTGTGGATTTCCACAGGTCTAAGCTCCATCTGGAGCCAGTGATAATCTGTGGGGTGGACATTGAAGTGGTGCACACCTACAAATATCTAGGGGTCCTTGTGGATGACAAGCTGGACTGGTCCCCTAACACCAACACTCTCTACAGGAAGGGACAGAGCCAACTGTTCTTCCTGCAGTCACTGAGGTCCTTTGATGTGTGTGTGGAGACAATGACCATGTTCTATCAAACGGAGGTAAATGGTAAATGGACCGTACTTGTATAGTGCTTTTAGCGGTTAATACCCATGGTTGTGCTGTCTCCTGAGGCACTAGGATTCTCTGTTGTACTGGGACTGGATTTTGCATTTTTCAGTGGGATGCATATTGATGTGGCAGGTGGCACTTACTGGTTCCGTGGAGAGACGGGGTGGTACTTTTTCCAAGCGTGTCACCCCGGCACATCAGAAGGGGAGGGGGCTGGCAACCATGTCGCCCTCTTCCTGGCAAATGCTCCAGAGATTTTACAACCTCACTTACCAGACATGACAGATCTTTTTGAGAAGGCAGTTCAAGGCTCACACCTGGAGGGGGAAATGAGAGAGAGACTTCTGGAGATGCTGTATTATAACATCAATGTCTGCACTACCAAAGTCGGGCGCACAGGGCTGCTCAAGCACCAAATATTCATGACGGAGGATATGCCAATAAAACAGAAACCTTACCGTCTCTCTACACCAAAACATAAGGTTTTAAAGGAGCTTCTGGATGAAATACTGGAAAGCAAAATTATAGAACCTTCATCCCCCCCATGGGCTTCTCCAGTGGTGATCGTCCCCAGGAAAAGCAGAAAGCCTAGGTTCTGTGTAGATTACAGAAAACCCAATGCCAGAACTCTCACTGATGCCTATCCCCTCCCTACCATCCAGGAAATCCTTGAGTCCTGTGATGGCTGCACTCTCAGCCACACATCTACATTGAGTTTGTATCCCATCTGGCACTCATTTTTGGTTTCTTTACATTTATAGTACACTTTCCTTCAGTTAATTCTAATTACATTTCACGTGGCATACAAATAAATAACACACTGGATTTTGTTTCATATCATACATTTTATTTTTAGTTTGACAGTACATTAGTTCTATTTGTAGCACACACACATTTAGTTTAATTTATGTACAGTCATTAGTTTAAGATCTCTTTCTTTTGAGTTACCAGAAGGGTGCTGCTCCGCGAGGGACATCTGGCTGGGCCTGGGCAAAGGATTTTCCCCAGGAAGTGAAAGGACTGAAATACTGGAAATGGCCAACTGGGACCAACCAACTCTGGCTGCTGCATGGGGATGAATTGTTTATAAATTTAGTTTTGTTTAGTTTAGTATTCTGTCTCTTTATAGAATATTTGGTTGGGCATTTGTGGTTTAGTTTATTTAGTTGAGTTACGCTGTTTTGGGGAGAATTATGTTTAGTATTTAGTTGATAGGGTGTGTTTTATTTGTCAGTTACCCCTTTTGTTTTGCCTTGGTCTGACCAACCAAGTATATAGGTTATAGGTTTGTAGAGTTAAGTTAACTTCTGTTGAGTTCTGTTTAGTTGACCTCTTTTATGGGCACTGAACTTAATTTACTGTATTTTGTTATTTGTATAATTTTTTGGCATTCTTTGGGTAAATAAAACCCTCTTTTGTTTGAAACCACCTGTGTCTCCTTTGCCTGTCAGCTTGGTCCCTTACAAGTCCCTTGCACTGTATTCACAGCTCTGGATATCAACAGTGGATACTGGCAAGTGGAGATGGATCCAAAATCCCGAGCCATGACCGCTTTCATCTGTCCATATGGCCTATTCCAGTTCAAGGTGATGCCCTTTGGCCTGAAAAATGCACCAGCCACCTTCCAACGGCTTATGGACACAGTCTTGGGCGAACTCAAGGGAGAAACTTGTTTCGTGTATTTGGATGACATCATCATTTACTCCGACTCCTGGCAGCAACATTTCAGGGATGTCCAAACCATCATGGACAAGCTCAGGCAGGCAGGGCTCACTGCTAATGCGAAGAAGAGTAAGTTCTTCCGTACCTCTCTGACATTACTTGGACACATTGTGTCAGCATAAGGGGTTCAAGTGGAACCAGAGAAAACCCAGGCTGTCCAGAACTTCCCTGTGCCCACCGACAGGAAATCTCTGGAGCGGTAGGGCTGGGTGCAGTGATTGTTCAATGCACTAACAATGGGACCAAAGAAATCCTGGCTTATGCCGCAACCTTAACCCAGCTGAAAAAAACTACTCCACTACGGAGCTGGAGTGTCGGGCTGTGGTTTAGGCTGTGGAGAAGTGGAACTGGAGTTTACAGAGGATATGTCCATCACTGTCCAAGAGGTGTGGAATGCCCAGAAAAAAGACCCTGAATGTCAGACACTCTATGAAAACATCCAAGAGAAGGGGGAAATGCAAGCAAACAACAACACTCTGTACACCATCTTAGAGGATCTGATTTATCGGGTTGTGAAACTGGAATACAAAACCATATACCAAATTTACATACCTGAGAGCTTGCATTCACACTTTCTGACATCATTCCATGAAGACCCCCTTGCTGGCCACCTGGGTAGATACAAAACATACAGGAGGATGCAGAATCTGGTTTACTGGCCCAAAATGAGCTGGGTTGTCAAACAAAATGTGACAAATTGCCATGTCTGCCAACTATACAAACTTGAAAGCCTGTGTGGCCTGCTGCTTTGTCTCCTGCTTGGCCGGCTGCTTTGTCTCCCGTTTTGTCTCCAGCTACTTTGCTTCCTGCTTTGGCTGCTGTTTTGTCCCCCGTGTGTCTCCTGCTTATTTCCGGCTGCTCTTCACTGCTGGACTGTCGCTCGGCTGCTCACTGTGCTACCGCCGCAGTCTGCTGCATCGCTGGGTCTTCCACGGCGGTGTAGATAGGGTGGTGGTAGACCACTCCGCCAGTGACTTTACTTTACGCCGGGACTGTGTAGGATTAGCGCTCGCTTTAATCATTGTGTGACTGTCTGGAGTTACTCTTTTGTTTGGTTTGAATTATGTTAGTTTAAGTTAATTTTGTTTGAGTTATTCTTTTGTTTAGTTTTTGAGTTATTCTTTTGTTTAGTTTTTGAGTCATTCTTTTGTTTAGTTTTTGAGTCATTCTTTTGTTTAGTTTTTGGAGTCATTCTTTTGTTTAGTTTTTTTGAGTTATTTGTTTTGTTTAGTTTTTGAGTCATTCTTTTGTTTAGTTTTTGAGTCATTCTTTTGTTTAGTTTTTGAGTCATTCTTTTGTTTAGTTTTTGAGTTATTCTTTTGTTTAGTTTTTGAGTCATTCTTTTGTTTAGTTTTTGAGTCATTCTTTTGTTTAGTTTTTGAGTCATTCTTTTGTTTAGTTTTTGAGTTATTCTTTTGTTTAGTTTTTGAGTCATTCTTTTGTTTAGTTTTTGAGTCATTCTTTTGTTTAGTTTTTGGAGTCATTCTTTTGTTTAGTTTTTGGAGTCATTCTTTTGTTTAGTTTTTGGAGTCATTCTTTTGTTTAGTTTTTGGAGTCATTCTTTTGTTTAGTTTTTGGAGTCATTCTTCTTTTGGTTTATCTTGGTTAATTTGGTTAGTCCTCTGGTTTCTTTTTGTTTTGTATTTTTCTGTTTTTTTTTTTTTGGTTTAATCTTAGTGGTTTGGGGTTAAGGGAGTTTGTGTTATTTGCTTTAGTTTATTTAGTTTGAGTCCATTTATTGTGAATTTCTTTGTCTCTTGTATTATTTTATGGTAACTCTGGTTTTCCCTTGTTTCAGTGACTGCAGGCCGGTGGTGGTGTTGGTGACCCGGGTGGCGGTGACCCTTTTCGTGTGCTGTGCTGTGTGTGTGTGTGCTCTAATATAATTTTGTTAAAATTCAAATAGTGATGTGGTTGGCATTATTAACTTTATTTAAGTGTTCATTTTGTGTTTCTTATCCAATACCAAATGTCTTTTGAAGCATTTTTTTTCTAGGGTCATGATTTCAACATGTATCCTTTGTGGGGTTGAGGGTAATTCAGTTTGCTCAAACCGCTACAATGTACAGCAGCAGCAGATAAACTGGACAGTTTAACAACACTAACCAATCATTTTTTTTTAGGCATGGCAACTTGTAGGCTGAGGAAGATGCCAATGATTCAAGGAAGTCTCATCCTACTTGTCAGATATATGGATAGAACTTTCCCACAACCTCGTTTTTCTCTGGGTCCATGCAAGCGTGACTTGAATGTGGCTGAAGCTGGTGGGCAATGGCCTGAACCAAACGGCTTCATGGTATCATCCTGGGCCCAAATGAGTCCACAGTGACAGTTGATTAGGGGGCCAGCCGGCTCAGCAGGTTCTTCCCAATGAGCAGTGGCTCTGTATTGATGATACAGATCTAAATGGGGTGCACAAGAGCCAGTTCTTGGAAGGTAATGTCAATCCAAGCACGTTGGGTACTGAGAGACCTGTCCTGTGTATAATTTGTTATATTCACATTACAGGCCTTGACCTGCAGGGCCTGTAATATTCACATGGAGGCTCATGCTTCTTTTGCATGATATTGGGGGCACTGGAGGTTTCATCTATGTACTGCAAAGAAAAAAAATGGTTATTGCAATGTGTGTAAATTCATCACATTGTGTTCATAGCTTTAATCATTTAATTTCCAGAGTGCACAGAGGACCCATCCAGGATGACAGAAACACAGGAGGAAGAAAAATAAAATTACTTGTTGAGGGAAAAAATACAAACTCTTTAGGTATCTACCAAGCTAAGACCAGAGAATGTAAATAACAGCAGTGTCTCTAACTACTTCCAATACTGCACTGGGTTGTGGGCGGCTGTGGCTCAGGAGGTAGAGCGGGTCATCCTCAAATCAGAAGTTTGGCAGTTCGATTCCTGGCTCTTCCTGTCCGCATGTTGATGTGTCCTTGGGCAAGACACTTAACCCCAAATTGCTCCTGATGGCTGTGCCATCAGTGTGTGAATGTGTATGAATGGTTAGTTTCCTCTGATGGGCAGGTTGGGACCTTATATGGTAGCCCCTGTACCCATTCAGCGTATGAATGGGTGAATGTGATTCATAGTGTGAAAGCGCTTTGAGTAGTCTGAAGACTAGAAAAGCGCTATACAAGTATGGTCCATTTACCATTTACTTCTGATGACTTTCATAAGCTGTGCACATTTTTCAGATTAACAGATAATGAAACGGCCCCACAAACACACATCCCCTTGATCTACTAGAAAGTGGACAGGCAGATCCAACAGATGCCTTTACGTCAACAATTTTTACATGCACTTATGAAACTCAAAATGTTGACCTGAGAGAATTAGCTCTCAAATTTCAGATTGATGTACAAAGGGTTAGAACTTTATTCAGTTTGACTTCACATATGGCAAACTAGGTCAGCTGTCTATTTGGCCACACAGGGACAACATCACAGAAAACATGTCTGACAACTATAAAACCGATTTTCCAACAACCTTTGCAATTGTAGACTGCACAGAGTTAAAGATAGAGACACAAAGCTCACTGTTACTGCACAGCCAGACTTATTCCAACCTCCAACCACAAGTCTACCAACACACTTACATCTCTGTTAACCTGTGAACCCTGTGGCTCTGTTATATTTGTATCCACACTTTACAAAGAATCCATTTCTGACCCAGAAAAACAGTGCACAATCAAATACCTACTGAAAGGTCTGCCTCAGTGTGGCTGCCTTCAGAGAGATGATGGGTTTATGGCAGATAAGGGGTTTCTCATTGCGAAAGATGTGGAGGAGCTTGGCCTTGAACTGAACATTCCTCCTTTTGCAAAGTCCAAGCTTCAAATGCCAGTTCCACATGTTGAGATGGCAAAGAAAATAGCCAAACACTGGGTGCATGCAGAAAGAGAAATAGCCAAAATCAAGAAATTTTAAGATTGTATCTGATCAGATCCCTTATTCCAGGTTAGGAAACAAAGTCATTACTGCAGTTTGTGCCATGTTTACTGTCTAACTTCCAGTCACACATTATTAACGCATAAGCTGAGGAAACCATGCATTGACAGTTTAGTGCTGCATTTGCACATGTGCCCAGATCACACACACACACACTTGTTGGGACACCATGGGAATCAAAGCCTTTGAGATCTGTAAATGTTGTGTGAAAACTTTTTCTGTCCTTTTTAAAAGACAATCTAGAACAATAGAGCTGCTGCAGGAAGCATCTGGCTGCTGGTGACAGCTCACTGAGGACTTCTCGATAACATCAAGATAATGTCAAATGACAACTCACACATCTAAAAGACACTGGAGGAGAAATGTTGAACCATAAAATATTCTGTTTTCAGATGCTAAAACAGAGAGCAGCAAAAACAAGACAGTGACACTGGCTCCTTGGCAGCCAGCCAAGGACCAATTAGAATTTAGATTCAGTGTGTGTTAGCACACAAGCTAATAAACATTCAGCTCACTGATCCTAATGAGTACTTTTGGCCTCACACGCACACAAACACAGGTGGTGAGGTGGTAAAAGAGACAGATAGAGGAAATGCTTGTAGCTGCCTCTTAAGTCCTATTTTCTATTCAAAAGCAGGTTGTTTGTTATTTAATTGCATATTTTGCATAGAGATGATAGCATCACGTTTGGGGGTCGCTGTTTGGGATGACTGTCAGGTTAATGGGGGCAAGAAGATCATAATTCTGCCACAGAAATTGACTTTTTGGAAGTTTCTTAATATCGTTTTACTCTTTCCAAGGATCTTCCACAACTCTCTGAAGTACTTTAATATATTTAGATACAATAAGATGGAATGTGGTGATAGAGTGGAATAGAACTGGTCATTTTTTCCCATGACAATATTCTCCTCTTCTTACCTTTGACTCAACCTCTAATTACTTTTTCCTGCAATTATCACATTAAATAGCACATGAAGCATGTACCATGCTGTTGGTAAGCAATAGGTTTTTCATTTGACAGTGTAGACTTTACGCAACATATGAAGAAATAACAGACAGTCCTACTGAGACATATCTCAACTTAAGCATATGACCAGCTGAGGGATCCATCCATTCTGACTGAATCTGCTAATTTGGGGGCTGGTTATTGTTAATGTAGTTAATGTACCTGCTTCAATAAAATCAATTCGTCAATTACACATAAAGAAATCATAGCTACTGGTTATAAAATTAGATTTGGAAAAAACACTTATTCGTAACTGTCCTCCCAACAAAAATATCAGCAAGTGCCCTAAAACAACATACAGTATTATGTTCCAGTGACAGCAGATATACACCCTCTAGAGTCCATAATAATTATGACAGGAGCAAATGCAGAAATCTGATGACATTTTAGAGCAGCAGAGTCCATGTAGGGAGGACATTGTTGAAACATGTTTGTTTCTTGGTTCCAACTGTAAGTTAACATTGTTTTAGAAACCATGACCTCTTATCCTAACCATGTGGTTATTGCAACTACAATGAAGATCTAACCTGAAGAAAGTTAATGCAAGGCATTTTAATCCAAACCACTCTGTTTCCCAAAACTTAACAAAGTGCTTATTTTAACCCAGAACCATGTTTATGTCACAGTATGAAGATATGAAGATTAATAATTTAGCTCCAAAAATATCAGAAGTCACTTTTTAGAAGTCAAGCTGTGCCTATGTCTTCTCAGACTGAACATGAGTCATATTGTCATATAAAATAAAACAGGAAAAGGTTCTGAATTAGTTTTAATGACACTTGAAAAGAAGCAGTGTCAGTTGGCTAAGACTTACCACCATTTATAAAATGAGATTTATTTGATGTGTGTGTATCAACTCCTTCAATATCTCATACTAACAATACACGTAGTTAATAAAATAAATAAGATTTTAAAAGGTGAAGTCCTATCATTATTTAGTATTTTATTATTTTTAAACAAACATATGCAGTTCTAGTGTGTGAATAGTTTCCCTGAAGTAGCTGGTGAAGTGGATCACATTCTTTATCTGTTGCAACACAGCTTTTAATGTCTCAGAATCAAAGGCATTCTGTGCATTGGAAATCTCCTCTGGAAACAAGGTTTAAAGGCAAGTTCTTAAGCCACACAGTCAAGACAAGACAAAACAAACAGAAATCAGAACAAAAAAAGAGAGTTAGCTTGAATGAATGGAAATATAACCTGAAAGTGCTCTCCTGGATGCCAGTAGGAGAGAGCCATGCAACACAAACTCAACAATCACACACGAGGCAAGACAGAGGGAGATTAGAATGTCAGTGTGTGGCATGCTGCTTTCAAATCCGGGATGCCTTTGACTGTCCTTGTGGCTTACATGATGTAAAACCACCAGAGAGAGGTGTAAGAAACCTGGGGTGCCACCAGCCACTCTTTACAGCATTGATTTTGCTTTTGACAGGAAGGTATGAACGCATGCATGCACACACACAGCAAAGCTGAAGCTGAGAATGGTGCTGTTTTTGCAGCATCTGTACACAGCAGCTTTCCGGGGAGTGACGACAGAGCATGCCACGGATAAGACAAATAAGAGAGACGGGTGAAAAGTTGACGGGCAAATTTTAGAGAGGGCAGGATAGGGAGGGAACATTGGAGGGCTGATGAAAGTGGGGGAAGGGGCCGTTTATTTGAAATCCATCCTGCTTAGCATTGCCATGATCCACAAAGGACTGGCTAATACAACTTGTCAAATGCTCCCTTTCATGCTGAGATTTCAGGAATGTGACCCAGCTTACAGTACAGTCGGCAGCTTGTGTGAAAGTGTTGAATATGTGATAGTCTGAAACTCTGTCTGTGTTGGACCATGAAGCTTATCTTGATGGAAAACTTGCTGGAGACAGGTACATCATTCAACAAGGGAGACTGACAGGTGAGTTCAGATTGTCCTGCCAACGTTTGACATTGAGTAACAAGTTCAGCACTTACAGACAACAGTGATGTGGCAACGAGTTCCATTAAAAAAGAGGCTACTCTTTATGTCCTATAATTTCCTAGAGAAAACTGACATGTAATTGTAATTTCTTAGGAAGGTTCTTTGAAAGCAACTAGTATCAAATGGGGTCAGTGTTAAATGGCAGGTACACTCTGTTAATTCCAGTTAGTGTAACCGTCCTTTACTAAAAAAAACATCTTTAGGTCAGTGCACAACAGATCAGATGAACAGTAAGAACTTCAACTCTTTAGTTAAGTTACAGGCATTTTATATAATTAGTACCAAATTACATAGTAATTTAATTTGGTACTAATTTGCATGATTGGGTCTGTAGTATTATTTCTCAAACCATGTGTTCCCATCCCTCATGCATGCTCATCCATAATTTCCTTGTTGTTATTCCCCTGGACATCAATAAGACGTCAGCAATATCACATCAACTGTCATATGTCATATGTCATATGTACCTGTCTTTTTAAATATATTTTCTACCTCTCTGCCTTAGTGCTTGGGTGCACTAAAATGCCGTTTTCTGTGCCCCACCACTTCCCCATCACCACCCAGTCTTTGCAGATTCATCTGTGCATCACTTCATCAACCTTATCAGTCTCACAAGTCATCAGCCACCACCACCAGTGCCTGGACTCCATGGGAGGATTTATCTTGCGGCTACTCAGGACTCGATTCAGTGCCAAAGACTTGTTCCAACACTTGGATAAGCCAGAAAGTGATTGGAAAAATATTCTGTGGATGGATGAGACCAAAATCCAACTTCTTGGCTTGAAAGAGAAGCGTTATGTTTGACATGGAACAAACACCACATTCCAGTATAAGAACCTTATTCCATCTGTGAAACATGGTGGTGGTAGAATCATGGCTTGGGCTGCTTTGCTGTCTCTGAACCAGGACAGCTTGCCATCAAGTTCATGTTTTGGAATGGCTGAGTGAAAGGCCTGACCTTAATCTTACATAAATGCTGTGGAAGGACCTGAAGCATGCAGTTAATGCAAGGAAGCCCACCAACATAATATGTGATAAATGTGGAGGTGATAAACATATACTGGAAATATTTGGTTGAATTTATTGTTGCAAAAGGGGGTCACACCAGTTCAGGGTTCACATACTTTTGTCTCGCACAAATGTGTACAATTGGATAATTTTCCTCAGTTAATAAATGAAAAGGTTTATTTTTTCTTTAATTGGGTTCACTTTATCTAGTTTTAGGACTTGTGTAAATATCTTATCATGTTTTAGGTCATGTTTATGCAGAAATATTAATTCAGAATATTATTTCAGAAATGTGTTAGAAAACATTAAGGGACATGCAGAAGGTTGAAACAAACAGCAAGTGAAAAACAATACACATTCTCTCAAACTTTCCACAACATCCCATGTTAAGTTGTACACCATTATTAATAGTGATAACTATTAAAGGAAAAACGTTAAATCACTCTGAATCTTGTAGGACACACTTGTAAAAATGAAGAGAAGGGTGACATCAGTTTTTTTCTATCAAAAAGGAAAACCATCTAATGAACAGAGAGATACATCAGAAGACCAGAGGGGTGTACTACGAAGCCGGTTCAACATACCCAGGCTTTCTTTGTGTGAGCTGGCTCGACAAACCCTAAACTCAGCAATCAGAGATAAGTGGTATCACGACGGTGGTTATGAACTTTCTTTGTTAACTCAGGCTTTGTGCTTCAGGCTCTGTGCGCGTCCCCATAAAAAGGGGCGTGTGGCGCGTCATTTGACACCTTGGAAAAATGGATAGATCTCGTGCGGCTTATTTCAACGAAGCGGAACAGATGGCCATCAAAGAAGGCTACGAAAACTTCAAAGCAATAATGACGGCAAAAAGTAACACATTTGCAGCCAACAAGGCAAGAGAGGAATGCTGGCAGAAAATTGCTGATCGTGTCAATTCATGAGTTTATATATATTTTATCACTCAATGTACTTCTCACATTCATAGCTCTTAAACTTTTAACTTGATGCATCAGATTTAAAGATGCTCAAAAGGTACATTTAGGTCTGACTCTGTCCCATGATAAAGGAAAAGTGGAAACACTTTAGTTTTTGAAATTAATTCCATAGATTGAATATTATCTGTGATAAATACCAATAGACTATACATTTTCTTTCAAAGTATTGTCTACATCAGTGGTTAGTTTTTTATTTTCTTTGAAATACAGTTTAATATATTTCAACAAAATCCCATCCCACAACCAGCCCTAAAACGACCTTTACAACATGACATATCAAAACAATGGTAAATATAATAAGACGAATCAATTTTCTAATCGGTGTTCTAATAGCTGCAGTACCAGCACGGTTAAAAGGACCTGGCAGCAAATTAAGACCAAGCACAAAAACATCATCCAGAGTGGTATGTAACTGCTGTGCCTTCATCATTCTTTTGGTGTGTGTATGATATGTTGTGTAAAATGTAAAAAAAAAAAGTTAATATTACCTGAAGCAAACAGGGAAAAAAACGAGAGGAGGAAGACTGGAGGAGGGCCAGCTCCACCAAACTTCACAGTCTCGGAGGAGCTGGCCCTCTCTAACAATGAAGGTCGGCCAGTTATGGAGGGGATTGAGGGGGGCGTCTCATCTGACCCAGGTTTGTTTGTCCTGGGTATGTATAAGTGGTTTAATGGTAAACTTCTAAATGCATATCTGTCTAGGCCATCAAGTGTGAAAAGTCTTTATCTACATTACAGTTGACGGAGAGACTATGGTTTCGCTGGAGCCGCCAGCACAAATCCTCATTGACCCCCACACAGAGGTAAATGTCAAAGCAAGGTGTCATGTCCTCTTTGTGAACACATTTATCACTAATGTATCAATGACATGCATGTGATAGTCTTCACATATGTTTAACAGCTTCAGGTGACCTCAAAACTTAAAATAATTAAATTGCTTCATTTGCTGGTTTATTTTACATGAAGAGGAAAATATGCAAGCCTCCCCTCAGCCTGTGGCCTCCACCTCAAGGCCTTCAAGAATGCCAAGAGTAAGTTCTTTTTATATTTTCTAGTAGTCCTATGTCTATCTTTTTAAAGCGAGCTTTACTAAATATATGCTATGCTAGGTGAATCATCAACACACTACACCAGTGACTGAAAAGTCTATCCCAGTGATTTCTGTTGCTTGATGAACACTTTAATGTCCTATCAACTAATACTACCTAATGCAGGTTGGAGCAGACACTGTGAGGGCCTTGTATAAAAGGAATCTGGAGCTGGACAACATAAAAAAAGAACTTGAAATAAAAAAACTGAAGTTGGAGATTGAGCTACTGGAGAAGGTATTTCAGTAAATGACACTTAGAATTTTATTGGTTAAGCATGACAGGCAAGGCAGAACAACTAAATAAAAATGTGAAACACATCCTGTGATTGGTGTTCGTTTATTTTTCTCCTTTTTTTTTTTTTCAAGGTTCAACTTATGAACCTAACTTGTCAACAGGGTTGCAAAATGAAATGAGAGTTGTAGATCTTTCATGCTGGACACATAGGCTGCCTAGGCTGCAGTATTTACAGATAATTACATTTGGAAAAAAAAATCAAAATTATAGCTGCAATACAATATTTCTTTTTTTTTTCTTTTACACAAAAAACTGCGCTGTAATGGCCTGTCTAACGGCTGCTCCAGAGGGGTGATCCAGGGTGATTGGATCTACAATGTCCGGTGCCACCAAAGCCACATGAGGGGCTCTCTCCTTACGGATGGTGGCAATGTTGTGCAGCACCACGCATGCTGCTGTTATCTGGCAGGCGCGCTCAGGAGACACCCTCAGACCCCGGAGGCAGTTAAATCTAGATTTGATTATGCCAAACGTCATCTCTATCCTAACTCGGCACTTGTTGAGGGCCACATTAAATCGCCTCTCTGATGGTGTCTGTGGGTCAGGATGAGGGGTCATCAAGAATCTTGTGCATGGGTATCCTCTGTCCCCCAGCAGAAGCCCATCATAGTGCCCTGTTAATAAAAGGAGAGGAAATTAGTGTCACAATTAAAACAACGGTATTAATTGCATATATTTGCCATACCTTGCTCAAACCGATGACCCAGTGATGACTCCCGGAAAATGCGGGAGTCATGGACCGAGCCAGGCCATTTGGCCTCCACACTTGTGACCATCAGTTGATGGTCACAAGTCATCTGCAAAGGCATTGAGGTTAATTTCACAATGAAAGCACTAAAACAAGGAAACAATACCAGTTAAGGCTTTTAAAGGGATAATTATACATAATTATTATAATATATACAATTATGCAAAGTTTAATGTGCAGCACTATTAAAAAGCTTTAGTGTACCTGCATGCTATGTGCCACCAATCACCTTACAAAAATGAGCACCAGATAATTTACCTGAACATTGATACTATGAAAGGACTTTCTGTTCACAAAGTCACCCTCATGTTCCCCTAAGGCTCCACTAATGGGGATGTGGGTGCAATCAATTGCACCTATCACCCTAGGGAATCCTATGAGGGAATTACATTTAAACATTATATTTCACATGCAAGTATTCGTCATACTGATAATTAATATAGTGAACTATAAACGTATGTTACCTGCGATTTTGTAGAAACCCTCTTTTATAGACGATGCGGGCAAATGGCCAGGGAACACTACAAACATATTCAGTAGTTCAGTGAGAGCAAGTACAACTTTGCGAATAGCGCGGCATACAGTATTCTTGCTCAGATTTTCCGCATCACCAACTGAATGCATGTAGGTTCCCGTGGCAAAAAACCGCAATGATAGGCACACTGTCTGTGCAACAGTGAGCGCATGGCTCCTTTTTGTGGAGTTACTGATGTATGGCTCCAGCAGTTTGCATAAGTAACGTATTCCCTCAGCTGAGAATCTGTAGCGTTCATAGAGAATAACGTCAGGAAAAGCGAGCGGATCACTCCGGTCTCTGAACACTCTCTCTCTGCGAAGGGAACCTTGAACAATAATTGCTCCGAGGTCCACCGGATTATTTAAAAATGGGGATGCCATTTTCAAAAGAGGTGGTTAGTGAAAGGGCAGCGCTTTTTATAGCCGATTTAAGCCGAAACTCGGAACATAACCTGCTCCGGACCAGGTTATGTTTGCCGCATCAGTTACCACGGTGATCTAGCCAGGTTAAAAGAGAGCCACCTTCGTGACATCGAAAACCCCGGCTTTAGTCTCAACATACCTCGCTAACCCACTAATCTTGCTTCATAGTACACCCCTCTGGTCCCGACCAGGTTATTTTCACAGAGTCTGTTACTACGGTAACTGACCTAGAGATTAAGTTACCCCTCTTTGTGAAACAGGCTAGAGTTACCCCTCTTTCTCTGGTTTGAGTTACCTCCCTTTGTGAAATGGAAAACTCTGAGTTTCCCTAATTTCCGGGTTAACAAACTCAGAGTTCTCGATAAACCTGCTTTGTGAAACGGACCTCTGATGATAGAGAGAGAGAGCAACATGGAAGTAAATGTAGAAGACAAAGATGACCAGGGAGATGATGAGATGGAAGAAGGAGGGCATCACAGAGATGAAAAAAGACAATTAATTGGAAGAATGCCTCAGGATTTGGAAATAAAATAATTTCTTGATGTCTAATTCCACCTTTTAGACATTTCCTTTTCCAAGCAAATATATGGTATTGTTTGTGATTCAGTTCAATTCAATTTTATTTATACAGTGCCAAATCACAACACAAAGTCATCTCAGGGCACTTTTACATGGAGCAGGTCTAGACCACGCTCTTTAATTTACAGAGAGAGAGAGACTCAACAGTTCCCCCCATGAGCAAGCACTTGATGACAGCAGTAAGGAAAAACTCCCCTTTAACGGGAAGACACCTAAAGCAGAACCCGGCTCTAGGTGGGAGGCCATCTGCCTTGACCGGTTGGGTTTAGAGAGAGAGAGAAGAGGGGGGGCTACATGACTAGCAACAACAAACAGCAGAAACAGCTGACGAAGGACAGAAGAGGACGCCAACTCATCAGCGTGGTTTACGGTTTATGAGGCTTCCTGTGGATTAGAAAGCACAAAGAACTCCGGGAAAGAAATCAAGTTAATATGCATTAATTTTAAAAGAATACATACAGATAGAGAAGAGGACAGAGGAGCTCAGTGCATCATGGGAAGTCCCCCGGCAGTCTAAGCCTATAGCAGCATAACTAAGGGCTGATCCAAGGCGAGCCTGGTCAGACCTAACTATAAGCTTTATCAAAAAGGAAAGTTTTAAGCCTACTCTTAAACATAGAGAGGGTGTCTGCCCCTCGGACCGAAACAGGGAGATGGTTCCACAAGAGAGGAGCCTGATAGCTGAAGGCTCTGCCTCCCGTTCTACTTTTAAATACTGTAGGAACCACCAGTAAACCTGCTAGAGTGCAGTGCTCTAGTGGGATTATATGGTACTATGAATTATTTCAGATATAAGGACTTTGTAAGCGAGGAGAAAGATTTTAAATTCAACAGGAAGTCAATGCAGTGAAGCTAAGATGGGGGAAATATGATCTCTTTTTCTAGTTTTGGTCAGAACATGAGCAGCTGTATTCTGGACCAGCTGCAGAGTCTTTATGGACCTGTTAGGGCAGCCTGATAATAATGAGTTGCAATAATCCAGCCTAGAAGTAACAAATGCGTGCACTATTTCTTCTGCATCTTGTTGAGAGAGGATATGTCTGATTTTAGTGATATTACGAAGGTGAAAAAAGGCAGTCCTTGATATTTGTTTTAGTTAAAGGACATATCCTGATCGAAGATAACTCCCAGATTCCTTATGGTGGAGCTGGAGGCCAGGGTAATGCCATCTAGATTAGTTAAATCATTAGATAATGTGTTTCTAAGGTGTTTAGGACCAAGCATAACTTCATTTCTATCCGAATTTAGCAGCAGAAAATTGCAGGTCATCCAGGTCTTTATGTCCTTAAGGCATGAGTGGAGTCTAGTTAACTGATTGGATTCATCAGGCTTCATTGATAAATATATTTGGGTATCATCTGCATAACAATGGAAATTTATGGAGTGCTTCTGAATAATATTACCTAAAGGTAGCATATACAAAGTGAATAGTATACGTCCCAGAACAGAACCTTGTGGAAATGTCTAACTTTTGTTTTTACTGGAGGATTCCTCATTAACATGTACAAAATGAATTTGATCTGATAAATAGACTTAACAGACAACTCAACAAGGACTGAACTGAAAACAGGGCTATAAATACAGAGGGAGTGATTGTAAATGAAACACAGGTGAGGGGAACAAGACACAGGTGAGACACATGAACTAATTAAACACAGGAAGTAAAGTGACCACATACAAGGTAGAAGAGTATTACAAAATAAAACAGGAACTAAAGGAATACAGGTTACACAAAAACACAGGGGAAACAGAAAACCAAAACCAGGCACACATAAAGTATCACACGAAAGACACGAGGTCAGGAACAGAAAATACAGAAACTTAACAAAAACACAAGGCGTCTCAAAAAACAAAGTCCTGATAGGCCATGTCAGTTTTAGTGTTCAAAGCAGAGGCTTGTCTCACCTTGTTATCTTGTATTTACAGTTTGTCAAATGATATCAATCAGATTTTGTAGTCTATGTACACATGTAACAACCCTGAAACCACAAGTTCCAATTTAATCCCTGAACGTCTTCTGTTATTTTATTATTTAAAAACTTTCATTATGAAGCAGGAAATGCTAAGTTTTCATCAACAGTAACTTAAAACAGCTCTGATATGGCTGAAAGCGATCAGGAAACAATAAAATAAAGCAGATATGCAAGTACAAACTGGAGAGAAACTAAACTTTAAACCACAGGCATGGACTGTTTAATCAAGGACACCTGCTGCAGGCAGACACACCTGAGCCTCATCAATTAGTTTGTTACTCCTACACTTCTTAAGCAGAGGCCAGATGCAACACGGGGCCCAGAGAGTTCCTCCTCCTCCTCCTCCTCCTCCTCCTCCTCCTCCTCCTCCTCCTCCTCCTCCTCCTCCTCCTCCTCCTCCTCCTCCAGCTGTTGCTCACCTTTTCCAGGACTCCTGCTGAGCAGTACCAGCGGCGGCGTGACTGGTTGATGGGCGTCTTGTACATCTGATAAAGGGAAGTGACTTATTCAAATGGCCGTTTCGGCTTGAGATTCAAGCCATTGAACAGGCTGCACGCTGATTGTAGTATTCACCTCCACAGCAGCAGATGGCGGCACAGAAACACCGGAGCTGGACCCGCAGATCACACGGCTGAAGCGACCCTGCCTTCCAACCATAGACACTGGCTTCTGACAGATGACTGGGCATCAAGGAAATCCCGGTGGTGGATATACTGGACTGGTATTAGAGGATTGCCTGAGACTGAGGCTCGAACGCTTTCTCAATAGACTGCTCCCTTGTTTTAACATTTAATAATTACTGTCATATTTTAACTATTAAAGAAGGAAATAAAATACTAAAATCTATTTTTATTTTACATCTGTTGTTCTGATTGTTTGTGTGGCTGGGAATCCAGAACCTTAAATCAAGGTAACATTTGGTTGTTACAAGAGTCTGCAACACACTGCCTGTTTGGGGCAGAGAGGGTAGGGTGGGGGCTTGGCTTGGCTCAGTGCAGGTAAAGCGACCTGGATAAACCCTATTAGTTGCTTTTAATTGATTACATCATGGCTTTGTACTGTACGGCGGGTCGGTCTCAGTCTTAACTTACCAAGCTTTACTCATTACAAACCTTGTCTGTTCTGCAGACAAGACTATTGATTATTGCAACTATTACATCTCTCTCTCTCTGTGTCTCCGTCTCCCTATTTTCTCCTCCTTGTTCTCTCCTTTCTCTGAGGTGTCTCTTTGCTGGACCATCACCTATCCTGAAAATGTTTTGCTTCCTTGCCTGTTCGTGCCATTTTCAGAAGGTTTTGGATTTGGTTCCTCATCCTGTAGGAGATTCATGTACGAATGATATTTTGTCTGCTTCTCTCCCCCCGTGTGTGGTTTTTGTCTCTCCTTCTCTGCGTGTATGAATGGTATGATGTGACTTCACTCTGTGTGCATGTGTAGTCTGTCCTCTTCTCAGATCTCCATCGTGATGGAGGTCACCTGGCTCAGGTCTTATCCGTTTGTTGGCACCTGGAAGTTGCTTGACATCCTGCTGATGAGCTTCTTCATAAAGTATATCAATCCATCTATAATTCTATTATCCTGTTGCATGCTGTATTTTAGTAAAGGATGGAATCCAACTGCAGACATTGTGGTTCTATGGTATGCATCTTAACCAGTAGGGGGCACTCCACCATCCAATTTTTGTCTAGACATTTTAGTCTTCTAGACCAAAGTGGACCACTGGACAGTGTTATCTCTAGAGCTAACACAATATCAAGAAAATAGTCTGTAAGTCGAGGACAGTTTACACAGGAAGTAAAAGATTAGCTTTTTTCAGAAGTAAATGAAGCAGAAGACCCTAAACCGCAGCCTCTGATTCTTGTTACTGCTCTTCCCTCTGATTTAATAATACAATTATCATTCTACTGACCTCTGCCTCACGTGATTGATGCAGTGCATTTTATTGTTCTCCTAATTTAGTGTGTGTCTGTATACATGCATGCTTGTTTGTGTGTTTGGTCTGATTGTGACTGCTTATCAGTTGTCCCTGGCAAGTCCTTGTCCTCTGCTGTCATGACTGTGGTCTGCTGACCACTTGCAGGGGATGTGCTGTGTGTGTATGTGTGTGTGTGCTGTGTACTACTTACGTCCACCAGATGCACTCTGAAGGGGTGGCCCCTCAGAATGTTGCCAGTAGTCACTAAAGCCTGTTGAGTCCTGTTGAATCGATGCTTTAATTAACAGTCCAGCCTCCGTCCATACTTTTATCTCTTATCTGTCCTGATAACGCAATGGCTGCCTTATCAACGCACAGCATCCCTGCCTTCTAAAGTTTGGAGAGGATAGCCTTTGTTTGCAGATAGCCATGGTACAGCACAGAAAATAGAACTGTTAGTAATGTTACAGCCATATAAACAAAGGAAAGAAATCGAGAAGGGAGACCTCTATTCATGTTTTTTAAATAATGTTACCTGGACAACTGTTAATGGAAACTTTTAGTAATCTCAGACCTGTATATGCTTCACACTGTAATATTCCGTAAGTATTCAGTCAGTTTGATGTTACAGTAGCAAAAATAATGTTACATATAATCAGTTTGTATCTCTCTGTGAGCTTGTGTGTTCATGCATAAATACACTTGCTTGAAAATGGTCTTGGATTTTGGGGGATACCACTAATTTAATGCTGCACTTTCATCAGGTTGGGTTGATTTACCAGAGACAGATTTTAAAAAGCATAATCATGATTGGAAAAACAGAGACCAAGATATCTGGACTGTTAGTTCCCTCTGTGGTTCATTTCCCATAATGCAACAAATAGCTTCTTTCCATTAGACCCTTGCTGCCTGGTACTGCCCATGTCTTTTAAACTCCACAACCTCTGATGTAACACAGTCTCTCTGATATAAAGTCGCAGTCTCCAAGCAGGATCAGATTAACTGGCTAGAGGAGCCAGTTGTTGAAAAATGAGCTGCGGGCTCCTATTAGGCACATCCACACATACATACATTTCCTCAAACCATTTTACCCAGAGTCACAGAAACCAGCTATTATTTTCTTGCTTACATGACAGTCAAGAAATCACCTTGAAACCTACATAGCATGGAAATGTAGCATAGAGCACAGAGTCACCAATCATGGCTATACCACACTTTTTAAAGAGCTATTGTTGGTTGAAAACGGCATTATTTTCAATTTTGCTATTACACAAAACCACATGGAAATCTAAATTATAGATGCAATTGACCTGTGCTAATTTATAGATATTGAGGATGACTAGAAGAGGAGGGGTGTCTAGCATGAAAAAATCTTGCAACAGTACAAATATACCCCAGTCAGGTTGGGGCAGGAGTGGGGGTCCTGCAGCATCCAAGTACTTTTGACAGGAAAGGCAGGAGTGAAACTGGTCTGTAGATTTCAACCTGAGCTGGGTTGAGTGTAGGTTTTTTGAGGTAGGAAGTGAGGAGTTGATGATGTGTGTGACCGCAGAGATAAGTGCAGGGCAAATATTCTGCAAAAGGTTTGCTGGTATTGGGTCCAGTGGACAGGTAGTGGGACGAGAGTTTAGAGGAAGTTTGGAGACTTCCTCCTTGGTCATTCGAGAGAATGAGGATAGTGTGGCCCTGTTAGTGGGCATCTGTTATTTCATTATTTCAAGAGGAATAAAAGATAAATAAAAATAAAATAAAAAACAGTAACAGACACTCAGTATTCTGCAACATTGCATTGTTACGACAGTTTTGACTGGAACTGACGTCAGTAACATCACAATTTATGGCAAGCACCATCAGGGCAAACCAAAATAATGAAAGATTCATGTTTGCCAATAAAACAAAAGGAGAGAAACTTAAGATACTGAAATTATAAAGTCAGTGTTCCAGTTTTGTGACATGTTCGAAGAGAAAAAAAAAATCAGTTAAGTAAAAACAAAAGTTGGGAGGACTGCAGCATGATATGTCAGGGTAGATATGGACTCAACATTCCTTGTAAGTGAGCTCCCTTCTCTTCCTGGCCAGATGCAGAATCCTTACATTGTCCTGGAAATCTAAAAACTTAACCAGGATGGGTCTTGGAGCAGAACTGGTTCTGGGGCTGAGGGTGGAAGACCAGTGAGCCTTTCCCTACCAGGACGGTGGTCGTGGTCAGACGGTCATTAGCACTGTTGTGTGTTCAAGCTTAGAGACTTGATCACACAAGGAGAATAAAGATCCTGAATGTTATTAAGACTCATTTGGATGATTTCAATTTTAAAGTCAAAATGAGTCTTTGTTAGATGTGGTCTGCTGAATGGTGTCCTAAATCAATTGAAGGGAAACTTCGGCCTCATCCATAACAGGGTCCAAATAGTAATCCAGGTTAATGATCCAAATAGTTTTTTTACTGCAGGAGGTATGAAACGAGGTGATGTAGCAGGACGTTGATTAGAAAAAAATAGCATATAAGACAGGCCAAAATTATAGAGGTAGTGTGAGACCTGCTGGAGACGTTCAAGCCGCCACCATAAACGTTGCCTAAATGTCAGCAGTTATTTTTGCATGTAAAACTGTCACATCAACTAAAGGGGATAAAAGTATTGTGAGTTTGATTTGCCATGATTTTTACAGCCCCTAACACACCCACCTAATTGATAATGTATTCTTTCTGATCCCACCCTGTAAGTGCACACCCCTGACCCACTGCGCAGGGCCATGCTGCTGAGTTCCCAAAAACAGAGCCCCGGATTTCAACACAATCCAGCAAGGACTGCTAACCAGAAGACTGTTCAACAACTGTACAACCTGCATGGTGCAAAATTCTTCTAGCATCTTACACATAGATGAATTCTTGATGTTCTGAAGGCCAAAGATGATGCAACACAGCAGTAAAAGTAAATCATTACTGTACTACTGGTTCCTTCATCCCTGTTTAAGAGCCATCTGGAGCATCAGGTTGTGTTAGGAACATGCTAGCAGCTGGATGCTGCTGCTGCCTTTTATCCTCAGAGCACACAGGTTTGTGACAGCAGCAGAGATTTGGGTCTGACATCAGTGTTATCTTCCTCCACAACAACACGGCCTAGAGATTACACTGGCTTGTCTAGACAACATGCAGTGATGCCTGAGCCTCAATTTACTGAGCTGGACATTGGTGCTGGATCTGCAGGTCTGAGGCTGGCAGACAGATTTTGATTTTTAAAAAAAAGTATTTTCAGATATAAATATTATAGTAAAACAACAATAAATTACTTTCCTTTTTATACAAGATACAATATTTCATACAAAAACTAATGAAAATTAATTTGCCACCCAATAGTGAGCAGAGTATATTTTCATAACACCAAATTTAGACTATTCATGGCTGTATGAAATCTTAAATACGCTGGCTTTCACTACTGCCACAATAAGAGGAACTAAGTCATGACAAGACCATTTTCTATCTTATTTCTACTCTTATATATGTAGTAGTTGCCATTTTTTGCCTTATTCTTGCTGTACCCAGCATCACGCATAAAAGTAGTTATGGACCATTTATAGTCAAAGGTTGAAGCCTTTTACATTCTGAAAAACAATGAAAAACAGTTTCAGGCCTATCACATTTTCTGGAGACACTGGGGTTCATTTTTTCTACAAAAGACACTGACAACTAAAGTTCCATGTAAAATCCTCCATTGATAATCACCATTGATAATCTTATTTTTAAAAAAAACAACAACTCTGTACTGGTGTAACATTTTTTCCAACATTCAATTTGTCTCTCCACAATGTATCACATTTACCATTTAGTTTAATTTTGTTTGTGGTCTTTACACAGTATCTATGCATTGTTTTTCCAGTTGACATGTACAAATTTGAAGTCAACACAGTTAGATTCAAGTAATGATCCAGTAAATCCAGTTCAACTTATGGCAAAGCCAAGCTCAGGAAAAGGATCACTTCAATCTAGAATTTCGATACCACTGTTATGTTCCTGCAGCATTTCCACTTCTTCTTCGGTCAGTTTTTAATCTGACTGTCTTAAAAAAGTTCATAATGTCTCTTGTGTAGCAATGAGACCTGATCTGATCTGGATCTAAAATCGTTCCAAAAGAATATAAGAGTGTCTTTAAAATGAACATCCATAAGCAAGGCAGAGTTGGTGCCAATGTTTTTGTTTTTATACACTGTATGATTGTTCTTTGCTTTTTTTTTTACTTTGTGAGTCATCATCAGAAAACTGAGATTCACTGTCCTCTCCACTCTGCTCCTCCATGTTGGACTGAAAGCCTGATGACATCTGTTCCACTACCTGCTTTCCTCTGGTCTTAATGGCTGCTCCATTTTTTGGTTCTAAGCACTTAGCAGCACTGTTTTGCTTTCTTTTGACACCAAGATTTTTAACAGTTGTCTCCTCTTCCACGAATTTTGTCTCACTGTCATTTTCAATCACATCTGTTGCTATAAGCTCATCTGTATCTTTTGTTATATCTTGATGCTGCCCATTTGTACTTTCTTCAATTTGTTTTGTACAACTAATATCAATTTGTCTTCTGTATCTCAACCTGCATTTCCTGGTTCTGTTTTTGTATTAGTCTGATTTTCTCTATCTGGTCCAGCACTATTCTGTTCCTGATTCTGATCTTGAATTTCTCTTGTGGATTCAGTCTGACTCTTAGTCTGCCCTCTAGTCTCTCTTCATCAATCAGTAGAGGGTTTGTTAGGACACTCCATTACTACATGGCCCACCTTAACACAACCAAAGCACTTATATGTTTCAGATGTTACAAAGACAACATACTGAAAGTAACCAATTTTCACACTGAAAGTCAGATGTAGTACCTCATCTCTCTTGTTCAGAATCATGCTTACTTGTCGTCTATGAGACATAATGTGTTGCAAAAGTAGCAAATTGCAACCTGACAAGAGCTTTTTTTTTATGGGGGAGATTATTTTACCACGTCCCGACAGCTCTCTTATCTTAGCTCTAATGAAGGGCAGTATATTAGATAACATGATCCTCTTAGCTGGAGTAGTCAAAGGCAGGACAGAAACAAAAGTGTCAGTGTTTGCTTTTCCAATGTCATCCGCAAAAATCACAGTAGTGCTGTTCATCCGAGCAGCGGATTTAACACTATTAAAAACTATTACAACATTAACCCAAAAAAATCAAGAAAAATATAGAAAATCACTTACAACCACTCTCACACAGCAGCTTCACACATTCACCCCTTCCACTCAGAGAGAGAGAGAGAGAGAGAGAGAGAGAGAGAGAGAGAGAGAGAGAGAGAGAGAGAGAGAAAAGAGAATTGTGTTTTGTGATTATTAGAGAGCGGCATAGGGGATAAAACCTATGATTGAATTAAACCAATGTATTTGAATAACAGGTGTGCAATTAAAATTGGAAACAAACCAGTTACTTCAAGCAATACCGCAGGGTCAAACAGCACTGCAATTTGAGCCAAATCCTTTTCACCATATATATAAATATAATTCATTTTTAAAATAAATTCACATTAGGAAATATATTCAATAATAAACCCAAAACGTTATATGGTAGTGAAGTGTGGGGTCCATTCACTAGCTAAGACCTCCCAAAATGGGAAAACATCCACTTGAAGTCCTGCAGGCAGAATTGTGAAAAAAACATACTTAAAGTTCAGTTCAATTCTATTCTGTTCTATTCAGTTTTGCTTATATAGCACACAACAGAGAAAAAGAACAGCAACAACAACAATCAACAACAGATGCATGACTAGCAGCAACAAACAGCAGCAACAGCAGGAACAGCTGACGAAGGACAGAAGAAGGATGCCAACACATCAGCATGGTTTATGGGGCTTCCTGTGGATTAGAAAGCACAAAGAACTCTGGGGCAGAAGTAAAGTTAGTAACATGCATTAATGGTAAAATAATGCATGCAGATGGAGAAGAGAGAAGCTCAGTGCATCATAGGAGGTCTAGGCCTATAGCAGCATAACGAAGGGCAAGCTTGGTCAAAAAGGAAAGTTTTGAGCCTACTCTTAAATGTAGAGAGGGTGTCTGCCCCTCGGATTGAACCACCAGTAAGCTGCATTCTGGGAGTGCAGTGCTCTAGTGGGATAATATGGTAGGAGAAGGACTTTAAATTCTATTCTTGATTTCACTAGAAGCCAGTGCAGTGAAGCTAAGATGGGGGAAATGTGATCTCTTTTTCTAGTTTTGGTCAGAACACAAGCAGCTGCATTCTGGACCAGCTGAAGAGTCTTTATAGATTTGTTAGGGAAGCCTGATAATGAGTTGCAATATTCCAGCCTAGAAGTAACAAATGCGTGGACTGTTTTTTCTGCATCTTGTTGAGACAGGATGTGTCTGATTTTAGAGATATTACGTAAGTGAAAAAAGGCAGTCCTTGAAATTTGTTTTATGTGGGAGTTAAAGGACATATCCTGATCAAAGATAACTCCCAGATTCCTTACAGTGGTGCTGGAGGCCAGGGTAATGCCATCTATATTAGCTAAATCATTAGATAATGTGTTTCTAAGGTGTTTACGGCCAAGCACAATAACTTTTATCTGAGTTTAGTAGCAGAAAATTCCAGGTCATCCAGGTCTTTATGTCCTTAAGGACATAAAGACCTGCTAACATAATTCCTAACAAGTCAAGCAATGAGGTGAAGATGTATTTAATTACTTAGTCTATAATACTATAGGATATAGCAATTATGAGTGTTTTACAAGCTAATATTAGCTACATTGTTAAGCATATTTGTTAAATATGAGTACAAAGCCATGTAAAATAGCCTACGCAGTGATGTCATATGAGAACGTGCGCCTGAGTGTATGTTATTGTGAGCATGTGCAGAATAAATGATCTGTCTGAGAAGTTTCCAAGCAACAGAGATGATGGATGTCTGTGCTTTTAATGTATGCGGGGCAGAATTTGGCCAATACCCTAGCGATCTCCAGTCCTACCAGCACAAAGTCCATCAGTACCAAGATTTGATTAAAGATAGGAGTTCGCTCTACCAGCTGGTCCTGAAGCTCTGCCTACAGGACAGACCTAAAACAATCTGGCCCAACCAAGTAATCGCAAAACAAAAATAAAATTATATCAAATATTGGAATGAAACCACCAAATCATAAAGTATATTAGAATTCTGTTAGATTCTAAACCGTGAGTACATGGTGGCAGAGTATCTGACCACCATGACTGACAGAAAACTAAGGGAAACGTTGACAATTTACAGACTAAGTGGCTACGGCATGGCCATAGAAAGAGTCCGTCACAGGCAGAATAGGCTACCCAGGGAGGCTAGGCTGTGGTCATTTTGTCAAAAGAGAATCTGAGACTGAATTTCACTTCATATTATACTGTCAGTGTTATAACAGTTCAATTTAGGTCCCAAATGCACAGAGACCATGAGACAAAGGAATGGTTAAGGTGGTGAAGATGAGACCACCTACTGATGGGAGGTTGACCATCTGCCAACTTGGCAAAACAATTTGGAGCTCAACATTCTAAAGACAGTTGAGACGGATGTGGGTTTCAGAAGGAGTGCAAACCCACCCGTCCTATCACCCTGAGTGATTCTCTAGTCCAGTCCTTCCACATCCAAGAAACCATCATCACCCACGACTTCAAGTGGAAGCAGAACATCAGCAACCTCACCAAGAAAGCTCAGCAGAGGATGTACTTCCTACAGTAGTTTAGGAAGTTCAACTGCCATCCCTGAGTCCATTATCACCTCCTTCATCACCATCTGGTGCGCTGCTGCAACTGTTAAGGATAAGGGCTGACTGCAACACATCCACTGTACTGAGAGGGTGATCACCTTCAACCTGCTGTCCCTCCAGGACCTGCGCACCTTCAGGACAGTGAGGTGAGGAAAGATTATGCCCAACCTCAGACATAAACATTATGAAACATTCCCATTGGGGCAAGAGGCTGTAGCCTATCAAAACCAAAATCTCATGCCTCATGCAGCTGCCTCATCAACAAGGCCCAGGACCCCCAACGGCACAGACTCTATCCCACCCATGAATATTACACATTAAATTTATGGAAAATCTCATCATCTTATATTTGGACTGCATATACTGGTTACACGATAAACATTTGCACATTCCTGGTCAATATTTTTCATTTCATTCTCTTCTCAGCTCTTCTCACTTAGAACATATTTTACATATTTTTTTATTATTTATTTGTTTTTATATTTATTATTTATTTATATTATTTAGGATTACTTAATCACTTCTGATCAGCTGAAAGAGCAGAGTTGCTTGTTCTGAGTAGTCGGCAAATAGGGAGGATTCTAGCTTTGCATAATTATTTTCTAATTCCTGTAACTTTGATAGTCGTGCCTTGCGCTCATTAGAGGCAAATGACGTAGCATTACTCCTAATTAAGCCTTTAATTGAATTCCACAGTATTCTAGGATCAGTCAAACAAACCGTTAAACTCAACTGAGTAGAGCAAGCCTTTGTGATTAGAGAGGGATATGGGGAACATCATAGATGCCTTGGAAAGATTTAGGGGATGCAAATACATAATCAATTCTTGAGAAGGATTTGTATCGGGCAGAGAAAAAAGAATAGTCTTTGACTGATGGATTGGTCAATTGCCACAGGTCTGTAAGCCCCACGCCCATGCCTGTAGAGTGGAGGTTACCCTAACTATAAATGGGTATTCACTCAGCATCAACATGGTTTTCGTTAGGTTGTTGTTGAAACGTCTGTCAAAGCAATTTGGTGCACATAC
Organism: Euthynnus affinis; assembly: GCA_029490765.1. NCBI lineage: Eukaryota > Metazoa > Chordata > Actinopteri > Scombriformes > Scombridae > Euthynnus > Euthynnus affinis. Next base: position 32,651,243 of record CM055846.1, read on the forward strand.
AGATAAAAAAGGCAATTTTCCTGCCACTGATTTCTACTTTGATCATAGTCAGCGTGCCTGCTGGGTCCGACCACCGGTCCAAGAACTTCATTTTGAGATTGAGTATAGCCACAATAGCCACACCCTTGGTCTTTGTACAAGATGAGGAAGAAGCATGATCACATGATAGCGTTTATCGGCAAGGTACCTAACAATGCTGCCCAAATAGTGTGTCTCCTGTAAAAATGCAATGTCAATTTTTCTCCTACGTAGTAAACCTAAGGTGCTGGCCTTTTTCAGACCACCTGGATTCCAGGTGATTTCAAATGCTGAGCACCGGATCCAAATGCATGGCCTCTTGGTTGGTGTTATGTCTGGCATAGGGGTGTAATTCTGCACCCCTATGTGTTTCTTTGTGTTTTTGTCTGTTCTCTCCCTCTCTCTTGTTCTCTCTCCTTGTCACTCTTCCTCTTTCTCCCTCTGCCCTCTTCTTCTAGGAAAAAGCACCTGGAGTCAATTAATTTTTCAGGTGACAAAAGGACTGGAGGTATGGTGGGAGAGACCTGATACCTGGCAGCAGCAGCAGCAGTTTATTTTTCCTTGGTCCATCTCAACATGATTTAGTGTTGGGTTTTGTTATTTTAGTTGAGGTGGAGATTTCCAGTAGTCTAGTTTTCAGGTTTTACTTTGGCTGAGTACTTTTTTAGGGGAATGAGCTGGGTGTGACGGCCCATGGCGTGGCTGGCCCAGCGAATTCCCCTCTTTTGTTCTTTTTGTCCGGGATCTCCATCTCCCTTTTGTTTGTGTTTCCTTTAACCCTTTGAGTGGTTTAAGTTGATGGAAAAATAAATGATTTGGTTAAGTTAGAAGTTGTTTGGCATCTGTGATATGTTCCTGTCTCTGGGAAAAGAGCCTTTGCTTGGTGAGGCTGTAACATTTGGCAACAGCCTTTGAGTTGTCCCTTAGAGTATTCCTCAAAGCCTCAAAGAAATATCCTTTATTGAGCCAATACTCCCTGAGAGCAAGGCCAGTTCAGTCTGGATGGCATTTAATTTGCATTGGTGCTTTCACCCATTTTGTGAAGCTGTGCCAGTCAGGGCTCTAGATAATCACACTGTTTCTCCATTAGCGTGTCTTCATTATCAACAAAGTCAGCAGCATGGGTCCCTTTGCTTGATTTCGTGGGGGCTCCACATCTGCTGTTTCAGTCCTTTCTGTTTCAAGTAATAGAAAACATGTCGTGCTGGGAAAAAAAATCTGATTAGTGGCATAAACTAATAGAGAATAGGGAGATTAGGGAGAGCATGAAAAATCCAAGCGGCCATCTTGTCCAACCGGTCACTTGAACTCCAGAATTGCAGCTTTATGTAAAGAATGGCATCTAGGAACTAATTGGCTTGTGCAACCAGAATTATCATTGGTCAAGTATGGTGTCGTCAGAATTGTGAATGACGGGATTTAAATGGTGTGGGAAAGCAGAGATGACAGAGAGAAATAGAACAGGAGAAAACAGCAGACATTCACCCGCAATGGCCACAGATGGAACACAAGGAAAGAAATCTTCCTTTTCAAAGCTACATTTGAAAATGACTGAAGTACAAAGTTTTTATGTTTTCATGGTTTTCAAGGATGAAATCAGCATTGTTTTAATTGATTTTATTTTTCAAAATATGTCTGTAGTGAAACCGACAGGCTCATAGCTACACTTGGACCCCTGATCAATCATAACAGATATGATTCATATCATTTACGTAGCAGGAGATGTGTGTAATTTACTGTAGACAACTAACTTTGGAGATTACGTGTCACTAAGCACACCAAAGGAGAAAAACTAAAAATGTAAGTATAAAAAATATAGGGGTCCCGGTGTGACACACATCTCACCTGCGTATGTTGGAGTCAGTGTGAATTGATATATTTGATAAAATTTAAGCATTTGTATAATGTGACTCAGCAAAGAGGTTCTATCTGGATTGGTCTCTACACCTAAAATTTAGATTTAAAAAAATTAACCAACAAATGCCGTGACTAATTGATGCTATGGTAGTGAAGATGAGTTGGTTATCTGTGCAGGTATTAATTAAAGACTGTGTTTCATCTGATTTGGACTGTAGATGGAGACTCTATGAGCTGATTGCTCTCAGCTGATTGCTCTCAGCTCTCAGCTGGCATTGATTGCAGGAGTGGCAGTGTGTGACCGGACAGTTAAGTGGTCATCTTAAATAAGGACATTTTAAGTGTTTCTTGTATTAGTTTTGTTTATTACTGTCCTGTCTTATCGTGCTATTCATGATGTTTTATAGATCTTAACAGCATAGGCAGCAGCAAGGGTGGGAACCAGGGGTAAACTGGGAGAAAGATAGCTGATAGGTACGGGAGATATACGACTGTCTCTACTAGCTTAGTGCGCATGCCCCATAGTAGTATGAGATCAAGTGTGCCTAGTTGGGGTGAAATCATGTGTGTTTTCTCACTGCATGAAGTTTGATATGTTTTTCTTAAACGCTCTTCGTAACGTGTGGGTATGAGTGTACCTGCCTGTCAGCTGTCCTAGTGGCATTGGTGTGGGGTGGTTTTGTGTGCTGTGAAACTCAGGGCGGCCGTCTAGCTGGAGGGGGACAGACTGTCTGAAGGGGGATACGTCATAGCTTGGCCAGTTTTATCCTTGGTGCTCAAAAATGCTGTAGTATTATTCATTGTTGTAAAATAAAGTCTATATCTATTTTTGGTATAATGTTGAGGGTGTGTAATTCTCTCAGTCTCTGACACCGGACAATACTGGGATAAAGGTGGTGGCAGCAGTAACTTCCAGCCAGTCCAGTATTAAACATTTCTTACTATATTCACAAGACATTCTTTTAAATTCTTTGATGAATTTCACATATTTTGATAATTCTCTCTCCATCAATACAGGCCTTTGTTTTGTTGTTTTTTATGGGAAACACAAATCTGACCACTCCAGACAGACACCATACCCTAAAGGCATAGATTGGGTTTTATCTTTGATAGGGACAGTTCCTTTTACTGGGCGGCTGAAACAAACAGTTGTATAGGTGCATTAGCTCACTATCTCTGTTTTCTGCTTCATATGCCTCATAGCCTAATAGCAAAAAGTTGACTTTACTGCATATGTATTTGCTCATATAACAACTTTACTGAAACAGGCAAGAATTGTTCTCTGATTTTATAGATATTTTACATTCTATTTTATGTAAATCTGTGACTGTTATTATTTAAATGACATTTTCACAATAACTTCTATCAGAAAATGTATGTATGAAAATGTGTTGTGAATAATGTACTGCTGTTTGAACCAACTATCAGCTCACCTGAGTTTGTTAAACAATATTGTTAAATCATCTGAGAAACTTTTACTTATATTATTTTTCATTCAATTCCTGAATCCCCTCCCCAGAGCAATTCCAAAGGAAGGGAACAGAACCTTAGCCAGGTTAAACTATATCAGGGTGAGGAAGTGTGGCTAGTTGTGGGAGAGGATGGAGGTGGGAAATGCCCCTGCACAGCTGACGATGCCATTTTGGCTTCCATATCAATGACTTCCTCTCAAAGCAGCCAATCACCCACTGGCGCTGTAAGCTGGTGCACCAACTGTGTCCATGTCCCAGCACACACCTATTTACATATATGTACACAGAAACCTGCACCTGACGCATCATCTACACATCCATGCTGATGAGATACACACACATGTTGACGAAAATGATGACCATAGTCTTAAGAAACACTATGAAGCGTTCAAATGGCAAATATTGTTAGAGATTAATACAATATTGTTAGGGACAATTGAGTGCACATTGACATTAGTGGTGACATGTTCCTCTCATTCCTGAGTACTGATGTGTTTCTCCACTCTCCTGGTATCAACATACAGGGTAGAGGGAAAGCAGTTTGAGACTTTAGTAGCTTGTTCCAGATAACACCTACTGTCTTAATAGGTGATAAAAAAAAGTTTGTAGCATGTACATCCCACCCTATAAATCCAGGCTAATTTTCCTCAAGTAGGAGTGATTTGAAGCAGTGGAAGGTCACATTGGCACACTGTTCCACTTTGCTGACACAATTAAATAATGATAGGCAGGCTGAGTTAAAAAACTTTCCACTTTCCCTGAGATACATTTCCCTTTCTCTCTCTCTCCCTTTTCAAATAGGCTGAAATAAATTGCAAAGTTATTAAAAAGGAAAATGGCTCAGAACGCTAAGATAGCATCTGTCTTTTTTTTTCCCTGAGAAATGGAAGCAGTGCAAGTGACAGTGAGAGAGATTAACCCTTTCTCAAAAATTCTCATTAAAAGTCACTAAGCTTTTTTATGATGGAGGGTTGTGTGCAGGCTCATCTGAAGCTGTAGTTTCATAAGAAGGAGAATATAGCAGTGTCAGAGTCAGTGTAAAGAGAATGGGACTCAAGCCCACAGGTACACAAGCTGCACTTAAATTGTATCATTTGAAAATACTATAAATACCAACCCACTGTAAATTAAATATTTTTTTCTAAGTTGTCATTGCATGCTTAAAGCGGTGTATTTTGTACCTGCATTTGGAAAAAAAGAGAATATGAGAGAATGAGAGTGAGTGTGAGGAAGGTGTGTATTTAATTGTACTCATCAGCGGGGTACTCCTATCACTAGTTGGCACACAGTATCCTCTCGGCAGCAAGACAGGGGTCAGTCCATAAGGCTCCAGGCCAAAGGACCACCAGCTGTTTGGAGTTCACATAAACACAGATGAAAACACAAAGGGCGTCAACTGCAATGCAACTGTCTTTGCTAGTTTGACTGATGCAGTTGTCTTTTACCCATCCAGTGCCCACATTGTTTAAATAGCAAATGCACTTGCACCCATCTGAGTGCCCATGGGCATGTTGGTCTTAAAATCAAATGTGATCATCTATTGCCATCTATTGCGTAGGCAACCTAATAGCACCTTGCTTGACGTTAGGGCAGAAGCAATTCGGTGGGAGCGGGAAGGCCTACCTGGCGGTGTGCGGGGCTGCAGTTATACAGGACACTCCCAGGAGAGTAAATGTCAGGGGTAAGAAAGCTTGGCAGATTCCTGTTGGTGTCATGAAGATCGTGGCAGCCTTCTGCTCTGAGCAGTTTTCGGGTCCACAGTTTTGTTCGAGCCCCTGGACTCTGGCTTGCCTGCGGGGTTGCTTGCCTCTCGCACAGCTTATATACCAGTGGTGAATGTAGGGTCTGTGGATGTGGTGTTGTGTCCCCGCACTGTGGTTGGCACGCTAGACACTGTTAATGTTTGTCAGCCTCCCGTCTGGAGTTGCTGAGGTACCAACTGGGGTAGCTACAATGTCCTCTCAGACAGTATCACCCACTGTACCATCACAGCTAGAGGACATGGACCTGTCAGCCCTTTTGGCTGAGCAACAGGAGCAGGTAAACTCTCTCGGGGGGAGTATGCTAGTGTCTTTGCGTCTCACGATGGATATTTAGGTTGTACCGACCTGATATCTCAGGTCAGGCAATGCTACAGGTGTATTCCACCCTCAGATTACGAGGTCATGAAGGAACACATTAACCAGTTGTTGTCGTCACAAGTAATCCGTGAGAGCAGCAGTCCCTATGCGTCCCCCATTGTACTGGTGAGGAAAAACGATGGTAGTCTACGCATGTGCGTGGACTACAGGCAACTTAATAGTAGAACCCGAAAGGATGCCTTTCCTCTACCATGCATAGAAGAGTTCCTCGACGCTCTGTCTGGTGCCTGTTGGTTTTCCACCCTGGACTTGGCCAGTGGTTACAACTAGGTGCCAGTCATTGAGGCAGACCGGGCAAAGACAGCCTTCTGTACACCTTTTGGCTTTTGTTTGAGTGGAACAGGATGCCTTTTGGCCTTTGCAATGCCCCCAGTACATTTCGGAGGTTGATGCAGCGTATCTTCGGTGATCAGCAGTGTCAGTCCCTCTTGCTGTACTTGGATGACATTGTGGTGGTCTCTTCCTCAGTAGAGCAACACCTGGAGCGGCTTATGGTGGTACTTGGGAGACTCCAGGCTGAGGGCCTTAAGGCCAAGCTCAGTAAGTGTTCCTTCTTCTAGAAGGAGGTAAATTACTGTGGTCATGTGATTTCTGGTCAGGGTGTCTCCACTGACCGCAGTAAAATTGAAGCTGTAGCCAACTGGCCAACTCCCACCACAGTCTCAGAGCTACGGTCATTTTTGGGGTTTGCCAGTTACTACTGTCGCTTTGTAGAGGGCTTCGCAAAGCTGGCAGCCCCTCTGCATAGGGCAGTGGCTGAGTCTGGTCGCACTCAGGCTGGTAAGAGGTCTGAGCGTGTTGTTATAAAATGTTGGACTGAGGAGTGCCAACAGAGTTTCCAAGCACTGAAAACCAAGCTCACCAAAGCCCCTGTGTTGGCCTACGCTGACTTCTCCCTTCCATTTATTTTTGAGGTTGACGCGAGCCATGGTGGTCTAGGTGCTGTTCTTTCACAAGAGCAAGCAGGTAAGGTAAGACCAATAGCCTACACTAGTCGAGGTTTGAGGCCCACCGAGAGGAACATGCAGAACTATAGTTCCATGAAATTGGAGTTCTTGGCCCTTAAGTGGGCAATGACTGAGAAATTCAGGGAGTATTTTGTTGGGTACTAAATGTGTTGTCTACACAGACAACAACCGTTTAAGTTATTTGGCCTTAGCCAAGCTGGGTGCTACAGAGCAGTTGTGGGCAGCTCAGCTTTCAGCATTTGACTTCGACATAAAGTACTGGTCAGGGAGGAGTAATCAAAATGCTGATGCGCTCTCTCATCTGCATCCTCCTGGCCCTCAGATGTTGGAAGCTATGCTCCCTGGTATGGCTATGCCTCAGCCTCTGCAACAGGCTTTAGGATTAAGGGAAGTCGATGCAGGTCAAGCTGCCATTGTGGCCTTACCCCAGCACACCTCCCCTGAGATTTGTACCCTTCAACAGGCTGACCCGGTCATTCAAGAGCTCCTGACATTTTGGAAACAAAAACAGCGCCCCAGGCAGGAGGAGTGTGCTCAGCTTTCCTCGTCTGCACTGGCTCTGTTGTGGCAGTGGGACCACCTGGTTGAGAAGGATGGAATCCTGTACCGCCAGGTGTTCAGGTCAGATGGTGCTGAAGCTATATTACAACTGCTTTTGCCGAGTGCACTTGTGAGTGAGGTCTTGACCAAGGTCCACCAGGAGCATGGGCACCAGTCATTGGCTACCGGTCTTGGTGCTACTGGCCTGTCAAGTCCTCTGATGTGGCCAAGTGGTGTCAAAAGTGTGAAAGATGTCAGGTTGCCAAGGATGTTCATCCAACAGCTCGCAGCTATATGGGACATTTTTTAGCATCACGGCCCAATGAAATCTTGGCCATTGATTACAGCACCCTAGAGCCTGCCCAGAGTGGTGTGGAAAGCATCTTGGTGTTGACAGATGTTTTCAGTAAATATAAAATCGCTGTCCCAACTCGAGACCAGCGTGCCTCCACCGTGGCTAAGGTCCTTGTGTCAGAGTGGTTTTGTAAGTTTGGAGTGCCTGCACGCTTACACTCTGACCAAGGACGCATCTTTGAAAGTTCACTCATCCGGCAGCTTTGTAGCCTGTACAGTATTGTGAAAACGCGCACCACCCCATACCATCCAGCTGGGAATGGGCAGTGTGAGAGGTTTAACCGCACCCTCCACAACTTGCTGCGCACACTGCCCACATCTCGAAAGAGGGACTGGAGCTCATGTTTGCCGCAGGTATTGTATTGTTACAATACCACCCCCCTTCAGGCTACTGGAGAGTCTCCCTTTTTCCTGATGTTTGGCCAGGAACCCACGTTGCCAATAGACTTCCTGTTGGGTCGAGTTGAGAGCCCTGTTAGTGGCATGGTGCATGAGTGGGTTCAGGAACACCTGGCTCAGATGCAGGTGGTATTTGAGGGTGCAAGAGGGCGCTTACAACTGGCAGCAGACCGGGGAAACGCAACCATGACCAACACGTGAAGGACCTGCCACTGGGGGAGGGTCAGTTGGTGTCTTCCGTGACTTCACTGCTAGAGGACCTTATAAGACCCGGGATTGCTGGGGTTCAGTGAGGTATAAGGTGTTGAGGGCACCTAAGGAAGGCGGCTCTGTGTACACCATTGCACCAGTGGAAGACCCAAGTAAGGCCAAACAGGTTCACCACACCATGTTGAAGGCTGTGGTTGGTATGGATTCGCCTGGTGAGGCCTCTTCTGTTCCCGCACCTGCTGTTGAAGGGCTACCTTCTGAGGATGGCTGCTCCTTGGAGTACGACTTGGTAGTCATGAGGCAGCCACCTTTGGTGGGCTCTTCTGCCAAGCCTATGCCCCAAACATGTTTCACATAACCTAGATACTACTGAGTATGGCATGCCAGTGACTTCCTCTGCAGGAGGATCAATACCCCTGGCTCCATCTAGTGGAGCGTCCACATCTTTGGCTGTTTCTCCAGCCAGTCATGCCAATCCCAGCCATGATGCCCTACGCCGGACGGTGCGGTTAACTGCTGGGCACCACCCCAACGTTCACCACCTCCCACGTTCAGTGGGAGCTGCTGCTTCTGCTGTTGCTGAGTCCAATGCAGTTCAAGCTCTGTTTAGACCTTGGAGCTAGCTTGGTTGTCTGTTCATCATCAGGGCGACGATGCAAGGAGGGGAGGTTAGGCTGTAGCAGTATAGAGGGCGTTGTGGGTAATTGGCTACACCTGGCAGCGATCATTGGTCCTGCTTTAAAGTTGGCAGTCTTCTCCCGCCTTTCCCTGCGCCTTTCTGTTGCTTCACTTCCGGTTCGGAAGTTTGGAGGCCATCAAGCAACACTGCTTTGCTCCGTGAGTGTCCCAGATGAATGCTGGTAGCTGTGCGGGTCTCAGGTAGGTTACTTCTCTCCTCCACTCCTGTAATGCTATCATTTAGCGTAGCAATGCTAATTGTGTTTATTATTAGGGAACCCTTGCTAACTGGCCGAGTCTGCCGCTGGTGAAGACCGACGTCGCCGCCAGCTGTTCAGAGCTACTGCTGCTTTGTCTCCTGCTTTGCTTCGGGCTGTTTGTCTCTGGGTTTTGTCTCCGTCTGCTTTTGTCACTGGTTGACTGCTGCTTGGCTGCTCACTGTATCTTCGCTGCCATGTGTGTGCAGCGTGTACCCGCTGCTGCTGAGCTATCGCCACAGTCTTGTTTGATCCCTGACAGTCTGTCGGCTGGTTGTTTAGTTTGAATTATGTTTTAGTTTGAGTTATCTTTGTTTTTGAGTTTTGTTTGGTTTGAGTTATTCTTTTGTTTTGGTTTATCTTGGTTAATTTGGTTTAGCCCTCTGGTTTCTTTTTTTTTGTTTTGTATTTTTGTGGTTTTGATTTAATCTTATTTGTTTAGGGCTAAGGGATTTTTTTTGTATTATCTACTTTAGTTTATTCAGTTTAAGTACATTTAGTTATTATTTTCTGTTGCATTTTCATATTACTTAATGGTAACCCTAAGTCCCTTTCAGTGGCTGCAGGCCGGTGGTGGTGTTGATGACCTGGGTCGTGGTGACCCCTTTGGTGTGCTTTGGTTTTCCGGGATTGTGGGTGATTTTCACAAAGTGTGTGTGTGTGTGTGTGTGACTGAATGAAAATAAACAGTACCATGGAAATTCCATACTGCTATCTTTTTTTGTAATGCTGAAATCCTGCCCTTGAAGCAATGGTAATATTACCAAGTTTCAGGTTTATCTTAATAAATGCCATAGTTACTATGCCATGTGTCAACAAAATGTACACTCGCCCCTAAAAGATTCATTGCTTATTTTTTATTTTATGTTACATATGGTGAATCAAATCACATTTATAGATTGTAATTTATTTTTTTAACTGCTATTTGTCTTCTGATAGGCCACTGATATATTTTTCAGCGATCACCCTTTAGAAATAGCTGAGGGAGTCTAGGGCCTAAGGTAACCCTTCTGTTCTTGTCTGCAGGTGGCGCAGTCTGAACCAGACATTGGTGACTTACCGGTTGGGCTCTTGATCAGTGCCACTTCAGATGCCATGTACTTCTGCCCAGAGAAGGCTGCGGTCATGCTCGAGGGTAAAACAGTCATTGATTTTCCCACATTCGCTGACGCATTTGTAGTGCTTTTCGCACTGATTTATGCACTGCATCTGAGTTACCCAAAAGACATGCCCAATACTTTTGACTTCACTCAGAAAGTCTTGATGGGTCTGGAGGATGGAAACATGAGACCCAGGGTCTTGAGCCTCAAAAATGAACTTTTGGCAGTGGAGTAGTTTGTTCCTGTTTTAAAACATCTTAGAGATGTGTTTTTCAATGTTTTTTATTGTTCAATTTTGAATGTGTTAATGTTCAAGAAAACTCATTCTGTACTGGTAAGATCCCATACCATGCGGTTGTCCACTATGTGGTTCTTTTGTCAGGCCATTTTGTTAGGCCCTTGCACTATTGTTCAATGTTACTGTTCCTGTGTTTGCACTGAATGGAAGCGAATAGGGCAAGATATTGATGTATAACGTGAAAGTTGTCAACCAGCAGAGATATTGCCTTAATATTCATTGTCATGTAACTCTTTTTAATATGCGGCCATTATAAGGAAACTGAAAAATTGGTGAACAGAATGGTTTATGGCAATATTTGGATAATTTTGGTATCAATTGCCTTTCCTTGTCAGGAAACGTACAAAAAGTGTTTTTAACTTGTCACGATTGTATATTAATATCATGATAAAAATTTGCATGTACCATTATAGGAGTTTATACATATTGTCCACTTCTATAGTTTGGGGAAAAAAGTAATTTCCCAAAGGCCCCTGCACTGTTTTTGAAGGCGTTATCATGCTAATTTCAGTGTAAAATGTTTTTGGTTACTAAATAAAATATTAACTTGCATTTGAATCATCTGTGTTAATGTGTTTTTAATGTTTACTCAAAATATGTTTGTATTTTTAGTCAAATCTACTTAATAAAATTGATGTAATCAGTTTAAAAAAAAAAATTAAGTTGCTTTACATGGAATTTTGAGTTAAAATTTCAAGTGAAATATTTAAGTACAGGGAGGATTGTACAGCTTTGTTGAACTTAAACAAGTTAAGTTTACATAAAGTGAAAATAGCTTTACCAAGAAATTAAACATTTTCTGGTTAAGTAACAAAAATACTGAGTAATAATGATGTAAGTAAGAAAGTGTATGTAACTTAAAATATTGAGTATGTGTCACTAGAAATTACTTAGTAAAAACTACTTGATCAAGTATGTTTCTTTAACTTAAAAATTTGAATAATTATCACTTAAAATTTTCGATGTAATCTGTTTCAACAATTATTTTAAGTTATATTAACTTATCGGGTTTTACAGTGTATCGATAATAACAAATAATTCTTTGGGTGAAATTCCCAAGGTGGTGTTGTCTGGCAACCTAACTGAATTTGTGTGATTATAATCCCGTATGACAGCTGCGGCGACAGTCGGGTGCATTGCCATCTTCAGGCAGCAGAGTAATTGCACAATTGATCAACAAAAACCTGGTCTGAAGTCAATGGGCAGTGTTTCACTGTTATTTTAAGGGTGCATTATCAAGACAGTAACATGTGGCTACACAGGCAGCTGCACAACATGCCTACACTCTGCTTGGTACATACACAGAGGCGCAGGAACATGCAAAAGGTAACAAATATGAGGATTACAGTGTGAAAGGTTTTATTGTGTACATCAACATATTTTTAAAAATATGCCATAATCGTCATAATATAATGACAGATGAAATTGTCTAATTATTTGACCAAATCCTGCCAATACACAGGTATTTAAACAGACCTGTCAGGTTGAGGGTGTCTGTTGAGACCCAGCAAATTGATTTCAACAATGGATCAGACACAGATCAACTTTCCTGTTACATCAATACATTATGACATGAGGAACACATGAAGGACTAAATGAGGTGAAAACAATGATTTAACTAAAGACGGAAATAAATCTGCAAATCAGCAGCAGGATCAGCGCTTTGGAGAACTAATCATGTCCTGACAACTGTGTATGATGATTTTTTTTACATGACTAAAATTATTTAATTTCTGAACAATATTTCACAAATATTCTTTGACATTTTTGAGAGTACAGTGATCAGGTTTCCATATTTTCAACTGCTCGTTTTACCTGTTACTCCAAGACGGAACAAAAAAAGAGCCAAAGCTGTAATAAAAAAAAAAAAACCTTTTCAAATAAACAAATGAAAAGAAACGTGCAACAAAATGAACATGGTCTTTAACTGGTGCAGGGGCCAGTGTGTCTGTTATGGATCATGTGCTTTCTCTGCATGCACAAGCAGATCCATTTCTTCTTTAGAGAAATGCTCCTTCTTACTACGGTGCAAATGTGCCATTATAATAGCAATCTGCCAAGATGCAAGTGCACCTGGCTTTTAAAGGGAATAGGAGATTTGATTTGATCATAATGATTGATTCACAATTCTAATTGTTCTGTATCAGCCAGCAAGGAATCAGTACATTTAGTGGCATCATACTGTTTAGTATCAAGTTGTATGATGGTGAGTCGTGAGTTACACACTGTGTTTGATTCACTGTTGGATAGTTTTCTGTACAGCAATACATGGCATTTATAAGTTATGACAGGTAGATACTTAAATGTAGTGGAGTAGAAGCATAAAGGTGCAGAGTGATTATGGTAGTTTAGTCTTAAATGAATATCTTGATTCGAAGGTTTTGATGATGAAATTATAGAAGTTAGCTCAGGAAGGTCTATCTGAGAGAAACAGTCCAAGTTTAAATCAGGTTTTGTGGCTGTTTCTAGGGAGCTTGATAAATCTGTGCCTTTTGAGAATAGAGACTGTTGAATTTTATCTCTAATTGTTAGAATTTTATCATCAAAAACTGAGAGCCCTTGGAATACACGGATCAACAGTGTTATGACTCTTTGTCAGCCTGGCCAAGGTGCTGAAAAGAAACCTAGGGCTGTTTTTATTTTCCTCAATAGGAGTAATAGGCGGCTCTGGCATTACAGAGGGCCTTCTTATAAGTTTTAAGGTTTTCAAGCCAGACTATGCGAAATTCTTCTAATTTAGTGGAAGGCCAAATCCTTTCAGATTTACGAGATAGTTGCTTTAATTTACGGGTTTCCGAATTATACCACGGAGCTAATCTCTTATGCTTTCTGATGCCAGAAAGATTTATGTATTTTATTGTCTGTTTTCAGGAGAGGCAGAACAAAAAAAGCCAGTGATGTCCTCTTCTTCCTCTCCACAAGAGAGGAGCCTGATAGCTGAAGGCTCTGCCTCCCATTCTACTTTTAAATACTGTAGGAACCACCAGTAAGCTGCATTCTGGGAGTGCAGTGTTCTAGTGGGGTAATATGGTACTATGAGCTCTTTAAGGTATGATGGTGTTTTTCTCCAGTTGACTGAAGAAAAACAGTCTAAATATATATCAGGTTTTACAGCTATTCCTAATCTTAAATGGTAATAGTACAATATATCCCTCTAAAATGTAGTGGAAAAGAAGTAAAAAACTAGTAAAAAAAACCCAAAAAACTTCCTTTTAACAATAACAAGCCATAAATCTGAAATATAGGAACTAGCACATTAACTGTGAGTGAAAGGTTTTGATTTGAAGGTGTGGTTTGTGATAGGCACAAGAGCAAAAGGACAAAAACAACATAAATGAAGAATGACAGCAAAGGGTTGCTGAACTTAAGGGGGAGAATTCTTCTGTGAAGAATGCTTTCAGCATCACTGGAGTTATGGTGATTATAACCGTAATATGTTACACATTTTTATGTTTACATAGGTAATAGGTCAGAACTATTGTCCCGAGAGCTGAAAAACAACATGTAACAGCTATTTATTGGCCATGGTGATCAGTATACTCTACTTGCATTGTTCACAGGTAACAGCCCACTCACTGCCAAGATGTTCATGGTTGCAGTGGACCAGGTCATAGTCAACGAGCAGCTTCCCAGCTTCACCAAAGCATTCCAGATGATCTTCTGCTCGTATTACCTGCACAACATTGACTATCCAGTGGAACTTGCAGCTACACCGAAGTTCTTACTGGAGTATGTATGTATGTAAAAAGGTCTTTTTTTCCCCCACCACCCCCAAATATGCTATTCACCTGGCTTTTTTAATGCCAGGATTAGTTATCACTCTGAATGTTAAAGGAAAATTCGTTTTCCAACAGATGCATCTTCAAAATCAACCCAGATCAAGGGACCAAAGTTGCACGAAAAGAAAAGGGACACCAGTATGCTGTCAACCCAAGAGTGCTGAGCCTCATTAACAAAATTGCCAATTTTGAGTGGAGACAGTAAAGGGTAAGATCACTCCCTCACCAAATGAACACAGTCATCAGTCAAGCAATAAATCAATACATCATTCAGTCCCAAACCAGCTCCTTGGTCCTGTGTTAGTTTTGGAACAAAACTAGCAGATTAGGATTCTGGTTCTTGATTCTGGAGTTATTGATTTTTATTTATTTTTTTCCTCCTATTGTGGTGGTTTGCTTTGTGTTGTCATCTGTGTCTGAACGGGCTATAGAAAAGGAGTAGTACATCTTCACAAGACAGATTGTTGTGGGATACTGATATTATTATTATTATTTTTTAATGGGATGCACTGTGGTTGTTATGGACATTGAACTTGGATGACCCAAAACCAAGTACTGTCCAACTTGCATGTTTTGCTTAGCCCTATGTCACACATTTCGTTGCTCTGATTGGTTGTAGGTTTTATGGTCTGCCTGTTGATAATGCCCCTTGGAACTTGAAAATGAACTAAGAGGTTCAATGCTGGGCTACAAATGATCAGGTTTCTCCAGAAGAAAACTTCCTGTGCCAACCAGCTTTCTCTTAATAATAATATAATATAGTTGAAATAAATTAAGTTGTGGGGTTTAAACAGACTATTAAAGTGCATGTTAAGGCAATAACATGATGAATGCAACACTTAAAGAGACATGAAAAACATACGTTCATTTTTCTATAAATGCAGAAGTGTGTGCATAGCTGCCATTCAAATGGGTGCATTGTTTGGAAAATCAGTGGAACCATTTAATCTTTATTATGGTAATTATAAGTGACATGCTTTCCATTCTAGAGAGTGAATTAGAATTCTGATCTGTCAAAGTCTGCAGCATGTGTGGTAGTTCATATTAAGATCAGATGAAGGCAAGTGATTACTTGTATAGTTATACTTATGTTCATCCACATGGAGTGACTCTTGGAAATTGAGTTATACTCTGTTTGATTGATTAATGTACAGTAAACTGATTGATTGATGTACAGTAAAGTGAAGCAAAAATCTTCATCTACCACTATGAGTGGAACATCTTGGACTGCGTCTCTGGGATGAACCCTATTAAATCATGTATTGGCATTGATTAAAATAGTGAAAAAAACACCAGTTTGTGTAGGGGAAAGTAACAACAATTTTAAAATTATGGTGTAATCAAACTAACAGTTCTTTTTTCTCTTTCCTTACAGATATCTGATGTTTCTTCGTGGTCTCCTCAGACACCACACCCCATATGACACAATACAGAAGCACAATATCAAATGGGTGACATCATCTTAAAATTGATCTTATATCAGTATACATTCGTGGGTTTGTCAGCCAGGAAAAAACATAAGCTTGTGGGAGTACATTTCACACTTGCTGACTTTGAGCCATTTCATCGCAAAGTATCTTGTTCCATCATCAACTATTCAAATGATTGTTGAAGAGATCAGTGGTTTGAATGACATTTGTCATCAGTACACAAACAACAAGATTAAAGAGACACTAAAAGTTAACATCAACATGTCAGATACCGAGATAGACTCAGTTTTTCAGAGTCTTTAGGAAACTGATTTGCATGCTGCATATAGCTCTGATCTCGCCACTGAGTATACCAGAAGGCAATATTTTCAGAAGAACTTTGCCTATGTGCACCCAGAATGTATTTACCTGGGCACCAATGAACATAGAAGAGACTGTTATGCACAATACATACCCCTATATGACACTTTAAGAGCTATTCTTAAAGGTCCTGTTGTGTGGCAAGAGTGTGTTAAGTCTTAGAATCATCAAGTCTCTGATGGCATCTTGAATGATATTTGTGATGGCTCAGTCTTCAAATCCAATCAGCTGTTTCAGCAAACAGTGACATCATCTTAAAACTGATCTTGTATTAGGATGTGTTTGAAGTTGTCAACCCACTTGGATCAGCCAGGAAAAAACATAAGCTTGTGGGAGTATATTTCACACTTGCTGACTTTGAGCCATTTCATCGTTCCAGCATTGACAATATGCATTTAGTACTGTTGTGCAAAGAGACTGGCTTTAAATCCTTTGGTCAGGACACAGTGTTTTCTAGAATGTTGCCAGACCTGAGATAGCTTGAAGAACATGGACTTGTGACCACTTCTGGTCATGTGGTTCGAGCAACAATAACATCTATTGTAGGTGACAATTTTAGGGTCATACTGCATTGGTGGCTACACACAGAATTTCAGCACTTCCAAGTACAATGTGGTTGGGCTGACAACATTCTAGGAAACACTATGTCCTGATACAGTACAAACAGTCGATACCGACAAAGAAGCAGTGCAGTTATTGCAGGAGAGTGATGTGGATGATGTAAAAGGTATATATTGTGACTCTGTCTTTAACTTTCTGAAATATTTCCATGTATGTCAGCCAGGCTTTCCTCCATGCTTAGGACATGACCTGTTTGAGGGAGTTGCTTATGACTTAGCCATCGACTTGTGTGACCTGACCAATAGAGGATATGGCACTAACCCCTGCCTGCCCTGGGCTTCTCCCTAGACCAACCACTTTGCACAGGTCAACACAGATAAGTGTAAAGAAATTGAACAGAGACGTGGCTTCCAGTACAAATATATCAAATCTATTTGAGATGATTAATTTCATTGTTATGTTTCTTTTTTTTTCTTAAAAAACGAACAGCGATTTAATTATACACCAAAAGATCAATATAAAAATATCAGATTTTATCTGCCGAATAGAAAAAGTCAATAGGTTAAATCGTACAGCAAGAGAGTATAAAAAATATATGATTTTATCTGTCAGATAAAGGTCAAACATTGGCTCACATACACTCAGCTGAACAAGACGAAACTGGTGTTTCGATAGACTCCTGCCTGTCATCATTGGTGACAGAGTTGATTCTCATGATCCAGCACGGCAACTAGTGATCACTTTGAAAGAACTCGTGGAACTAGTGTGTGCACCAACAATTCACTTAAAGAATATATGCCAGTCTATTGCACACCAGCACCAACTCCTCCGAACAACCCTCAGCTCAAACTCCTTTTTTGTAGCAGTGCTGAAGTCAAAAAACTAAACTTCTAGTTACACCACATACTTTGTTGTATTTGTCAGAATATGGACTCATGAAGTCAAAAAACAGCTGAGGATATGCATAAATGCAGAACACTGCCTGGATTTCTACCCATTGCCTCTCTACAGTCTGAATGGACATAAAGTCATATCCCTTGTTGAGGTTCAGTTATTTTTGGTACTAGAGACTGACTTTAAATCCTTTGGTCAGGACACTGTGTTTTCTAGATGTCAGACCTGAATTTCAGCAATACAAACAGTTGATACCTACAAAGAAGCAGTGCAGTTATTGCAGGAGAGTGATGTAGATGATGTAAAAGGAATATATTGTGATTCTGTCTTTAACTCTGAAATATTTAAATGTATGTCAGCCAGGATGTCCTCCATGCATAGGGCATAACTTTGAGCCATTCCATTGTTTCAGTATTGAACATGAGAGCTGTTTTTGTATATTGGTGCTCCTTGATGTCCTCCCAAGTTTAGCCAGGAGTGTTAATGGCACGAGAGCTATTTCTGTTTGTCCATGTTCCTTGACTTTTCCCTGGTTTGTCCAAGAGTGTTAATACCAAGACTTGGACTAAAAATAAAGGGTGTTTTCACAAAAAATAAAGGGTGTTTTGTGTTGTTCTCTGTTCTGAAGCCTTACCTATTGTAAACACTTTTAATTGTAAGTCCACGCTAAATCACATAGGGCAAAACGGTTCTTCTGTTCTTACTGTTCTCTTGAGGCCGAAACTGAAGCCTGTTGCTGTTCTAAAGGACTTAAAGCTTATCATTCTTACCTCTTCCTACATGGACTACTGCAATGCATTGTTTTCCTGACTTTGCCTCTACTTACTTTTGTCAGATTCATTGGCTTGTATGTGCTTAATTACTCATTGTGACATCACTTATTGAGTGTGCACAGAGTTCCAACATACCTGAAAGTTTCAACCTTGAGAGCAGTGCAGCTTTGTGTATACACTCTTCAAGAAAAGAAGTTTGTTAAATTTGTGTCCAGAATTACAGTTTGAATGTAAAAGTACACATAAATATAAAACTACTTACATTTACCTTTAAAATTAAAAAGAATAACATTATGTTTTCAGTACAGACATAAACCTTTATATAAAGAGTTACATATTTAATTACAGATAATAATTGTCATTTTACATAAATTTGCATGTAATTTAAGAAAACAGAAAAAATACTGTATAAATTATATAGTATTTTTCCTGTACAGAAATGAGAAATACATGTAATTTGTCATTATTGGCATAATACTTAAAATAAAAATTGGATTGTTAATTTACAGATAATGTCTGTAATTTTAGAGTTTTGTATACAATTAAAAGAAATACAGAAAATTTAGTTATTTTTATGAGTTATTTTCTGTAAAATTGGGTTGTTTTTTTTTTTTTTTACAGTGTATGGGAATGAGAGTGAGCTGGTAGCTTTCCAGTGGCTTGAAGGCTGCGGCTACTTTGTCAGTTGCAAAGGCACTGTGGACAGCGCAGAGGAGCCATGGCTGTCAGCAAGCCCTGATGGAGTGTTGAACACTGAGGAACTGTTAGAGATCAAGTGTCCAGTCTTGGGAAAATCCTTTGAGTCTCTGGAAGACCTCTTCAGCAGCAAGACCTCAGATGTGAAGATGGTGGTGGTGGTGGTGGTGGTGGGGGGGGGGGGGGGGCATGGGCCACATGGCTATTACATGCAGGTGCATCTTGGCATATTCTGCACCTCTCCCTCTGTACTGATAGGCTAATGCACCAGGTAAAGTGCAGAGCAGCAGACTTGCCTGCATTCAGCCACAGCAGTATATCATACTGCTACACGTGCACATGACTAACTCATACCAAAGGGCTCAATAATGGATGTACCTTCTGTGTTAAAGCAGATTATTATCTCGAGGTGATAAGAAACATAAACTATAGTAACTTGCCACCAACAGCGACATGATTAAAACTAATTAGGTCTATATTGTTGCTACATGGCACAAATTCAGACACAATGACTTGTGATCGACAAAAGTTGGAATGACCATTGATGAAAGCATTACTACTGAGTTGCAAACAGACAGAGTGAGTGAACAGACAGGCTTGCCAGGGGCAGGTTTTACAGAATGGATATCTCTGTTCAGGCATGTGTGAATTCTGCTGTCAAATGAATGCCTCTCTCCTTAAAAAACAAACAAAAATATAACAGCAATTGCTCAGCCAATAGGTGAAGGAGAGCTCTTAAAATTTTCAGTGTCTAGTTACTATGGCTAACACTTCACCAACACTAATATGTATTTCACCTTCTGATTTTAATATACTGAACTTTTCTTCAATATACTGAACTTCTGTGGATCATGATAATGGACCACCCATTCCTCAGGGACTAGGTATTGGGTCAGAATATGTATTTTCATTTGTATTAATGTTGTTTACATGCTAAATTGATTATTGATTTTATATAAAAGTACTCTATTAAGCATATCACTATCAGAGGGGAATGGAAACACTAGAAATCAAAGTGATCATTCAAAATTAATGCATATTTGCAAATCAAATAATCATGTCACATTTGACAAAACTGTTTTACGAATGAATAAACAGATTTTGAAGTAGCGACCATATCACTGGTTTATTAACTGCTGGCAGTTCACCAAAGAGTTTTTCAGTATAGGAAGAGGAAAATCTGCCAGGAAAATTAATGGAATGAATGTCATTCACGTCACTGATGAAATAGTCATGTACACAGTGCATAAAATTTTAATTACTATTATACTACCACCAATCAACTGCTTAAATATCAAGAATGTCAATTTCAGTAAATAAGACATGTTCTCGTTGTCAAACCTAGCCAATCAAAAATCATGATTTTCTGTACTTCATCATTAAAGGTTAAATATCTTATCAATATGCACCCAAAATATACCAAAAGTCCTTTTGTACAAAGATATGCTGAATGACAGTCCACATTTAA
The DNA here is from genome assembly GCA_029490765.1 of Euthynnus affinis. Taxonomy (NCBI): domain Eukaryota; kingdom Metazoa; phylum Chordata; class Actinopteri; order Scombriformes; family Scombridae; genus Euthynnus; species Euthynnus affinis. Next base: position 32,671,496 of record CM055846.1, read on the forward strand.
AATGTCAATATGTTTCCAAGACCCCAAACATTACAGAGTTGGTCCTCAATCAAATAAGCCACTTCTACTCGTACTGGTATAAGCAATTTTACGTCCCACTCATTCATTTTCGGGCTCTCAGGTCTGTGTGTTTTTACAGAGCTGATGACAGAAGTAGCCAGATAAACCCAATGTCTCCCTTGGTGCTTTTCATTATGCTAACTCTATGCTTCTCCACCACAATTCAAAAACCAATCTCCCTTCTCCTGATCTTCCAATCCCTTAAATGCACCTGGAGGAGACGAGGAGAGAGGAGGCTCCTGGAGGAGTTTAGAGCTAGGAACCACAGGCATATCCTGTGTGGAAGTGTTGTACTGGATGGCAACACCCCTTTGATCAAATGTGTCGATTAATTGGTCAGTTGATCTGATGGCAAAGTAAACAATCAGGTTGTTGTTGTCAGCAGGTTAGGATAACTATCTGTGGAACAGGAATGACAGCACCAACGGCAGCTGATCATATTTATTCATAGAGTGAAAATTACTGAATCATGAATCAATCATAAAGAACACTCTTGTAATTTTATTATTTTTCTTCATAAACCAACTGGCTTCTCTTTCTCCATTTCAAGTACACCTCAGTTCCTTCTGGAAAATGTGATGTTACATAGCTGTGTGTCTCCTATAAAAAGGACATTATTAAGTAACAGTTTAAAGTGTCAATTAAATGTACATGGATTTTTAGTGCAAACTTAGAGTTTAACCTGTTACTTAGCAATTTATATTGCTAACTTATTCATATTTGATACTTAAGGTGATGCGCATCATCATACTTGTTGTCTCCTAGTGAGCGAGGTACATTACCATCTAGGTTGGGTTTCTTTAACAACAGCTGTTTTGAAAGTATCTGGAAAGATACCTGTTTAAAGAGATATGTAGTTAACTACTAAACTTAGGTTCGGGAGCAGAACCACGCCTCAACCACACCTCAACCACACCTCTAATCAGCTGACAAACCTTCTTATATTGGGTCAACACTTCCTACCTCGTCTGACTCAGATTCTCGAACTAAGAAAGACCGTATCACAGCGAACATTAAGTTTTACAAGGCAAACAGGACCTACTCACCATGGATTCTGATCTGTTCGTGTATCCGTCCGATTCCGACACGCTCCACGATCTGTTCTCCTCAGATACACCAGTCCCTCAGGACCACCACGACACAGTCCATTCTCGCCGCCACAGACGCCTGAGGTCGGTTGTCAGCATACCCCAGCCTAGCCGGCATATCCACGCCAGCTCCACCAACGAGGTCTCCCTGACTCCATCTACCAGGACCCACAGACCTCCAGCCTCCTCTGATCCTCAAGCGCAGACCAGACAACATGGGCAGGGTTGCAGGAGACAGCGTTCTCACCGCCAGCAGCCGACCACATCACCTAGGCTTCCGGCTCCCCGTTCTTCACCAAGACACATCCGAGGCACACCTCCAGCAGCGCCCCGACAGACTCCGCGTCTTCAACCTGAGCCAGACATCAAGGACTGGACCGTCTCCAGCGCTTCCTAAGAAACAAGGGTATCCCGTTCCACCGAAGCGCAAACAAAGCGACACTTTTCCGCCTGTATTCAGCAGCAATTCACTCAACAGGCACCATACCTCCAGCACTTCCGTCTTCCGCACCTGAGCCACCCACTGCTGACGTCAGGTGTGACGTCACTGGAGCATCCCCACCTCAACCACAGCCCATTCCAGCAGCTCTCCCTGGTGGGAGCCAGGTCGTATACCCCCTTGTGCCTGCTCCCTCTGTCTCTGACTTATCACAAGTCATCTCAAACCTCTCATCCCTGTCTTCGCAGGCTGCACAAAATCCCTGAGCACAAAAATCCTTTCATCCCATCATCCCTTCCTCTACCCTTCCTTCAGCCACTCCCAGTTACACGGCTTCTGTTCCCCACTTTTAGGCCACTGCAGCAGCAGGAGAGCCTCACTCTGTCCAAGGGGCAAACTATTTTTCAGTGCACCTCACCTTTGGCTGCAAAAGCAGTACCAAGATTTTTGATTCACTCTCAGAAACACTATGCTGGATCCTTACCAACAACCACAAACTTCCTTACGTCATCCATCTGCTGGACGTTTTCCTGGTCATCAGCCCACCATCCTCTTCACCCAGCCAAGGGCTCAATACACTCATCAATGCCTTCTCCGAACTTGGCGTCCCTCTCTCAGAAGAAAAAACAGCAGGACCCGCAACATCCATAGAATTCTTAGGCATCACATTGGACTCAATTTCCTTCCAAGCATCTCTGCCCACCGAAAAAATACAGCGCATCTCCCTGTTCCTGTCTAACTATCTCCTGGCTGACAGATGCACAAAGCGCCAGCTCTTAGCCCTCCTCGGCCATCTTAATTTTGCCATACGCATAATACCTCAAGCAAAATCCTTTCTGTCCATACTCCTATCCAAGGCTGCTAACATTCCCTCTCTCCATGATAGGGTCAATCTGGATGACTCATGCAGAATGGAGATGCGCATGTGGCTTCATTTCTTGTCGACCTGGAACAGCATTTCATTCTTTTACGATGACTTCATCACACAGCCAGAAGATGTCCAACTCTTCACCGACGCAGCCCCATCCCTGGGTTTTGGTGGATACTATGGAGGGAGATGGTTCACCTCCACCTGGCCCCCCGAGTTCACCTCCGAGTCCCACTCTCCTTCATCCACGCTTCACAAACTGTATCCTATCATCATAGCTGCCATCCTTTGGGGGCACGAGTGGTCCAAAAAATCCATACTCATCCACACCGACAACACCGCAGTCGTCGAAATACTGAACAAAGGCCGTTCACATTCCCTAACCATCATGCGATTCGTTCGCAGACTCACTTTAATCTCAGCCCAACAACAATTCATTCTACAAGCTTCTCACATTCCCGGTCATCACAACAGCATCGCTGACTCACTGTCTCGCTTTTCATTTCAGATATTCAGACACTTGGCTCCAGACTCAGACCTTCACCCGACTCCTATTTCACCGTTTTCTGCCACCATATTCAATTAAATCAACAGTTGTCAGATCTCTCTCACGCTTCACGAGAAGCTATACTCTACAGTCTCGCCCCAAGCATTCTTTCGGCATATTTAACTGGCTGGAATTGCTTCAAAGTATGTCTTGATGTCATGTCTATCTGCAATTTCATTACCCATGCTCGCTGCATTCAAAAAATCAGGTCCTCCACCATCCAAACATACATAGCAGGGATCAACTTTTTCATCAAAATGGTCACTGGCACTCACTGCCCTTCTACCTCCCATTCTCATGTCTCAATGTTGATTAAAGGACTGCGCAAACACAAACCAACTCTCCCATCTAGACGCTTGCCGCTCACATCAGACCTTCTCTGCCTCTGTATCCACTCCCTTCGTTCAGGCTACATATCACCCATGGTTGATCTAACCCTAGAATCCATGTTTCTGCTTGCCTTCTTTCCTGAGGTGTTCCGAATTTGCTCCAACTTCATCCATTCATAATCCTTCTCGCCATCCCTGCTTATCCGGTCTAACAATCCACACTGCTGACTCTCTCATATTCACGCTCCGCCGGAGCAAAACCGATCAGCTGGGAATTTCTTTCCCGATCTTCTTATTCTGACTCGAATCTGTCCTAAGCCCATATGGACCACTCATCAAATATATCAACACCAGGTATGCTGCCCAAACATTACCTCATCACTCTCTATTTCTCACAGAAACAGGAAAAATGGCCACTCGATTCTGGTTCCAGAAACACCTAAAACAAGTCCTCCGCATTTCAGGTATATCCCCCGAACTATATTCTAGCCACTCATTCTGCATTGGCGCAGCATCCACGGCTGCTAGACTCGGCATCTCCAACCAAACAATTCAGGTCCTCGGTCGATGGTCTTCCCAAGCTTACCGTTCATACATCCGAAATAATCTCCATGATTTCCGCCAAGCCCATTTTCAAATTAGTGCAATCTAATTCTGACTCTTTTGGGGGACGATAATCAGCCGAAGTGGATACCTCGCCTGAGACGGAACCCCCACCACTGAGTCTCCTTCCGCCCGGCCATCATCACATCCTCCCAGACCAGCCACTGGACAACACAGCTCAAAATTCATTGCATCTCCTACGTTATCCATATCATCCTTCTCACGTTCAATAATAAAATGAATTCATTAAACCAACATCATCCTGTTGTGGCGTGGTTCTTGCTAGTGAAGTATTTATAATTTTTGTTCAGCACATGACTTGAAACACTGTTGAACACCCAGTTCAAAAATGCTGTAGGTACAGAGTCAATACATTCAGTTAGTCTTGCAAAGCTCAGTCAGTATAATACAGGTGAATTTTCCCATTTTTACAGGATTTACTTAGATCATCTGTGTTCATATCAGCAGAAATGCTGGTTTAAACTGACTAATTAGTGACACGGGGTACCGCACGAGTCACTACGCTCCATAGCTATGCAATAGCAATGGAGCGTAGTGACATGCGAATTATACATCAAAACGTGCGGCTCGTTCGGGAATGGTGTGCTGTGACTTTTGGTGAAGATATTGAAATTTTATTGAAAACGTAAGTCGCGAAAAACTGCGAAAAATTTCCCATAGGAAATGAATGGGGAGGGGTCAAAGAAACATCCACATTTTAGGGGCAATTTCAAGCTTCAACTACTTCGCCATACTTTGAGCTGCAGACTTCATTCAAACTTTAAAATGTTCACAAAGTTGTCAGCTATCAAACTTGTATTCAACTTTTTGAGTATCTTTTATACTTTTTGATCTGTGACTTTTAAAGTGTCATGTGCAATTTTAGATAAATTTTGAGTTTAACATTAGTGTGTATTGCTGGAATGTTCAGAGCTATACTGCGTGATGTCATCGCTTAGAGTGGAAGAAGCTGTTTGAATTTTTCTGAAAATTTTCTGGATAAATCATCCTTTCAGCCACATATTTTGGTCTACACAAATAATTTTTTCCACAGTAGTAGGCACACTTGTGCTCTGTCATTTAAATCACCAACTGTAGCCCAGACACAAACAGAATTTGAACTGTCAGCCCTTTTGTGAAGGGTTTACCAGCCAACTGTCCCATAGACTCCCATATTAATTAAGGAGATTTCAGGAGGAGAGTTGAACCAACACCCTTTTTTCTCTCGCTCTCCTGTCCACATTTTTGAGTCTAGGGACTTGAAGATCACCAATATTGTGCAGAAAGATCTTTCTGTGGTCCTGGTCTGCTCAGATTTCTGACAGGACTTACGGTTCCTTCACAAAAATGCCTTTTTTGACAGGCTCACGGAGCTAACGTTTTTAACTACTTTGACAAATTTACACACCAACACACACACGCACGAGCACGCAAACATGCACGGGTTGCCATGGGGAGCAGAGTAAATCTCTGTGTATGTGTGTGGGATTGCGTGTGGGCGTGCCTGCGGGCGTGCGTGTGAGTGTCCCGGTGTGTGCGAAGCTATGTGCATGGAGCTAAGTGCGCTAGCTAATCTGCCTGAAATCAGAGGGCGCTGCACCAACCACAAAGTCATCAGTCATCTGATTGAGGTAAGTGAATATTTTTCTCTTCAACTTTGTTATCTTAGTAGCATTAGCCTACATTATTCTTGAATCTAGACATTATTCTCTCATATTTTGGGGAATAAATTATTAATATGTACAAAAAATATACAGTCGGTGCTGAGCAAGAACACTATACACATAGCTATACTGTACCACGGTATGGTAACGGGAGGTGCTGCTGTAGCGCAGCTAGCTGCTTAGTCTGTGTGTGTGACTGGGTGAGTTTCAGCGGTTGAAGAAGTTATCAGATCCCTTCGTGAAGCAAAGTACCTCACATTAACGCCAAAAAGAGACTGTGTGGTAGATCTGTGCTCTGCTAAGTAAATTTAGTCTTTCTGTCAAAGGAGTCTGGTGTATTTGAACGGCAGTGAGGCTCACTGGCCAAACAGGTAGATGATATCACAGATTAAAACTGACCTTCGTGCTGTAAATACTGTTAGTGTAGTAACGTAACGTCAATGCTGTTGGTTGAAGAAGTATTAAGATTATTTTCTTACAAGTAAAAGTCCACTATGAGAAATCCTTTTCGGTGAGATAAAAAAAACAACCTTCTCTTACTGTTCATATAAACACCTGACTTAAAATAATATTGTTTCATATCTATATTATACAATCTATTGGACTATATACATACAGTCAAGCCTGAAATGATTCATACCCCTTGCGCGAATTTTGTCTTAAGGTTACTTTTATTCAAGCATATTATTTTTGACTGGAAAATAAAAGCTGAGAAATATTTATTTCCACACGATGCCTCTTTTACATCATCTTATTATCTTCTGATAGAAAAAACTTGCTGGTTGAATATATATATATATATATATATATATATATATATATATATATATATATATATATATAATGTGTCCATGTGGATGAGTTTAATTTGAGTTAATTCATGCTACCATAATGTTGTCTGTCTTACTGATTTCTTTGTTTTTGTGTATTTTCAGAGAACATGCAAGACGATCACCCTGCAGCCAAATTTCCCTCCTCTGTCTGTCCCATAAGAGACATCCCACTTCTGCTGCTCCTCCCAAAGTTTCTTTCATTTTGTCCATGTAAAAGGTTTTTATTGGGCAGTTTCTCTAATCACATTTGAGGGTGAAAGGGCAGATTGTCATATAAATAAACACATGAAAAACAACTGTTGGTCTAAGGTGTGTTCTGTTTCAATATTTGAAATGTATTAAGAAATGTATTCATAATGTACAGATGTGCTCCTGATGATGTAGAAAACCCATAAATTATATTTATTATGTACATGTTGTGACTCCACATCATGACGTAAAAGTCAATGTAATATATAGTATTATTAGAATTATATATATGTTTATATATATTTTCTTGTTTCAAACACACTAAGTGTAATTATTGATCAGCACTAATAATTAACGGCCATACCACTGAAATCATAACAGAGCATCAATGACACAAATACCATCAGCTCCTCCCTGATAAGTGTTCCCCATCAGCTGCTGGGGCTCCTCACACATGACCCACCGGCACCGGCCCGTGTCACTCTCAAAATTTCTGCTGCAGGAATTTTCTAGTTTAAATTGTTATTTTGTTATTAAAGAGTTCAGAATGTGAGTTATGATGCAGAGAACTTTGTTTCAGCTGCCTGACAGATTGTCTCGATACCAATAACACTGTTATTGTTTAACCATGGGGAGGGTCTGTCAGTCTTCTAACTTATCAAGGAGCAACAGTATTTAAAGCAGATGACAATACATTGTCGAAATTTTAAATCATGTCATTGAAAGAGCAGCCATAACTGTATGGCTCAAAGTCATTGTCAAGTGAGGCTCAATATCATTTATTGGACCTGTACCCCTTTTGTTGTTACTAGGTCTAGAGTGTTACCATGTTAAAAGTTAGTCGAAATTTATTTATTGTGCAAAATCAGCAGTAAAAAAACATTAAAACTATTGAACATTATTAAAAGAATTTGAGGGACAACAACAACAACAACAAAAATAAATAAATTATGGAAAATTTAAAAGTGGTCCAAAACATAGAAAACCATCTGAGGTAGCTCATCATGTGACACACGCATATTATCACATCACTACAATTGATAGCAGGAATGGAGATATTAGTGAGACAGTGTAGCTGTTCTACAGCCTCACTGGGGTGAGGGAAAAGACTATATCAAACCCATGACAATGATGTTAAGGCGGGTCATATAATTGCAAGAACAAGTATGTTTTGAGTCTAGATTTAAAGAGTTCAACAGAAGTAGCTTCCCTGATCATAAGAGGTAGCTGGTAGCAGGAGAACGCTCGACTGCCTACTGATTTTTTTTTTTTTTTTGATTCTAGGAACAGTAAGATATCCAGCATCATGTGGTGGGAGTGCAGGAGGGGGAGTATAGGAGGTGATGAGGTCAGAAAGATATGAAGGTACAAGCTCATGTAGTGATTTATAAGCTAAGAGGAGTACCTTAAAGTCTGATCTGGCTTGGATGGGGAGCCAATGAAGGGATGATGAGTGGCTTCGTTTACATGTTGGGTGAGTTCAAAACTGTTCAGTAGAACTGTTACAAGCTCCACAAATTTGGGCGCATTCTTTTTATTAATATGAATGTTCAAGTCTCCATTCAGAATTAATCTGTATCTAATGACACCATGTAGACTGACATAGAAAGGGAGCTTGTCCTTTAAATGCATACATAATGAGTGAGGCGCAAAATGTGGTACAAATTGTGGCTTCATCCTGGTGTACATGTGTGTGTTTGTGTGACACTGTAAAGTGCATTTGTTAGGGCAGAATGTGTCACATATGTACCTGAAATTTCCACTTTCTTTCCTCACCTCTGCTAACTTTCCACATATTCTCGGTTATTTAATCCCTGAAACGAAATGTGGTGATGTCTAACCAGGTCAGGTCAGTGCCTCCATATGTCCCTTTTATTATGCACCCAAAACAGCATTAAACAACATGACTACACTTGGAGCTCTCTCTGTCAGGTCATCCTGCAGTGATACCCCCTCCTCTCTCTCTCTCCGATCATCAGCGGACATGATTGGCCATGTCCAGGTCTGTGAGCCACTGTTGACCCTGCCAGCATTGTGTCCAGTCTCTGCAGGGCCTGGCAGATGCAGGCATGGGCCAGTTGGCATGGGACATATGCTCTGTGTCTCTAAAGCCATCTGGACATCAACATCCACCGCCTGCCTTTCCTTCTTCCCTCAGTTCTCTCCTCCGTCTTTGATCCCCACCACTCCCTCCTTCATCTCTTCCTCTCTTCTCTCTGTCCTCTATTCTGCCTCATCTCTGAATCCTGTCTTGACATGTCAGGTATCTCCACTCATGTCTCCTGCAGTACAGAACACACACAGAAAATACAATCAGACCGGAGAGGTAGAACAAAGGAGATGTGAGAAAGCAGAGATAAAAGTATTGCCTTTTTTTTTTTGACTCTGTGGGAGTCTGACTGAAAAGAAGATCATGTAATTCCTGAAGTGCTTTCGGACCAAAAGACTGTGAGTTCAAATCCGTCTAAGGACACAACTCGGTAGTGTTTCAGGTGCAGGAGTTCACAGGTGATCTCAATCATCTTAATCACACTGCTACTGACATGCTCGATAGGAGCATGTACAGTAAAGTTATAGCAACTTCCCCTGCCATGGTGAAACATCAAATCTCAACAGTGTGAGGGTGACAATTTTCTGCAAGGTGAGACATGTCTGGCTCACAGCAGTGTCATCAACATTAAGCAAGTTTTGTGGCCCTGTGCTGTAAGTTAAATCAATACATTGAAAGCTTGTGATGAGTTTGTGTGTAACAGAAATTATTGTCCTAATTTTCATGAAGTGCATTTTTCGAAAAGTAAAGAATTTTAACCCACATGACCTGATAAAAGTTTGATTGAAATGTGCACTATGTACTGTGCTTTAATGTACATGCTCCAATCTGCATCGTACTTGACATGTTTGACAAGTCACACTCGTCAGCCCAGCTGCGGACAAATCTACGCTAGCGTGACGTAACATCGCGCCCCGGCGTGCACGTGGGGGCAAAGGCCTGTCCAACACTGCTTGCAGCTTTCATTTTTTCTGAAGGACTACATGTGCTCACAAAACATTTAGAAGCACACATAGAAATTAGGAGCACAGTGAAAGGTCTTGAACTAACGTTTATAAAAAACAATACATAACATACATATTCAAACTTCATCACATACATATTTATTCTGTTTGTGTGTGTGTGTACATGAAATTTGATACTGTCTTCAGGGATGCATGATTGTGCCAGCACAATTATTTTTCCCCAATACTGACAAAACGTCTATTTCACATCATTACTTTTTCACTCTCATTTTTGTTGATTGGTTATGGTGATATAGCAGATATTTTGGGTGAGGACACTATTACACCTGCAATCATACATTGCACTTATTATCAAGAAAGACAATATCTGAGGGAAGAACTCAAGAAGACTAGAGTTTTGAGGCTCAGCATTATAACTCTAATGGACATGCCAAGTGGGTGGAACTGCATTGTTTTTTTTTGTTGTTGTTGTTGTTTTTTTAATCTTTTTTAGTTTATTATACAGACAGGTTTAATATATAATGAACATGCCAAGTGGGCGGAGCTGCATTGTTTTTTTTATTATTATCTTTTTTAGTTTATTATACAGACAGGATTAATATATAATGAACATGCCAAGTGGGCGGAGCTGCATTGTTTTTTTTATTATTATCTTTTTTAGTTTATTATACAGACAGGATTAATATATAATGAACATGCCAAGTGGGCGGAGCTGCATTGTTTTTTTTATTATTATCTTTTTTAGTTTATTATACAGACAGGATTAATATATAATGAACATGCCAAGGGCAGAGCTGCATTGTTTTTTTTTTGTTTTTAAATCTTTTTTAGTTTAATACACAAATAGGATTCATGTGTACAATTTAATTTTTGGTCCACAGCACGAAGCGTTGCGTGGCTATAATGCACCTAACATGCTGGTTGCCAACTGCTGTTATAACCCAAAAGAAGAGAACAAAGGGTATTTTCAAACAGAGTGATACATCATGTCAGCCAACGGATTTCCTATCTGTGCAGCCAAACACAACAGTTTCTTCATGAAATGTTTCACCCTCCTTATTCACTTTAACCTGGATACCAAACCGGGACTCAGTGGTCCGGTTGGATTCTAACAGAGAGCAAGGCCTAGCAAAGAGCATAGTGCAGGCTAATCGGCTGTGATTCTCTCCGGTCATGCTGCAGCTAATGTTCTACTAGTCTCGCGAGCGTCGCGATTTTGTGTATGCGTCCACATTGAGCGTCGTGACGGCCATGACGTGTCATCATGCAAGCCTATAAAAGACTGTTGAGTTGTAGTTCAACCTACTTGGTCACGCCGTTTGAGAGGTGAGTTGTGATTTTGTCTCTGTTGTCATGAACTCTCTGTTAAGCTTACTGATGTTTTTAGTAATAACGTATATTTTTTTCATTTAGCATTTACGGTACATTTGTAATGTGACTGTTGTTTGGTGACTCTGTGGTGAGTTTACATGCAGGCGTGGCCACAATTTCACTTGCTGCTGCTTACTGTATCCTGATAAAATGAAGTCCTTAAACACAAGTGGCGTACGTTACTATATGATAACTTACAAGACTGAGTGCAATGAAGTATTTCAGTTAGCGATATGATCGACGCCATCTTGGATTTGGTCTGCGGCATGTTTGCTTGTTTGCCAAGGAAGTGACCATACTTCCGGCTGACCATCGCGCTAGCTTGGTAACAGGTGCATTTTCAACATGGATGTATTATAAGAGCTGGATAGGGCGCCACCGCTCAGTCTTGCCGCTAATTTTTTTTCAGTGGCCACTCGCGGTACTGCAACGAAAAATACCCCTGCGCCGAGAAAGCATTTTTCCCATAGACCACCATTGTAAAAGAGACCCCTGTAAAACTGTTGACAGGACACCTACAGCTGTTAAAATGGTCAATTATTGCTCGTTTTATTGTAAATTTTTAAGCCATGGAGTTTTAATCTTTGTAAAACTTTTGTAAAGTTCAGAAAAATCGGTTATTTTCTTGATGACGTCATCGATGTGTGCGGGCACGCTACGCGCGTTCGTGATGTGTCTTGGGAACGAGGATGCCAGCTAGGTGAAAACCATGGTTAAAGCTAACGCACGTATGTACAGACATTAAAGGGAAAACTGAATACACAGTACAAAGGTGAGCCTTCTTTTTCAGACACCAACATTTTTTAATTTTGTGGTTTTGCATTATTTATTTCTCACTTCTTAAAGTTTGTTCTTGAACGTATTTTTTTAATCGATATAGTAGTAGCTGTTTAATGTCTGGATTCAATGATACACTGACATTTTTTTTTTATAACTAACGTTATCCCCGTAATAGTCTTCTTCAGGACATTTAAATTTCTTAAGTCTTTTACCTGATGCGATGTTTTATGATATCTGCGTGTGCCAGCAGTTTCTCATCCTTCTGTCACTGATGACATAAATTCGTCAAATATATCCATTCACCGCTTTAGGAAATGACATTTTTAAAGAGTATTTTTGAGACCCTTAAACCCCACTATCAGAGAAGGTAAAGCTGCTGTTAATTTTTTGTTTTTGTAATCATCATTTTTTGTTTGATCTAATTGGAGGCGGCAGTTTTTCCTACCTGATTGTGGGCTTGTATCGTTTAAAGTTTTTATATTCAGCTCATAGATATAACGGGGAAATCTTATTTATGTGAGGATCACATTTTTGTTAATAGGGTTTATATGCTTTTGTTTATTGGTTCGTTTGTTTGTTTTTCAACACACTGTTCAATCCCCCCCCACCCCTCACCCTGGTCTCTCCATGTTGGAATAGCTGTCCCCTACGTTTTTTTTTTTCGTTTTGTTAGCTAATGTGTGTATATATTAGCTAAGCTATTATATACTAAAAAATCAAAAATGACAGCTGCATTTGTGGACATTGAAATCCTGCAGCCTTGTGGAAATATTAACTAAGGGTCTCACCATGCAGCTTTTAATAATTTACATATGAAAGCCTAATGATTTTGAGTGCAAACTAACCATAAACACATCTGATTATTATTAAACTGACATTTCATTTCATTTACATATTGAAAGTTATATATACATACATGTTACAAAAGCATGTTCATTTGCGGCTCTTGTCAAGTTTGGCAGAAAATAGTAACAAAGGAGCTGCTTTTTTCCTTCATTTTCTTTTTCTTTTACAATGTTAAATACATTTTAATATGCAACAGTGACTTCAAAACATAAAATACGAGTAAAGTTGAAAAGCTTCGGTGGAGCAAAGCGGTATAAGGCAAACTTAAATGATCAACGACAAAATAGCACAGTGTAAAGCAAATGGACAAATCAACACATCATTTACTTGAAATACTCCACTATAAGTGAGTTAATGGTGAAGTACAGTAACGTTTAATCCTGACAGGGCATGTCACATAGGAGAGGACAGTGTTGCATTGTAAGGTAGGCTTGTATAATCGAATGCCGTCGGAGCTCAACCATGAGTGCATAATAATACCTTTATAATACATTCAGGAGCTCAGCTCCAGTCCTGAAGGTAGTATATAGCTGTGGAGAACAGTGGAAAATATTAGTGTAAGTAATAATGCAGGAAATTATGCATAACGTTACTGCACAAATTTTAAAAATGAGACATATCAATATGCCTTTTGACATAAAAGGTAAGAAATTAATTAAGCCTTGTATAAGTCTACCTGCCAGGTCGTGGTTATGTCACGTACATTATCCATTGCTCATTTAAAAATACCCAAAAGACAGTTCAAACAAAATTAATTTAATTAGCATTGAATGTGGAGAATCTAATGTGATTTAGGTTAATGTTATAACGTTAATAAACTTTCAATGGCATGATGCTCGTTGTCACTGTAAAGTCACAAATAACACACATTAACGCTCAACACGAGTTAACCACGATACCAGCGTTTAATAATTACTTACCTTTACTTTTCAGGAAAGTCCATCCATGGTTTCAAACCATAGACTGTATAAAAGTTACAGCCAAGTTCTTTATCTGCTACCATAACACCCGTCGACGCGATCCAGAACGCGGTTCGCTCGTTCACTTAGCCCAAAGGCATGATGGGAAGAACACTACTGCGCATATTCCCTGGGCCCATAACGTGGAAGTAAACCCGGAAGCCAGAAATTTTTTCCGTGTATGCGCCAGGCGAGCAATTCCTATTGGACTGAATGGGCGCCATTTTTAGTCCGGTATCCAGCTCTTATAATGCATCCATGATTTTCAACCTAAGGCTAACAACAGTAATGCCAATGGTCATTGGTGCTAGCGAAAACCAGGTCTAAAACCATTAGAACAAAATGTACTCACTGAAATGAATGTAATCCCACTCATTGGTGGATGTTTTATTACAACTAAATGCTGATAAGACTGTTTAGAGGCGACACCAATGAAACTGTCAACTTTAGTGAACACCGTGAAATAGCAGCAGCTATGCCTATATGCTATAATGACATTACAAACAATGTTGTGATCGGGTATTGACTTCTTTCTTTCTTTCTTTCCTCCTTTCTTACTCCTTTTTTCATATCTTGTTTCTGGCTTTTTTTATTTTTCATCTTACATTCGGGGTCTAGACATTATACCCATTCACAACGCTAGATGGCGACATATCTTTAAAGCGAATGCTGAACTTAACTCCCCAGGCCAAAGCGAACCCCTGTCACGAAGAAGAAAAATAAAAATAGCGGTAAGAAAGAAAAGAGAAGAAAATAAGAGATAACAGAAAATGGAGAAACGTAGCGACAATCTGGAGAAAAGTGGGTCGAAGATCGGCCAGGTTAACCGGTAGCTGAGGAGAAGTTATGATGCAAACTTCAAGATGACGGTGATAAATGAGGCAGAGTCTTCAAAAAATTGCAAAGTGGCTGTGAAATATGGTGTCACAGAGTGTAGTTTACGGAGATGGAGAGCTCAAAAAGATTGCCTGAAAATACAAAATAACATGCTTTTCCTCTCGAATATATTGTTATAATCATTTGTTTCAGATGCACTGTAATTATTTTCTGTATAAAAATTAAATTTGGTGTTCAAAAAGTCTTTTTTCAAACTTGAGTCTTGAAAAAGAGGGGGTCATCTTATAATCAGGGTCGTCCTATATTCGGGCCAATACGGTACTATGTGTAGATCTTAATTTGAGATCAGACATATACATACATATTATTGTACACAGATTCTCTACATCATAGCATGGCCTGAATAAAATGGTGTCTATTAACACATATCACATAATTTACACATATCCAACTCTTGCCTGTGTGATTTGGTGCTCTACTAGTTTGTCAGCTGTCACAAGCATTTCATCTGCACTACATTTGTGATTTTTGTCATCTACAACACCAATACATACTTATCACAAAACGCATAACCTATTGATGATCCACACACACTGATTTTTACACACTTAAGTCCACACAGTTTTTATTATTATTATTATTATTATTATTATTATTATTATTATTATTATTATAAAAGTTGCACATATCCTACTGCCTAGGTACATTGAATTTTGTCTTTGAATTCTGAAGTAAAACTGTTTGGTAACCTCTGCCTGGTTTTGAGTATGGTTTGCACATATTGTGATGCTTTGTGTGAATGTTGAATTACACAAATTTTTCTTTTTCAGATGCTCCGTGCAGCGTCCCACCGATGTGCTCAGGTGGCCAGCGGAGGACCACGGAGTGGCAGCCTTGGACCCCTGGGCTGCCCGTCCCAGAGTTTGTTGCTCATAAGTACTTTTTTGAATGTCAGTGATGCAGTTTCAATAATGTGCAGAGATGGCAAACTTCTGAACTGACCCACCAACCCAGAGAGAGGTGTTGCCACAGGTGTTGCCACAAGGAGGAAAGTGGCAGGTTTTTTTGAACACCTTCACCTGCCCATGTGACTGAGTCTGCCTCTCAGCTTGCCCTGCCGTGCCCATGGAGTCCACCATCTAGGAGGGACCACAGATGCCAAAGAAGATCAGTAAAGCTAAGTCTGTTTTGCCGGTGTTGATGTTAAAGCAGCTAAGTTAGATTCCAACAGCAATGGTGTGGCAGTGGTTGCTAACAATAGCAAAGGATTTGAGATTGTTAGGGGTCTTGAGTGATTTTTATATATGGTGGCTTGCAATGTATGGCAATAGCTTTGGTCAGCTTGTTAATATTGTTACATGAATTCAATGCTTAATTTGACCCCCTAAACATGCTGAAAAACTCACCAAATTTGGCACACACATCAGGTCCAGTGAAATATTTCATAATATCTAAACCCCCCCCCCCCCCCACCCCAGTGCCTAGAAAGTCTGTAATGGCACCACCTAGGTATAGAATCCGGCCACCAGGCCCATAGGAATGTCGTAGAGAGATGAAACCAAAACTCAATTGTTGTCTGTCTGTCGGTCGTTAAGTTTTTTTAAAGTTTTTAAAGGGCTTTACGGCCACACAGCGGGGCATCCAGGGCATTTGGCCGTGGTATAATTCCTGCCCTGACAGTGTCCTCTCCCTTTAAGAGCCAGGTGCGCCTGCACAGCCACAGACCACCAGTTTAAGATCCTGTTCTTTCATTTGCTGCATTTTTATCCTCCTATGGTCTTTGAAAAGGTTTGTTCATTTATCTAATCATTTATTTATTTAAATTACAGCTTTAGTTTCTTTAAAATCGTTTTGTTGTTGTTTTTTGTTGTTTGTTGTCATGGAGTAACAGGTCAAATCAGCTGAGTTTTAATTGCTGTCTGGAAACCTGATCACTGTAATCTCAAATGTTAAAGTATGTATGTGCAGTGTACATTTATACCCTTCATTAGTTTAATAATTGTTTTCACCTCATTTATTTCCTCATGTTGACAGCTGTGGCTCAGGAGGTAGAGTGTGTCATTCTCTAATTGGAAGATTGGCGGTTCGATTCCCGGCTCTTCCTGTCTGCATGTCGATGTGTCCTTGGGCAAGACACTTAACCCCAAATTGCTCCTGATGGCTGTGCCATCAGTGTGTGAATGTGTATGAATGGTTAGTTTCCTCTGATGGGCAGGTTGGGACCTTGTATGGTAGCCCCTGTGCCCATTCAGCGTATGAATGTGTAAGAAAAAGTGGCTATATTTGGTTGACAGGATGGCGTTAACCATAGCTTGTTTAGCAGGGTGCATTTACAGTCTGTTTAACAATGAAAATAATATTGCTAATACTAATTTTCGAGTTAAGTTGCTCACGGGAAAACGTTTGAAAAAACTATACTCGAAGCATAAAAACCACTGTTCCTAAAGCTATAATTGACTTCATGTTGGTCAATTTCACCATAGTAACATTATTATTATTATTATTATTATTATTATTATTATTATTATTATTATTATTATTATTATTATTAACTGCCTAATAATAAACCATAATAATCATGCCGCCACGCTGTCGAAGTCGCTGCTATATATATTCTTATAGCGATCGACTCTGGTTGTCATCCACATGTTGTCAGTTGTGACATTGTTTGATGCTGCCTTTCTTTTTAGTTCTCTTAAAGGCCTACTTTATTTAACTATGTTGTCACCTGTTGGCACAAAGTCAACACGTCTAGAACATTCTTTTAAATGCATGCCTATTAGTCTATAGGTTTGCTGTACGGGTTGATCCAAACTTCATTAACCTGCCGTTTCAATACAACATGTGTCTTTTTACTGGTCCGTTCATATGCAGCTTCGAAAGTGGACTGATTGATACCCAAACTATGAAACTAATCATCCACACTTGCGTATTTGGTAGTTTCATCTTCAAGTGCTCTCTAATAGCACTCATAGCTGGTGTGCAACTACAAAAGCCTGCAGATGCTTTAACACTTAAACTACACGGGTGTCGTAATTTGATAAATGGCAAAAACAATTACTATCTCTGCTGAATTTTGCTATCATTTCAAGTCGCCTTCTCGCTACTTCTGTACTCTTTTCTGCTTTTTCTCAGCGTGGGAGACGCTGCCCATCCCCCACCCCACCATGTGTGCAGAGCTGCAGAGCAACGACACACAGCAATGAGAAATTGAGAATTAACTATGACCAAAGCTTTGCAAATAAAAATCCAAGAGTACATTATTACTAAGTAACCAAGAAATAACGAACAGACTCAAAACTAATAAACATATTGCCATAAAAATATAGCATAATATGTGTAATAGTACACGTTTTCTATCCTCACACGACATAATTCATCAAATCGCATATCCCGAACTCATATTATATATTATATTGATACTCACATTTCCTATTACAAACAACAAGTGAAAAGATGCTTACCTTCTCCTTGCTTAATTGGGTCTAGTTGACCAGCAATATTTTTCACACACATTCCACGTAGACCCGCCCCTACTCTGCCTCTGATTGACTAACATTAAATCGAAACTTAACATGTCCACCTATCCTCTTAACAAATGACCCATGGCCAAAAGCCGTTGCCGTGGCAACAAATCCCTCTCTATGAAATACAACACTGTTTTTTCAGGGACAAGGAATGGGCTACAGTAATGAAACTTCACACGTCTGGAGAGACTGCATTTAAAATCTTGTATGTGTCATTGACATGTATGTGACAAAATAACTCAACAGCGCCCCATTGAAAATGTCAAAATTGAAGCCCTGCCTTACAGATTAACATAGAAAATGAAATTCACAGGGCATATGTATTATATTCAGATGCACAAAAAGCTTCTTGGAGCCATACTCTAAGTCCAACAGGAAGTCCACCATTTTGAAAACTTTTTTTCTGCCTTTTGTCATACCTTGTATTTTAACAAACTCTTCCTACAGAATGCATTGTAAAGACTTCAAAATCAGTGTGTGTCATCTAAACTAGTGTATAATCAAAAGTTATTAAAATATTTAGTTTACATTGAAGCGTTTGGCCGTGGCGTGGCGTTGAGTCTTGATGTTTCGCCATGACGAAGACATTGCCATAACATTAGAGTATATAGTATGTATGTATGTATGTATATATATATATATATGTATGTATGTATATATATATATATATATATATATATATGTATGTATGTATATATATATATATATATATATATATATATATATATATATATATATATATATATATATATATATATATATATATATATATATATATATATATATATATATATATATACATACATACATACTGCCTGAAACTTTACAGGTTTGATAACAATCCAGGCCTGAGCCATCTACATTACAATATTCAATCAGTGATGCAAACTGGCTCCATAGCGCCCCCTACAACATTTCAATGCAGCAGCCCCAGCAGCTGGGCAAAATAGTGGACAAACGATGTGATGTTTCTCTCCTTGCTCTGTCTGAAAACAGCCCGAGTCTGGAAACGTCTACAAGTCACTGACAAAAGCCCTTCGACTGCACGACACTACGACATGCGCTGGGGTGCAAGGGCTCGATTATCGCTGCTTGCAGCTTTAATTATTATTAGGGCCCGAGCACCGAACGGTGCAAAGCCCTATTGGATCTGAAGGAATTATTAGGGCCCGAGCGCTAACTAGCGCGAAGCCCTATTGTTTCCAAAGGGATTATTATTATTATTATTATTATTATTATTATTATTATTATTATTATTATTATTATTATTATTATTATTATTATTATTATTATTATTATTATTATTATTATTATTATAACTCTTAGTGACAGTTGTTAAAAACAGTTAACATGGCTTGTCAAAGAGTAGCCATTACCAGTGCCTTTTGCTTTTTGACACTACATAGAGGGAAAAGCAAAACCTGCATTACTAACAGCATAAGTGAGCATGTCATATGATGTCAAAATGACAATTTGAGTTTTGTTGTTCACCAAATGTGGGAAATATTTTTCAACAAATACAATACATGATTCAAACATTATTAATACATGTCAGACTTATATATGCTGTTGTAATGCAGGAAAAAGAACCCTTTCATTAAAAAAAATAGAATATATTTAAACCCTATATTGCACAAATTATGCAACACCTAATACACAACATGGTTAAAAATGGCCTGTTTCATCTCATATTTCATGCCTGTCATTAAATAAGCTTAACATGTAACTCATACATTTAACAATTACCAAATACAGATCACCATAAAACACATCTACTAACAGTTTAACGTTGCATTGCTCTTTTATGTCATTTTAGAAGTTCTACATTTAAAAGAACAAAGAATCGCTTCATGATCACTAAAATATGTCGGCAACACTACTGATTCTACGTCGTATTGTGTACTTTTCACATACACATGGTCAATTAACGTCCCTTTTCTCCGTTGTCGGTTGCGTCACATGTTGAACAAACCCTTTGTCTGTTAGAAATCTGCAAATATTTGATGATTTCAAAATGTCGTCATTGAAGTCTCCCATTACTGCAATTGTCTTACTTTTTGGATCTAGCCAATCTAGTAATTTGCCTAGATGTTCTTTAAACAAAGTTATGGGATATGATGGTGGTCGATAAATGACAGCTATCAATATGCTATATTCATCACAGTTGTAAATCAAACATTCCAAATTGACATGTGGTAATGTGATAATGTTATATGCCAAATTGTCTGCACTGTACAAGCCAACTCCACCATGTTGTTGTCCTTGTAATTCCATCAGTGCTGGGTTGTTGCTACTATAAGACAAACTCCGTGGTCTACTATGAAAAACCACTGTTTACCATTTCAAATGATGATGCATCAGGTAGCCATGTTTCTGTAACAGCAATACAGCTGAAAATGCTGTGTACACAATGCCAAATCAGATACTTGTCGAGTTAGATTTTGCACATTCATCAAAAATACAGTAAAAGTATTTGTACTAAATGTGTGCCTAGTTGTATTTTCAATTAAGAATCGGGGCATACTCTGAATTGCATCCTTAATGTTGTCCTTACAATATATAGCTTCATGTGCGAAATTTTGAATCACCAAACCTGACAAACTTCTAACACGACTTAAGGCAGCATACACCTGCCCTGCAGAAAAAACCACCTGCTGGTGGTCAGGTTGTTGCTGGGGGCCATCACACAGACTGCGTCGGGTGTCCGAGGTACAGCAGCATGCAACATCTCGGTCCTCAACTCAGACGCACAGGCCCCCGGGGTCGACATGAAGCCAAAGGAGAGGCGTCCCTCTGGCATCTTCACAAATCCATCTACCATGGCCCGTAGATGGGAGGCTCCAATGACAAGAACAAACTGGAACAACAAACAATTTTATCAATTACAATCAATAACAACTCTTTACATCAAAAGTTTTTATTAAACTCTGAACCAATAATACCTTCTTGTCAGGATCCTCAGGCGGAATGACCAATTTGTGACTGCGCCCAGTCAAAGTGGAAATTGGCCACTGCTTCACCTTGTGACGAAAACCTGTGCCCTCACCTATTTATAAAAACACAACAACCCCACAGAAAGTTCAATTAAAAATTTGAAACAAACAAATGCATGGACACATACATTATAATCATACTACAACTATGTAATGCATATACATATAAGGAAAAACTGTACTGAAAAAACAGTTGAATACATACGGGCACAGGTGCCAGTGGAAGGCCGCTGAGGTCCGGAAACCACAAGACGGCGCTCCGCCATTCTCCGCCTGGCTGCCTGAGAACGGCGAAAGGACTTGTCACGAGGCATCTGAAAATATGCAGACACAATTGGTTCATTGACATTATGACACTGTATTGTATGACATTACTAAACACTTCTAACACACAATAGATGTACAGTTAGATTTTTGTCATACATCTAACGTATCATTTACAATGGCGGGAAAATAATTCAAATTCTTGTTTTCTGTAATACAGACAGACCGCGCGCACACACACACACACACAAACACACCGAACACTTAATCAATAAAAAAAACTTGGCTACAAGGGATATATCATTTCTGACAAAATAACATGGTTAATATAAGCAGTACTAGGGACTCCGACGATGTGTATAAGTTTACAGACCATAGACTGTAAGAAAAAGTAGCTATATTTGATTGACATAATGGCGTTAACCAGAGCTAGTTTAGCAGAGTGCTTTTACATTCTATGTTTAACAATGCAAATAATATTGCTGAAGCTAATTTTCGATAGTGGGAATACGGCTATCCGTTAACACAAAATTGCGTTACTCATAGGAAAACGTTTGAAATGACTAACGTTATACTCGAAACATAAAGAACACTGTTCCTAAAGCTATAATTGACTTCATGTTAGTCAATTTCACCACAAAAATAATCTTACCGCCAACTGCCGCCAGTTTCAGGAGCTAATGATACACATGAAGATAAAATGACGAGCCACAAATACCTTAAAACTTTGTCGCTAATTATAAAACATTTCATTCACTTACCGTGCGTTCACCAAAAGTCCACCGAAGAGATAAATGTAATGAATGCTGTCAAAGTCGCTGCTGAAGTTGCTGCTGAAATCGCTGAAAGGCTCACAAGCTAGCTTGTTCGCGCTACCGCTCTCTCACCAGTTGTCACAATGTCCGAAAACAAAGCAACAAGCGGCAAATGCTATCTGACCTGTATTTATACCTTAACCTGCGGCTTTCAAAATTCAAATGAGCCAACCAGGGGGGCCGACAAGATGCACAAAGCTGCTGAAGGAAAAACAAAACTGGATACCAATACGGAAGTTGTCAAAATAAAAGCCTTTGCGTTCCAGTGCACACTGTTATTCAAAGGAAATATACTTGTAATGAACTGCTACATTTAAAATTAATCAGTACTTTACAAATAAACTGAGTATTAATTCTTCAAGACGTAATGTGTTTAAAGAAAAAAAGACAGAAACCAATACTGACCTGGTTGGATAAAAAAAATCTTGACAATAACATAAAAATTGATATTAATAAGTAATTACACACGTTACTCTAACAACTAAATTGCACCATTTCATGACTTTTTACAGATGAATCTATGCTAGGAAAATAATCATAAAGCTATAAATAAAACTGAATACAACGTTTTATTTTTGAACAGAGAAGTGATTGAACATATAAAACCCAAATAAGGAGCTGGTACATAATATAACTAACTAACTATAACTATTAAAATTAACCTATTAATAATATTGGGGGTGGGGATTCCTCTGCATTGACAACAGAATAACACAGACTTCAACAGAGGTGGCTATTAAATAATATTTTGAATAATACACCTGATAACAGTCAATCAACAACCACAAAGACTTTTTTTTAAACATTTTTATTTGAACACAATTAGAACAATTGAACGAGAACACACATTTAAAAAAACTCAAGGGGTAGAGGGAAGGGTTGGTGGGTCAACGCTGGGACCTGGGGGTGAGGCAGCACAGGTTTCATCTGCAGACATTGGTAGACAAACAGAAAAACAGTTAATGTGACAATCCTATTTTTATGACGTCAATTCTTTGATAATGCATTCAACAACAAAAATATATATATACATTCAAACAATGACAGTCATAACATGAATAATAGCAAAGCCACAACTGAACAATTACCATCTTTCATGAAGCTGGAAGAGGCCCGCTCAACCTCCAGCTCCACTCTGGCTGCAGCCAGTTGTTGCTGCACATCATGGAGCTTTGCCTGGATGGCGCGCAGCTTTTTCTCCGCTGCGCGCCGGAGGCGGACCTGCCTGACCAGGGCACTCATGGTGCGGCCATGGACACCGAGTGCCTGCTGGTATAGCTGCTGTCTGGGTATTGCCTCATCGTTGCAGGCATACTGTCAACAGATCATAGCATGCTGACTTGATATTCTGTGATCACATTCCAATAGTACAAATCTAAACACATTTTAATGCTAACCTTCCAGTTTCTTTCTGAACAGAGGTGTCAAGTAACAAAGTACACATACTTCGTTACCTTACTTAAGTCAAAACTTTGGTTATCTACTTTTACACTTCAAGTAGTTTAGAAAGCAGTACTCTAATACTTTTACTTGAATAAAAAGCTGGAGATGATACTTCAACTTCCACAAAAGTATTTTAAAACCCTAGTATCTATACTTCTATTTAAGTAATGACTGTGAATACTTTGACATCTCTGCTTTTGAATGACCAATTACTTGTTAATATTAACAACAAATCATAGCAAGGTAAAAATCACACTTTAATAAAAAAATAAATTAAAAAAATAGGATTGCCAGGTTTTTATAACGTGTTACATACATGGAATTTGATTTGTATGAGCATAACATTTTATTTTTCCATATTTTCATATACATATTATTTTCAAAATTCTATATTTATTTTTCCAAGGTGTTTTGTCCAACTCATAAGGAATCCCATAAATACTAACAACACAAAAACCACCACATTTATCACTTACTGAAAGAAGCTGGCACTCCTGCTGCAGCTTCTCCACCTCCGGATCATTAATGGCAGGAAACTTGCTGGGGGATGCTTCAGCCATCTACGCAACAACATAAAACAAGACACAATAAATAAACTACAAACAACATAGATAAATACATATTTACTAATCACATACTATGGAAAGACAACAAAACAAAGATATCACATCATATCATATATCATATAGATAAAGCACATTTTTAATTAAAAAAAAGTAGTTAATCGTGCATCTACAACCCTGCAGATACTTTCACACTTACATTACACGGGTGTCGTAATTTGATAAATAGTACAAACAATTACTGTCACTGCTAAATTTTGCTGTCATTTCGACTCGCCTTCTCCCTACTTCGCTACTCTTTTCTACTTTCTCAGTGCGGGAGACGCTGCCCATCCCCCACCCCACCATTTGTGCAAAGCTGCAAAGCAGCGACACACAGCAATGACAACTTGAGAATTGATTATGACCAAAGTTTTGCAAATAAAAATCCGCGAACAGTACTATTTATTACAAAGTAACAGAGTAAAATTGAACAGACTCAACACTAATTAACATACATTGTCATAAAAGGTTCGATTTGCATATTACAAAATAAAACTTTTGCATTGTGTAATAGTACAATAGTACACATTTTCTATCGTCACACGACATATTTCTTCATATCACATATCCCGACCTCATATATTTCCTATTACACACAACAAATGAAAACACAGTAAAAAAGAGATGCTTACCTTCTCCTTGCTTAATTGGATCTGGTTGCCTGGCAATTTTTTTCACATATAGTCCACGTACACCCGCCCCTTCGTTGCTTCTGATTGACTGACGTCAAATCGAAACTTAACATGTCCACCTATCCTCATCCTTTTAATAAAGCTTCGACGCTGCATAACAATGACACGTGATCAAAAGCTGTTGCCATGACAACACATCCTTCGCCATGAAATACATCGCTGTTTTCCAGCGACAAGAAATGGCCAAAAGTCACAAAACTTGTCACGTCTGGGAAGACACCAATTATAATTTTGTATGTGTCATTGACATGTATGACACAAAATAACTCAACAGCGCCCCATTGAAAATGTCAAAATTGAAGCCCTGCCTTAAAAATTAACATAGAAAATGAAATTTACAGGGCATATGTAATTTATCCAGACACACAAAAAGCATCCAACAAGAAGTCCACCATTTGAAAAACGTTTTTACTGCCTTTTGTCATGCCTTGTACTTCAAAAAACTGCAAAATCAGTGTGTGTCATCTAGACTAGTGAATAATCAGAAGTTATTTACATTTTTGATTACATTGAAGCGTTTGGTCGTGTTATGCCGTTGAGTTTTGATGCTTCGCCATGACAGGAAATCAATATAACTTGAGTGTACATGGTTGGATCTGCCTGAAACTTAACAAGTTTGCTAACAACCCAGCCTTTAGCACGTCTACATTACAATATTCAATCAGTGATGCAAACTGGCTCCATAGCACCCCCTACGGCATGTCAACGCAGCAGCCCCAGCAGCTGGGCAAAATAGTGGACAAAAAATGTGATGTTTCTCTCCTTGCTCTGTCTGAAAACAGCCTGAGTCTGGAAACGTCTACAAGTCCCTGACAAAAGCCCTTCGACTGCACGCCACTCCGACATGCTCTGGGGTGCGAGGGCCCGATCATCACTGCTTGCAGCTTTAATTTCAATTATTATTCTTCCGAAACAAACGCATTTTTGAGGGCCTAAACGTGCACGACGCCCTGTGGGTAGCATGGTGATCGAATCCAGCTCAAATTTACTAATAGCCTCAAGACCTTGGAGATCCTATATTATGAAGTTGGTGACTTTTCGTCGAAAGGTGTTGCCATGGCGACGTGGCGAATTTCAATGTCTCGCCATGAAATTTCAAAGCCTTATAACGTGACTCCACGTGGTCTGATCTTTTCCAAATTTCACATGCTTATTAATAGTCCCGGTCTGAACACATGTTAAGTCTCATATTTAAGTCTCATATTTAGCGAAAGTCATAGCGCCACCTACTGGCAACAGGAAGTAAGATGCTTTGTACTTTGTCTAATTACTCCTAGGAAATTTGGCTGATGCACCTTAAATTAAGTCAGCTAATAAACAAGACCTTGGTGATGCTACATTTGCACATCATGACCCAAAACTGAACGCTGTTACCATGGCGACACATCCTTCGCCAAGAAATACGATACTGTTTTTCAGGGAGAAGGGATGACTTTACAGTCATGAAACCTGACACACATGTCTAGAGTGATGTTAGCTAAAATCCTATGTAGTCAATTTGAATGGGCGTGGCAATTTGGCTCAATAGCGCCCCCTTGAAAATCTCAAAATTGAAGCCCCGCCTTCCAGATTAACGTAGAAAAATGAAATTCACAAGGCACATGTATAATGTCAAGATGCACAAAAAAGCCTCTTGGAGCCATATCGTAAGTCCAACAGGAAGTCGGCCATCTTGGAAACTGGTCAATTTTCGCCTTTTTTTTTTGGCCATTTCGCATACCTTGCAAGGGCGCAAGGGCCTGATCATCGCTGCTTGCAGCTTTAATTATTATTATTATTCCGAAACAAACGCATTTTTGAGGGCCTAAACATGCTCTAAAACTCATGAAATTTTGCATAGTTGTCAGAACTGGTTAAAAATTTGATATTTTCTGGGTCTCGCAATAAGGCGGGGCAAAATGGCTCGACAGCGCCCCCTAAAAAATTTGGAAAATTGAGCCTCTTGACCCAGATTGTCGTAGAACAATGAAATTTGGTGTGCTTATGTATCATGAGGAGACACACCAAAAAGTCTCTTGGACACATACCCTAACGCCAAGAGGAAGTAAGCTATTTTGTGTCAAAGTTGCAATTTTTATGGTGATTTTGCCATTTCCAGTCTGCATACTTTAACAAACTCCTCCTAGAGATTTGACCTCAGGAATTTCAAATTCAGTCAGTATCAACTACAGACATAGTAGATGAAAAGTAATTAAAATGGTTTGCATGCGATATTCCAAGGGGGTGTGGCTGGGTGGCAAATTTTGATCCTTTGCCATGAAAATTGAAATGGCCATAAGTCTAGCATACATGATCCCAAGAGACCCAAACTTTTTGTGCTTGATAAGAGTCCTGCCCTGAACACATCCATGTGTCAATATTGGATCTGGGTCATAGCGTCACCAACTGGCAACAGGAAGTAACATGTTTTACACTTTGGCGCCCTGTAGGGAGCACGGTGATCAAATCCACCTCAAATTTACTCAAGATAGCCTCAAGACCTTGGAGATTATATGTTGTGATGCTGGTGACTTTTCATCAAAAGCTGTTGCCACAGCGATGCAGTGAATTTCGATGTCACGCCATGAAAATTCAAAGCCTTATAACTTGACCGCATGTGGTCTGATCTTTTCCAACCACATGGATACACAAGGCACATTGTAAGAGAGTGCCACAAGTGAGTAGTGAATCTGGGCATCCCTTTCAGCCATACTTCAGATAACCTGTAAGACCGGCTACAAAGGGGGCACTGTGCAGATAGAGGTGCGGTGCCGTCTCAAACCGGTGAA
Organism: Euthynnus affinis; assembly: GCA_029490765.1. Lineage (NCBI taxonomy): Eukaryota > Metazoa > Chordata > Actinopteri > Scombriformes > Scombridae > Euthynnus > Euthynnus affinis. The sequence goes on from CM055846.1 coordinate 32,699,031, forward strand.
GATTTCGGCATTTTTCTAAAGTGGGTTCTGAGGATTTAGAGGGTGAAGGGCTGTCGGGCCGCTGCTGCCACCTGGTGGACTCGAGTAGTGTTGAAGTCGATTCATGGCGTCCCAGAGGAGCAGACAACCCTCATCACCTGCACAGGAGACACCAACAACCATATCCTTTATACAGTGGTGGTATTATTGGTTACTATGAATTTAAAAAAAAAAAAAAAAAAAAAAAAACCCGTCGGCGGTAAGTTGTCCGTCTGGCAGTAAATGTACAGCACAGACTACAGTGTGTCAGCTAAATGCTAAAACGTCTGTTTCTCCAAGTGCTGGAAAAGTGAGGGGAGTTAGCTCAAAAGCTAGCAAAGACGGCATACATCCCACTTTAGATGGAGCTGCTCTAATATCAAAAAATATGGCTGAATTTATAATAAAACCAAAACCATTTAAAGACCATTTAAATCAATTAAATTGAAAATAAACAAAAGACAAGTCATTCATAAAAATCTAAAACAAATTAACACAATGTCTGAAACTGTTAAACAAAATAAGAAAATTAAATGCGATCACTATCATCTTAAGCTGTATTAGTAAACGATCTAATCTCAGATCAGCATATTGATTGATTTTGTCTTACTGAAACCTGGCTATGTTATGAAGAATATGTCAGTCTTAATGAATCCACTCCTCCCAGTCACATTAATACTCACATTCCTCAAGATACTGGTCGAGGAGGTGGAGTTGCAGCCATTTTCAACTACAGCATTATTGTCAGCCCTAGACCTAAATGTAATTATAACTCATTCGAAAGCCTTGTTCTTTATATCTCTCATACAACCTAGAAAACCGTACAGCCAGTTTTTAGCAAACTTAGTCCTTACTATAGACAAAGTAATTATGGTAAGTGACTTAAATAATCATGTGGGCGTCGATAATGATAGTCTTAGGACTGTTTTTATCTCATTATTAGACTCAATTGGCTTCTTTCGGTGTGTAAATAAACCCACTCACTGCCTTAATCACACCCTCAACTTTGTTCTGACTTGCGGCATTGAAATTGAATAGTTGATAGTTTTTCCACAAAATCCAATTCTATCAGACCATTACTTTATAATCTTTGAATTCTTATTACTAGATTTCACTCCATCAGACAAAAGTCTTCACTAGATGTCTATCTGATAGTGCTATAGCTAAATTTAACGAAGCAAATCCATCAGCGCTGCATTCAATTCCATGTCTCAATACTTCAGAGGACTCTCATGATCATTTTTATCCCTCCCAAATTGATCATTTTGTTGACAGTGCTGCAGGCTAACTGTGAATAACTCTTGACTCCATCGTTCCTTTAAAAAGGAAGATAATTAAACATAAGAGATCAGCTCCCTGGTATAACTCTGAAACCTGCAAATTAAAGCAAATATCACAAAAGTCTGAAAGGATTTGGCGTTCCACCAAACTAGAAGAATCTCACCTAACCTGGCAAGAAAATCTTAAAACATACAGGAAGGCCCTCTGCAATGCCAGAGGTGCCTATTACTCATCATTAATTGAGGAAAATAAACATAGCCCTAGGTTTCTTTTCAGCACCTTGACCAAGCAAATTGCAAGGCCTTTTTTCACTTACGCAATATTGCTAAGACTCTCCAGCTGATCCAGAACGCAGCAAACTAGAAAAGGAGAATATATGTTCACAGAGTGTCACAAAGTGTTTGCCACGCAACACCATAGCCAACCACATTGTTTGTTGTACTAGTCAACTGTCAATCTAACCCTCCGTTCCAGAGACAACAATGGAGAATCCCTGTGTAAAGCAGTTTATCTCTTCCCTAGCACAGAGCCTAGAACCCGGCTACCCAGAATTCATCAGCAGGTTGAATTTCAGTGAGTGCAGGAAAGAGATGGACTCGCTACTCAAAGACAGGAATGGTGCACAGACCGCATCCAAAGATCCATTGTTATGCTTGCTTCTGAACTTCCACAGACAAACCAGCCTTGCCTGTCAGAGCAAAGCAGCCCTAGAGAAGGAGGTAGATTTCCTTAGAGCGCAAAATGCTTGCCTCCCCCACGAGGTTCAGATGGGCAATAAAAAAGCCATACGCTATCTAGAAGACCTACACTCAGCAGAGTTAGACCTCTGCTCACACAAGGAGGAAGTGTTAAAGCTTAGGTCAGAACGTCCTGCCCCACTACAGGCATTCAGCCAATGTGATTCCGGATATTCTGATTCACACTCCTCCCATAGTGGAAGGTTAACGCCCTCTCCACCCAGAAGATTGGAACAATTCCCAACCGACCCTAAGTTCTTGGGAATGAAGTCAGCTTCTCAGCCTCCACTGAGACCAAGCTAACAGCTACCTGACTCCCAATCTCTCTGAAACAGACATTGAAGAGACGTGTAGTTTATCTTTTAGAAGATATCCTGCCCAGTGTTTTTCCCAGCCACTGATACATGACAACTTCATCCGTACTCATCCTTCCGAAGGGGGGACTAGAACATTCCAGAACTATTCAGCCTCTCCTCTGCACTACAAGGAAAGTGATAATAGTTGTTCAGCCCCTGTTCTTCAACAACAGAGAATTGTAGTACGTGATGCACATGTCCATGGTAGTGCTAGTTTAGACTCTTCTTTGCCAGAAATGACCCCACAGTGTCCCCGCCTTGAAGTGCTCGAGTTCATAGCTAAGGATATTGATCATTTCGACCCAGACAACGGTAATCATCACATTAAAGATTACTTTAGGGAACTAGAATACAATCTAGTTGACTTGCCCCATGCAACCCAAGGTGAGAAAGTTAAACTTGTGTGGAAAACCAGCTCTAAAGCTGTACGCAGGTTTATACAATCACAATTTCCAGAGTCAGAAATGACTATCAGGAGCTCCGTCAAGCACTTGTAGAAGAATTCTCTTTTACTGCTGACAAGACTGCAGGTGTGGTTGCAGCCCTCCAAGTTAAATATTCCCGTTGTGAGCATCCTAGGGAATATTACCAACGTTTGAGGCATGCGTACTTCCAGGGCAAGAATGCACCAGGCTTAGAAGAAAACCCCACCTTCAAGTCTTTATTCTTGCAGAACCTTCACCCATGTGTACGCACTCACGTTGTACTGATGACACACAAAGGTAACACCTCCCTGCATGAGATAAGAAAAATGACACAGGTGGCTTGGGAAACTGTTGTCAAGTCCAAAGCAGGAGAGAAAACAACTGAGCCTGTCAGCTCAAACGCTGTAGTGTCATACAGGTCTGCTACCTCAAAAGATCACCCTCACAACAGCCCAAAGGGGGGTGACAAAGGGCAGCATAGGGACACAGAGCGTAACCGCCGTGTCCATCAACTGCGTCGAGATAGGCATTCACACAGTCGAAGCGTTAGAAGGCCATACGCAGAGATTCTGGCCCAGACATGTGACCAGATAATGGACATATCAGATGATGACCACAGCATCTCTGATAACAGTTCGGTACATGGTCACAATCCATTCGACAGTGACAGCTCTGAATGTCTCTCTCCCTCTGGCTACATGGAGCGTTACAGCCCTGAGCCACAGGTTAAAAACGTAAGGCACAAGAGCTCTAGAGCTTTGTTTTCTGCAGTTACATAGGCAAACTTGGGTTTGTTAGCAACAAAAGCAACCTTAGTTATTCTCATTTCAGTAATAGCCAGACAGCCTGCTATTAGTTGAGAAAAGCCCAAATTCTGATTCAACTCAGACACCACTGTCCTGCTTTACAAGTACAATTGGGTCAGCTCCTTGGTAGTATTTTGTCATTTGGATAACTTTGCAAAACACTAGCTTAGGACATCCCATTATGTACTTTCAGAAGTAGTTGTCCTCACCCACCAAGTTTAGGATATTAACAATGATACAGCCATTAGGACTTTGGGATTTTTGGAAATGTGATGACATCCTTCAGCAGCAACACCTGCCTGAAGGACAAAATTGTAAATTCTGCCAAGATCAGACTGAGTACTACTTTTAGTAGTCAGTATTGTCATCAGATCCAATGAGTGAAAAAACAAACACTCTTGGACACTCCAGAAATGGCTTTATCATTTTAGGTGCCATCCTCTCTGCATCTCACCTTAACAAAGTTACACCACTAACATTCCTGTTCTCACTAACCCCCAAAGAGTAATGAGAAACATGTTATGTTATTTAGGACTATGCTTTGTTTGTTGTCTATCATGTTTTGTTTTGTAACTCTGACTGTTCTTGCTTAGCCAAGTTAGATAGTGTCAACCACTGCCCAGATGTTACAAACATGAATGAACTGACAAATGAAACCTTTCAACTGTGGACCATACAGTACATGTATGTTTGCGCTCCCAGGATCCCATGTCAGGTGCAATCCTAGGACCAAAGGGGGGATGTTGGGACAGCATGTGGGCCACAGTTTACCACATGTTTGCAATACCCCAAGAAACCTGAGCCTGGGGGTACACACACAAGTGTGAAGCCCCACCCATGGATCCAGGTTATCAAAACCAGAGGTTCCCCTCTTATCTCCCTCTCTTCTCTCTTTTCTCCTGGAGCAGCTCCTTGCTCTTCTCCCCCACAGCTGTTGAAGGAGCAACTTCCTGCTCTTTCACACCTCCAGCAGCAGTTGCTGGAGCAGTTTTCTGCTCTCTTGTGTGGCCTGCTCACAGCAGACACACACATTTTTCTTTACGACAGAGGACGCAAGAGCCTGTCTAAGAATCAGAAACCAAGTTTCCATGTGCCAGCAGCTACCACACAAGTCTGCTGGCTAGTTTTAACAACGACAAGAGCACGGGACAGAGTTAGCTTGCCGTTAACTCTAACAAAGGAGTGATCTGGGCCCGCTGCACAACTGGAGTGCTGTCTCCCCAGCAACACCTGCATCTGCAGCTTCAGAGCCAAAGCCTTCTCAGCCTGACCCATCCATGGATTCCCCGGCTAAGAAGCACCACAAAGCATCTCTTTTCCTCAAGGACTGGTAACAACTGGGCATAGCCTAGCAACACAGTGAAGTATAGCACGGCTAAGCAAGAATGTTTAACTTAATCAATGTACAGCACATGTATTGATTTGGCTAAGGTTATACATTGAACTGTTGTTGTGATGTCCTTGTTGTCTACAGTCAGGTTACAGCATAGCTACACCGCTAGGTTATTGTTAGCATGTTTACCACAGGTTACATCCAATAACTAGGCCTTACATGCAACTAACCTCTTCCTAACCTGGCACATTTAGCATTCACCAATTGGCTTTGAATAGAGAACCACACAGTTATAAAGTTTAAAACCTAGTTTTGCAAACTTTGGTTCAAGCAGCACATGTGGTTTACAACACTACATGGTCTGACCTTTCATCTCTGTAGTTCCCTTTATCAGCCAAATTGTCTGCATGCTGTGTGCTCAGTCACCAGGTGACTGCAGCCATCTTACCATTGTCTTCCCAACACACACACACACACACACACACACACACACGTATATAAGTCCACTTAGCTAGATTGCTATTGTGTGTTTTGCTTTTACCCTTTTTGTTAAATAAATTCTTTTGGATCTACCTGTTGTCTGTTTTAATGTTGCACAAGAATGAGTTTTGCCAACCTCTGCTCTGTAAAGAACTCCAAATCCTTCAACCATAACTATCTAATGATATGGTGATTTTGTATAGTTATTAATTTAATTATTAATCAAAATCACCAAATTCATAGATTAGCATATTTTGAGACTGAACTGGCTATCCTTTTCCCTGACTCCAGGGTGGTGCCCTGTCATTTTTATCATTAATAATTATCTTTGATAATCATAATCATTCCCGATCTCAATTACTTCTGATAGCCAAAACTTGCAACCAAGCCCCAATAAGAGCCAAACCTTTTGTCCTTGATAGGAGTCCCGCCCTGAACACATCCATGTGACAATACTGGATCCGAGTCATAGCGCCACTGGCCTATGCCTACTGGCAACAGGATGTAACATGTTTTACACTTTGACGCCCTGTTGGGAGCATGGTAAATTCTTGCAGAATTTATCGTAAGGACTTCAAAATCCATGTGCATCATCTAGATTAGTGTATGATCAAAAATTATCAAAAGATTTAGCTATCATTGAAGTGCGTGGCCGTGGCATGGAGAAGACTCCTACATGGCCATGATAGAAGCCTTTCGACTGCAGTGCTCCCTGACATGCGCAAGGGTGCGAGGGCCCGATCATCACTGCTTGCAGTTTTATTAAGGGTCCGAGCACTGACTGCTGTGAAGCCCTATCGGATCTGAAGGAATTATTTTTCTCTATTCTTCCTAAATAAACACATTTTTGAGGGCCTAAATGTGCACGAAAAAAAGGCGGGGCAAAATGGCCCAACGGCGCCCCCTAGAAAATTAGGAAAACGATTACTGCTTGCAGCTTTAATTTAATTTTACAATAAAATTCTGTAATTATTTTGTGTTGTTTATGAAACCATTTTACTGGTCGTGACAGAGGGTCACATTTAGTTGGTAAATTATTTTTGCCAAGACTTTCATTTTAACAGTTGAGATACGGCTGATCAATGAAAGTGACGGCTAAAGATGGAAATCGACTTTTACAGTTACAGTAAAACTCACATGAATACCTTGAGGTGTTCAGTCAGAACACACTTTATAAGCCATATTTACTAGTAAGTATAGGTAAAGCTAGAGAAAGGAGTGTGACTTTTTACAGTCAAAAGTGTTCTTCCACTGGGGGGCATGAATGTGCTACGTAAATTGTATGGTAATCCCTTCATTAGATGTTGATTTTTCTTGTGTACAAACAGAAATTGAGACTAAATAGCAATATCACAGGAAGAGTATAATGGTCTGATGGTCACCATAAGCAATAGAATTACTTCTCTAAGGACCACATCTGAGCTGCAGCTGAAATAGCTGGTATACTGGACAGAATAGCTTCACCTTCCTCTGTAGTGTATGCTGCAATTTGTTTCTTTCACTTCAGCAAATAGCTCTGTTTTGTCAGGTATGACAAAATGAATCAAAGTTCATGTATAAATGAGTAGGTGAACGAGGAGTTTTCTCTGTATGTGAATTCTTTCAATATTCTGATTTAAATGTGTAGCTGACATACAAGTCAAACAGAAAAGAAAGTACTTCACACTACAGGGGGCGCTACTATATTATTACATCTTATTTCTATAATTCTGTTTTCTTCAATGAAATGAAACTTGGTACATTAGTTCTCCATGTCAATGTGCACGACATAGTGAAACATGGAGCCAATAACCCCACCTTGTGGCCATTAGTGAAACACCAACATATGACTTAAGTTCCATATCTTTTCATTTCAACCTCCTATGATGACCAAATTCAGCAGAATTGTACAGATGGGGATATTGAACACCTTTGTGGTATTTGATGAAACTTCACCTGTAGGCAGGAATTTGCAGTGAAGGTAGCAATAACAGGAATGGCAGCCACCAGCAGTGGCAGCGGCTGCATCTGGCAGTTTGTGGCGGATGCCTCTGGCAGTTTGCAGCTCCCACACGCAATTTCTTATGAAATTGCAAAATTTTCTAGTTATTAGTGTGAATGCTGAAAGCAACACTATCTTTGGATCTTTCTATCCAAATCTTTATTATTATTCTTCCATACGTTTTTTGGCAGGTTTCAACTGCTCTATACTTTGAGCTACAGACACCATTCATATATCAAAATGTTCAGCTTTTTATCATAATCCATTGATTTTATATGAATTTTTAAAAATATTAAAATTTATAATGGCAGTCTATGGGAGGATTGCTTTGAAAGCTAATATCTCAAAAACTAAAAGTGTTGAAATGTTCATATTTGACATACAAGTGTCCCACCTGGACATGCTTAACATGTTAAAACATGGTATCAATAGCGCCACCATGTGGTCAGTTATTAAATGTTTTGCATTTTGGCTAATAACTCATGAACGGTAAGTCCTATCAAAAAGCTTTTTTTTCAGGATGTTCCTTGGATGATCCTGATTAGAATGATATAGGCCACGCCCATTTGCGTCTCTAAAATTTTTCTGCCATTTTGTATTTTTTCATAAACATGTTTTGCTCCTGTCGGCTCATATTTCATCCAATCTTCACCAAACGTGGTACATACCATATTTAGAGGACCCTGAACAAGACTTATTCATTTGTTTTCAGATATCACTTACTGTTTGTCTGTTATTGGCTAACAAACATTTGGAGGCGTGGCCTAATGCACTTAATGGCCGATAACTCCTCAATAATGAATCGGATCGCGACCACATTTGGGGATGTTGTACACAACGTGACCTCACAGAAGTGTGTAAAATTTCACAAAACTCTGTCCACAGGGGGCGCTAAAGTCATCTTATAACATGATATTTCAGCAATTCTGTTGTCTTTAATGAAATGAAACTTGATAGGCAATGTTTTTCATGAGAATCTGCACAACATACTGATTCATGATAGCAATAGCGCCACCTTGTGGTCACAAATAAAACTGCAACATACTACTTATTATCTACCAAATCTCTTAAATGTAACATGCCATGGTAATCACATTCTATTTGTACAGATGGGAATCCTGAACAAGTGTTAGAGAAGACAGACATGGCCTGTTTAATTGCAGCATGTTCACAGAGTATGACAGGTGCAAAGTCACTTTTCTTTCATCTTCAGAACTGTACTGTCATTTGTTTCAACTAATTAACACAGCCAAGAGTTTGTGTAGAGTGGATAATTTGGCATGATATTTTGTGAAAATTTGTACTTTACCTTGAAACAGCTGCAGTCCCTTGGGCACATGATAGGACGCTGATTCTTATAATCTGTGTAAGCAACACACACACACACACACACACAAGGCTCTGCACCATATGTCCTCTGTGCCCTTGTGTAACCGTGGCTGCACCCCACTGCTCTTTATGGGTGTAAAGTGGAAATAATTGGCTGGCTTGTCTGGGAGAGGTCATCGAGATCGGGAATGAAAATGAGAGAGAGCTATCTGGGAAAGGTCAGAGAGGGTGGGAATAGAAATGAGAGAAAGTGGAATATTTAAGGCCAATGAAGTGTGGCTTTCCCCAGGAGAGAGGAGAGAGAGCAATGGATGGATGGACATGGAGATGAAAAGCAATCACTCACACCTCCACCCTCTCTCCCTGCTACAGCTCTGTTCCTTTATCCAACACACACACCTATAATAGATACTTTATTTCCTTTTTTCCCTTCTTTATTTGTTGTCATCCTTTTTGCATGAAAACAAGTACAAAGACCAAGTCTCTGTCTCTGAGAGCTATCTTAAATACAACGCAGTTAAGGTGAATGTAGTTTTAGTTTGGCTGTACAAACTACTGAAAATTATATTTGGAAAACCTCAACAGTAGCTTTTTTCCAGAAACTGTGTCCCTGTTAGTCTAAATAATCTACTGAACACACTCAACAGTTGTCATAGGATGAAATTTTCTCATTTGTGATGTACCTGTTTTTATGTAACCCAGGTTGGACCAAGACCGAGATGGACACTGCTAGAGTCATCAGTTCATCAGAGCTCATGGCCCAGGAGTCAGTGCATGCCCATAGAAAGATCAAGGTGGACATTTACATCCGACACCATGGACAAGAGTTCCCATTTCACCCCAAATATGACCAGCTGTTATCATGTGACTGGTTCCATACTTAGGTCATGATGTTTGAGAGGAAAAATCAGGAGATCACCAAAGTCTGAATTTCTGAATGGAGATTTGTCCAAATTCATGGTGTAGATACTGTATGAAGTGAACATTTTGACCAAATTGTGGTGTTAGATGAAACCCCTAACCATTATATTGGAAACATATCTGCCCCCAGACACGATCCTAAACAGTGTTATAACTAGATTCATTCTTGAGGGTAATAAAAGAAATAAAACATACAGGCCTGTTTTTCCACTCTGATTCCCAATAAAAATCCTGAAAATTCAAACCCCTGCAGTAGATATTTTAGTCTGCACCAAAGTGGTGGACCTGACAACAACATGGTTCCACAGGAGGAGCCTGATAGCTGAATGCTCTGCCTCCCATTCTACTTTTGGAGACTGTAGGAATCAAAAATAAGCCTGCATTCTGAGAGCGCAGTGCTCTAGTGGGGTAATATGAGCTCTTTTAGATATTATGGTGCCTGACCATTAAGGGCTTTGTAAGTGAGGAAAAGGATTTTAAATTCTATTCTAGATCTTACAAGAAGCCAATGCAGCGACATTAAAATGGAAGAGATATGATCTCTTATTCTGGTATTTAAGTCTTTAGAGATTTGTTATAAAGCAAAACTGATAATGAGTTGCAATAGTCCAGCCTAGAAGTAACAAATGCATGAACCAGTTTTTCTTTATCTTGTTGAGACAAGATATGCCTGATTTTTGCAATATTCTGCAAGTAAAAAAAGGCAGTGCTTGAAATTTGTTTTATGTGGGAGTTAAAGGACATATCCTGATCAAAGATAGATTCCTTGTGGTGGATCTGGAGGCCACAGTAATGCCATCCAGAGTAGATCTATCATTAGATGTTTTTATCATTAGATGTTTTGATTAAATGTTTCTAAGGTGTTTAGGGCCAAGCACAATAATACATTTAATACAATTTACTAGTAGAATATTGCAGGTCATCTAGGTCTATATATCCTTAAGGCATGCTAGGAGTTTGTTAAACTGATTGGTTTCATCAGGCTTCATTGATCAATATAATTGGGTATCATCTGCATAGCAGTGAAAATGTCTGTAGTGTTTCCTAACAATACCTAAAGTAAGCATATATAAGGTCAGTAGTATTTGTCCAAGCACAGAACTTTGTGGAACCATGTGTGCACATGCAGGATTCATGGTTAACATGTACAAACTGATCTGATAAATATGATTTAAACCAGCTTAATGCAGTTCCTTTAATGCCAATTACATGTTCTAGTCTTTGTAATAGGATGTGGTGGTCAATTGTGTTGAATGTGGCACTAAGATCTAACAAGACAAGTACAGAGACAAGTCCTTTGTCTGATGCAGTCAGGGCGTCATTTGTGACTTTTACCAATGCTGTCTCTGTGCTATGATTTGTTCTAAATTCCTGACTGAAAGTCCTCAAATAAACTATTGTTATTTAGAAAGTCACAAAATTGATTAGAGACAGCTTTCTCAAGGACCTTAGAGAGAAAGGGAAGATTAGATATAGGTCTACAGTTGGCTAAAATGCCTGAATCAAGAGCATGCTTCTTAAGAAGAGGTCTAATTACAGCTACTTTAAAGGACTGTGGTATGTAGCCAGTTACTAAAGACAGATTGATCATATTTAGTAAGGAGTTGCTAACCGTGGGTAAGACTTGGGATGGAGACAGGTGGTGATGGTTTAGATGAACAAATCATCGAAGTTAGTTCCAGAAAGTCAACTGGAGAAAAACAGTTCAACTATATATCAGGTTTTACAGCTGTTTCTAAGGTTCATGTGTTTGGGGAGAAATAAGGGCCTGTTGAGGGCAGGAGGTGATGAACTATCATTATCATACTATTTACCATTAAGAAATAAGAATCTCAAAGTTGTTAAGACCAAGAGTTATAGGAATACATAGATCAATAGAGTTATGACTATTTCTTTTTATTTATTTAGGGACCTCTATTAATGATGAACAATAGGCAGCTCTGGCATTACGGAGGGCCTTTTAACATGTTTTAAGACCATCCTGCCAGACTAAGCGTGATTCTTCTAGTTTGGAACACCAAATCCTTTCAAATTTTTGCAATGTTTGCTTTAATTTGTGGGTTTCAGAGTTATACCATGGAGCTAAACTCTTATTTTTTATTATCTTCCATTTGAAAGGGGTGATGGAATTGAATGTTATTTGTAGTGACCCTGCGAAAAGTTAGCATAGGAGTCCTCTGAAGTATTGAGACATGGCACTGAATTCAATACTGATGGAATTGCTTCCTTAAATTTAGCTATAGCACTATCAGATAGACATCTAGTGAGGACATTTTTGTCTAATGGCATATAGTTCACTAATAAGAATTCATAAGTTAAGTAATGGTCCGATGGAATGGGATTTTGTGGAAAAATATTAAATGTTCAATTTCAATCCCATAGGTCAGCACAAGATCAAGGGTGTGATTAAGACAGTATTTACACACTGAGAGAAGCCAATTGAGTCAAATAATGAGATAAAGGCAGTGCTAAGACTATCATTATCAACATCCACATAAATATCAAAATCACCTACCATAATTACTTTGTCTGTAGTAAGGACTAAGTTTGATAAAAACTCTGAGAATCCAGATAAGAATTAAGAGTATGAGCCAGGAAGACAGTACACAACAACAAATAGAACTGAGAGAGGCTAAGAACAAGGCTTATAAATTAGTTATAATTAGGTTTAGATCTTGGGTTGATAATTAGGCTTGAGTTGAAAATGGCTGTGACTCCACCTCCTCGGCCTGTGTCCGGAGGAATGTGAGTATTAACGACTGAGAGGAGTGGATTCATTTAGACTGACATATTCTTCATGACACAGCCAGGTTTCAGTTAGGCAAAATAAATCAATATGCTGATCTGAGATTAAATTATTTACTAATATGGTTTTAGATGACAGATCTAATGTTTAAGAGTCGACTTTTAATTCTCCTATTTTGTTGTACTACTGCAGTAGTGGTTTTAATTTTCATTAGATTTTTATGAATGAATCCTCTTCTGTTTACGTTAGATTTAATTAATTTAAGTGGTCTGGGGACGTGATGAATGTCACACAAATACCAGGATAGAACTGATGAAGGGCCTCTGTATACGTACATACATACATCCACAATTTTAGCAGGTCCAGTTGACTTCCTGCTATATATCAGCAGATAACCTGACTCCCAGTGGAAGATTTAGAGCTCTATCTTTTACTGTTTAAACTTCTATTAGTCAAATGTGCCATCAATCTTCTTTCCAGTTTAAACTTCACCTAATCCAAAATGTACGGAATCTTTCACTTGGCTTTGAGTGTCAGTCAGGACTTGCTGCCATTTTTTCATCCACTTTTCAAGAGCAGGTATCACAGCTGGCACATTCTTATTCCCACTCAGCCTCATATTAGCATTAAAACAATTTGAATGGAAATTTCATGTTGCTGTGTTCAGTATGAATGGATTTAATCAAGCATGCCTACAAGGCATTCACATTCACTATGAGATACTTCCAGCATGGCTGTGGAGGTGGGGAAGGAGGCAGAAAGAGTTTCATTTATCATCATCCCACCGTGTTGACCTTGGCTATGTTGTAAAGCCATTTCTGGGAGTAAGAATGAGGAAATAAAAGCTATCAAGAAGCAGTCATTAGGGAACCGAGCCAATAAGAAGCATGTTAATGGACAGACAGACCACATGTTTTCTTTCTCTCTCTCTCTCTGAAAGTTCACTGGTTCCAAAGAATATGCACAAGGCAGATAATGACATCTTTCAAGTCTGTTTCAAAGGCATAATACTTGAACATAACTGGACTGTAAAGACTAGAGGAAACACAGCAACATGGACAGCTGTCTTTATCTACTGAGGCCTTCAGCATGCAGGAGTATCATTGAAGTAAAATGCATCAATATCTGTACTTGTGATAAAGGAAAATCCTCATTCGGTAGCTCTGTCCACATTGTTCTGTGATAGGCCAGGCAGCCACAGACAGATCTCCTCCCACAGAGGCCATACAAAGTTCAGTGCTGCTACGCACAATCTTGCCATCGACACAGCCACTCTGACCGCTGGGATTAACAGCTTGCCACGCTCACTGCTTCATACTGGTTACTCATGCATTTTACTTTAAACTTCTGCAGCAACCAGCCATCAAAATTACATCACCACCCACCTGTCAAGAGTTCATTCAGGTTTCCCACAAACTTCCAATAATCCAATCACAACCCCTCAAAAAATCCTGTGCAGTGTGAAACCAACCTCCAGGAAATCTATTAGTACATCTCAGAGACGCCAGTGTTTTTGTTCAGTGGACTTTTCTCACTTCCGGTCCCCTCTTGGCCAGTTTCTGGATGGTAGTGCTCCTGATACTGTCATTTGTATAAATCAAAAAAATTGAATTGAATTGGGGAAAAAAAATTAAATCAGTCAGGGGAGTGGCCAAATCATATGGGATTTGCCATGTGACCCTGCACTGAATGATGTCCTCAAACTAATCCATTCTGATTTCATGTTTAAACCTTTTTTAGGATGTGTGTTCTATCCATTAAATAAAATTCTTGCATCATAATTTGATGGCCTCTCCTCTTTTTATTGTCATGTAGAGACACAATAACATGAATGTTAAATGTTACAACCGTCCCCGGCATGTGTTACAACTGTCCCTGTACACTGTAGAGCAGGGGTCTCAAACTCAACTTACTTGGGGGCCGCTGGAGGTAGAGTCTGGGTGAGGCCGGGCCGCATCAAGTATTCCACAAAAAACTATTTCAAGTATTCCAAAAACAAAGTTCAACTGATTCAATCTTCTCAATCTTAACTAATAACAAGTCAGAACATGCAGAACATAACAGTTCTTCAGAACTTCAGAACAGAGCTTTACTTCCTCCTACTCCTTGCTGCCAGAGACTTGGCAGCGTTTCCTCTCACACAGCTGAGCAACATTTGGCTTGAGGGAGGAAGCAACTGAGACCCTCAGGATGGCTTTAAGGTGCTCATCTTTAAGTTTGGACCTGAACTTTGACATATTAAAGTTCAGTGTGGAGAAGAGCTTTTCACACAGATAGGTGCTGCCAAAAAGGCACATGATCCGCTTGAACATCCTGGAAAGCTCAGGGAAGGTAGGGGGTAACTCTCTCAAAAATTGTCCAAGCTCCTCTGTTTTTCCACCCACCTCCCTGAATTTGGTTTTGAGGTCAGAATTACACTGCAGGTCAATTAGCTCCATCTGCAGGACAGGGGGGGCATCTTCCACATCAAAGGTGAAGGGGTCAGCAAAAATGTGAAAAGTGGCTCTGTGTGTCTTGAAGTCAGCAAACCTATGATCAAATTCTTCCTGTAGCTTTCCAATGGTGTCAGCATACTCACCACTGAATGTTGTGCCTGAATCCATGAGTGTTTTGCATGCTGGGAAATGGCAGAGGTTTGTCTGGGAGAGCTGGGCTTTCCATAACACAAGTTTTCTGGTGAATGCTCTGACATTGTCATATGCAGCACTGACAAGCTGGCCCTGGCCTTGTAACTTCTTGTTCAGTACATTCAGCTGCTGGGTGATGTCAACAAGAAAAGCTAAGTCCATCAGCCTTTTAGGATCACTTTGCACAGGAACAGTCATTCCATCCTTCTCCATGAAAGCTTTCACTTCTACTCTCAATTCAAAAATCCTCTTCAAGACCTCCCCCCTGCTAAGCCAACGTACCGCGGTGAAGTAGAGCACGTCCTCAAAGTCTGACTCTATTTCCTCCAAAAAGGCGCGGAACTGTCTGTGCTTTAAACCCCTGGATCTGATATGGTTGATTATTTCCACCACGTCAGACATCACACTGTCAAACTTCAGGATTTTTCTGCAAAGAGCCTGCTGATGGATAATGCAGTGCAGAGCAATAGCCTCTTCCACACCCTCCTCTTCCAGTTTTTTTTTAACAAGTGCCACCAGTCCATTTTTCTTCCCCGTCATTGATGGCGCTCCGTCAGTTGTTATTCCAGCAAAACACTTCCATGGTAAGCCAGCATCCTCAATGGCATCACACAGCTGGTGGAATATCTCCTGACCGGTGGTCTGACCATGCAATGGGATCAGTGTGAGCAACTCCTCCGTCACTTCAAAATTGTCATCAACACCTCGGACATATATTGCCAGCTGCGCGGTGTCAGCGACGTCAGTGCTCTCATCAAGCACGAGTGAGAATGAATGAAAATGTTTAGCTTTCTCACGCAGCTGATCGTAAATGTTATCTGACATGTCAGAAATGCGCTCTGCTACTGTGTTGGCTGAAATGCTGATGTTACTAAACTGACCCTTTTTTTTCGGGGCAGACAATATTTGCAGCCTGTAACATTCACTGTCTGATGAACTCGCCATCTTTGAATGGCTTTCCCGCCTTAGCGATCATCTCACTCACCACGTAGCTTGCTTTGACAGCCGCTTCACTCTCTTTGCTGGCTCTCTTGAAAAAATCTTGTTGTCTCAGTAGATATGCTTTAAGTTTGGCAACCCGATCCTCTCGCTCATCTCCCAGGTATTTTGCGTACTCCTCAGCATGTTTAGTTGTGTAATGACGTCTGATGTTATACTCCTTATGCACTGCAATTTTCTCCGTGCATATTAGACACATCAGAAGTCCCCGGTGCTCAACGAAAAAAAACTCTGTTTCCCACTTCTCCTGAAATTGTCTGTGCTCATCGACAATTTTTCTCTTTGCGGCAGGTTTTGAAAAAGCCATAACTGGAGCTGACGAACACGTGGAACACTAAATTGGATGACAGGATTTTCCCTCCACTCGGTGACCCACAAGCGACCAATGCTAATTCGTATCGTTGTCATGAGCCTGAGCTACGGTGGTCCACAAGTGTCAAAATATTCACGCACATATGCATGTGAGAAAAAAACTCGTGGGCCACACTAACACCAAGTTTTGATTTCAGGCAGGGGGCTGCAAAATATCATTCGGCCCGCGGCCCATGAGTTTGAGACCCCTGCTGTAGAGTGACTCTATTTAAATCAATTTTGCAACCTATACATATTTCATAAAACCGCTTATATACATTGTTTCACTTGTCGACACATTGAAGTTTATAACATAGCATATGGACAGTTCCAGTTCCAATGGTTTTTGATTTATTAGGAAAATTGCAAAAAGTGTCCCTGATCTCCCCTATGTGGTATGTCAGTGGATGTTCTGAGGCATATCCAAATAGTTCAACCAGCAACAGAACCCTTAAATAACACCAGAAAACATGCAAAATGAGCACTAATGAGGTCTATGTATGTGATGGTGGTTGTCCATGGGTCCACCCTGACATAAAAGGTTGTGGAGAAGGGATGAAAAGGGGACCAGCAAACATTTCTGACAATATTCTTGGATTCATGGAGAAGGACTTATTCAGCTAGAAGGATCTTCCTTTTATGATCATTCTGGGAGAAGTTTGAATGTTATTTGAAACATGAATGTTATTTGTATTGTATTACTGGTGGTTCCTACAGTATTTAAAAGTAGAACGGGAGGCAGAGCTTCAGCTATCAGGCTCCTCTCTTGTGGAACCATCTCCCAGTTTCGGTCCGAGGGGCAGACACCCTCTCTATGTTTAAGAGTAGGCTTAAAACTTTCCTTTTCGATAAAGCTTATAGTTAGGTCTGATCTGACTCGCCTTGGATCAGCCCTTAGTTATGCTGCTATAGGCCTAGACTGCCGGGGGACTTCCATTGATGCACTGAGCTCCTCTTTCTTCTCCTCCATCTCCATGTATTCTATTACTATTAATGCCTGTTACTAACTTTTCTTCTTCCCCGGAGTTCTTTGTGCTTTCTGATCCACAGGAAGCTCCATAAACCATAGACCATGCTGATGTGCTGACGTCCTTCTTCTGCCCTCGGCTAGCTGTTCCTGCTATTGCTGCTGCTTGTTGCTGCTTGCTGACTATTGTTGTTGTTGTTGCTGCTCTTTCATTGTGTACAACCCCCCCCCCCCCCCCCCTCTCACTCTCTCTCTCTCTCTCTCTTTCTCTCTCTTTCTCTCTTTCTCTCTCTCAACCCAACCGGTCAAGGCAGATGGCCGCCCACCTAGAGCCAGGGTCTGCCTTAAGTTTCTTCCCATTAAAGGGGAGTTTTTCCTTTCCGCTGTCGCCAAGTGCTGCTCATGGGGGGAACTGTTGGGTTTCTCTTTCTGTAAATTAATGAGCGTGGTCTAGACCTGCTCCATGTAAAAGTGCCCTGAGATGACTTTATGTTGTGATTTGGCGCTATATAAATAAAATTGAATTGAATTGAATTGAATTGTATTTCAGTGTCCCCCAGAACATGTTTGATCAAAATGGATCAAATAGCAAGTTGACTAAATTGGAGATGTTAATTAATTAATAATGGTGAGATGTCCTCCATCCCTCTACTTACTTCTAACTCTGACAGTGTTTTCTCACATACAGTAGACCCTCAATGTGTTCTCTACACTTGTGTTCTTGATATGTTCATTCTGTCTCGGACAACAAGACATCTCTATGTATTTTATGACCATTGATGCATGTTACTAACTTTACTTCTTCCCTGGAGTTTTTTGTGCTTTCTGATGCACAGGAAACTCCATAACTCATAGACCATGCTGGTGTGTTGGCGTCCTTCTTCTGCCCTTCGCTAGCTGTTCCTGCTGCTTGTTGCTACTTGTTGATTGTTGTTGTTGCTGTTCTCTTTCATTGTGTACAACCCCCACAGAGAGAAAGCTCTTTCCTTTCACATCTGAGTGTTCTCACTTAGTCCTGCATTATTTATATTCCAGCTGGCTCATCTAGTCCTGCATGTATACCATTTCCTAGCAAAGAATATCTCAGGGAAATTTTCTTAATGTGTTGTTGGTGGAAGCCACCTCCATCATCAAAACACTAAATGAGAGAATATCTTTTCAAAGAATGCTGTTTATCCCTCCAGTAGCATTTTATGCACTTGGAGAATCTGTGATGAGGAGAAGTGAAGCTCTTCTGGAGGCTGGTGGTGGAACAACATGTTACTAACACTCTTTATGTTATGATTTCCTCTCATTTGATACTCATCTGTAGTGTGGTATTACTAAAGGTATAAATACAACAATATATGATAAATAAAAAAAGTCCATAAATAATAAACATAAGTACATAAATAGGTCTATTATTCAGGTCTAACAATGGTAAGATATCAAGAAAAGGGGCACGGATAGAGTTGATGTTTTTTATTTTTTTCATGTAATGTAGGATACAAGGTGATTGATCCAGTGTTTTCCAGTTTTTAAGTATACCTTTTTTTTCCTGCAGTGTATGCAAGTACTTCTCATGATGAGTTATGTTAAGTGAGCTGAGATCACCCAGTGTCCCAAATTTAGGATCAAAGTCAATATGAGATTTTGAGAGTACAACGATTGTTGACATCTAAAGCCTCAAGAAGAACTGGACAGGACTTGTTCACAAGTAACAATGCCATGTGCCAAAGATATCCAAAAGAACCAGGTTTTTTGGGTGGATTAGAGAAGATAGGTAGGGTAAGCTACCCTGGGATGCCCTCTCATACAAGCCTTAAGGGCTCCCCAAAAACATTCTAGAAATATATAAATATGAGTATTCATAAAAGTAATAAATTCTGGGTCTTTCAATAGATATCTCTTGAATCTGAGTGGAAAACTCTAGCTCCACCTTCATGGGATCCTGATCGGAGAGACTGGAGGCTAGATGGGAGCAAGCTTTAATTCTGGATAAAATTGTCTGTGAGGTCAAAAAGATAAATTCTTGAGTAGGTATTCTGAACACTAGAATAAGAAGAGTAATCTTTTTGGTTTGGATGATGTGATCTCCATACATCACTTAATCCCAGTTCTTTCATTCCTTGATTTAGGGCTATTGCTGATTTGGACAGTGGGAGTGATTTAGGTGGAGAACAATCCATTAATGTATTTTAAACCGGTGAAAGTCACTTCCAACAATGCTCTGGCCTTCAATTGTGGCAAGTTTCATAATTGAGTTATTAAAGAATGTTGGGTCATTGAGGTTTGTGCTGTACAAGGATACAAGTGTTATCTTATTCAGAATTATTACACAATATATGGGAAGAAATCTGCCACACCATGGAATTTAACATAAATCTCAGGTCCTTGTTAATAAGCAAAGCTACTCCTCTCACCTTAGATGAAAATGAGGAATAAAAAACATGGCCCACCAAGTTCCTAGATAGCTTCATATGTTCTCGTTAAGTGAGATGGGTCTCTTGGTTGAAAGCAATATTGATGTATTGTTTATTTAAATATGTCAGGAATTTCTCTTAACTGGAGAATTGATTCCTTTGACATTTAGTGAGATATAGTTCAATATATTCACATTCATATTTATATTACATAAAAATGTACAGAGAGATTATGAACCCCATATTCAAAAAATAAATACTTATTCTGGACATTAATTGTCCGTAGGATGTGACTTATTCTTCTTCTACTTCACATCAGTCAACCTCATGAATGCATTTCTTGAGTCTTCCAGCAACTGGGATCATAATAAAGAACATGGTGCCAAACCTCTGTCAGCTAACTGGTGACAATCAGTTACAACAAGAAGGAATGGGACCATGATAGTGGTCAGATGACATCCTGAACTGGTGATCACAGAACGGTACAATAACAAGCCAGTGCTAATGGCCTCTACCATACATGGGAAAGATCCTGAAGATGTACGCACAAGATGACCCAACAAAGACAAAGCATACATCCAGGTGAGAAGACCAGCAGTCATCAGAGGATATAATGAAAGGATGGGTGGAGTGGGCTGATCACATGTTGAGCTTTTACAGAATGTCATGCAGGACCAAAAGATGGATTGCACCTCACTTCTTTGATGTTGCTATCATAAACTCCTGGGTCCAGTACAAGTCTGACAGCAAAGCGCTGAACTGACCTGCAAAGAACAGCTACGAGTACCTGGACTTCAAGCTACACCTGACTGAATAGCTGTTGGAAAATCAGGGATGGTAGGCTGCATGAGGCTGCATCATGCAGGAAGATGCAGAAATCAGGGTTGTAGAAGCAACATAAATGAGTTGCAGCAGAGGGTTCCAATGCATTACCAAAAACTGGAATTGGTTCCTGGATTATTATCACTAAAACAAATCTCAAGACATAAAATGAATAAATAAAAGACAAAACAAGTTTTTAGTTCAACAGTCAGTTGATTCAAAGATGAAAAAGTTCAAGAACTTACATTCAACTGTTACATACCTGAGATATATAACAGCAGACGGTTTTTAATCTAAAGATTTAGAAAATCACATAAAATAAATATATTATAAAATAATATTTTTCTTTCGTTCTCAGTCATGATATTCTAATGCAGTGTGAAGCACCTTTTTCCACTTCCGACATAATACATAATTATAATATATAATACCATAATTACTTTTTTATCTGCCAGGAGGAGGATACCTTTCACAGAGGCACCTCAACCAGTCAATAGGAGTCACAATTCAAGTGATAAGGCTGTGATCCCTATCCGGCCTCCCACCCACTAACACCCAGCCAAGCTTAAAGGTCCAGTGTGTAATTAGCGGCTATCAGGTATTCAGCGGCCTCTAACAGTGAGGTTCTAGATTGAAGCACTCCGCTACTCCCCCCTCCCCTTCATGGATGTATTACAAGAGCTGGATACTTGACTAAAAATCGTGTCCATTCAGTCCTATTTGCTCGCCTGGCGCATGCACCAAAAAAAGTTTCTGGCTTCCAGGTTTGCTTCCGTGTTGTGCGGCCCACTGAATATGCGCAGAAGTGATTCCCCTGCTGGCCCCGCCCATGAGCTCCCACTCAGCCCATAGACTTTACATTGTGATGAAGTCACAGATTCTTAAAGTTTTACAAACATAAAAGCTCCATGGATCAAAAGTTCATAGCTCGTAAGTAAGGTAGCAATTATGAGTGTTTTACAAGCTAGCGTTAGCTTCATAATGCTAAACAAAACTTACGGTTATTTTATTCTAACGTTAGGTATTAATGATAGCGAGATAGCATTGGAAGGATAACGTTACATATTTTATTATCCGTTTGCACAAGCACCATGACAGCAATGGAAGAGACTGGAAACCATTCAACAATTATTTTATTATATTACTACTTGTTCTACACAATATTTAAAATACCAGAACAACACAGTAGTATTTACATAGCAGCTTTCTGCTTTACATTACTGTAGTCTGTATAGTGTGATGTGTTATAGCAGTGTAATGTGAGTCAGTAGCCTCTTTTACAGCCCGTTCAAAGCGGGAATACTGCGCCTGTAATTCGCCTCGCTGTTCTGTTTAGTCCGTATTCAGACCACATCAGGCAGTGCATTGTACAGCTGATGGTTGAGGAGGCGTGTGGGTGTGTTTGTGTTTTAGAAGCTAACTGCTGCAAAAACATGAGAAAATAACGTTTATTGATCGGATTCACTGGTTTCTTCACTAACAGTTCAGCCTCTAGCTCACTCTACCACAGCTGTTCTCTCTCTCTTTCTCTCATCTTTTTAAGATGAGTCAGGAAGCCAACATAAAAGTCTAACTTCACTTTTAATGTTATCAAACAACAAGAAATGTCCTCCCCTCAGATTCTCTTTACAGCTATAATGCGTGTTCTCTGTATAAAAGAGGCAACATCAACGTTACTGAATGACTATATAAAAACTATAGGAACACTAATGAGCAGCAGTATTTTGACTTTTTTAAAAATCATGTTGTAGACTTGTTTGGGGACACTGGACAGCCTACAATCCATATTCTGCACTCTCATCACCATATTTCCAACATATCATGAAACTTATAACTTACTAAGCCTTATCTGTGTTTTATTTTTTCAGAGACTTGAAGAGATCTTGGAGGAGCACAGGCAGCTCACCAGTGAACTGCTTCAGAGGCAGCCAGGGTTCATTTCTGATGCCTTGCTGATGCATCAGTGCAGGCTTGGTGCCCTACCTGCTGGAGTACCAGGGGTACCATGGTGGACTTGTAGTAACTGTAGGGACATACCTACGGACCAGGAGTGGAAATGCTGTGGCCAGGACCCTGCAGTGAACCCAATACCACACTTCTCCCAGTTTTGCCTTGAAGATGCTTTTTATGCATTGACAGGCAGTACTGGGAGAACATTACAGTATTAGATCAAACCAGAAAGTCTGGGGATGACAACCAGGAGTACTGTTATGCTGCCTGTAGACATTTCATCTATCGACAGAATGGCTCTTTAGAGAAACTGCCTTGTCATCAGGGACAAGTTCCCAGGGGTCTCATTTATAAAACAGTGCGTAGGATCCAGACTAAAAGTGTACGTGCGCAAAAAGACAGAAAATGGCATGTGCCAAAAAACAATCAGATTTATAAAACCATGCCTAAGAACGAATGCATGCATACTTCCCTTTATAGATCACAGTCCACCTGGAAATGTGCGCACATGGATCAGCCTCATACCCCGCCCTCTACACGCCCACCTTCAACCAAAAATGAATGCACCATCATTACATCACATTTTTTGAATACGGAAGGAAGCCAAAGCAAGCACGGACGTCCGTGCGAGCAACAGTAACGAAGAGACTCTGGGTACATCTCAAGTCTCTTATTTCATGTCTCCTCGCTCCTCACCTGAACCGGAAGTTGTTCCTGACACGCCATTTTGACAGGCGTCTCTTATTCTGCTCCGAGGACCGAGGAGGGATCTCTGAGGAGCGATGAGCGAGGAGACATGAGAGCAGCCTCCACGGAAGTCTTTTACCGGCCGACACGCCCCCTTATTGGATATCAGTTATTGATTGGACGCTCCAGTTGATCAAAGTGATCTGATACATCACTGCAGTTTCATACCGAAGTGGAGACAGATAACAGATTAAATTTAAGTGTTTCACTCCCAAGTTTCATGTTTTATTTGTTTTCTGATTCATCACATAGTTAAAAATCTGTTACTTGTGGATCTGATCAACAAAAGAACCAAAAACAACTTCATTTATTAGAGAGATTTTTCTTTTCATGATGTTATTTCCTCCATTAAACTGTTTCTGGCTGACAGACAGACTCCTCCTGACTTTGATGTGATCCATTATAACAGCTAAACACATCTATATTTTACATCATTTATCGTTATTTCCATTTAGTCACGTGTGAGGCTAAAAATTCAGAGTCAGTGTCAGGTTTGATATGAGTCACATCATTTCAACTTTCCCTGAAACATTTTGCCAAATACATATTTACAGTGTTCAGATCACACCCTTATTATATTCTGGGTTATTGAATTATTAATTCACGATCAGGATTATCAAAAGATACAGATGCAGATAATCAATAAATAGTATAAACGCATTCTGCCAGTAGAAATGGTTCCTGATCCTCTGAGCAGGACTCAGTATAAATGCAGAATGCAGGTTGTTATTCAGGTGTTTGTTAAACAGGAAACAGACTGCAGAGAGGAAACATCTGTTCTAGTGGTGATAACTGCGAACCTTTATTAGTATTAACACAGTCCACATGTGTGCAGACACAAACTCCATCAGAAGTTTCTACAGCTGTTAAAGCAGACTGACAGCTGATCCAGCTGTGGTCCACTGTCGCCATCATCAGAAACGGACGTAGCTTCACATGACTCTTCGGAGGAAAGCACGTCTCATGTCTCTTAAAACAAATTTCCTTGTTTCCTCTCTCCTCGCTTGGTTCCCTTGCGTCTTAGTCCCGCCCACCGTGGACGTGAGGAGAGACGCAAGGAAAAGACGCAAGTGAGGGAAACGTGGATGCAATTTAAGAGACTTGGGATGCACCCTGTGTGTAATGCAGACGCAAACTTTAAATCTTATGTCTGGAAACACTATGGATTTTCAAAAAAAGATGGAAAGCTGGACGAGATGTCATTTGCAAAGAATGCCGCATTAAGAAGCCTTACACTGGCAGCACAACAAACATACAGACCCACCTACAAAAGAATACATCACATACATCTCATACCCCTATTGACAACACAGTAGTGTTTACTGCAGCGATTTTACACATATAAACTAAATGGACACTTAACTCATACCTGCTGATATATGCACAGTATAACTAAATATTTAAAAATCTTTAAACGCTCCATTCTCCACATATGTTTTATTTACATTTGTTTAAGTTATTTGATGTCTTCTTGGATTTCTACAACCGATGATGATGATTTTATCAGCTAGTTAATGTTTCAAGGTGAAAATATTTAGCAAATATCAGAGAAAGGCAAGCTAGACTTTGTAGAATCCTGCCACATCCTGACATCATTCATTTCAGCAGCTGCTGTGCCACAACTGACTCTCTCCTTTGTACTCCTGGTTAAACAGCGCTGATTAAATGTTGAGTTGGACGTTAAGTTTTGACTTGGCTTATATATTTTCAAATTGAAAGATGCTTATGGAATAATTATGGCTCACAACGAGCCCCAGTACAGATAACACTGCTGGTTTGAATGTTTATAATAACAGGGATCTGTAATTAATGTTTGATATGAAGTGAAATTAAATGTCTGACAGGATTATTATACAGTCTGACTTCAATTCACCACCTCACCATCTGAGCCATCGATTTTCCATCTCCAAAATGTTCGTACATATGGGTCAGAGTTTACTTACAGTCGCGCACATTCTCCCGTCAAGTTTGTTTTTATAGATTCAATTCAATTCAATTCAATTTTATTTCTATAGCGCCAAATCACAACACAAAGTCATCTCAGGGCACTTTTACATGGAGCAGGTCTAGACCACGCTCTTTAATTTACAGAAAGAGAAACCCAACAGTTCCCCCCATGAGCAAGCACAACTTATGCTTGGGAAGTGGTGTATGCCTCTTTTAGGCCCCATTTTGTGCGTAAGCAACGATTATAAATGAGACCCCTGATCCTCCAAAGACAGTATACTGGTATACCTGCCTGTTCATCATTAAGGCATCAAATCATCTCATATTTATTTGTTACATTTTTGATATTTTAATTATTTTATATTGTTCTATAGATTTTCTATATTCATATTTTCAGGATAATTATTAGACTTTTTGTTTATATATATTCACATTTGTTCAATTTAAATGTGCAAGTTTACCAAATAAAAGATATTCATCAGATGTGCTGTAATAATTTTAATGATATACATATTAATATATACTTGTACAATGACAGTACTTCCCTGCAGTGTCAGTATATTGTCATTACCACTTCCACTATAGATTTATATTTTCATTATTTATATATTTTAAAGAAACATAAAACAGTAGTGAAGTTTGACCAATGATCATTGTAATACATGTTATGGATTCATTTTCATTACCACTACAGGTTATGTAAACTGTAATTCACGCTAGCCATTTGAGTCTATGTTAATCATCTGAATAGTGCTATTACACTGTTCTTTAATGTTTATTTAGTAATGTTTTTACATTTTTATTGGCAAGATTGATACAGTAGTTTCACAAGTTGTATCCCAAGTTGTATTTCAAACAGTTTTACCATGTAATCATAGTGCATCATTATAGGCTATTCAGACATGGCCTTCTAACGACTAAAGGTGGACATAACTGGCTGTTGTGGAATTTGAAAGATTTCCGTTCTGTTTTTCTCCACAACCCCACATCAGTTCAGTTCAATCCAGTTTCAAAAAATTAAAAGAAAGACAACTCAAAAGTGTGCTCTGGGTTTTACCGCTGATCCCCACAAAACAAGCCAAACCAAAGATGCTAGCAAAGCAATACAGTGCATAAAATAAGCCCAGTAGAAACGTCAGATAGGTGGGACCACCATGTTTAGCTATATATATCTTGCTATCTATGTTACAGTTACAGCTGAAAATACAACAGAAATAAGCAAGTCTACCAATTTCAAATATCTCTGCAATTCAAATCAACCGCCAGCTGTCGACTTGGAAGTGACTGTTGCTGTTAGCACAACATCAAAATGAACCTTTTGTAACCCCAGAGTAGAGACGTAGCCCTCTAAGATCCAGGCCCCACTGGCTCCACCAACGTCAGCTGAATAAAAAGCTGGCTTCATTGGGAGCAGATCTCTGGTCACAGCGATCTTATATACCAAAGATGCGGATCTGGGAGAGGCAACTGTACACGGCACAGTGGCACAAGATAAAATCTTCATGAATTTGCATGCCCATGGGGATGAACCCAATAGCGACAGCTCTTAGAGGGCTATGCCTATGCTCGTAGAATCTGGGGTTACAATATGTAATCAACGTTCATTTTGACTTTGTGTGGTAAATACAATCAGCTGAGTGACTTTCCCCAGCACTCCAGACTGCAGTCACAATCAATCCCCAGAAAACCACCTCAGAGGAGATTTTAAATGCACACATACCACAAGAGTTCTTATTAGAGGGATTGGTAAAAGTCTGTCTTTGTCATTCTCCTAATCCGTCAGCCCTATGCTCTCTCTTTCTCTTTCCCTCTCTCTGTTGTTATTTTAGTCTCCACTGCACTCATGCTGGCCTAATGAAGTGTGGATGAGCGCTATGGTGACTGAATCACATTTATCATTGACTTTGAGTTTAGTTTACAGAGCTCTGAATAATTTATTATGTATGAATAGGGGTTTAGAGTCTATCACAGTTTGATAATGTATTCCTCCTTGAAGCCTCACCTGAATCCTGATGAAGCAAGTGGAGCTTCTGCACACACATGCATGAGCACACACACACACTGTGCATGGGCTGATGTGGCTGCTATACAGTAGGCTGACATGTGTAGTGAAACAGATATGCCCTTACTCCTTCCTTGTAGCTTCAGGGGAAACGTTTTTTCTTCATTGATCTTAAAGCATTTGACAGATGGTAACATACAGGCAGAGGCAAAGTTCAACATCAACCAAGTGAGAACCAAGTTTTCAATATACAAAACTTAAGTATTTAGGATTATTTTTTCTTCTTCATTCTCATAATGGAGGTGACAGGAACAGATATAGTGATGGTTGAAACGTATTGCGTTGGCCTTCCACAAAGAATGGACTGCGACCGCTAATAGCACTGTGAATTGCGTAGCATTTGCACCCACAATCTGCCCCGCTTCAAGGTCCTAATCACAAAAAAATTTGCACAAATGATACACCGGCACAAACACACCCATAGAGTTTTGCCCTTGTTTTGCGTCTGTTTGAGTGAGGAGAGCGCTTTCCAGTGTTTCAGGATTTTCTTCATATTTCAGCGCAGAGATTGGTCCATAATGAAAACTGCAGGGAACACAAAAGACCCAAATCGCATGTTTTTAATTTGCAGAGTGAATGTATTTTGCTTCTTTTACTTCTCTAGTATTTCACATCTACTGGAATGTCCATTAAAACAGGCTACAGTTGTTAGTCAGGTCTGAAATGTGTTAGATGAATGTCTGAATCTTAGAATAATGTTGTTCAGGTGTCAATGAATGTATCTGGGATTTTGAAGAAACATCAGTTCTGTTTTGTTCTGTTTGTTGGCCACAGGTGGCTGCATGTTACAACTGGCTGCACCATCACAGCAGCTGAAAAGTGTGTCTACAAACTGAGAAAGAGGCTGTGCGCATTTACGCACAGGACACAGCAGCAGTAATTTCAGTAATACTGGATCCATCAGGATCTGACAGTAATTAATGTTTTGCTACACATCTACACAGATCAATAATAAACTGTCACTTGACTGTTTGTAATAAAGCAGCCCTCATGGATGAATCCTGAGCTCCATCAGAGCTGTTTTTTTTAATTTTACATAGCTAAAAGTTTCTAAAACCCCAGCAGCACACCGAAACCAACCCACTGACCAGAGACTCCATGACCTCAGACAGACAGGGACATGATGGCTGCAGCTCAGGATCGGGGGACTGCTGCAATAGCCCAGCAGGAACAAGGGGTTGCTGTTGCACTCCAGCAGGAATGGAGAGTTGCTGCACGCCAGCAGGAACAGGTCTTTGTGGTGCTAGGGAGTGGAGACTTAGCCCTGGACTGGACAGGTAAGGTGGCAAGGTGACCCAATGAGCAGTAACATCGTCAGGCACTGATGACCCAACTTCTGGTTGGTGCTCCTCCGAGGGCCTCCCAGAGCCAGATGGGTGCCCCAGTAGCAGCCCTGGATAAACAATGCTAAATGCAAATGTTAGTCTATGTTGGAGAGAAGTGGCTTTTATTAAGTATGAAGCTTGCAACATACATATCAGAATCCTGTTACGTCTGGTGAAATGGCCTCAGTAACATGTTGAGGCATTCTTGATTAACGATCAATGACAGGTTCAGTGCTTTAAAAAGCAATTATATAGTTGACTTTTTCTTTTTCTGTCTTCCTGTCCTATTTATCTATTAGATCAATTTCAGTTTGTACATGTTAATGATGAATCCTCCATAAAAACAAAAGTTAGACATGGAGTTCCACAAGATTCTGTTCTTGCAGCATAACTAAGGGCTGATCCAAGGCGAGTCAGATCAGACCTAACTATAAGCTTTATCAAAAAGGAAAGTTTTAAGCCTACTCTTAAACATAGAGAGGGTGTCTGCCCCTCGGACCGAAACTGGGAGATGGTTCCACAAGAGAGGAGCCTGATAGCTGAAGGCTCTGCCGCCCGTTCTACTTTTAAATACTATAGGAACCACCAGTAGACCTGCATTCTGGGAGCGCAGCGCTCTAGTGGGATTATACGGTACCAAGAGTTCTTTTACATAAGATGGTGCCTGACCGTTAAGAGCTTTGTAAGTAAGAAGAAGGATTTTGAATTCTATTCTGGATTTTACAGGAAGCCAATGCAGCGAAGCTAAGATGGGGGAAATATGATCTCTTTTTCTAGTTTTGGTCAGAACACGAGCAGCTGCATTCTGGACCAGCTGCAGAGTCTTTATAGACCTATTAGGGCAGCCTGATAATATTGAGTTACAGTAATCCAGCCTAGAAGTAACAAATGCGTGGATTATTTTTTCTGCATCTTGTTGTGAAAGGACATGTCTGATTTTAGAGATATTACGTAAGTGAAAAAAGGCAGTCCTTGATATTTGTTTTATGTGGGAGTTAAAGGACATATCCTGATCAAAGATAACTCCCAGATTCCTTACGGTAGTGTTGGAGGCCAGGGTAATGCCATCTAGAGTAGTTAAATCATTAGATAATGTGTTTCTAAGGTGTTTAGGACCAAGCACAATAACTTCAGTTTTTTCCGAGTTTAGCAGCAGAAAATTGCAGGTCATCCAGGTCTTTATATCTTTAAGGCACACTTTGAGTCTAGATAACTGATTGGGTTCATCTGGCTTCATTGATAAATATATTTGGGTATCATCTGCATAACAATGGAAATTTATGGAGTGTTTTCGAATAATATTCCCTAAAGTAAGCATATATAAAGTGAATAATAAAGGTCCCAGAACAGAACCTTGAGGAACTCCGTGTCTAACTTTTACTTCTATGGAGGATTCATCATTAACATGAACAAACTGAAATCGATCTGATAAATAGGATTTAAACCAGCATAATGCAGAACCTTTAATGCCAATGAAATGTTCCAGTCTCTGTAACAGGATTTGATGGTCAACAGTGTCAAATGCAGCACTAAGATCTAACAAGACAAGTACAGAGACAAGTCCTTTGTCTGATGCAGTCAGGAGGTCGTTTGTGACTTTAACCAGTGCTGTCACTGTGCTATGATGCGCTCTAAATCCAGACTGAAAAGTCTCAAATAAGTTATTGTTATCTAGAAAATCACATAACTGATTAGCTACTGGTTTCTCGAGAATCTTAGACAAAAAAGGAAGGTTAGAGATGGGTCTATAATTGGCTAAGACGTCTGAATCAAGAGTAGGCTTCTGAAGGAGGGGTTTAATTACAGCTACTTTAAAGGAGTAAAGTAAGAGTAATTACAAGAGTAATCAAGCAGAGGGGAGACACCTGGGTCTGATTAGCACCCTGCGACACCCGGTAAGAAATAAAGCAGTGCCAGAGGACTGTGCAGAGGGCCGTGGAGAAGCTACAAGAAGTTACAAGAGAGCGGTGGAGGAAGCAACAACAGGTACGAGGCATTGGTGGAAGAAGCAGTGGGAGGTACGAGCAACTGCGGATGGAGTAGCAGCAGGAGACATGGGCAGCTGTGGAGGCCGCAGGCAGCAGACGACGGTGACAAGACTGGAGATCCGCGGTCCAGAGAGCAGTAGGTGGTAACCAGCAACACAGTGAAGGAATCACTGCCAACGCCACGACTGCAGCCTTGGCTTATTCAGAAGGGACCTGCCACGAGTGATGACCCAGGCCCAGGACGCCACTGCTGAGTACAAGAAGGGGTAAGGCGACAGCAGAAGGCAGAGCGGTGTGGTCGTGATCACCCCCTCTCGCAGATAAGTACCGCTCCCCCACTGGCTTCTGTCTTTATCTGTCAGTTTCAACAGCCTTTTACTGTCGCTTTACTAGAGTTTTTTTTTTTTTTTTAGGGTTTTAGCAAATTGTTGTCTTAGCCTCTAGCAATGTGTAATTTTCCATGCAAACTTTTCTGACCTTCAGGTCCTTATGCCTAGATTGTGTGAGTGACAGTTTTGTTTGCTGTGCAGAATTGTGTGCTGGGACGCTCTCTGGTGAGCCACGGATTGGGCACCTTATTGCATCCCTGGTGGAAAGGACTTAGAAGGACAAGAGACTGGCCAATGGACATGGGGTTTGGGCTGGGACAACTTTTTAATATACTGTTCTATATAAACTTTGTATATTATCAACCGCTCTCTGTTTTATTCTCTGCTCAGCAACAGCCTTTTTTTTTTTTTTTTTTTTTTTTTTTTAAAATGTAGTGGAGTGCTAGGCTCCTTTTATCCTAGCTGGCATTGTCGGCAACATTTTAATAACACTTAACTGTTCGTTTTATTAAAGATTTTAAGAGAAGACCCAACCTCGTCACACATGCCTTAAGGACAAAGACCTGGATGACCTGCAATTTTCTGCTACTAAACTCAGACAAAATTGAAGTTATTGTGCTTGACCCTTAACACCTTTTTAGAAACACATTATCTAATGATTTAGCTAATCTAGATGGCATTGCTCTGGCCTCCAGCACCACCGTAAGGAATCTGGGAGTTATCTTATCAGGATGTGTCCTTTAACTCCCACATAAAACAAATTTCAAGGACTGCCTTTTTTCACTTGCATAATATTGCTAAAATCAGACACATCCTGTCTAGCTATAAATGACTGAGAAAAATAGTGGTTGAGTAGCATGTTGGCTTTCATATAGTAGTCTTTTAGCTGTTATTACTTTCAAATAACCTTTTTCAAGTGTAGAAATTCCATTAAACATGGTTTTTTTTTTTTTTTTTTTTTTTTTTTTTTCTAAAAGCATATGGGCTTTTCTTTTTTTCCTGTGTTCTCAAGCCAACACCTTGTGCCCTGCACCCTGAAACAAATGAATAAATGACAAAGTCAGGAGAAAAAACCCTACAAGTGAGACAGAGGAAAATTCCATCTGTCTGAATCCTAATAAGGCTTTACAAACTGCATCTGTGTCTTTCACAACTCCAGACGTGAAACCAAGAGTTCTACTCCAAATCACTGAGGAGACGTCAAAGGGAATTGTTTTTATTTCAACCGCGGCCAGGGAGACATGGAGGGGGGCGAAAAAAACAAGCAAAATGCTTCTG
Source organism: Euthynnus affinis (assembly GCA_029490765.1). NCBI lineage: Eukaryota > Metazoa > Chordata > Actinopteri > Scombriformes > Scombridae > Euthynnus > Euthynnus affinis. Next base: position 32,731,238 of record CM055846.1, read on the forward strand.
TGTCTGACTCCACCTGTACACCAGGCATTGGCCAGGCATTGTTTTTGGAAGCCAACCAAGGGTAAAATATCTCAACAGATGCCTCTCCTGTACTGCCTGCCTGTCATATTCTCATAGGGCAAAGGTCAAGTGGACAGCAGCATTCCAGCACAGCTGCCTCCTGTCAGAGGGAATTTAATTTTCATTGTGTACTTCTGCCCAATTATAATGGGCCACGCATGCTTGCACACCCAATCCTAAATTTCTATTTTCAATACCCATGACTCCCCACAGGCTGCAATCTGAGACCTTGTTGTTTGTGTGGGCTGTGTAATTGGTTTTACCTGTGCTGGCATGAAAATATCTTTTATCAAAGCTTGTTATTCCTGATATGAATCACTGTGATAATCTCTGACGTGTGAAGAGAAGCTGGCTTTTGACATTAATATTGCACACCTGAGATCTGATTCAGAAGATTACATTTATTTGTCATAGACATGCCTGGTTTTGTATATGCATGGGTTTAGATTGTCAATAGCTTGGTAAAAGTGAGCCAGATCTGTGTAATAATGGACTGCAGCAGTTTGTTTACATGTGCCAGGTGTTTGACTGGATGTTTCCAGCTAGTTGCCTCTCAGTCAACACAGTGGGAATAAACAGCCCCTACACATCAACCCCACACACCAGGCTTTTCCCAGAAATCAATTAGTCAGTCATGAGGAAACACAATCCTTGGAGAGTTTTGTCCTAATCCACATCTATAACATCACCTAAATGGCCAAAGAAAAAAGGCTCAAACCAGCAGCTGCTGGCAGCAGAGGTTCATCCCTCTCTCAAAAAAATGCCCTGAATTCAACACCAGCACCCATCTCATACCTGACAAATCAGAGTTTACTAAATACAGCAGAGCAGTATCCTATATCGCTTCACGTTTTTGACCATTATTACTGTATCATACTTATTTTGTCATCAAAATAGATGGTGAAATATGGATGCAAAAAGCATACCAAGCATTAGCCTCTAGAGCTTGACTGACTGGGTACTGAACCTCAATACATTTTTTGAGACTGTCCTCGTGAGGAAAATGACACAACAGTTATTATTTAAGTCACCCAAAATGACATATAGTTGCTCTTGATTAATAAATGCCATCTAGCAGCCGTAGTAATTATGACCCAGAGTTCCCTTTTCCAACCGTGAGTTGGGACATGTTTTTAAAAAGTGTAACTATGATCATCCCCTATCCTTGAACCTGTGGTTATTATTGTAGCCATGATTTTGAAAGTCACTTAACTTTAAGGAAGTAGTAACTTTAACCCATATTACATTTCTCTGACCTTAACAGTGACCATTTAAACCTAAACCATGATATTTGAATAAATAAAATAAATTTGATTAATGAAAAATGTAATGTAATATTTCCTCAAACCTAACCAAATGATTTTTGTGCCCATACCTAACCAAACCTTAACCAAAGCATTGTTACAGCATAAAACATCATTCTTTTTTAACACTGATTTGTAATAGTTTTATAGAGCATAGACGAATGATAATTACTGCTGATAGGGGCGCCTGATCAGAAAACACGCTTGTCACATTTTTTGATGCTGACTGAAATACTTTGAGTATGAAGCACTGCCAAACCCAAACTTGGAACTGAATGTCTGCTCAAATTTGTTATTATAAATGGTCAGATTATTGTATCGTAGGTTATTGTGTGCTTGTCTGATTTTCAACAACATTTGAGAACTTTGGCTTTAAAAAGTTCTCCAAAAGGTGATGAGACATGTATGGTTTTGGTATCAGTACCATGTCAGGTAGCATATTGGCACAAGTATGGAAACATTTCTAGAACAAGCGCAGCAACAAGCAGCAGCAAAGGCTGGTAACTCTCAATTTTACTTTACTTTTGTTGTAATTTTATTTTTTATTTTTTTGTAAATTGCTGAAACCACCCTATAGCTTAGATAAAGAGGCATTTTATAAGCCCTTTCTCATAAAGCATACTGTGAGTGAAGCCTCATGTGTTTTACTGAAACCTGGTTGAATCAAAACATCTCTGCTTCCTGTGTGGAACTACCTAAAGCTAGTGGAAAGAAGAAGGAGGAGGACTGACTTTATTAGTGAATCAGAGATGGTGTAATCCTTCACATATTACTGTCAACAAGATGTGCTGTCCAGATACTGAATTATTGGCACTTGGTGTGAGAACATACTATGTACCAAGAGAATTCAGTTATATTATAACAATACTTCTACTACTACTACAAACCCTGTGTGATGAGTCAGCCTACAACTACCCTCACAGTCAGGAAATGGACACCTGAAGCTAGTGAGGCTCTCAGGGACTGCTTTGAATGCACAGATTGGAATGTGTTGCTGGAAACAGACAGGAACAGTTTCCTGGATCACAAGCCCCCTTTGGAGCCAGTGATAATCTGTGGGGGTGGACATTGAAATGGTGTACACTTACAAATATGTTCCCTTTTTGCTCTCTCTCTCCTGGTATCTCTGTTAAGTCTCACAGAAGGCCTAACTTTGATGACTTTAGATCATATTTAGAGGTCTGGTAAACCCACTTCTTTCAAACTTAACGTAATCTTCAGCCCCAACTCACACTGACTCAAGTGACATCACTTAAAGCAATTTATCAGATTTCACACAGCTCCCTCTGGAGACACGAAAGGCTTTATACTACATTTCACACATATGCAGTAGAACTCCCCTACATCTGGAAACACACAAAATCACAAAATCAATGGAATTCCCTCTAAAGAATATAATCTGGCAACTTTGCGCAACTGCAAAACACAAAGAAATATCAGTAGATCTGTTACTGTTGACTATTGTTTAATTATTTCTGAGAGGGGGAGTTCCCTGCAAGGAATGACAAAACAGGAACAGTGTAGCAGAAAGCTTTGCATGGCAGAAACCCAGGACAAAGCACAGAGCTGTCAGCTCTGCCCGCTTCAAGCACACAGACATACTGTGAGATACAGGTTTATTCCAGTGTGAAGGTCCCAGATTTGCTTTCCAACAAGCCTGGGGCCTCATCCCCATCTGTATGTGGCAGTGTTTACTGAGCTTCCAGCCAGCCATGACTACAACACCTGCTCAGGTTGCACATGCAGCCTCCTGCTCCACCACCCTGTAATGATTACTAATGTCTGATTATCCAGCAGCCAAACAACACCATCAACATCATGAGCTCTCCATCGGAGTAGCTGTGTGGAAAACAGCAGCCAACTGCTGAGTTTGACCTACACAACCATGGAAGAGGAAAAAAATGGAATGACATCTCATAAGTGTAACTGGGCAGCATTTATCAGTGAACTGTGCATTGTTATTAATGGACTTGTTGGGGTTCTGTAGCCCATGCCACTGCATAGCTCTGATTAGTTGGTGTGAGAGTAAGCCATATTATGAAATGCTGCAATCATTATTTCACTTTTCTCAATGAAAAACAAGTAATTTAAGTTGTAGCTTTCAATGGATATTTCTTATCAACATCATGCAACTGTACTGTTACTGTCTTTTTTAGATGTTAGATGTCACCTTAGAGGGATACTTCTGTATTTTTCAACCTAGACCCCATTTTCCCATCTTTTTGTGTTGAAATGTGTAATGGAGACAACAGTGTTTTTAATTGGTCCAGTGTTGAGCAAGAGCGCTTCAGCCGGCAGCCTTGAATCAGACATTCACTAAATGTGGATCCACTGTACATCCACTAAAAGTGCTTGTTTTTGCCACTGATAGGCTCAGATTGCTTTTATAATTGTCTGACAAACCAGCTGGGCTAAGCTAATTGTAATAGTACATTGAAATCTGTCTGTGTCATGCACAAACTTATATCTGCCTGTTCTTCTCTCAGGGTGTTCGGGTAACAGAATGCCCCACATACATTTAATAGTTCCAGGAGTGTAACAAGTCAAAAGTAGGTAGTGGGGAGTTGATATATTCAAATGTAAACCTAATAAATACAAATAAATATCTGAAAAAAATAGATACATCCGAACAGAGCAATCAAACTCTTTTTATGGTGGCATTTGTTTTGATATTTCTTTCCACCCCTCCCTTGTATTGTTTCTCTCCCTGGCAGTGTATGTGCAGTTGAGGGTGTGGCTGGCTGAGTAGGGCCTTCACTATGCAGCACACCTGGTGTTCATCAGTAATCACTCCAGCCATAAAAGCATGGTCAAGACACCACTTCTGTGCCAGATTATCCCATTGTAGTCAGTAACTATGAGTCCCTGAAGACTCCTTTGTGCTGCAGAGCTTCTTGTGAATTACTTGAGCTTCTTTGATTTTTTTATTTGTTTCTTGTTATTTATAGTATGGACTGACCTGAGTGTTTTTTTCCCCCAAGGCAAATTAAATGGACTTTCTAATGGGAAATTATACTCAGCAGTCATCATCAGCAGTGTAGGTGAGTGCATGGGTGGAGAAGCGTGTAGATGCAATGTTGTATGGTGCAGGAAAACAAGCCAAACGTCAACCAAAAATCAAAGGGTGTCTCGGGGAAGCACACAGTAGCTGAACTCCAAGAGGGTTTTGAAGGAGCGCTGGCACACAGTGCCATGCCCACCTCCAGTACCTTCCACACATATCAAGCCACAGGCAGAGGGAGTCATTGCATCTAGATATTTACACCTCTCAGGAGAATCTCTAAAAAACCCTGAGAGGGCCTGTGATATTGTGGCATGTGTTCTTCGTAATATTGCACATATTAGAGGAGAGCAACACCCTGCCCTACAAATTGGAGATCCTCATGATGACCCCATCCACCTGCCAGCTATCCGCGATGGCAGAGCAGTCAGAGACACCATATGCCATAATCACTTTGGAGTTTAAGTCACCATCATTACTACCACCACCACAGCAGTCAAATAAAACAAAACATTTCATTTGGGTTTCTTTATTTCCTACAAATTTAATTATAGTTTAGTTAACGTTCTGATAGTTAACATATTTAAACATAATTCACCTGTGACTATGCACACTCCTATTTCAATTTCCAGATCTGCCTTCCTAATCTGGCAGTCCAAGTACAGCATTTCTTAATCTGTTTTCTGTATTTCTTTTCCCCAGCAGGTGAATTTTGTAAACTTCTTTTACTGGTAACTTGGAATACATAAGGAGAACATTAAATTATATAGTTGCACATGAATTCCACAGAATGAACCTCTGGTGTTTACTTAACATTTATGTCAATCTGTGCAGTGATAGTTGACAGACCCTCCTGCTGCTGCCCAGCCATTCTGTTAAAAAGGATGAGAATGTGTTAATATTTTAATGTAGGTTAAATGTCACTCTATATTCCACTGGAATGGTAAGAAATGTGAATGGGATGTTCAAGATTCCCCCTCTGTAAAGGCAGCAGAGACAGTTTCCTCATGTTTCAGTATACTTAAACTACCATTTAACAAAATTGTTTGTTCAGAGGATGAGCTCCCTCCAAGGATTCCCTCAGCCACTGGCCTTCCTAAATTCTGGCTTAGGGCCATCTCCTCTGCCTCCGTTAGAGGTGGTGGTGCTGGGCCACCACTCGTTTTAAAGACACCTGCCTTCTGTTGGTTGAGTAGAAGTCTGTTAGTTTAAATAGGCTTAATTATTTAACAGAAATTTGTGTGAAACAGCTTTATGTTGGGGATAAAACTGCAGTCAAACAGCCACTTAATATTTAGCCATCTCCCTCTCTTTTGCTGCTGCAGCGGTGTTGCACCTCTTTTTGAAAATGTGTTAAAATTCGCTGTATGAGCGCATTAGGATTTCTAACTCTAGTGGGGTGAAAAACGCATCCTTCCTCTTCCCTGTTGCCATGGTGACTCGTCGAATCAGGGCTCCTTTGATGCTGGCTTTTTATAGTTGTGGTGTACATGCTTAACTCCTTGTGAAACTACTAGTTGATTAAACTGACTCAAATCAGCTGTTCTGGAACCAGTTTCCTATCTTAGAGTAACTCAGAGTTCATGATTATACTAATAGTTTATTGAACTTGCTTTGTGAAACAGACCCCCAACTGCTCTGACTGCACACAACACAACAATAACTTTAAAAAATAAAAAGCCCAAACAGATTATGTTGCTATGCTTACACTGGGGAAACTCCACAAAAACCAGAACTTACAACACTAGAGGAGCACACAATCACTACTAATAGCTCACGCCTGCCCACTCGTGTCAACACATGAGGAACCGCAGAACCAAACTCCCCTGACTGAAAAAGCAACCACACCAGACAACCAAATCAATTTTCTTCTCCAAAATGCATCTCCCAAACAAAGAGTGCCAAACAAAATCTTACACACTTGTGTGCCCCCACTTGTCACAAACCAGGTCAAATGGCCATGACAAAAAAGGCACGTGGCACACAACCAAGCCAATAAACAATCAATTTATTGGGGGGGTGGGGGGGGGAATAACCTAAGAGGAGAACCCAAACTAACAATGGTATGTGTAATCAGAGAGATCAGCGGTGTAGGTGAGTGCATGAGTGGAGAAGTGTGTAGAAGCAATGTTGTATGGCGCAGGAAAATAAGCCAACCACAAACCAAAGGGTGTCTCAAGGAGGGGGTATGCTCCCCTCCTTGAGACACCCTTTGGTGATCTCCAAGAGGGTTTTGAAGGAGCACTGGCACATAGGGCCCCAGGTGTTGCCAGTGTTGCTGATTACACTGCAGTACCTGCAGAGACAACACATAGCAGCCATACAAATCAAGCCGCATGCAGGGCAGAGAGGATTGTAACATGCTCGATTTGATGTCTGAAGAAGGTCAGCTTGAGTTAATTTTTCCTTTAAATCTGCAGTACGGAACTTTTACATATAAATGAACGTCTGCTACATTCAAGCCCTTGCCAAACAAGTTCATGCAATGCTGTTTACGCCTATAACAGCCAGATAGATCTCCCTGTGTTTTATATTATACAGAATTTTTAAATCTCATGTCGGGAGAGACTGACTGTTTGAATGTGCACCAGTTAGCCCTCTGCTAACTTGAATGGAGATAAAATAATTTAACCTCTTCTAGACTTTCCAAATGTTATCAGACCGTATGGATCCAATTCTGATAGAAAAACGAGTCATTTCGATGGGGTTGTGTGACGGTCAAAACAATTTATCCACCATTTTACAGCTGCAACAGTAGCGATGGAGGCTGAACTGACAAGTAGATGAGGTTCAGGTGGGGAGAACACAGAGCAGGGCAGAGCTAATGAGGCTTAATGCTGGGCAGGTGTGTAGAAGGGCAGAGACTAGGGAGGAGCACAGGAACACAGGAGGAAAAACAAAACCCAACCAAACACAATCCTTGACATGCTTAGAACATCCACAGAACACACACAAATACAACTCAAATACACAATCAACACAACAACCTTTCTCTTCCATAATAAACAGTAAAAAAAAAAAAGATTTTAATAACTGAGACTGACTATAAGCTGTATGAGCATAGACCAGAATGAAAATGAAGACAGACAATCTAATAAAGGCAACTTAAATAATATCATGCCAGATAGTCTTTCTGCAATCACATTACAAATGTGTGGCTCAACCTCCAAGTTTGACTTAGCCTGCGGGCTAATGTAAAAGTGAGATAGAACAAGGCGAGGAGGAAGATATTCCACTCATGGCTGACCCAATGGTAGCATACAATGTTAGTTATTTAGTTAGTTAAAGTTACTTAAATGAGGACAGTGTTAAAGAGCTGAAGAGTACATGTGTAGCTCCAAACTCTACAACAGCGGTGCTTACTACAAGCTCTTCATGCCAAAGGGAATGGTAAGACAATGCAAACAAATTAAAGAAATGACTTATGGTAAGTGCTGAGTTCAGCTGCACAACCCTTGTTTTTTTCTGTTTGTGTGAAGGCTATTAAAATCACTGGAGCAGGCTAAGAAAGCAGTCTGTTTAGTGTTAGTCACACCTCTGTCCGGTCGACAAACATTTCATCCACGGTAACAGTAAGCCACAGGAGGCTTACTATTTTGCCATGTGGCATATGAAATACCACTTGCTTCTTCAGTCTATATCTGGTACAATAGATCATTCTCAGATTAGGATTTGTTTGTGGTGGTGGCATCCATGGCTCTATGCTTTTGTTGAAGACCCAGATTGTTATGACAATCTTTAGCGGTTTCCCAATTGAGAAACAGGTGGCGAAGTTTTCATCCATCTCCCATACACCAAACTCATCTGTTGTGATGTATTCATTGGGGATGTTGACTCCTCCCCATTGATCAGTCACAAGATTTCCTAGATCAACCGCTGTCTCCATGCTTTGGGACACTGGGGATTTGTACGGTTAATGCGACAACAGTTATTACATAAAGAGTAAACTTCTTCTATCTGTCTCTGACCGTAGGTCATCAATGTTGTATACCGTATCGTGGAGATTAGATACCTGCCTCTGAGCTTGCTATATTCAGTTGCTAATTTTGCTGCTGTACACTCTACTACTTTACTGCCGTATCTAATAATAATAATAATAATAATAAATTAGATTTGTATAGCGCCTTTCATAACACCCAAGGATGCTTTACAGGGACAAAAAATCAAACAACAGAAGAAAAAGAGATTCATTTTGCTAGCAGTGGACCAAAAGCCTTAGTAAACAGGTACATTTTTAGGGTGGATTTGAAGGAGTCCAGGGTGGGAGCGTTGCGTATTGCTGCAGGGAGTGAGTTCCAGAGGGTGGGGGCTGCCACGCTGAATGCTCTGTCTCCAAAAGTGCGCCGAAAAGTGCGGGGGACAGACAGCAGGCCAGAATCAGTTGAATGCAGGGTCCGGGAAGGTGTGGGTTGGTGGAGGAGGTCGGAGAGGTATTGAGGTGCCAGGGAGTTGTAGGTGAGGAGTAGGAGTTTGTAAGAGATCCGGTGTTTTACAGGCAGCCAGTGTAGGTGGATGAGAGTTGGGGTGATGTGCTGCCAGGGTTTGGTGTGGGTGAGAACCCTGGCAGCAGAGTTCTGTACATATTGGAGCCTGTCCAGGGTTTTGCTAGGAACCCCGAACAGGACACCATTACCAGGCAGTTTGAAATGAAGCTATGGATGAGAGTCTCTGCAACAGTGTGGGAGAGTGATGGCCGGAGTCAGGAGATGTTACGGAGGTGGAAGAAGGCAGATTTGGTGACAGATTTGATGTGTGACTAAAAAGAGAGTGTAGAGTCTAGGATGACCCCGAGGTTGCGGACTTCAGGGGATGGGGAGATGGAGCAGCCGTCAACCTTCAGGAGAATGTCCCTTGTTTTATGTAACAGTGCTTTCGGTGCCACTACCAGCTCTGATTTTTTGCTATGGAGTTTGAGTAGGTTTGATGTCATCCAGGATTTTATTTCCAGTAGGCAGTTGATTAGAGACTGGGGGGGGGGGGGGGGGGAGTTGTGTGGATGGTGTGGTGCTAAGATATAGCTGAGTGTCGTCGGCATAACAATGAAAATTGAGTCCGTGATGGCGAATGATCCGACCAAGGGGGAGCATGTAGGTAGTGAAGAGGATCGAGGACAGAGCCTTGCGGCACACCCTGGTTGACTGGGGCAGATGGAGAGTGAGAGCTGTTTAAGGAGACAAAGTGTGTTCTGTTTGTGAGGTATGAGTGGAACCAGGAGAGAACAGTACCAGAAATGGCCAGGTCGGAAAGACGGTTGAGGAGAATGGCGTGGGAGATGGTGTCAAAAGCAGCTGAGAGGTCGAGGAGGATGAGCAGACTGATGTGGCCGGAGTCAGCGGCAATGAGGAGGTCATTTGTAATCTTGATGAGGGCGGTCTCGGTGCTGTGATGTTTCTTATATGCAGATTGTAGCAGAGTCTAGCTAAACTATCATAAGTGCTGAAAAGTATCGCAGGTCCTAGTCTCAATGTAATTACTTCTTTGGCTGCAAGTGTCTAATGGAACACACCAACCATCGTAAGCTCGAATCCTGGCCCAGGTATATACCTGATCAAAGTAATAAAGAAGCTTGAGGTTGCTTATTTCAAGAGTTAACCCTCCAGACAAAATAAATGTTGTGGTTTTCCAAGATTTACACTGTATGTTTGCTAGGTGGACTTTATAAGGAGTTCTAGGGTGTTCTAGCAATGGATAATCTTTTGACTGAGCTGAGGCCCTAGTTAATCTGTGTATAGTGCGTGATTGTGATAGTTGTATGGGCCTGTAGGGTAAATTGTCTAACAGTGGTTGGAGATTCTCAGAGTACTGCTTCTCTTTGGGTTTCTTTTGTCTGCGTGGGGCCATATGAGTCGTAGTCAGTTGTTGTCATCTACTGCACCTACAAAAATACAAACACATCATTTATTTACAGAGTCAAAGTCACGTTACCACTTTTAATCCTGTCTAACATCTTTCCAATATTTTTGTTGCATAGTTTATGGTGAGAGCTTTGTTGTGTTCAACAAGTTACTTTGAAATGGGAACCATATTCTGCACTTGTCTCTGCACCGTTGCCCTGTCTCGTCAATGTGTTTTCTCCCCTTTAAGATTATTCCATCATTTGTGCAGAAGAGTGTCAAGCATCCTACTTTTATTGTGACTATTTCCTGCTGTCTAGTCGTGGTCATAGGTAGGCAAAAGGTATTTCTTCTACAGCATCCCCTTTTTCCTTTGTAAACCTGATCAAAATGCCAAGACATTTGTACTTCTGTCACTGCAGCAGTCAGCCCGTATGGTAGTAGATAAGTGTGGGTTTCCCATTAGCTACATGTTACATCTGCAACTCGTATCTCATATGGATGTGGCAAAATCGGATACCCTTCAGTTTGTATATTCCGGAGACCGGATATTCAGTGTTTGGTTTGGGACTGAAAGATGGAGGGTTGATAGGGCTATCGATTTAGGACTGGTTGTACTTTGTTATTATATTTTCTTTTTGGCTTGCTTTTTGATGGTTGTATTCTAGCCATGGTTATTGTGTTTAAGTTGTGATTTGCCAATTCGTCTTATCCAAATTCTCATATTCGCAAATTTCTTTATCAGTGATTGCCATGCAGTTGTCTTCACTATCTAACTCTGTCAGGCCCTCTTCTACTATTGCGCTGACGGGAAATTGTCTGGTTACTGTTGACATCATTCTTTTGACCATCATTTTCAAATATGGCAAGACACAACATGAGACCAGCATCAGCATAACCAAAACTACTCCTATCATCATCTCTATCCTGGTTCCCATGACATAAAGTTCAGCCACTTCCACCATGAATCTGTGTTTGTGTTCCATGATGAATTTTGCACATGTTCATTTCTCAAAGTCTTCAATTTTTCTAATGCTTTGGTCAAATTTCCGTCTCCGCCAGTGTGCATTGAAATGACTGTACAACATTCTTCACCTATACGCTTACACACTCCCTGCTCTTCAGCCAACATGGAGTCCAAAACAAATCTATTTTGCAATGCCATGAGTGAGGTGGTGTGCAGTTGTTCTTTAACACCTTCCAGCGCATGCACTGTTGATTGTACCTGGAACACCTGTTCTAGGAGTCGGGACGCACCCCCCAGGCCCACCCCTGGCCAGACCTGTGCTCCCAAGGGAAAGAGGTGCTATGGACAGAGTCATTGAGTATCTTGTTGGAGACTAATAACAACTTCAAGTGAGAAACAATAACCTATAACTCTCTATTATTACCTAATCACAGCATAGCCTCATGTTCTGCATATATCAAAGTGTTAGTGAAGCTCCATTCATACATCAAGCATTTATCACATTTGAACTCTTTTCTCCAATTGTGTGAAAAATTACACAACGCTTCAATCATTCAATTCAATAAATTGGGCCAAGATAAAAACACAGTGTGATTCTTACTTAGACTGTCAGTTAAATCCCACAGTATTCCAGTCTACCAGATTCAATTTAATGAATGGACCAGGATGGAGATAGCATGTGATTCTGATTCAACTGTCTTTATTAATTTATTCACTAGATTCTTTAGAGGAGGGGTGTTAGTTAACTGCAGCCCAGGCAGACACAGTCCAATGCCAGAAGCAACAACGATTTTAGCAGAATTGATAAAAGGCTCTGGTTACCCCTTGATTGTGGCCACGGTTGGTTCTGGACAGCAGGGTCCATGACTCCTCTCCTGGCTGTGCTCGCCAATTGTCATGGGAAATCTTCAGATGGGCCAGAGGTCTTCAGGTCACCCACAACTCAAAAATTACTTTACCACTTATTAAGAAAAAGACTCTAAAGAATACACTGGAAGCTAAACGAGTTCAAATGTGAATAGATTTACTGTGCATCAAAGTGAACACAGAGTAAACTGTGGCTTTGGCCTAGGACAAATAACCTGACAATAAATCATAAAACATTAAAATTTATACCCCCAAAACTCCTCCTAATGTGGAGTCTCTTACACCCTACCTTTCATGATTATTACATTTTGATAATATCCCAAACGTGACTCAGCAACAGAAAACAATGGTGTCTCACACCTCTGCAACATTTATCAGTTGAACTTGGACTCTCCAGCATTTCTCACAATACACACAGTCTAATGGCCTTCACTTCTGCTGATTCTCTCCTTCAGTATTGCCTTGAGAAATGCTTCCTGTGGGTGTAAATGTTTCACTTTCATTATTACCATTATAATCTTAGAAAGATAGTTTTCCACCACACTGTCTCTTCCACAGGTTCACCAGCTAAGAAGCAGAAGATCACAAAGCATCTTTCCTTCATGGACTGCTAACAACTGGGCATAGCCTAGCAAGATATAGTGAAACATAGCACAGCTAAGCAAGAATGTGTAACTTAATCAATGTACTGTACATGTATTGATTTGGCTAAAGTTATTCATTGAACTATTGTTGTGATGTCCTTGTTGTTCATAGCCAGATTATTGCATAGCTACACCGCTAGGTCAATGTTAGTATGTTTAACATATGTTACATCCAGTAACTAGGCTTTACATGTAACTAACCTTTACCTAACGTGTTAAAAAAATTTCTTCTTTATGACCTTTTAAATAATGGAAAATGGATCAGAAGAATCAAAGTTTAAGTTTAATTTATTTTCTTGTACAAGAAGGAGCGTTTCACAATGTAACACATAGGTAAGGTTACAGAGAAAAGGCTCCTCATGGAGCACTCAGTTAGTTTATATACCTTGCAACTGGGCGTTTCAGCTTTCCTCTGAAACAGCGAGTCATCCACTATGTGATTGTGTCAATGTGGCCGTCAAGGCATTCACGGTGCAGCTACAGAGGACAATAAAGTTTATTGTATCGTATCATATTTCAAAGAAACATCATGACCTTTTCTCAGTTCTCTTATTTGGTGTCCAGCTTAAATCATGACGACTCCCTTCTGACCTGCCTCTGACTCTTCTATATTATTATATATAAGTTATATTAATACCACACCAACTGTGCGGACTCTGAGTCGGAGCCCCTGCATGTAAGTGCCTGCAACCACTCTGTCAGCCGCTGCTACTATCCACATCTAGACGCAAAACTGCTCAACTCTAAAGCACCTCTAGCCATGTACTGGCCCACTCACTTCTCCATCTGGCTGTGCCAGCTGCACCCATCTGGCCAATAAGATTGTTGAGCTGGAAGGTAGAATATCAATGCTGAGTACACCGCTCCCATCAGGGCTCGCTGCTCTGTACCACACCTTACTCCAGCGCCGCAGCGGGCTCCTGCCCACTTCTCTGCCCTGTCTTCTCCATCCACTCCAGCTCCCTGGAGGAAGTCTCCTCCGTTGGCCATCCCTCCATCCACACTCGGTACAGGTTTTCCAAATAAGACTAAGTTGGTGATCCCAATGCACGCAATGGAAACTAAAGATGTGGGGTCTAGCCCTGTGACCTCACATTCAAAATCACCTCGCCCCCTCTTCGCCACGACTACCCTGATAATCGGGGACTCCATAATCAGGAACATTAATTTCTTCAACACAGCCACAGTCCCCAACATCCTGCTGAAGCTCCACGTGCTCTGCCCACCTCTGTTCAAAGAATAATAGTCCATGAAGGATGTAATGACACAATGTTCCAATGGTCTGAGCTGACTAAAATTGAGTTCAACAAACATTTAAACCTTTTACAGAGCTAGTGGTCCAGTTCCTTCACTGGGCCAGTGTTCAGAGCGCTTCAGCAGCGTCCTCAGTCTCCACTCTTGGCTCCAGTCCCCTGTAGAGCTCACAATATCTACTTCATAGACAATTTTAACTTATTTTGGGAGCGTGCTTTCTATTTTAAGTCAGATGGAATACGTCCTAACAGGCAGGGTGGCCTCATGCTTGCCACTAACTTGCAGCATGCTGTGCAATCATGTTCACATGACTGACTGTTTACACATTGCACACACCTGGTACCTCCCTCTTCCTCTACGGTGCCCCCTCAGAGTACTGTCTCCTGTGCGAACTCCCCCTACTGGCCCTGTCTGTCATTACCTCCTGTAGCTGTTGCTCTCCCCATTCAGAACATTGTAACAGACAGGTCTTTTCACTCTCATGGCAGCTTCAAAACTGCTAACAAAAATAACCTTTCTTACCTAAAACATACTGTCCTTACTTCTTCTCCTCCCACCCCATGTAATCTGGCTCTTCTGAATATAAGGTCTCTCACAAATAAGTCTTTCATTAATGATGATAATGATACTTAATGATGTTATCTCATCCACTCAACTAGACTAGACAACTCAATTTCTGACAGAAACCTGGTGAACATAGTCAACCTTTGGAAATATGTCCCCCGGACTATGATTTCTACAGTTCCCCATGGACCACTGGCCACTTAGAAGGCTTAGCGGTCATTTTCAGAAATTACCATAATTGTGCTGCCATTGATACCAACAATTATTCCACCTTCGAGGTCCTCACTGAGTTCTGAGTTCTCATCCTCAGTTGTTGTGAATCATGACAAAATTTTAATTTCTGGTGATTTTAACTTTATATAAACCTGGTATCAAATGTCAGAGCTACTGAATTTCTGGGCATTATGGACTCTTTCAACTTTGTACAGTTTGTCTCTGGCCCAACCCACAACCTTGGTCACACTCTAGATCTAGTTTTTACACTTGGTCTGACCATTCCCTCACTGGCTGTGGAGGACTTGGGGATCTTGGATCACTTGTGCATCTGGTTTTCCATCATGCTCCATACAGTTCCCAAACCTCAACTACCTGCCTCTGATGCCTGCAAAATCAACTCTGCTACTGCTGGGAAATTCTCAGACGCCTATATGGCCTCTTCCCTGTCCTGTGACTCTGAGTACAGAAAGAGCTAATCACCCAGTTCAGCTCTACTTGTACAGATATCCTGGACTCTGTTGCCCCTTTCAAAATTACAAAAACTAAAACTCAACCATGGTGTCTTATGAAATGATGAGAACCTCTCTTGCCACCTTTCAACAATCTGTTAAAGCTACAAGGGCAAAATACTTATCAAGAAATTTGCACTCTCCAAAATTACTGTCTACTAATTAACTCTGTCCTAAACCCTGATACTAGCCTTGTGCCAACAGAAATCACCTGCAATGAATTTCTCAACTTTTTCATAAGTAAAATTAATAACATCCATTCCGCTATTTCACCTCCTGCCTACAATGCCCCTGCCTTCCCTTGTTCTGCTGTTCTTAGCAAGTTTGAGCCTGTGTCCTTCGCTCATATCATAGACACAGTCTCACACACTAAGCCAACTTCTTCGCCTCTGGATATTCTCTCTCCATGCCTCTTAAAAGAAGTGTTTGACTCTGTTGGTCCTACAATTTTATGCATCCTAAACAGTAGTTTGGAAACCGGCTCTGTTCCATCCAGCCTTAAACATGCAATAGTACATTATCAAAAAGCCCAACCTCAATGCTACCGTTCTAGATCATTTCTGGCCTATCTCAAAACTCCCAATTCTATCAAAAGTCTTGGAAGAAATTGTCTACTCACAGCTCCTGTCCTTTCTTGAAAATAACAATATTATGGAGAAATTTCAATCAGGTTTCAGGGCCTGTCACAGCACAGAGTCAGCTCTGCTAAAAGTCTTCAACGATCTGCTCCTATCTCTGGACTCTGGAAAATGTGCCATCCTGATTCTTCTGGACCTTAGCTCCGCTTTTGATACAGTCGACCACACTATTCTCCTGCACCATCTTGAGCACCAGGTCGGTATTCAGGGCAGTGCCCTCCGGTGGTTTGCCTCCTACCTAGCAAACAGGTCATTTTCTGTCAAAATAGGAAACCTCTTCTCCTCATCCGCACTTATCAACTGTGGAGTCTGTCAAGGCTCCATTTTAGGGCCCATCTTATTCACCTTGCAACTGGTACAGAATGCTGCTGCTCGGCTAATTACGGGCACAAGGAAGAGGGACAACATCACTCCCATACTGGCCTCCCTGCACTGGCTGCCTTGTTATGTTGTTTTAATCTATTCTTGATATATTACTGTACAGCACTGTGGTTGTTTTAAAATGTGCTTTATAAATAAATTTGGTTTGATTTGATTATTTCCTCCTGACTTCCTTTAACATATATAGTGCTGACACTGCTGTAAGTCTTATCTGCTGTCTTTACTATCTATGCAACGTTGCAGAATGGAACAGGAATATTCATCATGACATGTCAAAATAGGAGCACACATATGGTAAAACTTTTAATCACAGTGTAATCCTAATTTCTATAACAACCTGGCACCTTTAGCCTACACCAATTGGCCTTTAATAAAGAACCACACAGTTAAGAGGTTTAAAACCCAGTTTTGCAAACTTTTGTTCAGGCAGCACATGTGGTTCAAGACACCACATGGTCTGGCCTTTAATCTCTGTAGTTCCCTCATGAGCTCAGTCACCAGGTGACTTCAGCCACCTTGCCATTGTCTTCCACACATACACATACATTTTCTACCACTGGATCTTTTATGGATATGTGATAGATCAAGAAAATTATGCCCCTACAGGCTCCTTTGTCCAATAAGATTTGGGGGGAAAGGTGAGTTTACAGGTTTCTAAAAACCTATAGTAGCCTATACCTAAGCTTGCATTCTAACCGATAAATAATAGTGTGTAAAAGTGTTCTCTTTGACAAATCAGTAAACATGCTGTCCCATCGGACCCCTTATTCCTGTTGCACACACTGAGTTGTTTTGACACTTTTGACACCAGAAGGGTGCTGGAGGTCGAGGTAGGTGTCATTGCTATGTGTCAAAAAATGAAATGCCTCAATACAGTCAGGTGATTTGCCCCCCCTCCAATAAAAAGATGTTATTTGACTTAAAAATGCATTTTCAACTAATTTTTCAACTAATTTAATAATTCAAAACAATAGTTGCAGCAGTTGTAGTTGTTCACATTACACTCAGACATTAGCAAAAAGAAATGTGGAACAAATATGGTCACTGAAGAAGTCAGCACTATGTCCTAAAATAATCCTAAATCAGAACAGGATAAGGATTCATTATTTTCTAGAGTGTCTAGAGTAGCAAAAATAATTTTTACAACAGCAAAATCACTTTATTAGTTTGATAATAGCTCAATGGAAACAAAAATAACATGTCCATAAAATAAATAATATTTCTGACATGAAAATACTGAGTGAAGTGACATCAGTCAAATCAGTCATTCTTCCTGTCCTCTGTCCTCCTCCCTCTGCTGCTGATGTGATTCACTGCTGCAGGTGCCACTGAGGGAGAGGAGGGGCTGATTTAAAAAGAGGGACTGCTGCGTCAGCCAGTAGCTAAGTTAACAAGAATGTGACTAGTTTTAAGATATGTGGCAAACTAAGCTAAACAGTTTCAGCTACATACAGACAGCTTTGGTTTTAGTTTGTTCATATTAGCTTGACCAGTGTGCTGTGGTTGTGTTAAACATATCGGCAGTAGATGCAGACTGCAGGCAAAACATCTGTTTTGCCTGCAGTCTGCATGTGTGTCTGTATTAATGTTTCAGTACTTTTACACTAACTGAGTCTCTCTGGTTTGAAATGACTTTTATGCTCCTGATCATATTTTTCAGATCAAGATGAAGTTAAGATGATGCAAACCCAACTTCTCCCATATATATATAATGAGATTAGATAGCCCTAATTCTCTCACTGGCAACAGTAGCAACTACAACATGCTATGTCTGAAAGTGGAACTGATGCTTGCCTCACATGGAGAATTTCATATTTTGACATTTCCAAACCAAGAGGTGCAAATGACTTTGCTTAATGTGGTGACGTTCCCTCATATAGGTTGTATGTCAAGCCTCACATAAACTGATTTCAGTTGCAGAGGTTTTTGGTCAGTGAGGAAAAACTTTGTTTCAACGTATGACATTCTCCAGTTATGTTCCACTCTGCCAGTCACACCAGAGGAAGAGAAGGAGAGAGAAAAATGATAGAGAGAAGACGTAAGAGGGAGGGAGAAAGAAGACACCTCTGTCGCTAATGGAATTTTATATTAGCAGAAAACAAACAGGCAAAGGACAAAAGAAGCACAATGGGTTGCATTATTTGTGTCTCCTGTGGAACCATGTGTATTTGTGTATACAGTTCCATGTGTAAGATGCCTCTGGTAGCTCTCAATGCGTGGACAGATTTCTTTTAATATCCACTTTAATAAATCTACTTTAACTTCTTTTTTCCAGCTGCAACCCTGTTCAGGTGCTGATATGGATGTTTCGTCACAGCTGCTACTGTTGGAGGTCCAATTGAAAGCAGTATAAGGCAGACTTAAACAGGCTGACTGTACATATTGGCACCTACATCTTTATATGTCCTTATTATTATTACAAGAGGGTTGTCACTCACCTTCTCAATCAAATTGAATACACACACACACACACATACACTTTAACTAAAGTAAAGTACACACCCTAGAGAGAGGTTTAACTGTGATTTACACCACTGCACTCTGCAAATTGTATGCTGAGAAAAGCCTGAGCCTTTAAGCCCAGTCAATTATGTTCTCCCAGATTTGGCTGTCAATCTCAAAGTGTTTACTAACAGGGCTGATTAGTCACCACCATCCTTCCTTTCTCTCTCTCACTCACACACACACATGCATACATAGGCCACACACACACACACCCAGCAGTCTGCATTCAGCTCCATGTTTGCATGTATCCCATCATGATGCTCTTTTCCTTTCACAATTCTAACTTTCTTTCTCATCACTTTTTGTAGTCAGATTTCTCTTGACCTACCCCTTTTTTACCTTTCACTTCCCTATGGCACTTCTGTGCTCATTAATTCTGTTATTGTGACTTAACTGGGACTACCCTGTTACACTGTTCCCAATTCTTTAATTCATCTTAATTCACAGTCAAACACTTGTTCCTGTGATGTTTTTGCACTTTTATGAGCTCACTGTAAGTTGAGCTTGGGCATGAGTATGAATCTGCTGATATAACAGTCTCCACTCTTCTGGTTTCAGGCTTTCCACAAGGTTTTATTTTTAATAAATATATCGATACTACCCATACAACATATACACATACATGTGTAAGAGCAACAGTCAGAACATAATGTAGGAATTTGTGCACTCAAATATCTTTATGATGTTATGGGGAATTGTGAATTATTATTGTGTACAACTCCAACATGAAATTATTTCTCCAGTGACATAACTCATATTAGAGTATGTGTAATAACAGGGAAACAGTCCTCCTTGTTGGGCACACAAGAGAAGTCTATTAGAATTATGATTGTTATTAATCGGAATTATGATTTTGCAAGGGTATAGGTCTAGGGTAAAGTTAAGTGACTGATATGCAAGCACAAGAAAACAAATAAGTTCACCTTAGTTAAACACACATTTATTACTAATACTACAGCTACAAGTACTAAACACTACAACACACTATAAATAAGACACAAAAGGGAAACTGGTACACAAGGCTATTGTTGGTGAAAGTTCAAAATGCATGATGCTGAGTTATCTATTGTGTAGCTGGAAGGAGAAACCTGATGAACAGATGAAGTGACTGTTACCTGAGAAGCAGCAAGTCAAATCAACGGCACCACAGCTTAGTTCCAAATTGCCAATTGAAATTATCAGTCAAGAAAGCGCCAGGGTTTAAGCAAGCTGATGGAGGTTTTGTATGAATACTTGCTTGTTCCCTGGTGTAGCTTCTGGTGTCCAGTCCGTACTTGAAAAGTTCCCATTGGGAGAGAGCTCCTGGTTTTTGCTCTCATGCTCTCCTAGGCTTGACCCTCCACTCATGACTCCAGATTCAAGAGATGCTCTGAGTCACATCTTCAGACCAGCAAACTGCAAGCTTTCCAACGGCATGGCGTGAAGCAAGAAGAACCAGCAAGCAGCATCAAGCAGCCCAAAAGAGCCGCCTAAAACAGCTGCCTGAAAGCAGCAAAAGAATAAGTGCAAAACACACAGAGTCTCATAAGACACTGTTTTAAAGTTTCAGTCTACCCACCCAGAAGGTGCATTCTAGCCAATCCCAGGGGTTGCTGAGATCTGGGGGAGCAAAGTCAGTCTTCCCCTGTTCATGGACAGGCAGGTACAGATCCTAAATATGGTTACTCCAATAATCAACACATTTATGACTTAACAATTACATGATTCCTAGTTTTGTACTTTGATAGTAGCTTTAGCATTCTGACAGTGAAACAAGCAGAATGGGATGGGGTAATATTAATGGGACATGTCCTGGCTTAAAGGCAATGTAATAAAAGTCAAACTAAAGTATGTTGTAACAACACTTACTATGACATACACACACATACTAACATACAACAACAATTTAACTTACACAAGGTCTAAAACTACATTTGTAAGTCCATGGGTTTTACTGTCTTGTGCCTTATGCTGGTTTACTCAGTGATCAGCTCTTGGGTTGGTCACTCAAGTCCTGAAATTTAAAATCCATCGTGGCGTTAAAGTTTGGTGCCACTTTGTCCGTGTGTGACAGGCTCTTAAGTGGAGGTTGTTTATCAAAACGGGGTGTGAATTGGTCGTCCGATCTTTCTGGCTCTTGTAGCTTGAAAGATCAAAGATGGTTTGGGTCAGTGGTCTGGTTTGGTGACTCTGCAGGAGATGGGGGTTCCTTATCTGATCCTTTTGTTTGCAGGAGGTTGTTTAGATGGTCTGGTTCTGACTCTCACTTTGTGGGCCAGCATTCCTTGAGTGTTGAATAAAGCACTGGTCGTGCTGTCTGCCTTCGAAACATGCAGGGACATTATCCTGCATACAAAACAGGAAACAGAACAGAACAACAGAAAACAGAGGAAATACAGCAAAGTCAAATGAACAAACAAAACAGAAGGATATACAATCACATATGTAGTGTCATATGATATTATTAATGACACGGCACTGCACGAGTCACCACCCGGAAACCGAGACCAAGAACCAAACAAGGTAGTCTCATAAAGAGTTCATCTGGGGCGGCTGTGGCTCAGGAGGTAGAGCAGGTCGTCCTCTAATCGGAAGATTGGTGGTTCGATTCCCGGCTCTTCCTGTCCATGTCGATGTGTCCTTTGGCAAGACACTTAACCCCAAATTGCTCCATCAGTGTGTGAATGCTTAGTTTCCTCTGATGGGCAGGTTGGGACCTTGCATGGTATCCCCTGTACCCATTCAGCGTATGAATATGGGTGAATGTGATTCATAGTGTGAATGCGCTTTGAGTAGTCTGAAGACTAGAAAAGCGCTATACAAGTATGGTCCATCTGGAATATCAATATCTGAAGGATATCAACGTTCACAGATAAACAAAGAAGGGTGAAGTTGAGCTCTGACTCCTTCAATCAACCACCTTTTAACAATGGGAGCATCCCAAGTCTCTTAAATTGCATTCACGTTTCCCTCACTTGCGTCTTTTCCTTGCGTCTTAGTCCGGCCCACCGTGGATGCGAGGAGAAACGCAAGGAAACCAAGCGAGGAGAGAGGAAACAAGGAAATTTGTTTTAAGAGACATGAGACGTGCTTTCCTCTGAAGCGTCATGTGAAGCGACGTCCGTTTCAGATGACGGCGACAGCTGATCACAGCTGGATCAGCTGTCAGTCGGCTTTAACAGCTGTAGAGACTTTTGCAGGAGTTTGTGTCTGCACACATGTGGACTGTGTTAATACTAATAAAAGTTCACAGTTATCACCACTAGAACAGCTGTTTCCTCTCTGCAGCCTGTTTTCTGTTTAACAAACACCTGAATAACAACCTGCATTCTGCATTTATACTGAGTCCTGCTCAGAGGCTCAGGGAACATTTCTACTGGCATGCGTTTGTACTATTTATTGATTATCTGCATCTGTATCTTTTGATAATCCTGAATATAATCAGGGTGTCATTTGAACACTGGAAAATATGTATTTGGCTAAATGATTCAGGGAAAATGGAAATTATGAAATTCATCATTCATCATCAAACCCGACGCTCAGGAATTTTTAGCCTCACACGTGACCTAATGGAAATAACAATAAATTATGTGAAATATAGATGTGTTTAGCTGTTATAATGGATCACATCAAAGTCAGGAAGAGTCTGTCTGTCAGCCAGAAACAGTTTAATGGAGGAAATAACATCATGAAAAAAAAAAATCTCTAATAAATGATGTTGTTTATGGTTCTTTTGTTGATCAGACCGATAATTAACTGATTTTTTCAACTATGTGATGAATAAGAAAACAAATAAAACATGAAACTTGGGAGTGAAACATTTAAATTTAATCTGTTATCTGTCTCCACTTCGGTATGAAACTGCAGTGATGTATCAGATCACTTCGATCAACTGGAGTGTCCAATCAATAACTGATATCCAATAAGGGGGCGTGTCGGCCGGTAAAAGACTTCCGTGAAGTCTGCTCTCATGTTTCCTCGCTCATCACTCCTCAGAGATCCCTCCTCGATCCTCGATCCTCACTCCTCGGAGCAGAATGAGAGACTTGGGACGCCTGTCAAAATGGCGTGTCAGGAACAACTTCCGGTTCAGGCGAGGATCGAGGAGCGAGGAGACATGAAATAAGAGACTTGAGATGTACCCAGAGTGTGTAAGAAGAGGACAGAAAAAGGTGTGTATGCCAAGATGGCGACTTGGCCTGACGTGATGACGTCAGCGGTCTGCGACGCGTGGCTATGGGAGGAAGTCACATCACGCCACACGAGAACTGGATAGCGGAAAAATGGCAGTGTTTTGGTTAACACTAGCATGATGGTGCCGCCTGGTGGTCGGCGTCTTACAGTCACCCAATTCCATAAAAATAAACGTGTCTGATGGTGGATAAGGAAGGACAAGTCGTGCTCTGTCCAACGTTATCTGACTATCAGATGTGCCAACGAGGTGTCAGTGCGTGTATATGTGTGTGCGTGTGTGTGTGCATGTTAGTCGCGAGAGAAAAGGGAAGGAGAGAAAGCGATCGTGAGGAGCAAGAAGTGGTTCCTTTGTCCACAGAGAGCGTGTGTACAGACGGCCGTCTGTGCCAAGCACAATAACTTCAGTTTTATCCGAGTTTAGCAGCAGAAAATTGCAGGTCATCCAGGTCTTTATATCTTTAAGGCACACTTTGAGTCTAGTTAACGGATTGGATTAATCTGGCTTCATTGATAAATATATTTGGGTATCATCTGCATAACAATGGAAATTTATGGAGTGTTTTCGAATAATATTCCCTGAAGAAAGCATATATAAAGTGAATAGTGTAGGTCCCAGAACAGAACCTTGAGGAACTCCGTGTCTAACTTTTGTTTTTATGGAGGATTCATCATTAACATGAACAAACTGAAATCGATCTGATAAATAGGATTTAAACCAGCATAATGCAGAACCTTTAATGCCAATCAAATGTTCCAGTCTCTGTAACAGGATTTGATGGTCAACAGTGTCAAATGCGGCACTAAGGTCTAACAAGACAAGCACAGAGACAAGTCCTTTGTCTGATGCAGTCAGGAGGTCGTTTGTGACTTTAACCAGTGCTGTCTCTGTGCTATGATGCGCTCTAAATCCAGACTGAAAAGTCTCAAATAAGTTATTGTTATCTAGAAAATCACATAACTGATTAGCGACTGCTTTCTCAAGAATCTTAGACAGAAAAGGAAGGTTAGATATGGGTCTATAATTGGCTAAGACGTCTGAATCGAGAGTAGGCTTCTTAAGGAGGGGTTTAATTACAGCTACTTTAAAGGACTGCGGTACATAGCCAGTTATCAAAGACATATTGATTATATTTAGTAAGGAGGTGCTAATTAAGGGTACGACATCCTTAAAGAGTTTAGTTGGGATGGGATCTAAAAGACAATTCGAAGGTTTTGATGAAGAGATCATAGAAGTTAATTCAGGAAGGTCAATCTGAGAGAAACAGTCCAAGTTTAAATCAGGTTTTGTGGCTGTTTCTAGGGAACTTGATAAATCTGAGCCTGTTGAGAGGAGAGACTGTTGAATTTTATTTCTAATTGTTAGAATTTTATCATCAAAAAAGCTCATGAAATCGTTACTACTGAGAGCCCTTGGAATACTTGGATCAACAGAGTTATGACTCTTTGTCAGCCTGGCCAAGGTGCTGAAAAGAAACCTAGGGCTGTTTTTATTTTCCTCAATTAATGCGGAGTAATAGGCAGCTCTGGCATTACAGAGGGCCTTCTTATAAGTTTTAAGGTTTTCAAGCCAGACTATGCGAGATTCTTCTAATTTAGTGGAACGCCAAATCCTTTCAGATTTACGAGATAGTTGCTTTAATTTGTGGGTTTCAGAGTTATACCACGGAGCTAACCTCTAATTATCTTTCTTTTTAAAGGAGCAATGGAGTTGAGCGTTTGCTGTAGAGCACCTGCAGCATTATCAACAAAATTATCAATTTAGGAAGGACTAAAATTATCATAAGAATCCTCTGCGGTATTGATAAAAGGAATTGAATTCAGCGCTAATGGAAATGTTTCCTTAAATTTAGCTACAGCACTATCAGTAAGACATCTAGTGAAAACATTTTTGTCTAATGGTGTGTAATATACCAATAAAAATTCAAAAGTTATCAAATGGTGGTCTGATAGAATGCTATTTTGAGGAAATTAAATGTTCAATTTCTATGCCATAAGTCAGCACAAGATCAAGGATGTGATTATGACAGTGAGTGGGTTTATTTACACACTGAGAGAAGCCAATTGAGTCTAATAATGAAATAAAGGCAGTACAGAGACTATCGTTGTCGACGTCCACATGAATGTTAAAGTCACCTGCTATAATTTCTTTATCTGTACTGAGGACTAAGTTTGATAAAAACTCTGAGAATTCAGATAAGAATTCAGAGTACGGGCCAGGAGGACGGTACACTATAACAAATAGAACTGGCTGTACAGTTTTATTTATTACATTTCCCATTATCATTAAAGGAGACAGAGGAGTAACTAAACATCAGACACACTGAGCAAGAAGAGCAGGAGAGCGAGAAGCCATCACTAACTGTTTAGATTAAGGGTTAGCTGGTAATGCTAGTGCTAGCTACTGAGCTCAAATAACTAACCGCTGTGCGAATAGCAGGAAAAAGTTGCTAAGAGAAAAACACAATGAGAGTGCTTATGTAGGACTAACGAAAAATCACAAAATTCATAAATATGGTAGATGTTAATCCACGATAATATAGTAACACAAGCAAATTGCGAGCAGCAACAACGCTATCAGTAACTCAGTCGGCAACGGGAAATGACGGAGTACGCTTACTGTAGCACGTCAGCACACACATTAACATATTTAGTAGAGGTGAACTGAAAGGCATATGCATCTTCATGAATATAGGACCACTGGCGCCGGAAGTAGGGGGGCCAAGGGGCCATTGGCCCCCCCACTTTTCCCTCCTCTCATTCTTTTTAAATCGTATCACTGTCCCCTCAAATGCGCCAATATTGCAACACTTAGGGTAAAATGACGTTCCGATCATTCCCCTCAAACGCCCCAATATTGCAACACTTACAGTAAAAAGATATTTCAATCATTCCCGCCTATACATTCATGAATGAAGCAGACAAACATAAAGCAGGAAGAATATTTACATTGTAATCCAATCAAAGAGGACAAAATCAAATGTATACAGTGTACATTGCAACCAATAAAATTGTTTCAATGCTGTGACGTGTTTTAGCCTGTACTTTGTTTACAGTAAATCTGTTTGAACTGCAGTGCTAGCTAACCTTAACTTAATATTGCATATATATTGCATTCTTCTGTAAACATGTCAAAAGAGCCGGTGCATAAGAAAGGAAAATACAGTCAAACAAAACTGAACTTCAACGTTTCATCTCTGATCTCCACAACTCCGTTGGAGCCTGGCCCTTCAACCTCAGAACCAGCGCAGCGGCAGCCAGAAGATTCCCAAAGCAGCAGTTCTGTGCCTGCTGACACTGTTGAAGCCACCGGCATTGAACCCAAACAGGCTGGTGCTGGCTCCGTTTGCGTGGAGAGTTGTTGTCGGGACATAGAGACAGGTACAGCTGCACAGCTAATTATAGACAAAAAGGAAACCGCTAGATCATTTGGCCAAAGAGAAAGATACTTTAATGCAGAATGGTACAATAGAGAATGGCTAATTCTCTGTAAAACCAGGAAGCGAGCTTTCTGTGAAATATGCCGTTTTGCTGCTGTCAAACAGCTCATAACTTTCTCAAAATGTGGAGATGACGGCTTTATAAAATCAGGCATAAGGCCCAAGCCTCCTAGACAGCCATGAAAAGTCTCACTTTCACAAAGAGTGTGTCCAAAAAAAGTGCGCTTACTTCAGTCAGGCACCAGTCAATATTCAGCTTGTCAAACAAGAGCGCATTGAGCAGGAGAAAAGAAGGGATGGGATGATGGAGCAACTGCGCTGTCTGCAGTTTCTAACCCGACAGGGTCTGGCGATCAGAGGACATACAGATAAGGAGAGCAATTTTCGAAAGCTAGTCGAACTTGTAGCTGAGAAAAACCCCACGCTGAAAAGCTTTATGCTCACCGGGAAATATGCATCACATGAGACAATCAATGAACTTATACATGAGATGTATCGGGAGTCTCTCACCACTCTCTTAACTGAAATAAAAAGCCAGGCAAAACACTATGCCATCACTGTGGATGAAACCCGTCTGAACGACGCCTAAATCACCTCCTCTTCCTCCACATCCACAAAGATTTGACCGATGGCCTGGACCTCCAAAAAGTGCTCCGCAGTTTCTGCTTTGCCAGTGAGCGAAGGGAGGCTTACTTCGGCAAAGTCTGAGGGGAAGAAAGATTAACTTTGTCAGGCCTACTTAACAGTTCGTGTCGGTGATATGCCTCAGTTCAGTGGCACTTTTACAGATGCCGTTAGGCTACTTTTTCCCTAAAATATTGTGTCATTAATTAATGTAATTTCCATGTTTCATGCTAGTACACTGTTAGCTTGTTTTTTCAAAGATAAAGTTTGTTGTTAAACACGTTACCTGAATCTTTTTCTTTCTTCGCCATCACCTTGACGATGTGCTGCTGCAACTTTATTCCACAAATTCGTGGATGGGCATTAAATTTCTTCAGGTGGACAGCGACACAGCAGCGCTGTGTCTCGGGGCTGTCTGCGGTGCTGAAATGGACAATGGTGGCGGGCAACTGAAAAAAAAAAATCATTCCTCTCTCTCTTTAGAAATATTATACTGCCACCCTGTGGTGCAAACACGCTATACGCCGTTTTCATATATGAACTCCGAAAACACCCGGAGTATTTCTGGAGTTGCCCTTTCACACATGTAGCACACAGCAGGAGATTCCACGTCAGACGCTTCTCACCTGCTGGAAATACTCCGTTGGGTTTAGACGAGGGAAGCAGGAGGCAGGACATCACTCAGAAAGTATGTTGCGGATGTAATTCAGCGTTTTAACCTCTTCATCAGATGTAAATCAGCTTTTATTTTACGAGAATCCCAGGACGTTTTTTCTGATTCTCTCCCATTAGCGCGACCTTTACAGCGGAGCGTCCAATCAAAACAGTAGCCTACAGCTTAGCCAGCCTGCTGAGTTTCTCCAGTGATAGTAACGTGTTAAATAGCAGCTGTAGATGAGAGGGGAGTTGGCTGCTAGAAGTCAAAGACATCATTTATAATTTTATGTTCTGCTTGTTCAACCGTTGTTTGAGAAATTGCTCGTTACTGCCGGATTTTATTGTACTTATAGCAGCGAGCAGTTGTAGCCCACTCGCTCGCTGTGTTTACACATGGGCTCAATTACACACACTTTGTACTACAGAACTGGCAGGGTAAAGTCCATTTAATGGCAAGTCAGACTGATTGGGACATCTGCATTCACACATACAGCTCTTCCGGCTAATGTCCGTAAAAATTCAGGGTTGCAGACAGTGCATCTATCAAGCGCAACACATACACACACACACACACACACTTTTTGCCCCCCCCCACTTCTGAAATGAATCCGGCGCCGCTGTATAGGACATAGCATGAACGAGTTAAATATGACTTCCTATGTCCACTGTGTGGCGTTAGAGAGCACCCACACTTATGTCATGTTGCTGCATATCATGTGTAGACCACACTGTGACGGGGCGACGGTAACGCCGCTCCGTCATTTCATAACTGGCATGCGTTTCTCTCTCTCTCTCGGCCAGAGAGAGAGCGCGGTGCCGGGAGCGCACAGCGCGCCAC
Organism: Euthynnus affinis; assembly: GCA_029490765.1. Classification (NCBI taxonomy): domain Eukaryota; kingdom Metazoa; phylum Chordata; class Actinopteri; order Scombriformes; family Scombridae; genus Euthynnus; species Euthynnus affinis. The sequence continues at coordinate 32,759,711 of CM055846.1, forward strand.
AACTCCACTCATCCTGCGGAGCCATGCTCCAAATAAACTGTTGCGTGCAGGCCCGCACTTGTGTCCCGCGGTCCTGCACTACCACAAACTTTACTACTACCCCACTGCCCGGACTTTTTCTTCTCGCTACGCGTTTGAGGGTGCACACTCAGCGCTGACGCGACACACACACCCATACACACTCACCTGTTGCTGCCGCTCACCACCAAACTGAGGCACTTCCGGGTCACCTCCTAAATAGTGCTCGGGGGCACATCAAAGAGGAGCATGTGACCACGGATGCAACCATAAATATGTACTTGACATAACATTGACTGGTATGTTGTGATTTCTTGTTGTTTGGGGGTATTTGGCCATAGCTGTATGGAGGGCGATTAGTGCCAGGTGACACTATGTGAAGAATGTCATTCATTGCCATTTTTGGGGGTTTTGATCCTAAAATTGATCCTTCGTTACCCTAATGGGGTAATTGGTTTGCCTGGGGGAGGAGCTAAGGGTATAAAAGGCCAGCTCTGCTCATTCAAGGTGTTGGGTTGTTGGAGAGAGTTGTTTGGATGAGAGAGCTGGTTATAGAAAATACATTGGAGGTATTGAGCTGCCGATTTGCGCCTTGTAAATATTTTTCCCTTTTTTCCTTTTGCTTGTTTTTTTCCCCCCACACTGTAAATACTTTTGTCACTTGGTTCTGGAACTTTGTGGGAATAAAAAAACCCACACTGAAGTTTTGTCGTCTGCGCCATCATTTGTCCCGGTTCAAAAGTGAACCCACGACACACACCTTGTAAATTCTGTGTTAATCAGATGATGTTTGTCATCAGCCTGACTTCCTGTTGTCAGTAGGTGGTGCTACAACCATGACTCAGTATTGACATGTAAATGTGTGTTTTATGAACCATGAGAAATTTGGTGCTGATTGGACAATGTATATTCAAGTAACAACAACTTCCCACTTCACAATATGGAATACACGTCTTAAGACCGAGACTCTTGTCAAACGAGCGAAACATGGAGTTGAGTTGCATCGAAATTCACTGTGTCGCTATGGCAATGGAGTTCAATGACTCACAATCTTCACAATATAACATGATCAAGGTCTTAAGGCTTTCTGTGGATCAGTTCAACCTGCTTGGTATAAGTACAGCACCTGTAGCTTCCTGTTACCAGGTGGTGCTATGACTATGACTCAGTATTCACACATAGATGTGTTCAGGTTGGGACTCTTATTGAGGGAGGAGCTTGTTGCGAATGGCAAAATCTGCACAAAATTGCAAATTTAATTGAAAATGGCCATCTTCTTGTTGGATTTAAGGCATGGCTCCAAGAGGATTTTTTGTGTGTCTGGACATGACACATGTGCCTACCAACTTTATTCATGTGCATCAATTTTGAAGGAGGGGCTTCAAATTTGAAATTTTCTAGGGGGTTCCCTTGAGCCATTTTATTACATTCATGACCCATAAATTATTAAAATTTTCACAACTGCTGACATATGTGCAATGTTCCGTAAGTTATCAAGCACATTTACTCCCTAAAAATGTGTTTGCTTTGGAATACTACTACTACTAACAATAATAATAATAATAATAATAATAATAATAATAATAATAATAATAATATAATAATGATAATAATAGAGAATAACAATTCTTTCAACTACAAGAGGGCCTTTGCATCGTTTGGTGCATTATTCTCAATATTCATTTATTGATTCATTCAAATTATTTGTTTTTAGAATTTATTTATTTATTACAATGTGTGTTTATTTCAACATTTATCTGCATGCATTATGCATTTGTTAAGCAACAGGACGTTTTGGTCCTCCACAGTCAATGCAGTGATGTTGAGCTGTTTATTTTTGTAAAGCTTTTTGCAGCACATAAATGCACCATGAACAAGAGAAGGCATTCAAATGTCAGTTATTTCCACTGCATTACTACAATATGCAATGATAAGGTAACATAGACAGGTAAATCAAACAAGACATTTAATGTAATAGCCCAAACAAACATCAAGTCTGGAAAGTAGATTTCCACAGTGTATTGAAATGTACGGAGGCCCTCTGGTGGCATGTTGGGGAAAAAAAAAATGCGCGGCCGCAAGATATTAACTCGTGCCCACTCTTTAATATCTCGTGCCACCGCATTATGTATCTTGCGGCAACAAGTTAATATTTCGTGGCCATGAGATAATTATCATTGTCATTTCCACGAAGAAAGCGTTGATTGTTCCGTAGTAGTAGTATAATGGAAAACTGAGTTGATTTCATTTTATTTCCACACTGGAATGAACTAAAATGACAAACTTAAAGCACTTGCAGTGAGATATGGAGTGTTACTCAGCAAGAGACACCCCATCAGTGTTCAGTTCATAGTTCAGAGATGTCTACATTCCAGTGTTGACCTCAGGCACATACATGTGGGTGCTATTTGATGTTACCAACCAACTACCAAAACTACCCAGATCTCCATAATGACTTTAATCTTGTGCTGAGAAGCTCCATCTGGGTTATGGACATAATCTAAGTTAAAGAAAGCAAACTAAGGCAGGTTTAATTATGCAAAAAGAGTTATTGTTAGCATATTAATGTTATCTGTTATCAAGTTTCACAAATTGTGTTGTACTATGTAAATTGTAAAATGAAATCAACTCAAAGTTTTCCATTATAACACTACTACTACGGAACATTCAACGCTTTCTTCGTGGAAATGACAATGATAATTATCTTGTGGCCACGAAACATTAACTCATGGCCACGAGATACATAATGCGTGGGAACAAGAAAATAATGCGTGGCCACGCATTGTGTATCTCGTGGCCACGCATTAGTATATCGTTCCCATGACACACATAATGTGTGGGCACGAGATATTAAAGAATGGGCACGAGTTAATATCTCGTGGCCAGGCATTATTTTTTTCCCAACATGTCACCAGAGGGGCTCCATAGAAATGAATGGAAAGCACACTCAAACTGTAACTACAAGGTTGTATATTCAAAGGCTATTGAACTCTTATTGTTGGTTATACCTGGTGTGTACTCCTCTTGTGCTGTCTATGTTTTCTAGGCCCATCTCTCCTTTAACAGAGAAGCCTTTGCTAACAGATAGCAAAGAAAAGAGCTGTGAAACTTTCATCCCTGCTATCAGCTATAACTACTGCTGTGTCCAATTTCACCTGCTCTGTTTCCCTGCTGCCCCCATTCAGAGATATGTGCTGTTGCTCTTCAGATGTGTGCAGTAAACAGTAGGAGGATGGAGGCAAAGGAAGACAACCATAAAAACCCATTTGTTGAGGGGTTTTTTGAACCACTGAAAGAAGGTGAAAGCATCACCTTGTTCTGTTATGTTGCGTGTATGAAGAAGCACAGCAGTGTAACAAGCCTGTAAAGAAGTTCTCTGTAGCTGTTTAGAAACCAAGCTTTGTAAGCTCTGTGTAAACTGTGTCTTCTAAAGCTTTGTGCTTTCAAGGCAAACATCATGAAAGATATTTCTCTCCTCTCCTTTCTCTCCTGTAAACTACCCAGAAACATTTTAAGGATCAGGATTACGGGATTTTTCACAGCTTAATACACCAAAGCAAGACCAATCAAGATCCACAAAATCGCAAAGCTACATCATGCTCACATCCACAAACGTGCATGCACATGCACACACACACACACACACACACACACAATGTATTCAAGTGGTAAATTCACAAGTGTGGGGTTTGGAAGCTGGAGTGGTAAATGAGCGTAAAAGGCACTTGTCTTTGATAGCTGGTGCCTGGGTTCACATCCTGCCTTATTGTGGAAATCAGTATTTTAAAAGTTATCAGTGATCATGATCTTTCCGTAACCTCAACCAGGTGGTTTTAATAGCGTAAACTTAAAATAAGGCTGGTATAATTTTCTTATTGTTAGCAAATCCCATGAAAAAAAAAGAACAGTGTCTGGGCTCTGACTTGGTCAGTCCCTGCAGGGCACACATAAGCCTGACCAGAGGGTGTGAGTAATGCTAACATTTTTTCTCAACCAGGAGGTAGTTTTACTGCAGTAACATTAGGAGTGACAGGTCGCTAGCCACTAGGTGGCTTGTTTCAGCTACCAAGCTTCATTTGGCCTGCCTCAGCTCCACCATTTTGGATTAGGATTAGTTAAGTGGAGTCTAGCACTGCTGAGATGGTGGTTGTCAGAGAGGCCCACTTTGAGCTTTCAAACCGTTCTTCAGAAACCAACGGGTGATGTCACGGTATCAAGGAGAAGCCCCGCCAGGCCAAAAAAAATGGACGTGACGTGATGTGAGTGAACCTCTGTGTCGTTGCCTGGGAAACGAGCATAACTCTGTTAAATTATACGGGATTGTGTTGTATGTTTGCGTAGCAAGTTGGACACAGAGAAAGTGGCGGTGGATTCAAGTGGAGCAGAGGAAAAGGTTAGCGGTAAGTTGTCAGTCTGGCAGTAAATGTACAGCACAGACTACAGTGTGTCAGTTAAATGATGAAAAGTCACGTCTGTTGTTTCTCCAAGTGCGGAAAAAGTGAAGGGAGTTAGCTCAAAAGTTAGCAACGCTGGGTTAGCATCATTGCTAGATGCAAAACAGAGAAATATAGAACAGAGAAATGTGTGGCTGCTGAGTTCAATGTGCACTCACCCCGCATGTGACTAATCGATTAGTCAAAGATTATGGACAATTTTAGTTGACCAAGACTTTCTTTGGTTGACTACAGCCCTAATAATCTTGTATATAGATTTAAAGGCTATAAAACAAGTAGAAACAAGTATAGAAACAAGTATAGCACTAATCTTACTTTCAAATTTTGTGATTCGATCTTGTTTTAACAATTCTAGTAACTGGAAATCCTGACTTATTTTAAGAAATATTATCAAGTGAGGTGGCAGCCAAATTATGTTTGTTTCAAACACAAGAAATAGCATATCCAAAATGCATTTTTGCGCTGTGTCTGATGGATTTCTCTGATATTTTGTACAGACATTCTCGGTCCCCACAGGATTAGACTAGACTTAGGTGGCTTTGGTGATCCCAACTCCCCTGACAAATCCTGACTCCTCTAGGATTTGTAGTAAAGGTTTCTGTGGTGTGCACCTTATTGTGTGTTCATAGTGAAGATGCAGTACTTGTATGGGCTGGTACTGACCCTGTTCTCCTGTGCATAGCCATGTGGAAGGCTTTTCATAGGCTTCTTTTAATCTTGCTCATATCAGGACTTCAAAGAACCAGGGAAGCTGAGGGCTGAGTCTACTTCAGACAACCAGTTCACCTTAACGGGGCAGAAAGCACAGATCAGCCTTCTGTGTTTCCTTCCCCAGCTCAGAAACTGTCTCTTGTTTGAGCATGCCTCACAGAGCTACTGATAGAGGCACTGAAGCATACTAAGTCTGGACTCTCTGAGACTTTCAAGCATGAAACTGGATTATTAGCATCTTGGCACTGTGTGTACACACTGGCTTTTTGGCCATATCAGCACTGGAGCAGAGAGGTTAACAATTCAACTAGGGAGACAGGCTGAGAACCAATGAAGCATCCATACCTCCCCCATTCACTGAGTCCGTCTATTTGTCCACATATCCAACCATCTGCCTATGCATTGCTCCATGTCGCTGCTTCACCTCCTCCATCTGCTCAACGTCATCAGCATGTCTGCATTCATTCACTGGGCCTAATTTTTCTTTTCATCAAGGCTTCCAAAGTTTTATTTTGTGTGCTAGGACAGGAGGACGTGTAGAACAACAGACCCATAATTATCCAAACATTTCTTTCAAGTTATTAAATGTGTAGAAGAGCAGTTTCACAATGCTCTGTTTCTGACAGTTGAATATCACCAAAATCCACATGACACATCTTGTGAAAACCTGCCCTGCAGATGGGTCAAATTGTGTCATGGGGGTATAGTTATTGATGCTGTTGCAAATTACTGTCAGTGGCGCAATTTTTTTCAAAGTAGCCTCTCTGAATGGGAAAGCCTTAAAATACCAAGTCCATGAGGCCAAACACAGTTTTAGCTGTTGCTGCTTTTCTTCTTTTTAGAGCAAAACTTGGTGTGGACCCTCAGTAAATAAGATAAATTTGTCTGTCTAGCTCTTTAAAAGGGGTCATAAATCCATAGTTAATATCCCCTGGGTTGTCTTTTAGGGTTTCTACTAATGCCTATTTAATTATTGATTAATCTGATGATTTAAAAAAATAAAGTGAAAAGTCACAGGGTCCAAATTATGTGTTTCTCTCATGTACTGGCATTACATTCAATTCAAAATTGTAAGCATCTTTCTTTGAAATAGAAAGTGATAGAAAAATTCAGAGGATAATTTAAACAACACATGCTGAAAGACAAAATAAAGACTCAACAAAGACTCTTAAAACCATCTGAATGAAAAAATATTCCATCTGCTGCACAATAAAGATTTTTAACCTGATTCCTATCCATGTAGCCAGAATTGAAGAAATATTAACACATTATTTTATGTAAAACATAAAAAGTAACATCAATATAGACAACTGTAACAGATAAAGTTTTTTTTTTAATTTCATGTATATTAAGCAATATACTTGAAATACATGTAAATTCCAGTTGGCATCTTTGTTAGGATTAGGAAACAAAGACGCAACTTCAGGAATGGGTTAAAAATGGTTTTATTTTGCAGCAGACCGAATGGTTGAGGTTTCTGGAAATACAGTAAGTGTTATTTAATGATCTTCTGGGTTTTTCAAACTTCACCAGGTGTTCAACTTCAGTGAAACAGGTGCTTACTACTGTAACTTGAGTATATGTTAATACATGATGGACAAACTGGAGCTGGATTTGTGCCTCCTCACATTCATATGGAGTCCAAAGGAGGACATGAGCAAAATATTTTATCCATATCCTATCTGTGAGCAACAGATAGGCTCTAATACAAAATACATTTACCACTTTAAACATATAAAGAAGTTGATTTCAGTTGTGTAAAGTTTCTCATAAAAAGACAAAAATATTTAGAATATATTTCTACAAAACCATAGAATAAACAAGGCATAATTATGGATTATGTTCAACAACTGTTCTGATCAGTTATGACCTGCACTCTGAGTGAATCTGATTCTGGACAAGGGACAATGATATGACTGTGACTGAGATTGAAACTGATCAGTTTTTATAATGTATTATTATTATGATCGTATTATTATGATTATTTTACAGTTTCATGATTTTATTATATATGTTATCTCTATTTACTCGTATGACTTTTTTATGATGTCTTGTTTATTCATTCAGTTTTGAACACTGGACCTTCATGTGTGACCAAAACATTCTGTACAATTTTTTTGTTTTATTTAATTCCTTTTTGTTTTTGACTTGATAAATAAAGTGACTTCTGTGTTTGTATAATGTTCCTGATAAGTAGTAGTAGTAGTAGTTCAGCTCAGTCAATATTAGCTCATCTGTTCTTCAGACAAGTCATTTCATTGTATTGTGTTTTATATTATTCATTTAGCCTCACACTCAGTATATAAGTCCCATCATTTCCTTGTCTTTCCTTCTGCCTGTAATGTTTCAAACTTTACTTGTCTGTTTTTGTCTCAAATAAGACCATTTCTTTGCATGTTAACGTTCATTTTCTCCACAGGGATCCTTAAGGTTTATCTTTCATCACCACTGAACTATTTATCTCATTCCATAGAGCTCTACTGCCCCCTCCAGGTGCTGTGAACTCTGTACTGTGCTGTAATGTGGATGTATAGGAGCCTAGATCTCTATAGCTTTCTGCTTCAGTATGAAAGAGAAGGGGAGGTAGCAGTTCTCCCAACATCCCTCTGTGTCACTATGCCACATTAAGGCTGTTCTTTCTGCTTCTCTTCCGCTCTCTCTCTTTATGTCATGTGCAGTTAATACTGACATTAATTCAAAAGAATTACTAAAATCCATTTCACCAATATGTATTTTAACGGACAGACAATGAATGACATTCATCTCCTGTACAGACAGACTGTATAGACAGTAATTCTGTGCAAACTGATGTTGCAAAGTATCCCACAAGGTATGGAAGTTCATTAATGCCCAAACTACGGACAGTGGAAATTGAAAAAGGACAGAATGTGAATATAATCAGTGTTTTGAGTCATAAGAAACTTTATCACTAGATATGAGTTACCAATAGGTGTTCATTCACCTGCTATCTGTTGCATGAAAAATCTGAGATCAGAGGAAAGTATAGAATTTGAACTCAAACTAAATTCCGCTGGATCTAACCAGACTACCTCTCATTAGTCAACATCTCTCAGTGGTCCATTAGCTTTCTTACTTGTTCATAGGAATGTGAGAAATATAAATCTCCCTGCCAGATATGGATGTATGTAAAACAGTAAGAACAGATTTTTACACAACCATTGCATAATTGTAATTTGTTTGTTTGTTTTAAAACAATCCAACAAAAAGAAAACTGTTTATAAAAAGTTCAGGGTCTATGAAAATGATCTAACTAACTAACCTCACTGAACACAAAGTGGGACATATATAGTCGCAGGGACAAACACTACCAACACTACAACAATGCAGCTCTCAGTTGTCTGTCAGTTTTAATATTTCAGCAAATCAAATCAACAAACACAACTAAAGACAGAAAAACCTAATATATTATAAGGAAATCTCTGAACTGGAAATCACAATAACCTCCATGATGCGGTGGGCACTCGGTACAGTCTGATTGGATACTTTGTATTTAAGAACTCTGCTTCTGGGGCCACATCTTCTCTCTGTCCTTCCAACAGTGATACCCTCAGCACTGGTAAACTTAAAAGAAATAAGAATGAGAACAATTTAAGACAAATCTAATTAAGTGTTGACTGTACAAATCAGTGTTACAAATAGAGCTAATGTACTGTCAAAAATCCTAAATAAACTATGATTGTGATGTATCAAACTAAAGCTATGTTGTCATGATTGTTGTGGATATTTTTTATATATATATTTTTACTTTTTCATTTTTACAAAAATACAGGCACCTCAGTACAGCACAGATGGTGCTGTAAAAAACAAACAAACAAACAACAACAACCAAAAAAACATGGCTTAATGTTTATCTTATATTGCCCTGAGAACCACTTAAATATGTCACTCCAGAAGTTTTCTAAAACTGGGCAGTACCAGAACAGATGTGAGAGTGAGCCCTCTGCCCTGCCAGACCTATCACACATGGGAGACACTGATTCAAAGATTCTGTGAAGTATAATTTTGGAATAATTCAGTCTGTGAATGACCTTAAATTGAATCAACCGATATCTAGAGTTTATAGAACACTCCTGCATCCTGGAGAGACCCTCCTCCCATAATTCTTCTGACAGTGGGACTCCCAGAACTTCTGTCCATGCCTCCCTGAGATGGTTTGTGCTCACCAGCTTTCAAAAGAAGTGATAAGGCGAGAAATCAAATGTTTGCAGTTTGGTTGTGAAAGAAGTGAATCGTAAAAATTATAATTACATGGTTTTATTGGTAAGCCAGGAATGTGTTCTCTTACAAAATGTCTCACTTGTAAATAACAGTAGAAATGTGATTGAGGGAGGTCGTATCTGGCCTGGAGCAGAGCGAAAGAAGCAAAATTGCCACCTATATAAAAATCCAAAATGCAGCATAGGCCTCTCTGCCTCCAGTCTAAGAACACTCCATCTGTTAACCCTGGTTTGAATAAATGATTGCCAGTTATTGGGGCAATTATTGAAACATTTGATAATTTAAGAGATTTTCTAATTTGATTCAGTATTTTAATTGAGCTCCTAAGGACAAAATTATGGTCAAATAAGTTGTTAGACAGTTGTGCATTGGAGAAAAGCAATGCTGGAAGTGAAGTTTTATTCACAGACATGGATTCGATCTTTAGTCAGAGCAGGGAGGAACAGTCATCATAAGGAGGACCCAACTGCCAGAAAAGGTGAGCCCTTGCATTTGCAGCCCAGTAATAATGCCTAAACTCAGGTAGGCCAAGACCCCCACTTTTCACATTCTTCTGCAAATGGGCCTTGGAAATGCGAGGGAGTATATCTGCCCAGACAAAAGACAGGATAACAGAATCAAGTTGTTTAAAAAAAGATAATGGCAAACAAATCAGGAAGTTCTGAAAAAGATACAAGAACCTTGGAAGAGCGACCATTTTAATGGTGTTGATGCAACCAATCATTGAGAGAGGGAACAGCTTCCAATTCCTAATATTAACTTTTAGTCTGTCCATCATATTCAAAAAATTCAATTTCAGTAAAAGTTTGGTGTTTCTAGAGATCTTAAGACCTAAATAATTAATGTGGGTAGTAAGCAATTTAAATGTCAAAGACTTCAAAAGGGCATGAACTCACATTTGTCCCAGGTAATTGTATACCCTGACAGCTTACTAAATGATTTTATGTAGTTCAGTAGGTTGGGGACTGAGACCACTGGGTCTGACAAACAGATTAATAAATCATCAGCATACAAATTGACAAGGCTTTCAACATTACCAAACTTTATCCTGTGAATCCCTGGATGATTCCTTGATCCATATTGCAAGTGGTTCCAAGCAATATCAAAGAGAAGAGGGGAGAGAGGGTCCCCCTGTCTTACCCCGCGCTGCAACTCAAAAGGCTGGGATCTGTCTGAATTAGCAAGAATAGAGGATACTGGTTTAAGATAAATTATTTTCACCCATTCAATGAAGTTTTCCCCAAATCCAAATCGTTTTAGTGTCTCTAGCATAAAAGGCCATTCAATCTGGTCGAATGCCTTCTGAGCATCAAGGGATAAAACTGAAGCCTGTACACCTTCCCCCCTTGCTGAGTATATTGTATTTAGCAGCAAACGGACATTACTAAAAGAAAACCGACCGGGACAAATCTCGTCTGATTAGGATGTACAATTGTGGCAATATGTTTACCTAGTTTCATAGCCAAAACTTTAGTTATCTTCAGATCACCGTTTAAGAGAGCAACAGGTCTGTAACTTGCAGGATCTAATTCCTCCCTCCCCTCCTTCAGAAGCAAGCAGATATTAGCTTCATATAATGAACCAGGGAGCATTCACCATTCTCAGCATTAATGGAATCATCCTGTCATGAAACGATTTATAAAATTCACACCCAAAGCCATCTGGATCCAGTGTTTTTCCTGATGGGAAGGCTCAGATAGCATTCAAAAGATCAATTTCAGAAATTGGGGTATCCATTTCCTCTCTCGCTGCATTCTCTAATTGAGGAACCTTCAAATTGGCAAAAAAAAGTTACAGAAATCTACTTCAGTGGCCATTACTTTACTAGAGTATAGGTCCTCATAAAAGTCCCTGAAGGTAGCATTGATCTTCTTCAGATTAGTCAGAAGTCTTCCTGATTTAGATTTTATTCTGTGAATTGCCTGCTTTGCCCTTCCACCTCTGAGTTGACTAGCTAATAGTTTCTCTGGTTTCTCTCTGAGTTTGAAACATTTCTGTTTAATTCTTAATAGTAGACCACTGACACGTTTATGAGGATGGTGTTATATTCATATTTGGATTTCAAAATCTTATTGTAATCAGTGGATGCAAGGGAAGTTCTGTAAGCCTCCTCCAGCACAGGAAGCTCCCTCTCTGTCTCTAAGGCGGCTATCAAGTTCTCTCTTCTTGGTTGATTCAAATGAGATTATGTGACCCCTCATAACCACCTTGAAGGTCTCCCACAATGTAGAATCAGATACTTCCCCATTATCATTTGTAGTGACAAATTCATCTACATGTGAAACCAAATATTCAGTAAAAGATTGATCAGAAAGAAGGAGAGGGTTAAAGCGCCAACTATATTTCGGCCTAGATAGGATATTTCTGAACTCAAGAGAAACCGGGCTGTGGTCTGATATTAAAATATTATGATAAGTGGAATTAGTAACACTAGTCAATAATTCAGAAGCTATCAAAAAGTAGTCGATCCTAGTGTAAGACTTGTGGACATGAGAGTAAAAAGAAAAGTCCTTATCTGTAGGATGCTGCAACCGCCATATATCAACCATATTCCTTGATTTAATTAAATCATTCAGAGTTCCTACCAAGGCTATTGCAGGGGGTGGTTTTGTAGAAAGCCTGTCCAAGATTGGGTCAAGATAACGATTAAAGTCCCCTCCAACAATAACATTCGAGGTCGAGGTCGGTATCAAATCAAATGCTTTACGGAAGAACCCTTGAACCTGAACTTATCCCTCACCTGCCCGCGAGCACTTCCCCAAACAAAATAGCATTCAAATAAAGTTAGTAAAATCAAGTAGTCCCTCAAAGTCTCTCTAAATATTGGACAAAATATTGTTTGTGAGACTTCATCATCAACATTGTGAGTGAATAACATCATCCTTCTTCCTACATCCGCACAAGTAGGAGAGCTCGAGGGAAAACCAGTCAGCATACTCAAAATCCAATGTCTGCAATATTCAGCAATCCCCAAGAATGAGAGCATTTGCTTCTTGGTTGTGGGTGGAGACATGTTAACCAGCAGCTTCAACCTCTCCGTTGACAACAGGTGCTGTCCATCTTTCAAAACATGACCCAAGTATGTCACCTCAGACCGACAAAATTGCAGCTTGGCAAGTGATGCTCTATGACCACACTCAAGTCTCTGTAGGAGCAAGATGGAGTCCGTTCAACAAGCTTCCTGTGATGGTGAAGCTATCAAGAGGTCATCTGCATACTGCACGAGAGTGGAGCCCCCTGGCAAGTGGAGTTCATCCAAGTCCTGTTTCACCGCTTATGTAAACTGTACAACTCTCGACAAAACCCTGTTGTGTACTGTTTTCCTTTGAGTGTGAATGCAAACAGATGCTGGCTATCTGGATGCTACAGTAATGAGAGTAATACTGAACAAAATCAATGACTGTGTAGTGTGCAGAGTTGGATGGTAGTGAAGCTAAAATCGAATTGGTGTCTGGCAAATAACAGCTTGCAAATCTTGTACAAAATTTGTGATGTGCTTTTGGAATGGGCAAAATGGGCTTGTGGTTTTAACCAACACAACTTGAACCAATAGAGATTGAATGACACTTTCAATACAAGCAATTGAGTTTGAATAGAGGCAAATTGTACTGTCTGATCGTTAGTAGCTTAGCATCAGACTTGAGTTTGACTTTAGTGTGTGATGTTTGAAAAGCATGTGTAGCTCCTCTCAATTCCTGGCACTGGGCCACCATGCTTCTAAGTTGTTGTTGCTCACTGCCAGGAGTGACTGCTATAGTGAATGTGGAAACTAGTTTGGTCAGTCATATTAGCATCTGAAAGGGGATTTTTTTTAGTTGGCAGTTGTGGATAAGTTGAAATCACTCTTTCTTTCTTGTAGCTCTTGCAAAGGCACCCACCTTCTGTTAAAATGGTCAGCAAAGCTTGTGCAGAGGGAGCTTTTGTTTGGCGTTTTGCCTAACCATACATGATAGCTTTTGAAATGGCTTCTATATTATCACCATGCTGTCAACTTTCATCATTTTGAAGCTCTTGTTTGCAACTTTGTTTCTAACATCAGCATATGACATATTTAACACAGTTCCTCACTGCTGTTCTGAACTCATCAGAAATACAGTCTATGCTCTTTTTTTAATCTAATCTCACTCTACATCACTGAGGAGCAACAGTCAACCACAAATTCACACAGTTCTTAATGTAAAATGAATTCAATTTAATTCATTCCAAAATTCCAATGTTAGCTTTAACTTTGAATTCATTGATCTGAAGTTTATCTCTATCAAACGCTCTCTCTTACACTCGCCACTCATCCACTCATTCATAAGGGAAGAAAATGGAAACACAAAAGACCATCCTTTCAGTCTACCAACAATTTATATTGTTCATCTGTGAGTGTATGTGCGTTTGCTTCAGCATGCTTATAAATGACAGATTGACCTTTCAGTTACAAATTGCTACATTTATTTTCAACTGAAACACAGCTAGTCTTCCTCTTATTGTTTGTTTTTTGTTTTTTTGGTGAGTTATTTAATTCGGTTGTAGATTCTATTCTGCTCCCTGCTTTGGACGCCTTGTTGCCCATTTCACACTCACACATTAGGACATTACACACAAACAGATTTCAACAGCATCTTCAGCAGCATCAAAGTTCTTTATCTCAGTTTTCTCCTTGGTACAGTAGCAGAGATCTGAAGCCAAATTGATGAAGCAATTCTTTGCCTTGTGTACACACTGTTTATTGTTTAAAAATTTTTACCGGCGCCCGACTCTAGGATTTATAAACCTTAATCTCACTCATTTCTCATAGGACACAGAGTGGATGGTACCCGATCTCGGCTTAAACGAAGCAGACCAAATCCAACCCTGAAAATGTCTTTTTCACTTTGTGGCACTGCAGAAACACTCAACCATCTGCCTTTTTTCCCTCTTCACAACCACATGCTCTGCAACCTATTATCTAAGCATAAATTAATCAGTTTCAACATTCTTCATGTGTTTAGATTCTTTTTCAACCATCATCTCCTTTAACTTCTTTTTGTTCATTTTCAAACCAATTGTTAAAGTTGAAATCCTGTTCGTGATGCCAAATTGTTGTGGATATCTTTGAGTGATGGTCAGCATCTTCAGTGGAGAAAAGACTTTGATGTCTTATAGCTGAAAGTGCTTATTGAAAGCACTTGGCCAAGTGGAGAACCAAAACAGCAAACACCAGAGTGTGCTGTCTCTTTCCCATTCTGAACTCTGAAAGCCTGAGCCTAGCCCTTAACCCAAGCAGAGAGTTACATTGTATCTCAAGTCTTGTTTCGTATGGCAATGGCCTGTATTCTGGCCTTGGTTCGCCAGTGAGGCTCCTTTTTATCAAAACAATGCATGCAGCTCTCTTCTGTTTGAGAAAATAGGAGGTACAACCTGACCCTTTAGATATGGAAATATCTATATCAATGATGTTGTCAACTGTCATTTATGTCTTTGCTGATGTACTGTATGCAGAGTGAATGTGATGTGCATCAGATATAAAGTTCAAAGTAAATTAATTAAGACAACATAAACTATAAATTGAAAACTAAAGCAAATACGAGGTATGTGAGTGCAGGAGAGCCACCAACATCCAAATCAGTATTGTGGTGGCAGGTGCAGCTGTATCTGCTATTAATGAGAAAAAATTAAAAAAAATATAAAGCACCCTTTAAGCAAAATGTACAAACTGCCTTCCAGTGGTAGGAATATAACACACAACAGCAGGGATAGAGGCATAAGAAATATACAAGTGTAATATGTGAATAGTGTCAATCATTCTTTCAATCCTTAAATTCCATTTGGTCCATGTTTATAGTGACTTACTATAAATAAACCATCAGGAACTGACAGGCAATATTATAAATATATATATATATGTGTGTGTGTATGTATATATATATGTGTGTATACACACACACACATATATATATATATATATATATTCTAGTATTAGACAGCTTTGGTGATGTCACCCTGCATCTTCAGGACTACATGGACCCACGTGTGGAGATCAAATTCACATGATTGGCAACAGGTCACCTGATGTGTTTATTCACCTACCTCCAGTTTCACAAAGAGCCCAGTTCATGAGGAAATAATTGATGATTTTGATCTTGATTATGATTTAATAGTCTCAACTGTAAAACTGAATTAAATTCCTTCTATCAATACCGCAGAGGATTCTTATGATAATTTTAGTCCTTCCCAATTTGATAATTTTGTTGACACTGCTGCAGGTACTCTACAGCAAATGCTCAACTCCATCGCTCCTTTAAAAAGAAAGATAATTAAGCATAAGAGATTAGCTCCGTGGTATAATTCGGAAACCCGTAAATTAAAGCAACTATCTCGTAAATCTGAAAGGATTAGAAGATTTTCACAGTCTGGCTTAAAAACCTTAAAATTTATAAGAAGGCCCTTATAAGAAGGTGTGTGCCCTGCAGCAGCTGCCCATAATTGGGACCCACCCCTAGGGAGGAGAAACACAGGGAGGGGAGAGGAAAGCAAGCACCGAAAGGAATGTAACAGTACCCCCCCCTCAACAGTCACCACCTGGCGACCCACCAGGCTTCCCAGGGTTAGCCCGATGAAACTCCCGCACCAAACCCGGATCCACAATGAAGGAGCGGGGCACCCAGGAACGCTCTTCTGGACCATACCCCTCCCAGTCAACGAGGTACTGGAAACCCCGCCCCCGGCGGCGCACATCAAGGAGGCGTCGAACAGAATACACCAGGCCACCGTCCACCAGCAGGGGGGACGGAGGGGGCCTGGATGGAGGGCACAGAGGGCTGTCAGAAACATGGAACATGGAAAACTGGCTGACTGAGGCCCCCAGAGCTGAACAGAAGGCCCTCCAAACCTGAGAAGTGAACTGGGGACCCCTGTCTGAGACAATATCCACTGGAATCCCATGGAGTCTAAAAACGTGAACCACAAGAAGGTCTGCAGTCTCCTTAGCAGAGGGAAGTTTAGGCAGGGCGACAAAGTGGACAGATTTAGAAAAACGATCCACTATGGTAAGGATAACTGTGTTACTTTGTGATGGAGGCAGCCCGGTGACAAAATCCACTGCAATGTGGGACCAAGGGCGACTGGGGACCGGCAGAGGATGGAGGAGACCTGCGGGACGCTTGTGGGAAGCCTTTCCACGAGCACACACCTGGCAAGCAGCAACGAAGGCCTGTGTGTCCGTGTCCATGGACGGCCACCATGTTCTGTTAGCCCCTGGATGACAGGCAAAACGAGAACAATGACCCCACTGCAGGACCTCTGACCTTACCACATCTGGGACAAAAGTCTTGCCAGGGGGACCGTTGCCAGGGTCTGGTTGATTGCACTGTGCCTCGCGGATGCTGGACTCCCATGTCACCATCCCAACTACACGGGAGAGAGGCAGAATTGTCTCCTGGCTTGAGGGGGAAGCTGAAACAGAGAACTGTCTGGAGAGTGCATCTGGTTTGACGTTCTTGTGTCCAGGGTGGTAAGTAATGGTGAAATCAAAACGGTCAAAAACAAGGCCCAACGAGCCTTACGGGAGTTCAGACGTTTAGCAGTTTGAATGTAAGCAAGGTTTTTGTGGTCAGTCCATACCAGGAAAGGATGCTCAGCTCCCTCAAGCCAGTGTCTCCATTCTTCCAGAACCAGTTTAACAGCCAGCAACTCCCGATTTCCCACATCGTAGTTCCATTCAGGACTGGTGAGTCTGCGAGAGAAAAAAGCACAGGGATGTCAGACTCACCACGTTGGGATAGGACCGCCCCTACTCCTACATCTGAAGCATCCACCTCTACTATGAACTGACGCTGAGGATCAGGTTGTGTGAGGATGGGAGCCGAGGTGAAGAGTCCTTTGAGGTGCTGGAATGCAGCATCAGCCTGAGGCGACCAGTGAAAGGGAACCTTGGAGGAGGTAAGACGAGTTAAGGGAGCTGCTACAGAGCTGTATCCTTTGATGAATCTCCTGTAGAAGTTGGCGAACCCGAGGAACCTCTGTAGTTGCTTCACTGATGTGGGGGCAGGCCATTCAGCAACAGCCTTAATTTTCTCCGGGTCTGCCAGTACCTGTCCAGCCTTGATGATGTGCCCAAGGAAAGTGACTGACGCTGCATGAAACTCACACTTCTCTGCTTTCACATACAGCCTGTTCTCCATCAGTCACTGCAGAACTTGTCTGACATGGGCCACGTGCTCCTCCACGGTGCATGAGAAGATCAGAATGTCATCTAAATAGACAAAAACAAAGTGGTTAAGAAAGTCCCTCAGCAGATCATTCATGAGGGCCTGGAAAACAGCTGGGGCATTAGTCAGGCCAAAGGGCATGACCAAGTATTCAAAATGGCCAAGGGGCGTGTTGAATGCTGTCTTCCATTCATCTCCCTCTTGCATACGTACCAGGTGATAAGCATTCCTTAGATCCAACTTTGTGAAAACAGTGGCACCATGGAGGGGTTCAAAAGCAGAGGATATGAGTGGCAGAGGGTACTTATTCTTAACAGTGATCTGATTCAGCCTCCTGTAATCAATACAGGGGCGGAGAGACTTGTCTTTCTTACCCACAAAAAAGAAGCCAGCTCCCACAGGGGACGAGGAAGGTCGAATTATTCCTGCTGCCAGGGACTCTGCAATATACTTCTCCATTGCCTCCCTCTCAGGCCGAGAGAGATTGTACAGGCGGCCCAAGGGTAATGAAGCTCCAGGAATAAGAGCAATGGAACAGTCATAGGGACGATGGGGTGGCAGGGAGAGGGCACTCTCTTTACTGAAAACATTAGCAAGGTCATGGTAAGTAGATGGAACAAGAGAGAGGTCAATGGGTGGAGACAAAGGTGGTGTGACACTGCCCCTTGTGGGAGGAGGGGCTGATCTCAAGCAAACCTTGTGACAGTATTCACTCCAATTGATGATTTTGCCAGTTGACCAATCAATGTGCGGGTTGTGGAGGACAAGCCAGGGGTGGCCGAGAACAACGGGAGTGGATGGAGAAGACATTACTTTAAAAGTCAAAAACTCACAGTGAATCATTCCACCCAGAAGCTGCTGCGAGGATGCGAAATTCAATAGAATAATCAGCCACACTACGTGTACCCTGCTTAAGGGAGAGGAGCTGACTGGAAGACTCACGAGACTGGACTGAGTGATCAAACACTTTCTTGAATTCATCTACAAAAAGATGAAAAGATCTGAAATAAACTGGGAAACCCTCCCATAAGGCTGTGGCCCAATCTAAAGCCCTCCCGCGAAGTAATCCCACAACATATTGTACTCTTGATTCTTCAGATGAGTATGTTAAGGGTCGTTGTCCTAACACCAAAGAGCACTGAAGAAGAAATGGCTTGCATTTGAGTGGATCTCCTGTGTAAGGCTCGGGGTCTACTGTGTGGGGCTCTTTAATGGAATTGGTGGGTTCCACAGAGGGAGACAGGTTGTCAGGTGGCTGAGGGAGTGAGGGGGGTTGAGGGAGTGAGAGTTGGGAAAGTTGAGCTGTGATAGCTGAGAGCTGAGCCGAGATATTGTTTACTTTCCCAGTGAGAGCGGAGGAGGTGTCCAGGAGGGCTCCCAACTGTTGGTCATGTTTTCGCAGGAGGGAGTCATGAGCAGAGACAGAGCCCTGCATGTCTGTGTCTGCGAGGTCCATTTTATGGCCAGATCTTTCTGTGACACAAGGAGACAAAGCTGGACCAGCACGCAGACTTAAGGCTCAAAACATATGGGTTTATTGAGACAGGTGGGAGGGTAGCAGGGCTGCAGGCAGAGGGTGGCTGTAGCTGGGAGACACAGGAGGCCAGGTAAAGGCAGGCAGGTGATGAGGTGGAGCGGATCCAAGATAGGAGTGGGTCCAGGGTAGGAGCAGGTCCAGGATAGGAAGTGTACAGGGCAGGAGATCATGGAGGTAACGGCAAAGATCTGGCGATGAGTGAATGGAGAGCCGGTGTTTTATTGCAGAGTGGTGATGATGAGACACAGGGAGGGGAGAGGAAAGCAGGCACCGAAAGGAATGTAACACTTCTTCTATCTGTCGGTGGTACATGCCGTGTAGGGGTTTGTCCCTCCATGATGGTTCCTCCTCTTCCTCTGCATTATTGAGTGTCTGCTGCCTGAGGTATTCACTTAGCAGCTCATCTTTGGGGCCATATATTCATGGATGTTGGTTGTTTCATCTTGGACAGTGGCTCTGATGCTCACCAGTCCTCAGCCTCTCTCGTTCCACTTAGTGTACAGTCTCAGGGTGCTGGAGCTTCCTCGTCTTGATATAAGTGGCCTCTATCTCCTCCTTTGGCCAGCTTACAATACCAGTGGGATATCTGATGACTGGCAGGGTGTACGTGTTGATGGCCCGTCTCTTGTTCTTCCCATTAAGCCGACTCTTCAGGACTTGCCTTACTCTGTGGAGGTATTTGGCTGTGGCTGACTTCCTTGCAGCCTCGTCAAGGTTCCCATTCGTTTGCAGTATCCCAAGGTATTTGTAGCTGTCCTGAACATCTACAATGCTTCGGTTCTGATCATCTTTCGATACCATCCTATCACACTTATCTAGTGCGAGTGATATTCCGATGTCATTGCTGTAGATCCTGGTGAGGTGGATCAGTAAGTCAATGTCTCGCTCATTCCTGGCATACAGCTTGATGTCATCCATGTAGAGGAGGTGACTGATGGCTGTTCCACTTTGGAACTGGATATGGATACTTGATATGCTGGTTTTTGTTACGCAGCTGCTGTATTACAGGCCTATATCACCATCATACACCGCTTCTCGCCATACATATCTTTATTGACATATTCCATTGATGATTATGATATGCCATTGTGTGTGAATTATAAATGGTTTTCTCAGAATCTACACATGCCACTGAAACAAGAGTGGCATACCATCGGCCACTTTTTGATCTTGTCATTCAGTTTTTACTTTTCTTACTAAACATTAACGTGTTAATATTTTCACTCAGTCCGCTGTTTAAAGTCAGTAGCACTTCTACTACAGTAATTACAGCAGCCTAGTCAAAGTTGATAAATTGCCTAAAGGTTACCATAATTACTGCAGTGGCAGGGCAACTGAACTGCCCAATTTTTTTTTAACTTCCTCAGCTTTGATTTGGTCATTTTCCTGAATTTATGTGCTTCTCCTATGATTAAGTAGGCTACGTAGTTAAACGTTTTCTTTATTTGTCTGTTTTAATTGCATTTATTGTTGATATACGACCAGGAGTCTGCACAGGGTCTTTAATTTTGAAAACTGACCGGATGCTCAATGCTGTTTCTGTGTCTGACTTCCTGCCCAGCTGGACCTGCTCTGTGCTGCTCGGCGCGGCCTCCGTAAAAAATAGACTAGCGCAGCGGAGAAGAGAGCCACTTCTGGAATGCTTCTGAGATGCGCCGCAGTGTGCCTGGTGGAGTTTAGGGGTAACTCTGTATGCTGAGTATGCTGTGCCAATGTAAAGTCTCACTGAGACAGACTACACATGGCTGTAGTCTCTCAACCTGTATTTATCAAACTGCTAATAGTTGGAATTTGGACTTACTCCTACTCACAGGCTTAAGAATAATAGCTTCTGTTAAATTTCTTATGATTTAAGTGTTACAATTTGGAAATTATACTGGTATTGCATTTTTTTGATTTAACCACAAGATAGTGCCATAATATATAAAACAAACACAGGTAACAATAGACTGTAAAGGATGTAGCCACCGTGACATCACCCATTGGTTTGTAGAGTCCCGTTTTGAAGCCTCGAGTTTGCATTTTGACCATGAACATCTTAGATTTTTGGAGCCAGAAGTGACCATCTTTGGACAAGAGGGTGGAGTTGACCCTAATGCTAGCTGCTAGCTTGGTTAGCATGGTGCATGCACAGCCTATGGTGATAATGATACTATAATAATGCTAATGCTAATTTTCCCAAGCAAAAAGCATGCTTGAAAACATTAAAATAAAATGAACTTACCAGAAAAATTGACCATCTGACGATACTTTTAGTACAACCAAACGATGAACAAGACTTTTTTAGGTGACCAAAATTGTCAATATCATTTTTCATGAACTGAAAACACACTGTGAAATAGTGGCAGCTACACCTTTACTCTGAATCTGGGGTTACACCATGGTTATGTTACATAACCAATGTTGTCACAGTGGTATACTACTACTATATGCCATGGAGAATTGTCAATCACAATGTAGCCATGCCCTAAAGCATACCCTGCTCTATTGTCTATTTTACTCTAAATTGGATCATCATTTACAAAATCAACATTATGATATATTAAACAAGACTTGAAAGTAGTGACTAATACCAGGCCCAGGAGGTAGAGTGGATTGTCCACTAATTGGAAAATCAGTGGTTTGATTCCTTGCTCCTCCAGGCCGCATGTCAAAGTGTCCTTTGGCAAGATATTGAACCCCAAATTGCTCCTGATGGCTGTGCCATCAATGTGTGAATGTGTGTTAATGGTTTCCCCTGATGGGCAGGTTGGGACCTTGTATGGTGGCCCCTGTACCCATTCAGTGTATGAATGTGTGTGAATGGGTGAATGTGACTGTGGTGTGAGTCGGGTGAGTGTGGTTTGAAGACTAGAAAAGTGCTATACAAGTACAGTCCATTTACCATCTAAACTCATCAGGAAACTGAGTTTTTCACTCAGGTAATAAATCAAGTGAG
This sequence comes from Euthynnus affinis, assembly GCA_029490765.1. Lineage (NCBI taxonomy): Eukaryota > Metazoa > Chordata > Actinopteri > Scombriformes > Scombridae > Euthynnus > Euthynnus affinis. Next base: position 32,781,785 of record CM055846.1, read on the forward strand.
AAGTAGGGTCATTTTCTCATAGACTTCCATACAATCAGGCTTCTCTTTGGAGTAGAGTCTCCCCCTGCTGGCGATTAGGAAGAATGCAGGTTTAAGACGCTTCCGCACTGGCTTCACTTTTCAGACCTGGAACTACCCACTTAGTAACAGTACAGGTGACACAGATGATGGCTTCATTACTGAATGTAATTCAGAGATTCATCCATGTAATTATCCTATAGGATACCTTATGTGATGTTTGAAAATGTATAATTCAACCCATTATTCCTTAGGTATTTCTTCATTTGAAACATTTATAAAACAAAATGTGAATATAAGATGTATTTATTGGTCAATATCTCTGTGTTGCCTTGCTTAAGAAGTGATGAGTCATAGGGGCCCTTTTGCCAAACATGATTAAGATTATTGAGTTCAGCCTTGTTTAGAGGGAAATAATAGAGAAAACTGAAGGGGACCATGAGAAAATCTATCGATGAATTCCAAAGAAAACTGCTTTCCAGCACTATATTTGAACCAAGGCTATCAGGAATCTATAGGCCCGCCAGTTTCACAATTTATCCTGCATGGCTTGAGGGAAACTCTGTTGAACAGGTTTGATGTCAGAGCAGATGTTGTTAAATGGATTCCCACGTCACAACTACTCTGTTTTTCTCCTGGTGGGGTGACTAGTCCTTCATATGTGTACACACATACTCTCTGTCTCTCTTTCTCCCTCTGAGCCCAGCAATGAGCCCTACATGAGCAGTGCACTGACGCACCACATGTCACATGACATTAATCCTCCACTGCAGCTGTGTTATGTGTGTGTATGTAGACAAGATAGGCCAACATTTGTTGGTATGAATCACATTGTTGTTTGCTATAGTTGAGCTATTTGTATGCTGCCCAGCAGCAGCAGCAGAAGGAGTGTCCTGCTGAAAAGATGGACTGTGTCATAGATATAATGTGAATGTTAAATGTCTTGCCCCATTGAAATGACTCTTGTAACTGTAATAACACTTCCCTTATTCCACAGTACACTATGATATTCAAACATAACTACATCACTCATTCTCTTGTAGGCATTAAAAGCAGACAGACATCTACTTTCAACTCCCATCAAATTGTGCCTTTCCTAGCATTCCTTTGAATCCATGTGTGACAAGCACCCTGGCTCAACACCAGTCGAACCACCACAGTGTACATAAAAATAACAGTTAAAATTTTAAAAGTTTTTTATTTATAACGTAACATTAATTTGAAATAAATTAGATGACTGATGACAAAATTTACAGAAATGAGGGTTAATGATGACAGCTATGTGATTGGCTATATTGACTTTCTAAACGATCACAGAAAAGGTTAGAGATGACAAAAGGTTGTCTACACTCACACTCACACCCCTGACTGTGTCTGGGCAGGCTACAGAAACAGCTGGTTGATCTATTTATAAAGGAAATGGAGAAAGTCTGCTATGGGCTGTAAGTATCTGCTCATTATATTGGACTTTTTATGAAATAAACAATCTAAAAAGTAAGTGCAGAATAGTGTATAATCAGCCGTTAACATCAGTGTGAGTTTCATACTGCTCTGGTCCTTCAAATATTTTATTTTAATTATTTATTTACAAGGGACAGTGCACATTAATCAATATTTCAGTTACCACGTCAATGTAAATGTGCCAGAGTTAACAACTGAGCTCATTATTATCCAGTCTTTGGGCAAGTTATTACAAATTAGGGACAATACATAAACACATTACAGAAGTAACAGAGATATAAAAGCAATGAGAGTATGTAAAGGCAGTGCCAGAGATGAGTTAATACCATAACTCAAGATTATAAGTTTGGTTTCTTTAAGCCATTCCTTTATGTTTAAAGCTTAGTTTGTTTGTGCTTAAGATTAGTGCACTCTCTTAATTCAATAAGTAGACTATTCCAGTATTGGGTGGCTCTGACTGAGAAGACTGTCCAAACTTGCTAAGTCTGTATTGTACAACACAGTCCCCCATTGATTCTTGATGAACTGGCAATATTGTTGTTGTGACATTCATGCCAATAAAGCAAATCTGAATTAGAATTTGACACAAAAAAGCCTGCCTTTCAAAGTGGTGTCTGACTTCTCAGCCAGAAGCGTTCAAGTGCATCTTTGAGTTTCAGGTATTAATAGAAAGTTCAACCTAAATACATTGAATGAAGGATTTGAATGGATTTTGATTCCTTGAGAAGATTCAATGCTGAATTCACATTCAATCAGTCAATTTCATAGTGGATTCAAGTTTGGATAAAAAGGTATAAAACCTTAATGTTAGGTGATTCATTAATTTTATTATTTTTAAAAACGAATTTACTGTGCCTCATAATATTCTTTAACTTACATTTAATTTAAGCTAAGTTTAAGAACTTATTGATTATACAATAATTAAATCAAAGCATTTATTTATGCAAATTATGTTGCTAGAGAGACATTTCCCCAATCAAAGATTGCACCTTAAGGGCGGCAGGCATGTCCACACACATGACAGACAAACTACAATGAAACATAGCAAGTTGGATAGGGTTTGCTCAGGGGATAATGTATTTACAGGCATGGCTAAACTTCAAACAATATTGTCTTCAACCTGTCATGGAACCACTCACTGCAACCCACAGACTGAGCTGAAAAACTTTCTTTTGGGTCCAGCTGGACATTTTCAATCCTCAACACCCTTCTGGGTTGAAAAGACTTACATTATGGTACTTTTTATATAATCTAGTTTGTTATGTAATTGTCTTCACTATTGAATGCTAAGTTATGGTTAGCTTGATGGAAGCAAGCTAAAGAATTGAATCCCAAAAATGAAGTATGATGATGCAAGCATAAGTTTAGTTCCGTTTTGAGTCTAGCATATGACATTAGTCCCTCAGTTTCTATTACCAGGGGCCACCTCCACATAAGGAAATCCTTTACCTGAGATAAAAGTGAGTCCCAGTCTGTCCACTGTCTGATCTGCTGTGCCTATAGAGGCTCACTTGACAATCTGTCCAACAGAAACACTGTCTCTGGTTGCACAAATCTGTATCTGTAATCTACATCTGTATTTGCACTATCTTTGCCCACTCTGTAACTGATGTAATAATTCCTCGTGTTCATTTACAGGTTTGTCCCAGTTATTAACACAGCTACCTGGGTCAATGAAAGTATCAGACAGCAAAGAATGAAATATAGGAAGGCAGAACATAGATGGAAAAAACAATCTTGAAATCCATCATCTCCATATGAAGGATTTATTGGTTGAACTGAATCCAACTATTAAAGATGTACAAACAACATTCTTTTCTGATTTAATTAACAGTAATAGAAATAACCCAAGGTTTGTGTTTAGCACTATCAATCATCGTATATATCCTTCACTTCCTGCCATTCCTGCCTCAGCCTGATTGTGAAAACTTCCTTTCTATCTTTGTGGTGTTGTAAACCACATGTGCTGCAAAAGTTTGCAAAACCAGTTTAAACTTTATAACTGTGTGGTTCTCTATTCAAAGCCAATTGGTGAATGCTGAAGGTGCCAGGTTAGGAAGAGGTTGGTTGCATGCAAGGCCTAGTAACTGGATGTAATCTGTGTTAAACATGCTAACATTAATCTAGCGGTGTGGCTATGCCGTAACCTGAATATGAGTAACAAGGACATCACAACAACATTTCAGTGTATAACCTTAGCCAAATCAATACATGTACAGTACATTGATTAAGTGAAACCTTCATGCTTAGCCGTGCTATGCTTTACTGTGTTGCTAGGCTATGCCCAGTTGTTACCAGTCCATGAAGGAAAGAGATGCTTTGTGGTGTGCTGCTTCTTATGGATGAGTCAGGCTGAGAAGGCTTTGGCTCTGAAGCACTCCAGTTGTGCAGAAGGCCCAGGTCACTCTTTTGTTAGAGTTAGGAACAAGCTAACTCTGTTCCGTGGCTCCTGTCCGTGTTAAACTAGCCAGCAGACTTGTGAGATAGCTGCTGGCACTAGGAAACTTAGTTTCTGAATCTTAGGCAGGCTCTCGTGACTTCTGCTGTAAAGAAAAGACTGTGTGTCTGCTGTGAGCAGGCCACACAAGAGAGTGGAGAGCTGCTCCTGCAGCTGGAGGAGAGAGAGGAAGATAAGAGGGGAAACTCTGGTTTTGATAACCTGCATCCATGGGTGGGCCTTCACACTTTGTGTGTGAACCCCCAGGGCTCAGGTTTCTAGGGGTCTTGAAACATGTGGTAAACTGTGGCCCATATGTAGTCCCAACACTAGATTCAAAAAGTGGGCTGAAAAGGGTCTGTAAAACCATGACGATTCCAGTATGGGAGAAAAAAAAACAAAACTTTTAGCATCTCAAAACTCATGAACTCACATATTAAGATGTCTTTAGGTTTTTACAAATAAGACATTACAATGAAAAAACAATTAAAAAGGAAAACACTGATAAGATACTCAGGCATTTTGAAGGTCTTCATACTGGGGTATAAATTAGATAGAGGTTGTAGAAATATGTCAGAGTTGTACACTGGATTACAAAAGTTAAAGGGGGAAAACATACATAAAGGAAACATAAAGGGGGGTCATTTTACATTAAAATTGGAGGAATTGGGAAAAACAATAATGGAAAAGTATATCTGCTCTATCCTGGAGAGAATTCAGATGGAAGAATACAATAAGATTCTTTAAAACACTAGTTCGTACAAAGTTCCAAAGGAAAGTTGGAGATTCTGGTTGGAGATCCTGTGCTCCCACAACATTGGAAAACAATTAATGAGATTTGAAGAGGCACAGAGGGTCTACGACATTGCCACATAGCTTTATGACATTGTATTTGGGTGGGATACTATTAACAAGAGAAGAAAAAGAAAGCATGTACAAGAAAATGGATGAAAACAGAACTTCCCACAGTTGAAGACCACAGTTGATCCATGACATTTTTGTAATGGAGAAGTTGTCTTAAACATGCAGGTAGGTTCGGGTATCATTGGATAATTCATGATTTATTTGTAATTCAAAGACCAAATAAAGGTAAATCTGTTATTTGTTTCAAAACAAAAACAAAAACAAAAAAAACGTTTTTTGGTGTAAGAATCACTAAGCCAATTCATTCTTGCCTTTGAAACCAAAAATGGAAGTCACAGGTTTTTTCCCTTTTTTCATTTTAAACCAAAAACGAAAAACAAAATCACCTGATCTAGTTCTCTTTTGTTTCCCAACAAAAATCCAGAAAACCACATTCAAAAGGTGTTTGCAAATTCCTTTTTTCATTTCATTGGCTCTGAAGCTGCAGATGCAGGTGTTGCTGGAGAGAAGTCATGTGCTTGCATAATGTTGGGTGTTATATTTTTCATAGAATGGCTATTCTATCCTCTTGGATTTTATTTTGACATTTTTACACTTCTGCTTCCTGTCGGTCCACCGCACTACTGTGTGTCCCAAATGAGAAATGAAAAAAGGAATTTACAAAATCCTTTTGAATGGGGTTTTCTGGATTTTTGTTGGGAAACAAAAAAGGAATAGGTGATATTGTTTTTCATTTTTGGTTTAAAATGAAAAAATGAAAAAATCCTGTGACTTCCGTATTCGATTTCACATGCAAAAATGAATTAACTTGATTTCCGTAGCCCTGTTCAATATTCAATTCAAAAGGAAATAACGATACAATGAATCGGTCGGGTTTGATTGGTTTTACGTTATTTGATTCTGACACCAAAAACGGTTTTACATTTTTTGTTTTGAAACAAATAACAGATGAACCTTTTTTTGGTTTTTGAATTACAAATGAATTATGAATTATCTGATGATACCCAGACCAAGAATATAATAATTCCACATGGTTCTTCAACTACTCTAGTGTTATTAGGTGTTTTATTTGTTCATTTCCTGATGTGAATTAAGGTAAAGAGAAAAGAAAAAAAAATTTGCCTTAATTTCTCTTCATTCAAATTGTTTTATACACATATGTACATGGATGGATGGGTGTAAGTAGGCAGGCATCATAGGTTGGCTGTAGTTGTGCCAACCATAGCTATCCCCTGCTGTGAGGACACAGTGGAAATGGATGTCATCAGGGATCAGGGTTTGGCATATATATATATATATATATATATATATATATATATATATATATATATATATATATATATACGCACACACACACACACAATGACTGCAGGAAATGTTTCTAGGAAAGGGAGAAGTGCTGAGGAAAATGTATCACATCTTAATGGAAATAAAGAATGTTTCTATGTACTTGCGTGTTCCTCTTTGTTTTGTGTCACTATGTGTTTTACATATTTCATTGTTTGTGTGCTTCTGCAGCATCTGTGACTCACAGACAAACAAGACAACAGGTGGTGTGTGATGTAATATGAAGCACATATAAGTCTACTGTCTGTCTGCTGGGCCTACCTGAGTTGGGAAATTGAGAAGCAGAAGACAAATCATTGGGAATTGGACTGCAAACCCCTAATAGGTTTGATTTTTAGAGATGTCAAAATATTCTATATATATACATGGCAGCATGAAACAGAAGATGAGGCATTTGCTTCATGGTATTTCCCTGAGAGACTGAAGCTGGAAAGATTTTCTGAGGTTTTTTTTTTTGGCATTCTAAGAACATTCAGTTGGGCTCAATAGTACAATAGCTGTGTAAACCTACGACTCTTGGGATTGGTGAACAGAGCATGTCATCTTTAAAGTCAAAGCTACCTCTGCTCCTGTATGGGATCCTTTTGTGCAGCACCTTTGCTCCTCTCCCAGTCATCAGCAGGTCATTGGTCCTGGCTAGCAGCACCTCCTGGGACAGGAGAGAGGTAACAGCTAGAGATGGAGAATACCTGCTGGGGATAAAGAGACTCAGAAGGCTCTACTGTAATGTGGGCATCGGCTTCCACATCCAGGTCTTACCAAACGGAAAGATCACAGGTGTGCATAATGAAAACAGATACAGTAAGTAATCTAGCTAATTTCTGTTGAAATCCACTTAGGAGAATAACCATAACCAACTTGTGTACAGATCTAATCTTTCAGGTTTTTATGTTACAGAAAAAGATCATGAAATAAAGATTTTCATCGAATTAGGGCCATTAGTACCAGTGATTATTGGTATGTGTTGTTAAAATAATCATTATTAGTGTGAATGCTGAGCATTCACACTATTATAATTATTATCATTATTTTGCCATTTTTCATAGTGTAACTAGTCCTACACATTGTCGTATCAACTTTGTTTCAATGTCAAATTGTACATCCCTATAAGGAGATCTCTAACATATTCCATTGATTTTATATAATTTTTTAAAACATTAAAATTTATAATGGAAAGTCAAAGGGAGCAATGTTTGAAAGCTCATATCTCAAGAAGTAAAAGTGCTAAAGTGTTCAAACTTCAATGACAGGTGGCCCATATGCAAATGCTTCACATATTGTAAAATGGGATCTATAGCGCCACCAAATGGTCGGTTACTACATGTCTTACATTTTGGTTGAACTGTTAGGCGTATTCAAATATTTCTGCACAATATGTTGCTTGGATGGTACCAAGTAGACTGATATAGGCCACGCCCATTTCAATTCAATTCAATTCAGTTTTATTTATATAGCGCCAAATCACAACATAAAGTCATCTCAGGGCACTTTTACATGGAGCAGGTCTAGACCACGCTCTTTAATTTACAGAAAGAGAAACCCAACAGTTCCCCCCATGAGCAAGCACTTGGCGACAGCGGAAAGGAAAAACTCCCCTTTAACAGGAAGAAACCTAAGGCAGACCCCGGCTCTGGGTGGGCGGCCATCTGCCTTGACCGGTTGGGTTGAGAGAGAGAAAGAGAGAGAGGGGGTGGGGGTTGTACACAATGAAAGAGCAGCAACAACAACAACAACAATAGTCAGCAAGCAGCAACAAGCAGCAGCAATAGCAGGAACAGCTAGCTGAGGGCAGAAGAAGGACGTCAGCACATCAGCATGGTCTATGGTTTATGGAGCTTCCTGTGGATAAGAAAGCACACAGAACTCCGGGGAAGAAGTAAAGTTACTAACAGGCATTAATATTAATAGAATACATGGAGATGGAAAAGAAAGAGGAGCTCAGTGCATCAATGGAAGTCCCCTGGCAGTCTAGGCCTATAGCAGCACAACTAAGGGCTGATCCAAGGCGAGTCAGATCAGACCTAACTATAAGCTTTATCAAAAAGGAAAGTTTTAAGCCTACTCTTAAACATAGAGAGGGTGTCTGCCCCTCGGAACAACTTACTCAACTTAGTCATTAGAATTCAATCAATCAAACTTTATTTATATGGCACTGTTCATACAGGTTAGTGCAATTCAAAGTGCTTTACAGATATTTGAGAAGTTGATAATAAGACATGACAAATGTAAACAGTATAAATGATTGAAAGTAATATAATAGACTAATATTGATTCTAATGCACATATTGAAATAAAGAGTTATAGATGTTAAAATAAATTAATTAACAATGATATTGAAATGATAATGATAGAATTAAATGTCAATACAATAAAATAAATGATCAAATAAAATAAATAATGGTAATAAAAATATTCTAATCAAAAGTCAGGCAAAAAGGTAGGTTTTAGCTTTTAAAACAGCAGCACATTCAGCTGCTTTCAAATCCTTTCTGTTCCAACAGCTATGTGTACAAAACGTTACAGCTGTTGCAGCAAAGATTTTGTCATGAGATAGAAAGTTAACTACTGAAAAGCAAATGGCTTGTGCCACAGGACACAAGGCAGTGCTTGTTCATACATTGTGAGCATGTCAGAGAAGTAGGGTGGTGCAACACCATGAAAATCTTTGAAAAACAAGCAAAAGAATTCTTTCACCTTAATACAGAAACTGACAGGCAACTAATATAAGGTTTTAAAACGGATGTAATGTTTTTGCTACTTCTGTTCCCAGTCATAACTCAGGCTGAGCAGCAGAGTTCTGATTTAAAAGTTACAGATTTCTAACTTTTTTAGACACTTCAGGTCAGTTGCATTTGGCAAATGAAGTAACTGGTCTCTCTTTAAAGAGGCAGTCATTTTGCATGAGTCAAATGTCTTCTGTAATGTTATTGTTTTTTGAATCTGTCCATTTAAAAAACTGGAGTAGACTGTCAGCATGAAGATGTAGAGGGCTGCCACCATATAATCTTTCCCGTTGCTGTAGAACTGCAGCTTCTAGTTATCCGGTCAATGTTTGGTGTGAGGGCAGTGTCTCAACAGTGACATGGAGGAGGCCTTAAAAAGAGTGAAAAGAATAAAAGAACTTTGTTTTCTGACATTCCAGTAGTTCTTCATGCAACAAATATGCATAAACAGTAATACCAACAGTGTTTTCTAAGTTGATTGGGCAAACTTTTTACATTTTATTTTCGACTTAAGTGCCACCAATAATGTTTATTTAGGAGAGAGAGATATCAACTCACCACAGACGCAGGCAGGTCTTCACAGGTAACTGGATGTGGAAATGTGCAGGAATATTCAACGGATGTCGTGACGTGCCTCAGTGCGCATGTTCATCTGAAAATAACATTCTCTTAAACAATGACAAAATTATCATTGCTCTATAAAATGATACACGTGTTGATCATTAAATGATTTTATAAATGATTATATGTAAGAATGTTTTATTAACAAGTAAAACAAAAAAACACACAAATCATTGTTTCACATTGAAAGAATTCTGAAATATTGCTAAGATGAAATGTAGGCAAACCCACTGTACCAGTCAAAAGTTTGTACACCTTCCCAATGACAAAATGTTTCCATACTTTGGATCGGTACTGTATATTACTTATTATACCCACAAATTGCCAATGTTCTCAAAAGGAGAAATGACATACATGAATGAAACAAAATCATGTTATTTCCAATACTAACATCTTTGAAACCTTTATGAACTCAAATAAAAATAACCTTTACTTTTGGCAGAAATATTTAGACTACTATGCAATGCCATCTTTCCCCTTTTCCATGAGTATATCAATATATGTGTCATAAGCAAGTTATTTCATTGGTAGATTAGCTGCAGCTTGTCCAACAGTTATTCATCATGTTTCTTCCACTTCTTATTATTCCTCTTCCGTACAAAATTTCGGCGTGCAAATTGTCCCGCGGCTCGTTCGGGAATGGTGTGCTATGACTTTTGGTGAAGATATTGCGAAAAATTTCCCATAGGAAATGAATGGGGAGGGGTCAAAAAATGTCCACATTTTAGGGGCAATTTCAAGCTTCAACTACTTCGCCATACCTTGAGCTACAGACTTCATTCAAACTTTAAAATGTTCACACAGTTGTCAGCTATTAAACTTGTATTCAACTTTTTGAGTATATTTTATACTTTTTGATCTGTGACTTTTAAAGTTTCATGTGCAATTTTAGATAAATTTTGAGTTTAACATTAGTGTGTATTGCTGGAATGTTCAGGGCTAGAGTGCGTGATGTCATCGCTTACAGTGAACCTGGGTACAAACTTTTAAAAATTACAAGTTTGTCTAGTTTATTAGTGTGAATGCTTCAAGCATCTATTTGTACAGATGGGGATGTGTTTAGTATTTTCAGCAATGCTTTGCAATTCATTCAGTTTTCAGCATTCACACGCATTTTCCGCAGGAAATGCATTTCTAGTTGTATATAGTTAATTGTTGGTCTGCTTAATTGAGGGCGTGACCAAACACGTTATTGGCCAATTGAGGCATGTTGTTCACGTGAGTTACTGTTAAATGTGTGTTTGAATGTGGAAATACACATTATACACTATAACCATTTTCCTTCATTGTTTTTAATCATACCTTCACCTCACCCTCTGATTTCCTAAAGTTTTTATCCTTATGATCATTTTGACCCCAGCAGCTTAAGTCTACAAAAAATGATTATATTGTTGCTTGTCTAAAAAGTCAGTCAAATGAAACCTTATGCACCTATGGAAAATGTGCAAATAATCATACAATGTCACTGACTGACTTAAAATTAGAAATGGCCATCTTTTCTGTAGGCTTATAAGTATGTTAATTCTGCCTCTGCTCCAAGTTTGACATTTCAAAGAAATATGTCCTTTTGAATTGATGGTGCAGAAATTAACTCAAAGTATGTCTTAAACGTGCATCAGTCTGGTAAAACTAATTATTATTACCATCTTTATCAATAAGCTTTTTTTCCCATGGTGCGGGGGGGGGCATTTGTTCAAAAAAGGTTGAGAACCACTGCGCTAGAGCCACATCGCCATCTGAGGGATCGACATTGAGCCTAAGGCTGGAATTACTGACACAAGCGCCTCGGCTACACTGCAGTTCACCCATGGAGGGATTGAGGGACAGGGTGAGCAGCGGAGTAGCCAAACTAGCGCAACATTATCTCGATGCAAGAAGGGGAGGCCCAGCTTCATACCAAGTTGATCCCGGTCGTCAGCCTTCTTCCCAGCCTAGGCCAGCAACCGGAGTCAACCCACATCTACCAGCACAGTTCCGGTAAGGAGCTAATCTGCTGTTATTGTCAGCAGGCAGGCCACAAAGGTTCTCTATGCCCCATCAGAAAAGCTAAACTGAGTGGTGCATGCTACACTCCCCGCGTGGAGGATGTAAGGGCTGTTGGAAGGTGGCAGCATTTTAAAGACACTAATGGTGAACCAGTGACTGCTCTGGTCGACTCAGGTAGCTTCCTGACACTGGTCTGTAGGGATTAGTGCCAAATGGCATTGTGGACTATAGTAGACAGGAGGACATTTTGTGTGTACACAGGGACAACCATTCCTACCCTACTGCTCATCTGACTGCGGTGGTGGATGAGCAAACCTATTTGCTGACTGTGAGGGTCGTGGAAAAGTTGCCTGTAGCCATACTGGGATGGGACTTACCGGTGCTACTTGACATGCTGCTGGATGTGGAGGCCGAAGACAGTGACTGGGTTAAGGGTTTGTTAGGTCAGGTGATCACTCACACCCAGGCTAAAGTGAGGGTGACGTCCAACCCATGGCAGGGAGAAGGGACCAGATCCAGAACCCTTTTCAACCCTGAACTCAAAGGGCCCGAGGAAGTCTTGCCGCTAGCAGTGTTTTGAAAAGGGACTGAAAACCCAGCAGCTGGACTTTAAAGAGGGACTGACAAAGGACATATGGAAGGTGCCTGGGGACAGTGGGGCCTTGCAAAGGGAGGACAGGACTCTTAAGCCATTGTTCATCAAAACAGTTGGTGGGCTGGATATGGCAAAGAGGGGAAAAAAGCGTCTTGTGTTTCCTGGGTCATGTCGGCCAATAATGCACCTGGCACACACCTTGCCTTTGGCTGGTCACCTTGGTCACAGCAAAACCTATCTGCGCATAGCCTCCAGATTCTATTGGCCCTTCATGTATACAGATGTCCAGACTTGCAAATTCTTCAGAACCTGTCCCACCTGCCAGAAATTCTGCTATGTCCACCAATCAGACCGTGCCTACCTCCAACCTCTGCCCATTATGTCCACCCCTTTTAGGCATATATCCATGGACATTGTTGGCCTGTTGGTGTGAAGCAGTAGAGGGCACCAGTACATTCTTGTGGTCTGCGATTATGCCACATGGTTTCCTGAAGCTTTTCCCTTGTGCACTGTCACTGCCCCTGCCAGCTGTTCTCCAGGGTTGGTATTCTGGATGCGATCATAACGAACCAGGGAACAAACTTCACCTTCAGGCTCCTGCAGCTCTTCCATTGACAGTTGGGCATTGCAGCAATGGAGAACACCCCATACCACCCTCAGACTGACGAACGGTTCAACCAAACCCTGAAGAAGATACTGCAGAAGTTTGTCACCAACACCGAATGGGACTGGTACCAGTAGTTGCCCTTCCTGCTGTTTGCCTATAGGGAGGTTCCTCAAGCTTCCACTGGTTTCTCCCCGTTTGAGCTGCTGTAGAGCTGGGATATCCAGGGGCTGCTGGACCTGCTGTTAAAAGAACTGGGAGGCTCCTGCAACCAGTGCCAGTGATCATAGTGTGGTCCAGTTTGTGTTGGAGATGAGAGACCAGCTGTAACGAGGCTGAGGTCAACCTACATGAGGCCCGGCAGATCCAGAGGGCATGGTACGACCAACAGACCAGGCACAGAGTTTCAGCCTGGTCAGAAGGTCCTGTTCTCCTGCCATCCTCCAACAGCTAATTGCTGGCTAAGTGGCCAGTGTATGGGCCATACACAGTCCTCAGGAAGATGGGCCCTGTGACCTACGAGATCCACCACCCTGACAAGAAAAAGGCAAAGCAGATCTACCACATCAACTTATTGAAGGAGTGGAAGGAGGCTCAAATTCAGGTTCGCATGGCATCCCTGTTGGTGACAGAGGTGGGCAGCGAAGGGGAGGAGGAGTCAACCCTAGTTGACCTCAACCAGTCTGCTGAATCTGCTCTCAACCATCTCTCTGTCAGCCAGTGCAACCAGCTTAGCCAGGTGTTACAGCGAGTCTCCAAGCTATTCGCTGCTAACCAGGGGAAGACTTACCAGGTGGAGCACATCATCCATCTGAAAGACAGAGGGCAGGTTCACCAGAGGTTCTACCAAGTGTCCCAACACCTGGTGGCAAAGCTCCTGAAGGAGGTGGAGGAGATGCAGCATCTGGAGGTAATCAAGCTATCGTAATCTGAGTGGTGCAGCCTGGTAGCCACTGTGATGTAGAAGGACGGCTCATTCCGCATCTGCATCGACTTCAGGAAGCTCAATGCAATGTCAGAGTTTGATGCCTACCCAATTCCCCGGATTGATGATCTGCCGGAGAAGATTAGCCAGGCCAGGTTCATCATCACCCTGGACCTCTGCCAGGGTTATTGGCAGGTACCGCTAGAAACGTCCAGTCGCCCCTACACCACCAGACACCTGCCAGCCTCTTCCAGTTCACTGTGATGCCCTTCGACCTCCATGGTGCACCTGTCACCTTCCAGAGACTGATGGACTGCATCTTGCAGGTGTGCATGGACTACAGTGCTGTCTACCTGGATGACGTGGTCATCTTCAGTGACATCTGGAAGCAGCACCTGTGTCATCTGGAGCGAGTCCTCAGCTAGATTCAGCAGACGGGTCTAACACTGAATCCTACCAAGCAGGAGGTGAAATACCTGAGCTACTGGCTGGGACAAGGCAATGTCTGACCACAGGTTGAGGCCATCCGCAGTTGCCCACACCCATGCATGAAGAAGGAGGTGAGGTCCTTCTTGGGCTTGGGTGGCTGGTACAGGAGATTCGTCCTGCAGTTTGCCACCATTACCACTCCTCTGACAGTTCTGACAGCACAGGACAAGAGGAACCCGGTTGCCTGGAATGAGGACTGTGACACTGCATTCCTGACTTCAGCCAGCAGTTCTTGGTCCAGACAGACGCCTCTGCAGCGGGACTGTGGGCAGTCCTGGCCCAGGTTGATCTTGGTGAAGAACAACCGGTGCTGTACCTGAGCCGCAAGCTGCTGCCCCATGAGACCAGGTTCTCTGCTGTGGAGAATGAGGACCTGGCCATAAAATGGTCCCTGGAGAGTCTGAGATACTACCTGCTGGGGAAGGAATTTGACTTCGAGACCGACCATCACGCTCTGACCTGGATGAACTCCATGAAAGATCCTAACAGCCGTCTAACGCGCGTTTCTCTCGCTCTCTCAGAGAGAGCGCCGGTGCCGGGAGCGCACAGCACGCAGCACTCCCACGGTTCCTGTGGAGCCTTGCTGCGATTGAACTGTTTCTCACAGGCCCGCACTTGTGTCCCATGGTCCTGCACTTCCACAAACTTTTCCCCACTGCCAAGACTCTTTTCTTCTTTTCTTCCCACTAGGTGTTTGAGGGTGCACACTCAGCGCCAACGCAGCACACACACATACACACTTACCTGCTGCTTCTGCCTCTGGTTCCTTCAGGGCACGGGCCAAACTGAGGCACTTCCTGGACACACCATAAATAGCACTTGGTGGCACGCTGAAGAGGGTCATGTGACCATGGACTATAGCATTTACATTGAATGGACTGATATTTTATTATTTATTCCAGTTTGGGGGTATTTGGCCACAGCTGTATGGAAGTCGATTAGTGCTATTTTTCTTTTTGTGAAGTGTATCATTGATTTCTGAATTTGTTTGCTATTATTTGTTAATTGGTTTGCCTGGGGGAGGGTCTAAGGGTATATAAGGGGAGCACTGCTCATTTAGTGCGATTGTTGGTTCTTGGCCTAGTAGCAATGTGGATGACTAGCTGCCAGTGTAAGTCCTGTCTTGTAAATCTTTTTTATCACCTCTGCGCTGTAAATATTTTGCCACTCTGTCACTCTTGTTTGGGAACTTGGTGTTAATAGAAAATCACCACACTGAAGTTTTTTTGTCATCTGAGCCATTGTTGGTCCCTCTTTGAAAGTGAACCCGCGACAAGCATCATTAAACTCTTACAATCTATGAAACAAATTTTAAAAACAAATTTTACATTCTAAAAGCATAGGGCTTATATCTACCTGTTGCCAGTAGGTGACACTATGACTATGATTTAATAATAGCCTGTACATGTCTTCAGACTGGGACTCTTATCAAACATGAAATTTGGGAAAGATCTGACGATGTAGAATCAAGTTACAACAGTTTGTTTTTTCATGATGAAACATCAAAATATGCTGCATCACCAGGCAACAGCATTCAATGAAAACTCAGCACAGCTCCACAGCAACTCAAAGTTTACAATGGCAGCATAATCGCTCTTCAGGGATGTTTGGACTGCATATTCTGGGAGGTTGTTAATAGCCATGATACTAATTTTTCTTCCAAAATTTATTTAACAGATTTAAATGTACGTAAGAATAGATAAAAGTTGTTTATCTTAAAGTTGGGATAAAGAGCAATAAATAAATAAAATAAAACCAAAAAAAAGAAAAGCAGCAAAAATACAAACTAGTGAGGCATAAACAACTTCATAACCCTGTTATTCTTCTTTAAGGAGTTAATCATGCAGCTTGACAGTTTTATTGCTTTTTTTAGTGTTTATAAGTTCAAGAGACTATATATTCTTTAAATTCAAAAACAAAAACAGTGAAATTGGGGGACTTTTTTATTATTTTGCATTTATGTATATGAAATTTACCATAGAGAATCAATAAGTTTACCATGAATTCTATGTTATACATATCATGTACAAAGTATGTTATGACACTTTTACATTTAATTTTCAAAGATTGATTAGTTTTACACAATATATAATCTTCCATTTGAGTTCAGAAAGTAATTGAGTATGTACAGTGGTAAAATAAATGTACTGTAGATTCTGGTTCAACATTACAAAAATTGCATTTTTTTCAATATCTAAAACCTTGGAGAAATATTAATTTGTTGGCTATATATTGTGTAAAATTTTGTTGTGTATTTCTTTAATTTTTTGGCAATACAGAATTTAAAATGGTAATAGCCACGCCCTTTGCCACTCAGTGCCTGTGAAAATGTTGTCCAGAAAGCTTTTCCTCTAGGAGTAATGTTCCTTCTTTTATAAAATGTATTATGTATATGTTTGTTGTTACATTTTAGTTGTCATAATGTCAATGCCATTTATCATCAGAAGTGGTTCTATCCTCAGTGCTTCTTGGTATTGAAGAAGACATTAGATGTAAGAGACCATTAGGAATTGCTTTCATTACATAGTTAAAGTCTCTGTTACAGGAAAGGATTTAATAAGAAGGAATTGTTCATACCTAAGCTGTTGGCATCAAAGAAGTCATTTACATAGACAATACCTTTATCAACCAACTTTAGCTTGAAGAGATTTTTTTCCAACAGTAATGTCTTCATTGTTCCATATGATGGTTTTGTGTGGGGAAAACTTATATATGTATATATGTATATATGTGTATATATGTTTAGATAATTGTATAGGTAATTTGGTAATGTTAAAATTACAAGTAAGTAGAAAATAAAGATGTCCTAATTGTTTAAGAATATTGTTTGGAATAAAATACCAAATAGAATTTGGGGCTTTAAGGCATTCCTTGATCCATTTTATTTTAAATGTATTATTTACATAAAAAATTTAAAATAAATTCAAAACCACCTTCTTTTCTAGACCCTGAAAGTATCTCTTTTTTTTTTAGAAAGTGGTCTTCATTTTTCTAGGCAAAATTAGTAAGTATGCTGTTGATTTCCTTAGATGTTGAGTCTTGGACAAGGAATGCCTTCAGCCTTGGTTAAGTGAACTCTACCAAAAATAGAGAGATCACGTTGAAGCCACATATTCATAACTTTTTCTGTCTTTTTAAGTCTAGGAGGAAAGTTAAGTTGTTGTCTGATTAACATATTTTTAGTTACATTGATACCTAAATATTTGACAGTTTTTTTCACCAGAATGTTGCATATGCTTTCCTCATCTATATCAATTAGGCTTAAAATTTCACATTTTCCCATGTTAAGATGCAGCCCGGAAGCCCTTGAAAATTCACAGTTGTGTGATTCTAATTTCTTTCTGAAATATAGTTAGGGCTGGGCAATATGACGATATATATCGTTTGATGATATAAAAATGTATATTGTTTCATTTTATGTTATATGGTGGTGTCGCAAATCACACTCTTTACAGCAATACGACGCTTTGTAAACTAAAAGGAGAAAATAATCGAATATGAGTAAGTAGCTTTTATTTGTCGAGTACATAACAGGGCAGGAGTTATACGTTACCACGGCCAAAGGCCAGTGCCGTGGATGTTCCGTTGTGTGGCCATAATGCCCTTTAAAAATGTAAGTACTCACACGGCCAGTTTTACGTGCCTTGTTCTAAACTGGCCGTTGTGCCCTTTGCAGATTTCCTAATTTAGAACTACATGTAACAAAGCAAATAAACAGACTGAATATTAGCCAGTGTCTGTGTCATCATGCTGGACATCAACAGTAGTGGAAGATTTCTCACAAATACGTGTGTAACAGCTAGCCCGCTATCTTACAATAGCTACTGGCTAACAGTAGTTGCAGTGATAAGCACAGTCAGCTTAACACTGTACAGTCTAAGAATTAATACACGCTGTGTTTTAAGTTCAGTCACAGGCTCTTGGAAGTGGTCAAACATTGTTCTCTCTAGCAGTCAGTAGTGTAGTGAAGAGGAGTTATCTGTGCGGGTATTAATTAAAGACTGAGTTTCACCTGAGTTCGGACTGTAGATAGACTCTGTGAGCTGATTGCTCTCAGCTGGCGTTGATTGCAGGAGTGGCAAAGAGGTAAATGGGGCTGTTGCGAGAGCTCCAGGGGAAGCGGCATGTGTAGGTCGCGGGTAGCTGCCCGGCAAATACTACTGTTAATGCACTCACGGACGGGGGGTGGGTGTCGTTCGTAGCCGTTTAGGGCTGCCGGCGGTGAAGACAGGTAGTATAAGGAGAGATGCTCGTGTGGTAGGGCTGAGGTGAGGCAGGGAACGGGAAATTAGGAGCGCCTTGCCGCTTTCCAGCTTTGTCTTGAGCGCTTGATGCTGGGCCAGCTGCTCCGGGGCTCCGGACTGGACGAACGACTCCCACACGGGCTTTCGCTGCACATGGGCCGTGTTGGACCAGCACCACAAGCCGAGACCCTGGGGGAGGGTCTTGGGTTACCGGACAATTAAGTGGTCACCTTAAACAAGAACATTTTAAATGTTTCCTGTATTTAGTTTTGTTTATTACTGTCCTGTCTTATTGTGTTATTTGTGACGTTTTATAGATCTTAACCCCATAATCAGCAGCAAGGGTGGGAACCAGGTGTAAACTGGGAGGAAGATAGCTGATAGGTACGGGAAATATACGGCTGTCTCCACTAGCTCCGTGCACATGCTCCATAGTAGTGTGAAATCAAGTGTGCCTAGTTAGGGTGAAATCATGTGTGTTGCCTGTGTACCTGCCTGTCGTCTGTCCTAGTGACATTGGTGTGGGGTGGTTTTGTGTGCTGTGACACTACGGGCGGCCGTCCCGGACCATACCGGGATAAAGGTGGTGGCAGCAGTATCTTCTAGCCCGTGCAGTATTAAACATTTCTACCTATTATGAGGTTTATTACAGTATTTATGAGACTGCTTATGTCAGCTGTCTGTGACAGTGGTAACTCATCTGGCACTTTGATATATTCTGTTTCTGCAGTCTGAAGACGCTTTAGACTCCTTTTCACTCATCATGAATAACCCACTGACCTCTAGTGCGCTGGGTAATGAGCCTCCTTGCGGCTCTTCTTCCAGGGTCACTGTAGCACCCCCTGGCGATAATCCTGCTTAACCCCCCACCCAGTTTTCATGCCTGAGACTTTCACAGGAACTGGGCGTGAATGGTCTGATTGGGCAGAACAGTTTGAGTTGGCTGCAGATGTAAATGGGTGGGATGAGACTTTGAAATTAAAATTTATGTCACTGCTGTTGTCGGGTCGTGCCCGTGAATTTTATAGTGGCCTTTCATTTGAAGCTAAAACTGATTTTACCTTGCTAAAAGCTGCCATGACGAGGTGCCTGGAACCATATGATAATGAAGACTGGGTTCGGGCTAGTTTTGTATCAAGAAGGAGGCTGCATAACGAATCTGTGCGGGAATTTGGTAACTCTCTGCGGAGGTTTGTTGTGAAAGCCTATCCTTCTGCTGATAGTCGCACTCAGGATTTACTGGCTAGGGATCAATTTATTACCCACTTTGCAACCAGTGATTTTCGCCTTCATAGTGCAAAACCTCCTACACTTGAGGCCACCATAAATCTAGCTTCTGAGATGGAGCTTCTGAGAACCTTAGAACACAGTCAGGTTAGGGAGGTCTCCGAAAAGTCTAAAAGTGACAAACGCATTGAGGGTTTGTTGGGAGTTGTGGAAGGGCTGCGTCAGGAAGTTAAATCATTGCAAACTGCCCTTCACACCTTCCAAATAGCCCCCAGTAAGCATATTCCTGCTACTCTCCCTCCGCCTATTGCTATGTCTGGTCGGGGGGGACGAGAGCGAAATGGTAGTTGCTGGGAATGTGGGTGTAACCGTCACATATGCCGTGACTGTCCTTATTTACAGGGAAACTAGAGGGGGCGCGCACAGTGGGCCCAATGCCCGCCCCCTCATCATCAACTGTGGCCTGTACAAGTGGTACTGGAGGTTCTGGGTTCCTGTCAGCTAAAGTAGGTGGGTTGGAGTCCACTGTGTTAGTTGATAGTGGGGAACCCTTTCTGTGATTCCAAAAGAGATCTGGCTAACTATAACTGATGGGGGGTCAGAACTGACGGGGTACACAGGGAATGTTTCAGCTGCAAATGGTGGGGGAATGAAAGTTATAGGACGATGGCAAACTGTATGCCAGTTTGAGCAGTTAGCCCTGGTGGCGGAGTTCCTTGTTGCTGATATACCCTCCCAAGACATTTTACTAGGTTTTGATTTTCTCTCAAAATATGGTGTAGTTATTGATTTTGGGCAGAAGATCTGTAAAATAATGGGGAAAGTGTTGCCACTTGTAGTCCCAGAGGACTCTGGTACGCCCCAAACTGTCGCTGTGCAGTCTGACACGGTGATTCCTCCCCGCAGTGAAGCCATTATTGCAGGGGTGGTGCAGAATGGGTTTTGTGAGCAGGCTGAGAGTTTTCTGGAGCCAGCTACATCTTTATCCAATCACTGTGATGTTCTGGTGGCCCGTGTTGTTTGCAGGGTGGAAAAGGGGGCAGTCCCTGTACGGATAATTAATGTTACAGAGGAGCCTCTTAAAAAGGGCATGACTGTGGGGTCATTGTTCACTGATATTGAAATGGAAAGTGCAGGCCCTGAATTGGAGGGGGGCGGAAATGGAAAACCTGTACAATCTTGGTCGGTTGATGCCCTTTTGGTACAGCTTGGAATCGAGGAAAAAGGGTTAGAATCTGCAGAAAAGGGGTCAGTTGCAGCGTAACCTCTCTGTGTTTAGTACAGGTGATACAGATTTGGGCAGGACTCACCTGACATTACATCAGATTGATACTGGTGAGGCTAGGCCAGTTAAACTTCCTCCCCGTCGCGTTCCTCTCCACTTGCAGCAAGAAGTAGCCGACCATATCAAGCAGATGCAGGAAAATGACATTATCTGGCCCTCCTGTAGTCCGTGGGCTGCCCCTGTAGTCCTTGTTAGGAAAAGGGAGGGTAGCCTTCGGTTTTGCGCGGATTATCGCAAACTTAATGATTTGACTCAAAAAGATGCGTATCCCCTGCCTCGAATTGATGACGCCCTTGACAGTTTGAGTAATGCTTCTTGGTTTTCCACTCTTGATTTAGCCAGTGGATATTGGCAGGTGGAAGTCGACCCAAAAGATAGGCATAAGACTGCTTTTATCACCTGTCAAGGCCTGTTTGAATTTAATGTTCTCAGTTTTGGATTGTGCAACTCCCCCAGTACTTTCCAAAGATTGATGGACCTTGTCCTGGCTGACCTACAGTAGACTACATGCTTGGTATATTTAGATGACATCATTGTGTTTGACCGCACTTTTCAAGAGCATTTGATCCGGTTGGACGAGGTCCTCTCAAAGCTAAGGAATGCACATTTCAAAGTTAAGCCCTCTAAATGCAACTTATTTGCAAAGCAAGTTCAATATCTGGGCCATGTGATCTCAGCAGAGGGAGTTGGGGTTGACCCCACCAAAATACAGTGTATTCGGGAGTGGCCAGTCCCCAAGACCCAGTCAGAGGTAAAAAGTTTTGTGGGGCTAGCATCCTATTATAAGCGCTTTGTGGACGGATTTGCACAAATGGCAAGGCCCTTACACCAACTAACAGAAAAGGGGAGGCATTTCATTGTCAGCAGGCTTTTGAACAACTCAAGACTAGGTTGATGACAGCTCCGGTCCTAGCATACCCTGACCCACATAAACCCTTTATTTTGGACACCGACGCTAGCGATGTGGGAATTGGGGCTGTGTTGTCACAAGAGGAAAATGGGTTTGAGCGAGTTATAGCATATGCTAGCCGGGCGTTGACTTAACAGGAGCGGAAGTATGCCACGACTAAAAAGGAGCTGTTTGAGTATGGTCACCTTCACCAAGTACTTCAAGCATTATTTGTTAGGAAGAGAGTTCATTTTGCGGACAGATCATAATTCCCTTTGTTGGCTTCATAATTTTCAGGGGCTTGAAGGTCAGCTGGCTCGTTGGGTAGAGCAGTAGGCTAACTTACAGTACAAAATTATACATCGCCCGGGTAAACTGCATGCTAATGCGGATGCGCTTTCTAGGCTTCCAGCCTTTGTAACGGAGCCTTCTGTGGGTCTGTCTCTTCCTGAGGACCATGGCCAAGAGCTAAGGCCAAGCTCGATTAAAGGGGCTGTGCAGGAAAAACCTCCCCAGCCCAAGTCAGGTCAAGGAGAGGAAATTGACGAGTTGTCACAGGCCCAAAAAGATGATGATGAGATACGGCAGCTGCTGCAACTCAAAATGTTAGGTGCAGGTAACACTCCAGTACAAAATTATACATCGCCTTGCAAATCGCCGGCCTTGCAAAAATATGCCGCTGTGTGGGCTCAGCTTCAGGTGCAAGGGGGAAGGCTGGTACGGGTTCCACCCACTAACTCAGATGCTGCATCTCAGGTACAAGTAGTGCTCCCAAGGGCCATGGTCTCTGATGTTTTTGCCCAGCTGCATAACACAACCACAGGAGGGCACTTAGGGGTACAGAAGCATCAGGGAAAAGTTAAAGATCGCTTTTACTGGCCTGGGTGGTTCAGGGATGTCCGACAATGGTGTCGGGACTGCATCGATTGTGCCTCCCGCAAAACCCATGGTCAGGCCCCATGTGCACCTCTTCAACCTTCGGTTACTTCAAGGCCTTATGAACGTGTAGCTCTTGACATTTTGGGCCCATTGCCTGAAACGAGTGCTAAGAATAAGGCATTTCCCCTCTCTAACCAGGAAGCTTGTACGGTGGCCAAGGTGTTTGTTGAGGAGTGGGTTTGTCGGTATGGTGCCCCTTGTAGTGTTCATACTGACCAGGGGCAAAACTTTGACTCTAACTTGTTTAGAGAGATGTGCAGGTTGTTGAATATAAGTAAAACACGAACCTCTGCTTATAATCCTCAATCTGATGGGCTTGTTGAAAGGTTCAATCACACCTTGCTCTCCATGTTGGCTTTGTTTGTAAAAGATAATCAGACAAACTGGGATGTTCTCTTGCCATATGTTATGTTGGCATACCATAGCAGTGTTCAGGCAACTACAGGATTCAGTCCATACAAGGTGTTGTTTGGGCAGGAAGTGGTCTTGCCTATTGATGTTATGCTCAATCTGGAGAGTAGGGAAAGGTTTTCCTCAGCTAGTGAGTATGTGACTAGGTGGCAGACACTTTGTCTACAATAGTACAGGCAGTTAGGAGGCATCAAGAAAATGCTTCCACGCAGCAAAAAACAGCGTTTGATTTTCGAGCCAATTTTCAGTTTTATTCAGTAGGAGAGTTGGTATGGGTGCGCAGTAAAGCCAGGAAATGCGGGGTGTGCCCTAAATTACAGAGGCGGTTTAGAGGCCCTTATAAGATTTTAGAAAGAGTGACGGAAGTGTTATATCGAGTGGTGCTGGTTGAGGAAGGGTCAGAAATGGTGGTGCATTTCAATAGACTCAAACCTTTTCTCTGTTCTTTACCAGAAGCATCAGTAGCTCAGGAGCATGATGGTGTATCCCGGCAACAGCCATCCAGCACCAGATGCTCATCTGACATCTCCTTTGGCTCAGCCTGGGTTCATCATTGGCATGCACAGCCAGGCCAAACAGGACCGGGGAGAGGAGGAATGGGATTGTCCGCTCGGGGGTCACCATCACCAGGAAGCAGTTCCACCACTACACCAACGGTGCAGACCCAGGAGGCGACAGGAAGTGCTTCATCAGGGGGCGGTGTACAGCCTCAGCCCTTGTCAGTCTCAGGCTCTGGTACTAATGCCTCAGTCCAGCCTCAAAGCCAGGGGGATGTGTTGCCAAGTGCCCCAGTTGAAGGCGCCGGCGGAGGATTAACATCGCAGGGGAGACATCCTGCACGTCAACGACGGACCCCTACATGGTCTCGGGACTATGATATGGAGTCGAGGTGACTCGGGGGCGAGTCTTCTACATTAAGGGTGAGGGGAGTGTAGTGAAGATGAGTTATCTGTGCGGGTATTAATTAAAGACTGGGTTTCACCTGAGTCGGGACTGTGAGCTGATTGCTCTCAGCTGGCGTTGATTGCAGGAGTGGCGAAGAGGTAAATGGGGCTGTTGAGAGAGCTCCAGTCTCTCGGGGAAGCGGCATGTATAGGTCGCGGGTAGCTGCCCGGCAAATACTACTGTTAATGCACTCACAGACAGGGGGTGGGTGCCGTTCGTAGCCGTTTAGGGCTGCCAGCGGTGAAGACAGGTAGTATAAGGAGAGATGCTCATGTGGTAGGGCTGAGGTGAGGCAGGGAACGGGAAATTAGGAGTGCCTTGCCGCTTTCCAGCTTTGTCTTGAGCGCTTGATGCTGGGCCAGCTGCTCCGGGGCTCCGGACTGGATGGACGACTCCCACACAGGCTTTCGCTGCACATGGGCCATGTTGGACCAGCGCCACAAGCCGAGACCCTGGGGGAGGGTCTTGGGTGACTGGACAGTTAAGTGGTCACCTGTATTTAGTTTTGTTTATTACTGTCCTGTCTTATTGTGTTATTTGTGACGTTTTATAGATCTTAACCCCATAATCAGCAGCAAGGGTGGGAACCAGGGGTAAACTGGGAGGAAGATAGCTTATATACGGCTGTCTCCACTAGCTCCGTGCGCATGCTCCATAGTAGTGCGTTGGTCACTGCATGAAGTTCGCTGTGTTTTTCTTAAACGCTCTTTGTAACGTTTGGGTGTGAGTGTACCTGCCTGTCGTCTGTCCCAGTGACATTGGTGTGGGGTGGTTTTGTGTGCTGTGACACTTAGGGCGGCCGTCTAGCTGGAGGGGGACAGACTGTCTGAAGGGCAGGGAAGACGCTTTAGACTCCTTTTCACTCGTCATGAATTTATTTCCTCTGTGGCAGAAAAACACGTTACACTATCCTTCAGCAACTGCTGCAGGTTAAAACGGACTAACGAAACAGTTTTAGTGCTGACTGACTCTAAAGCACACGATAAACAGACTTCAAGACACTCGCTAGCTTAACAACATTAATGCTACAAACAACCCATAATGCAAAACTCTGTGTTGAAGTCAGTTTCACATTGGTACTAACGTTATATCCACTGACAAAGATCATCTGACCCATTGAGAAGTTTCTCATCAGTGTGTTTAATGTTTAACATGTAAAAAGTGTTTTAAGTCATTTTGTGACTCCTGTGATCTCAGACTCAAATGCTAATAGTTGCACACATGTTTCGATTAATATTGATCACGTTACCCATTTATAGACTTTATCTTTAAAAATAACCATAACAATTAACTTCAATACACTGACTAATTGTTGATTGTACTGTTTTGTCCTCATACAATGTAATTATCACTTATTGTTATTGCACCATTAGTTTTGGCCTGATGCCCAAATAAATTTGTATTTATCAAAGGCCAAAGTGGCCTTGTCCTGAAACTGACTTCATTCCAGGCCTGATATAATTCAAAATGCAATAAGAAATAGGCCTTTCCAATGTGGTCATCTTATATAAAATATTTATTCATTGAATTTACAGAAAATGTACTATATCATGATATATATCGTTATCATGATATGAACTGACTTATATCGTGATATGAAATTTTAGTCATATCGCCCAACCCTATATTTATACTGTGACTGTTCAAAACCTTTATTGAAAGTAACTCTGCAACAATTATAAACAGAAAGGGAGAAATTGGACAGCCTTGACACACTGATCTGTTCACAGAAAATCTTTTGGAAGTATTGGGATAGATCAGTAAGTTACTATTTATGTCTTTGTACTACCTAAAGTAAATTTTCCCTCAAACCCAAATAAATCTGAAGTCCTATATATAAATTGATGTTCCACTGTAGCAAATGCTTTATAAAAGTCAAGAAATACAATGACTGCCTGTGACTTCACACATTCTGGGTAGTCAAGTAAGTCTAAAACCAATCTTATATTGTTAGTTATATGTCTATTTGCCATGAAGCCTGTTGGGGTTTCATTTATAATTTCTTCAAGATTTTTTTAATCGTTTAGCAAATACAAGTGCAAATAATTTGTAGTCTACATTTAGAAGTGTGATCGATCTCCAGTTTTCTATTGATAGAGAATCTTTGTTTGATTTTGGTAGCAAGCTGATCAAACCCTGTTTCATTGTTGTTGTCATCTCCTTCTTGTCAATACATTCTCTGTACGTCTTCATAAGCAGGTCTTGAATCATATCCCAAAAGCATGAGTAAAATTCAGTAGATGAACCATCAATTCCAGGTGATTTTCCAGTTTTCATATGTTTCAAGGCTTCCACAACTTCATTGTTTGAAATAAGTTGTTCACAGTCAGTTTTAAATTCTTCTGAAATAGTGGGAATATATTGTCAACAACTGGCCAAAGTTTTTTCCGACTCCGTCTCTCCCGGTATGTCAAATCCTCATTGTGGCGCTCATCGAAAGCTTCCAGATTTTCAGCTTGAAGGTGCGCATGGTGAACTGTATTATCACTGGATGTGCACTCCTATAGGTTAAATACAGCACATTAATATGTTACAATGTTCCCATCAATTTTAATATCACTAGTTAATATCACTTATTACGATTTTCAATATTAACTTCATATAGAATCCTCCTTTTGTAACCTTACATCATATGTTTAAGAGAAGGATTTGTTCCTGATATCTTGCCTTCTGATGCATGACCTCACTCACTGTCCTTCTAATCAGTGCTTTAATGATGGGAATGATGCAACAAGCAATAACAAGGATTAGTAATTGTAGTAATTGTACTGGGTTTAGTCACTGGGAGAGGAGAAGACCTCTGCAGATAATTGTGCTTCCAATAAAAACCTCCTGAACAATGAATACTGAAGGAATCCTAACCAAGGAGAAGCTGGTTGTTTAACAATGAGGTTGTCACTGCAGTGGTCAATGGAGTTTCATTTAAGTTGCCAGACAATGCCACCTTGGGAATTTCACCCAACAGACTCCCTCAGCCCCAAACAAATAAATAAAAAAATAGTTAATTAATATTAGTGCTGATCATTACACTTTGTGTGTTTTCCTGTACCATGTATACACAAAACATAATATATAAACATATATACTTCTAATAATACTATATATTACATGGGCTTTTAAGTCATGATGTGGAGTCACAACATTTATATGACAATCTCTGCCCTTTCACCCTCAAATGTGTTAAGAGAAACTCCCCCCAAAAAGCCCTTTTATATTGAAAAAATGGAAGAAACTTTGGGAAGAGCAATAGAAGTGGGATGTCTCTTATAGGACAGACAGAGGGAAATTTGGCTGCAGGGCAGTGATCGTCTTGCATGTTCTCTAAAAATACACACACAAAAAAAGAAATCAGTAAGACAGACAACATTATGGTAGCATGAATAAACTCAAATTAAACTCATCCACATGGATACGGTTGCGGTCTTCAGCTGTGGTCCTCTGGAGGTCTTCTTCCTGGATCTGTTGTCATCCTTCCTACAGTAACAAAGACATAATTCAGTTACAGTTTTGTGTTGTTTAAGCATTAGGTCACACCACACAAGGCTCTGCACCATATGTCCTCTGTGCCCTCTGTGTGTGTGTGTGTGTGTGTATGTATATATATATATATATATAGAAAGAAAAGATGGACCCCAAAGATGAACTGCTAAGTGAATATCTCAGGCAGCAGATTCCCGATGATGGCTCATATCAAGAAATCCTACCAGTGGCTGGAAAAGCCCTGATCATTGGCAGCACAAGAGCAGGCACTCAGCACAAGATCAATAGAGGCAGGGATCTACCACACCAGGCAGGATCCCAGGTGCAGGCTGTGCAAAGATGCTCCTGAGATGGTCCAGCACATAATAGCAGGGTGTAAGATGCAGGCAGGAACAGCGTACATGGAATGCCATAAGCAAGTGGCTGGCATCGTGTACAGGAACATCTGCACTGAGTATGGGTTGGAGGTCCCAAGGTCACAATGGTCCTATGGGACTTCCAGATCCAGACTGACAAACTGGTGATGGCTAACCAACCGGACATTGTGTTGATCAACAAACAACAGAAGAAGGCAGTAGTGATAGACATAGTGAACCCAAGCAACAGCAACATCAGGAGGAACGAACACAAGAAGATTGAGAAATACCAAGGGTTGAAAGAGGAGCTAGAGAAGATGTGGGGAGTAAAGGCAACAGTGGTGCCAGTGGTAATTGGAGCACTGGGGACTGTGACCCACAAACTGGGAGAGTGGCTCCAGCAGATCCCAGGTGCAACATCTGAGGCCTCTGTCCAGAAGAGTGCAGTCCTAGGAACAGCTAAGATACTGCGCAGAACCCTCAAACTCCCAGGCCTCTGGTAGAGGACCCGAGCTTAAGGAAGACACAACACCCCCCACGGGGAGGGGGGTGAGAGGGAGATTTTTTTTTTTTTTTGACATGAAATGACACAGGCGTCTACCAGAAGATAATAAGATGATGTAAAAGAGGCATCATTGTGGAAATAAATATTTCTCAGCTTTTATTTTCCAGTCAAAAAAACTTCTGCTGCTTGAATAAAAGTAACTTTAAGACAAAATTTGCGCAAGGGATATGATTAATTTTGGGCTTGACTGTATGTATATAGTCCGATAGATAGTAGAATATAGATATAATACAATATATACGTAGTTCTCTGGATGTGTAACTAACAGTCGGGTGTTTATATGAACAGTAAAAGAAGGTTTTTTATCTCACTGAAATAGGATTTCTGTGAACTTTTACTTGTAAGAAAAGAATCTGAATACTTCTCCAACCAAAAGCATTACGTTACTACACTAACAGTATTTACAGATCTGTGATATTGCATCTACCTGTTTGTCCAGTGAGCCGTCACTGCCGTTCAAATACTTCTTTGACAGAAAGACTAAATTTACTTAGCAGAGCACAGATCTACCACTACCTCACACAGTCTCTTTTTTGGCATTACTGTGAGGTACTTTGCTTCTGGAAGGGATCTGAATACTTCTTCAACCGCCGAAACTCACCCAGTCACACATACAGACTAAGCAGCTAACTGCGCTACAGCAGCACCTCCCGTACTCTGCCATCTTAAATTTGTGTTTTTTTCCAAAGGAGTCTGGGGGGTATTCCATGAAGCTGGCTAACGGGATAGCCTGGCTTATTTCGATAAGTCTCGCTAATTTAAGTGAGAGTTCCGTTCCATCAAAGTGGCTTATATGAGTTGCAGCTCAGTAACCATGGTAACTTAGTCAGCAGAACTAGCCTGCTCCGTGGCAAGCTAACGGTCAAGCTTAGCTCAGCTGCGTGTCAAAGAATGTCTGACAGACAGAAACACGCTTTCAAAAGACGGTTCCATCATGTCTTTTCACACTCGCAACCCTTTAATTTAAAAGCGTAGCATTTATGGTTGAAGAAATAAAAGTGTGCCAGCATTATTTTGAAATGATTTATTTATTCATTCACTGATTTTGTTCAAACTGTGAAGACAAAAAGAAAATTAAATAAAGTCCAAACTATATCCTTCTGCTGTGTTTAAATGTACACAGTGGTAACTGCTTATAGTGATTACAGTTACAGTGATCAGCTGTTTATCAAAAAGCTCTGAGACAAAATCATTCATATACAACATTTATGCTGTTTAAATAAGTCACGTATAGGAAACAAGCAGTCTGCCTACAGTATTCATTCATTCTCTTCATACATCACGACATATGGAAAAACATTTTAAACCACATAAATCTCTTTGTACTTTACTCCTGACACTTACTGAAATCATGACGGAGACAGAGTCGTTTTCTCCCCGAAACATATGACAATGGAAGATTTAAGTAAATGTCACCGCTTCATAAATGTGCACGCTGAATTTGAAACAGCTGTACTTTATTTTGAAACAGTCATTAAAATCTGTATATTTATATTCATGTAGGCTAATAAATATACAAATGTCAATTAGACGGTATTCAGCATGACAAATAAAGAAAATGTTCTAATAATCATCTGCTTATAATGATATTTAACCCAGACAGACGTGATTATTATAAGCTGCTTCCACTGTACTTGTATCCTTCTCCAGTTTACAGTTAATGTTAAACTTTCACTGATGATTGTAAATGGACATCAGAGAGGATGATAATGTTGGAAAGTTCTCTTTAATTGCTTACATCATAATTTTAGATATACATCTGATATTATCTTGCCTAGTGATAATATAACCAGTCACTGATCTCAATGCTCATTTATTAGCAAATAAAGATAAAACCATGTACAGGAACAAGCGCTGCTCGTCACTGACTCATCAACTCTGATGCGGGGATTGAACCCTCATCCATCAGGTTACAAACTCGCTTCTCTAACCTTTAGGCTATCACTACTCATCTATAAGTAAACAAGTAATCCATCATCAGTTTTGTGCCAAGTCATCAACTTCACCTTGTTAATTGCAGTCATTTTGCACCTTTTTGGTGAAAAAATCCTTTATATTCTCCATATAATTTCATCAGCAGGTTTGTTTTGCTGCTGAGAAGAACACCACTCAGCTTTTCTCCAATCGACTATTCGTGGCTGCTGATGTCCTCCATGCACGCGTGCACTTCAAGCTTATTCCAGTTTGGCTAGACTTAGTGTTGACTAGAAGCAGTTAAGCTCTGTTAGTGGAACGGCTTGAGCCTCAAATTAAAGTTGACGTTAATTTCAAGCCAGGCTATATCACGTAAGTGCAGCTTTCTTTAGCTGCTTTCATGGAATACCCCTCTGGTCAACTATATAGCACGGCTATTTCTGGTTAACGTAAACAAAACGGACCTTACTTTTCAACAGAGATGGTCTATCTCAATATAAATCATATTTATGATGTCCTCAAACACTTTTGACATCAGTCTGAACGTGACAGAAGCAAACACAGCACTTTAATGGACATTGACAGCTGTGCCGTTTATTTACACTGAATCACAGTTTCACACATATATGTATACTGTTTTTGCTTAGTAGTATTTTTTTGTCCATATCATTT
Organism: Euthynnus affinis; assembly: GCA_029490765.1. Classification (NCBI taxonomy): domain Eukaryota; kingdom Metazoa; phylum Chordata; class Actinopteri; order Scombriformes; family Scombridae; genus Euthynnus; species Euthynnus affinis. The sequence goes on from CM055846.1 coordinate 32,812,782, forward strand.
ATGCTCTAAAACATAAGAGAATAATATTTAGATTCAAGAATAATGTAGGCTAATGCTACTAATAAAAAAAATTGAAGAAATTTTTTTTTTACTTACCTCAATCAGATGAATGACGACCTTGTGGTTGGTATGCAGTGCCCTGATTTAGGCAGATTAACCAGTGCACACACCGACACACACACAGACTTACTCTGCTCCCCATGGCAACCTGTGCGTGAGCGCATGAGTGTACATATGTGTGTGTGTTGGTGTGTAAATTTGTCAAAGCAGAGTGAAAATGTGAGCTCTGTGAGCCTGTCAAAAAAGGCATTTTTGTGAAAAAACCATAAGTCATATCAGAAATCTGAGCAGACCAGGACCACTGCAAGATCTTTCTGCATAATACTGGTGATCTTCAAGTCCCTAGACCCAAAAATGTGGACGGGAGAGTGAGAGAAAAAGGGTGTCGGTTCAGCTCTCCTCCTGAAATCTCCTCCTTAACAGTTGGCAGTTGGCCGGTAACCCCTTCACAAAAGGGCTGATAGTTCAAATTCTGTTTCTCAGTGTCAGAGCTATGGTTGGTGGTTTAAATGACAGAACACAAGTGTGCCTTCTACTGTAGAAAAAATATTTGCGTATACCAAAATATGTGGCTGAAAGGACGATTTATCCAGAAATGTTTCAGAAAAATTTTAACAGCCTCTTCCACCCTAGCGATGATGTCACCCACTCTAGCTCTGAACATTCCACACAATACACACTCATGTTAAACTCAAAATTTGTCCAAAATTGGGCATGAAACTTTAAAAGTCACAAATCAAAAAATGAGATATCAAAAAGTTGAATACAAGTTTAATAGCTGACAACTTTGTGAACATTTTAAAGTTTGAAGTCTGTAGCTTAAAGTATGGTGAAGTAATTGAAGCTTGAAATTGCCCCTAAAATGTGGATGTTATTTGACCCCACCCCACACACACATTCATTTGCTATGGGAAATTTTTTGCACATCCACCAGTATTTACCTGGAGTAACCGCAGCAAGGCAAAACCATGAAGCGAAGCACACTCAGTGCTGCTTTGATGCACCAAAACTCCCAGACCAGAAGTGAAGCGATGAAGGAGCACAAGAGGGGAAGACCGCCACCTATAAGCTGAACCAATGACCACCACCAGGTGGAATCAATTATAAACAGATGAACATAAACATGATCCCAAACTTCTTCACGTCATTAAACTGTCTTTTGTTATGGTTTTGTTTGAAAGACCCCTAATGGCAGAAACTACATATTGTGTGTTTAAAGTTTATCCTAATGATAAGCCTTGGTTGTCAAACACATTAAAGAAACTGCAAAAAACAAATTAATGAAACAGCTAGAAGAGACACACAAAGACAAATAAAAAACAAATACAGCTAAATAAGTACAGCAAGCTGTCACAAGCTACAACCAAAAGATAGAGGCTTCCCTGGCCTCTGGCAATCCCAGAGAGGAATGGCAGGGAATTAAAACCATGACCAATGTTCCAAGGGCAAATTAGCTCAACACCTTTTTTCACTTTGAGAGTGGCAACAGTGCTGAGGCTGACACTGTGATGCTTGACTTCTTCCTAAATTGGTATGAGATGCCAATACAGTCTGTTACATATTAGAAGTAACTTGACATTGTGCTTGACCATAAGCTTAAATGAATGTGGACTGACCTCATAAGTCCACTCAGAAACAACAAAGAACGTACTTTCTAAAGGAATGTCCACAACAAAATGCTCCAAATGTTTTACTGTGCTTTTATTTTTTTTTGCTTTTATTTAAGTGTTTTAACCTTCTGCATCAGCTAGTTTGGTAATGCTTGCTGAGGCACAGAAAAAGACTGTCAGAAAAACTGTAACCACAGCCAGTAAACTGTTAGGGATTATGTTACCCAGTATATAATGCGTTTACAGAGATAGTATGATGAAGAAGGCAAACAACATTGTAGTAACCAGAGGCAGATCCTTGCCTCCTCATATCAATTTTGACTACTCCCCCCTGGTCACAAAGGATGTCCAGCCAGTCTGGTTCATCCTCATCCTCCTGGTGTGTCTAAGAGTACGTCCATTTGTGACTTTTGTGACGGTGTGATGAAATGCCTTGCCATTGTGCTGCAAACCAATTTAAAGATGAATAAAGTATCTATCTATCCTGTCTGTCTGTCTATGTAATAATGCTACATGGTGCTAATCATTTTCACATTTCATCCCAGGCCTTCTAGAAATTTCTCCAGTAGAGAGAGGAGTGGTGACTCTGTTTGGGGTGAGAAGCGGCCTCTTCATCGCCATGAGCGACAATGGGAAACTGTATGGCTCGGTAAGAACTGATATTGACTTGCTAATTTGATGACTTTAAACATAATGTGTGAACTGAACTAGAAGTGTCAACATTTCTGCACAGATGTAAGTTTTCTACAGCTTATATACAGTATGGATACTGGGGTAAAATCAAACAAAATAATCTCCATGCTGGGATGTGTCAGGTCAGATCACTGGTTTGTACACATCTTAGGGACAATGTGGAAATATATAATATATAAAACATGATGCTGGAGTGTGATCAGACATGTTGGTGATGCAGAGAGGACTGTTTCCTCCAGACAAGCGTGCAAAAAAGTGCACTGTTAAATAAATTAACCACTGTAAAAGTCTGCTCACCGATGCACAGGAGAGAAGGAGACAGTTGTGAGTTGTACTGTCACTGTAAGCTCTGGTTTTGCATATAGCTTATTTAGTTTTCGGCACAAGATGAGGCATATAATTGAAGCTCCAAGTGTCATGGTAACTTTTGAAGAAGTGTTCAGATTACCTATAGATTTACAAGTAACCCTCAACGCTCCCCTGGATGATGTCATTTTGCATTTCTCCAACATGTTTGTTATGGTCACCTTCCCTCTAGCACTGTAGCATCCCTCTCAGCACCACCCATAGAACAACATAGGTGAAGGTCAAGGTAATCTTAAATAAATACAATCAACAACCTAGACTCAAACAAATTACACAAAAAAGACAAAGAATCACATAATACTGTTCAAAAGCCAATGGTAGCAGGGACAAATGAGTTTTTAAGTCTATTGGTCCTGCATCTAGGCAGAATAACTGAATATCTACAACCAGATGGAAGCAACTTGTACTCACCGAACAGGGGGTGACTACAATCAGCCAGGACTGACTGGGCCTTCTTTATGACTCTGAACAATAGAGAGAGTTCCTCAAGTTTTAAGCCAGTGATTTTACTGCACATTCTTACAGTGCCTTCCTGTTTTTCGAGGTAAGTGACCAAAACCAGCAGATAAAAGAAAAAGTTAAAACAGACTCCATAAAACAAGAATAATACATTTTCATAAAACAGGTTTCCACAGACAGCTTCAATATTTGAGTCAAATGTTGATTTGTTGTCAATTACTGTTCCCAGATACTTGTATTGTCAGACAACTTAAACAGCCCGGTCATGAATAAAAGCAGGAGGATATATATGATATATGCTTCTTATGGGAAACACATCTAAAAAATTCAGAGCTACAATATTTCCAACCTAAATAATTCCGTTTTCTTCAGCCTACAATAGTAAACAGAGAGGTACATAATCTAATAAATAAAAATATGCCCTTGATTCAGAACTAATTTATGAACAAATTCACATACACTAATGTGCTACAGTAAGCGTACTCTGTCATTTCCGGTTGCCGACTGTGTTTACTGATAGCGTTGTTGCTGCTCTCAACTCAGTTGTTTTTATTATATTATTGTGGATTGACACCTGCTGTATTTTTTAACTTTTGCTAGTTCCACACAAGCACTCTCAGTGTGTTTTTCTCTTGGTGATTTTTCTTGCTAATCGCACAGCGATTAATTATTTGAGCTGTGCAGCTAGCATTAAAAGCTAAATTTAAGCTAAGCAGTTAGCAGCAGTCTCTCTCTCTCCCTCTCGTTCTCTTGCTTTCTCTTGCTTGGTGTGTCTTATGTTTAGTTGTTCCTCTGCCTCCTTTAGCAGTAATGGTAAGTGTAATAAGTGTACTTTATTTGCAGTGCTGGAGGCGAGTCTTAGTGAATTGGAAGCGTGGCTCTCCACCATGGAAAAACAGTCAGTAGCTAATGTAGTTAGCCAGCCCCCAGCAGCTGGTGCGAGCCAACCTAGCACAGTTCCTACCGGCTGGGTGACTGTCCAAGGGAAGCGTAGTCCTAAGCAGAAGCCCACAGTTCACCATCAACCCGTTCATGTTGGGTTAGGGTTGGGTTCATTATTGGCAGCTCCATAGTCAGAAACGTGGAGTTAGCGGCACTAGAAACCATACCATACCATTCCTGGGGCAAGAGCAGGTGACATCAAATTCAATTTAAAACTGCTGGCTAAGAATAAATGTAGATATGGTACAATTGTTATCCATGATGGTGGTAATGCAAAAACAATGTCAGACTCCTGGACCCCTGCCTAATCTGAGCAGCGATGACATGTATAGTCACATGTCACAATTCAACTGTTGGCTATCGAGGTGGTGTCCAGCAAACGATGTGGGCTTAATAGATAATTGGCAGACTTTCTGGGGAAACCTGGTCTGATTAGGAGAGACGGCATACATCCCACTTTGGATGGAGTTACTCTAATATCTAGAAATATGGCTGAGTTTATAAGAAAACCAAAACCATGACAACCCAGAGATGAGACCAGGAGGCAGAGTTGCAGTCTTACACGCTTCTCTGTGCTTCCATTAGAGCAGTTACCCGCCCTAAACCACATAGAGACTGTATCTGTCCCCCAACCATTTAAATCAATAAAATCGAAAAACAAAAGATGAGTCATTCATAAAAATCTAAAACAAATTAACACAGTTTGAAACTGTTCACAGTCTCTCAAACATTAGATCACAATCATCTAAATCTGTATTAGTAAATTATCTAATTTCAGATCAGCATATTGATTTATTTTGTCTTACTGAAACCTGGCTATGTTATGAAGAATATGTTAGCCTTAATGAAGCCACTCCTCCCAGCCATATTAATACTCACATTCCTCAAGATACTGGCCAAGGAGGTGGAGTTGCAGCCATTTTCAACTCCAGCCTTATTGTCAGCCCTAAACCTAAATTTTAGTGATGCACAATATTGGATTTTTTGCTGATATCCAATATGCAGATATTTCCAACTCATTGTAGCCAATTGCAGATGCCGATACCGATATATGCACATATTTTTTTCCAGCTGGCTGAGGAGACTATTATGCATGCAAGCATAGATTGTACTAAGTATGATCAAGAAAGACCATATATGAAGGAAGAATTCAGGAAGACTGGAGTTCAAGAGCTCAGCATTAAAATTTTAATGAACTGGAGCGGCAGAGTTTTCATTGATTTCATTAGACAGTATTAATGTGTAGGATTTAATCTCAGGTCCTCATTCCGGAGCAGAAGTTGGCGGTAATGCACCTAAAACGGTGGTTGCCAACTGCTGTTATAAACCAAAAAGAAGCTTTTTTTTCCAAACAGAGTGGTAGATCCTGTCAGCCAAAGTGTGTTCTATCTGTGCAGCTGAACACAGCAGCTCCTCCACAGACTGTTTCACCCTGACAGCTCCAATGCTTCCAGCGCGGGCTTCACTGCACTCAGCTGCCCATTAGACCCACTGCCTCTTCCCACTTTAGGTGCGATTCCTCTAGTTTGGAATCGCACCTAACCTGGCAAGAAAATCTTAAAACATACAGGAAGGCCCTCTGTAATGCCAGAGCCGCCTATTACTCATCATTATTTGAGGAAAATAAAAACAGCCCTAGGTTTCTTTTCAGCACCTTGGCCAGCCTGACAGAGTCATAACTCTATTGATCCGAGTATTCCAATGGCTCTCTCCCAGTAATAATGACTTCATGAGCTTCTTTAATGATACAATTCTAACAATTAGAGAGAATTCAATAGTCTCTCCCCTCAACAGGCACTGATTTATCCACAAACTCAGGAACACTGGAAGTAGCCATCAAACCTGACATATATTTGGACTGTTTTTCTTAAATTGACCTCCCTGAATTAACTTCAGTAATTTCTTCATCCAAATCTTCAAACCCCACCCAACTAAGCTGTTTAAGGATGTCTTACCCTTAATTAGCACCTCCCTACTAAATATGATCAACATGTCTTTAGTAACTGGCTACGTACCACAGCCCTTTAAAGTAGCTGTAATTAAACCTCTCCTTAAGAAGCCTACTCTCGATTCAGGCGTCTTAGCCAACTATAGACCTATATCTAACCTTCCTTTTCTCTCTAAGATCCTTGAGAAAGCAGTCGCCAATCAGGTATGTGACTTTCTAGATAACAATTAATTTATTTGAGGCTTTCCAGTCAGTATTTAGAATGCATCATTGCACAGAGACAGCATTGGTGAAAGTCACAAATGACCTCCTGACTGCATCAGACAAAGGCCTTGTCTCTGTACTTGTCTTGTTAGACCTCAGTGCTGCATTTGACACTGTTGACCATCAAATCCTATTGCAGAGACTGGAACATTTTGGCATTAAAGGTTTAAGTCCTATTTATCAGATCGATTTCAGTTTGTACATTTTAATTATGAATCCTCCATAAAAGCAAAAGTTAGAAACAGAGTTACCACAGCACAGCTGCATCACTTCTGTGATGCAAGTGAAGATGGCTAGAGAGTAGTGACTTACCTGCTGTCATGAAATTCACATTCGCAAGTACACAGTGCCTTTGTTATGGGAATGGCTAGGGTAGCTCCAGTGAGGTCTGTTACCATCCCTCGAATGGAGCTTATTATTGCCACTATGGCAAGTTGCACTGATGTCTTGTGGAGGAATGAGCTGCACATGCTTCTTCAGAATTCTGTGTTTTGGACGGACAGTGCTTCTGTGCTCAAGTACATCAGAAATGAGACTTCCAGATTCAGAGTCTTTGTGACCAACTGAGTCTCAGAAATTTGCAAGGCCTCACACCCCTCTCAATGGAGGTATGTTGAAACTGAAAGCAATCCAGCCAACATTGCCTCCAGAGGTGTGGAAGTAGATGCATTTCTCAAGAATGCAACATGGGAGTCAGGGCCTCATTTTCTCCTTCAACCTGAGAGTGAGTGGCATGTCTGTCCTGACAATGGTCTTCCTCAACTTCCATCAGATGACCCTGAGGAAAGAAAGCTGTTGCAGTGAATGCTGCACAGATCAGAGATGAGGCTGATGCAGTGACCCGCATGATTTGTTACTTTGACTCTTGGACCAATCTGAAAAAGTCTGTTGCTTGGACTTTAAGACTTCAGACTTAAGTCTGTTTGTCAGAAGAGCAGACAATTGAGCATGGCTCTTGTACAGTCTGACTTGGAGGTGGACCAACAAAGATGTTCATTAGGGAAAGACATGGAAATTTTTAAGATTAAGACAGTTTCAAGTTGTCTATCAGTGGAGGAGCTTGAGAAGGCAGAACTGGAGATTGTCAAGTTTAGCCAAAGAAAGAGGTTTCCAGAGGAATCCTCCAGGCTGCAAAATGGCAAAAGTGTGAAGGGGCACAGTCACATTTACACACTCTGCCTGATGAAAGATGGTGTTCTGAGAGTTGGTGGTCGGCTCAGCAGGTCATCTATGCCAGCAGAAGCTAAACATCCCATAATACTGGCAAAGGATTTACATATATCAGCCATTCTTCTGAGGCACATCCATCAGGAGGTGGGACATGGAGCTCGTAACCACGTTATCCAAACTGCGTGAGAGATATAGGGTCACTGGTGCCAGTACAGCCATAAGGAGAGTTTTTTCAAAGTCAATCATCTGTCGATGATTGAATAAGATAAGATAAGATATTCCTTTATTCGTCCCACAGTGAGGGAAATTTCTTTGTTACAGCAGCAAAGGGATAGAAGTAAAGAAACACAAAGTATAAAAACACACCATTATAAATAAAGGCAATATAAAATAAACATAATAATAAATATAATATAATAATATAAGTAAAGAACAGCTTGATTATTGTCATAGTCCTGTGAGTGTGTGTTGTGGGGGGGTATTATGGTGGTGGTGGTGATGATGGTGGTGGTGGTGGTGGTGGGGGGGTGTCTACTGATTGTACAGTCTGACGGCTGCAGGAAGGAAAGACCTGCGGTGACGCTCCTTCACAGTTCTTGGGTGGAGGAGTCTGTCACTGATGGAGCTCCACAGTGCTGTCAGGGTGCCCTGCAGGGGGTGGGGTCGGTTCTCCAGCATGGACAACAGCTTGGCTGTCATCCTCCTCTCTCCCACCACCTGCACTGGTTCCAGTGGGCATCCCAGGACAGAGCTGGCCTTCTTAATTAGTCTGTCCAGTCTCTTCCTGTCAGCCACAGAGACGCCACTCCCCCAGCAGACCAGACTGTAGAAAACGGCTGATGCCACTACAGTGTCATAGAAGGTCCTCAGGAGCGCCCCCTGCACTCCAAAGGACCTAAGCCTCCTCAGCCTACCAGTGCTCAGCCAGTGTCTCAACAGATGGCAGACTTACCTTCTGAAAGAGTTACTCCAGATGAACCTCCCTTTACACGAGTTGGAGTGGACTATTTCGGACCTTTCGAGGTGAGGAGCAGAAGGAGTGTAGTGAAGAGGTATGGAGTCATTTTTACCTGTCTGGCCATATGAGCAATCCACATTCAAGTGACACCTTCACTGGACACAGATTCTTTCATTAATGCGCTCAGACGCTTTATAGCCAGACGTGGTCATGTTCAGGAATTGCGCTCTGACAATGGGACACACTTCATAGGAGCAGAGCATGAATGGAGAACAGCCATGGAACAGTGGAATCAGTCGAAGATTAATGGTGTTCTTCTCCAGAAGGGAATAATATGGACTTTCAACCCCCCACAATGGCTCACATCATGGAGGATCTTGGGAGAGGTTAATTAGATCAGTGAGGAAAATCCTCAATTCAACTTTGAAAGTGCAAAACTTGGACGAAGAAGGCCTTCATACAGTTCTCTGTGAAGTGGAAGCCATCATCAATGGACATCCAATTACTAAAGCCTACAGATCCTAATGAACTGGAAGCATTGACACCAAATCACCTATTACTTTTGAAGACCTTACCATCTTTCCCACCAGGAGTCTTCCAAGGGGCAGATCTATATGCTCGCAGGCAATTGAAGCAGATCCAGTACATGTCTGACTCATTCTGGAAAAGATGGGTGAAGGAACTACCTACCTCAACTGCAGGAGCGTCAGAGGTGGTCAGGAGTGAAGCAAACCTCATCCCTGGAGATATAGTGCTTATAGTGGATAACACAGCACCTCGTAACTCCTGGGTCATGAGAAGAGTCCTACAAACCTTTCCAGACAGGAGAGGCTTTGTACGTCAGGTGTGCATCAAAACAAAGAGCAGCTGTCTGGACCAAACAATAACCAAGGTCTGTCTGTTACAGGAGGCCAAAGGAATGGCTGATGCATAATGTGACACTTCAACCTCCCTCTTGACTCTCTTTTGTGCTGGTAACCTCTGGTCTTACTGACTTATGACTCATGTACAGGATTGGGATGAAGAAAGAAGATCGAAATGTAAATTAAATTTATGAACTTTGATTATTGAATTTTTAATTGCTTCATGCCTCCTATTAACTTGTTTAATGTGAGTAATTATTATGTAATAACCTAACAATTAGGGGCTGGCGTGTAGGAGCCACGAATGGTTAAATAGTACATTTGAAATGAATTGCATTAGGCTGTATTTTGTGTTATTTTGGTTGATTTATTTATTGCACAATCACGGTTTTCATTAATAAAAGTTATGAAACTTATATTTTGAATCTCAATTCATCTTTTTTTTTTGGTAGCATGTCAGACAAGCAGCAAACAAAGCCCACCCTCAGCCTCTCAGCGATTTTTACTTTGTTTTCAGTAGTCGCTACAGTATTGTCTCTAAATATAAAAAGTGACATTTAACTTGTTTGATTATTAAGTTGTAACTCTCTGTATTAGCCATTATCAATTTATGCTGGCTTAAAATAAAAAAATGACATTTAGTAAATTTGGTACAAAGCTGGACTGATGTGCGGACATTTTACAGATATTGGTGAGAAGAACGTAAATGGCCAGTTTACTGGCCTGCAGAGGTTAGGCAGGAAGTAGTTTGAAAGGAAGCTGGTATGATAGACAGAAGTTAGGCAGAAATTACTTGGAAATTAGGGGTCTGCTAAGTAGAAGTTGCACAGAAACTACTTCTGTAGGGGGGGGGGGGGGGACTTCACACACACCCACAATGTCAACTAGAAATTAATAATGTAAGCCAGTCACATTAAAAGCAAGATTATTTGTGTTGAAGAGAAGACCATGAGATGAAATTTAGAGTCAATAGTCACAGAGCTGAGTAGCTTTTAGCAGATTTTAAACATACTGATGGAACTGCAGCTCTTCATATCGTCAAGTCTGACATTTCACTGAGTTCTAGCTTTCACAGAGAGCTGACTGCCCAAATGCAGTGCGATGAAATGGTATGGTACAATCTCATGTAGTATGGAGGATATCCTGGAAGAATACACAAAATCACACAGTAGAGGAGGGGCCAAACCATTTAAAATTTTATAAACAAGACACAAATTTGAAAATAATCTAAAATTCTCAAAGCTCAGTAAATTGTATTTCTCCAGTACCCTATGGTGATGGAAATGCATTGGCTTTCTGTCCAATAAGGACTCAAGAGGTTTTATGGCTGTTTCTCCAGTCTGCCTCCAACATGTGACATGCAATAACACATGGGAAGGAATCATGGCATGCAAAAATATATAATATTCTAATATGTCTAAAATTTGTACTTTATGGTTTAATTGTTTGTTGTTGGGTTTTTTTTTTGTTTGTTTTTTTTTAAATGCCAAACCAGGCTTTGAGTAACCACATGTAGATCTTCATAAGACCAGCTGGCTAAATGCTATTTGCCTTTGCAGGTTGCCTGCAGCCCCTTTTCTAACCATGTCATTATGCCTGTAGGAGTGCTTGTGATTTGACATTTACATTTTTAAAACGGTCTTTATTAAGTTTTGGACAATACATGGATAAAAACAATGCAAGGAAGTTACAAATAATACAATATAATACAATACAACACTATATAATACAATATGATACAATACGAGGCTATACAATACAAAACAATAGGGGACACTACAATCCAACAAACGATAAAGTGCAGCTAGTGCCAAAAGTGCTAAACAAATTTAAGTGTTTGCAATTGAATAAATATACCTATGATAAATTAAGTATATTATACTACCTTACAAAGTGTAAAACAGCTGCCCATTTACACATCCAGCTGACACAGGGCAGCATGATCATTTCATTGTAGTGGTGTATTTGTTCAACACCTGATGAATGTAAGCACAATATTCACTCTCCTTGAGCTCTGGTTTGCTCTCCAGCATCTCCTGAGAAAAAATATTTCAAAGTTATTAAATGCTCCACTATGTTCAACAGCTAGTCTCTAGCTGTGCCTGTCAGCTGTTTGCTGATGAGCAGGTAGTGTATAGTGGGTTTATCAGAGGTTTTTCACTGAAAATAGCTGCATACTGCTGCTGGAAACCCAGTTGATGGGAGCGCTGAGTTTCATGTTTCCTAATAACCACCATTTGTTAGTGCAGTTTGACATTTCTTCACGTTTAAACACACAATATGTAATTTTAGCCGCTAGGGGTCTCTCAATCAAAACAATAACAAAAGACAGCGTGTGATGACGGTGTGAAGTAGCAAGGGATCATGGGAGTTGTTGTCTTCATTGTTAAATAATCAGCTTCACCGGGATACGATTACTCTGAAATTCATGGTTCAAGATGTTTTTACCGGGAGCCGAATTATCCACAGAGGTCTCCTCCTCTCCAGAACAAACAGACCTGCTGATTACAGGTAAAAACACTGAATAAAGCAGTTTCATCTAAAAGATCGGTGTTTCTCCGACAATGTACGGGGACCCACGGACGTCAGATACAGGCTGTTAGCTGAGCTGCTGCTAACATTTTAGCGGTTTATATCTCTTATAACTTTTCATTCAGACGTTCGTCCGGTTTCTCCCGGCAGCCGAATTATCCACAGAAGTCTCCTCTTCTCCAAAAACAAACGTACACGCAGAATAAAATCATTCAAATATTAATTAAAGTTGTTTTACCTTAAAAACCAGTGTTTATCCAACAATGTTTGGTGACCACCAGACGGCTGTTAGCCGAGCTGCTGCTAACACTTGTTCGGCTTTTTCTCATATAACATAAGTTCCAGACGTTCGTCCGGTTTCTCCCGGCAGCCGAATTATCCACAGAAGTCTCCTCTTCTCCAAAATCAAACGTACACGCAGATTAAAATAGTTAAAAAAATACTACTAAAAGCTGTTTCACCTAAAAAAAAAATATCGATATTTCTGCAGTTGTTTGTTTCCTGGAGGGGCTGTTATCCGTTGCTAACATTTGTTTATCTGAAACGGTCCGTTACTTTTATTAAATTATAAATTCCTCTGGGTTTGAAAATTGTTGGAAACATTTGGGATAATGTAAGTACAAAACTCAACAACATATATAACATAGGTCTAGTTATTTTTTAAACATTTTAATGTGGAATAATTACATATTATACCTTTTAAAAAGGATTGGTGTTTATATCTAACTGACAGACCTCTGGTGCAATGTCAGTTATGACTCCGAAAGATGGTGGAAGGGCCATTATGCAGTCTCAAAACCTTGTAACCTTGTACCTTAACCAAGTCATGTTTTGGCTTAGAGGATAATAATCTATCATCATACAATCACATGTGAATTCAACCAGCCTTTTTGTGCAAACTTAGGCTTTTGTTAGGGTTATTGTACTCGCATCATTAAAACAGAGCTGTGAATCTGAAAATTACTAAATAAACATTGATTAGTAATTTAAATTCATCATTTACAAGTGCAAAATGATGTGCATCAACAATTCCTAAAACAATTCCCTGAGCCTCAAGTGTTTTTCTTCTGTTCTTATGTTGCCTTATAGTCACAAAACCCAAGGAGAGAAGATCAGAACATTCTCACATTAGAGAAGCTATGATTAGTGTTGACTGGATAAATGACCATGTGTTTTCTGCTGTCCCTCTCTATCCTCCTCTCTATCTCCTCAGGGCCACTACAATGATGACTGTAAGTTCAAGGAGAACCTCCTGGCCAACAACTATAATGCCTACGAATCAGCTGCACACCCTGGCATGTACATTGGCCTCAGCAAGACAGGCAAAACCAAGAGAGGCAACCGGGTCACACCCACCATGACCATGACACACTTCCTTCCCAGAATATGAATTTTAAGATCAAAACTCAACAGTACAAAACAAAGTCTAGGCCACTGTTTCAGTTTGGTCAGATTTTGTTGTTGGACCTACTCATCTCCTCCTTCTACAACAGACCACAGTGGGATACTGTTTGAAATATTTTTGCCCAAGCTAACCATTGCTGTAGGCAATGTTTGCATGAACTGTTGCTATGCATCAACCAAAGAACAGTAATGTGGCATCAACATTACTGTGAATGAAGACTCCAATGGACAAACTTGAAAAAAAATCCAAAATAGTATCAGTGTTAACATTGCTATCAGTAAATTTTGGCTCACTCCAAGAAAACGCATCAGCAGATGTGTTTCTTCCTCTTCAACTTCAACTTTGCACATTTTGGGACATTCCTAGAACATTTAGATTCATGCTGCACGTAGCAGATTGCCACAGGGTCCAAATCAGGTCATATGTGATAACCCAGATTTGTTCCTGTGGAGAGGACAGCCTATACACTTTAGGGATATTTGAGATGAGGTACATAATGTAACTAGATACATAATGCACCATGGCTATGGGAGTTTAGTATATTCAAAACCAAAACACAGCCAGGCTGGCTCTATCTGTGCAAAGTGCATTATCTTTGTATCCATCAAGGTCATACAAGGGCAACTAGCTCTGATCAGCAACATGTGCGATCCCTGTTCCTAAATGATTGTCATTTTGTGCAAGGAAACAGAAAAATATTACTGATTGCACCTTTCAGGTCAGAACTGATGGGAAATGAGAATATATTTTTCATGCAGTACTTCTGAATGATATATCTTCTCTTACTGCTTTCATAATACAAAATATAGGCATCATACAGAACATATTTCATGTGCAGTTAATGTTTAATGTCCAAGGAATTCCTTAGAAAAAAAAAACACTTCAGAGACACAAGTAAGATAAATAGGTGAATCTCACAATGTAGAGAGAGATCTAAGATCTTTCTAAGGTAGTGCCCAGAAGTCCAGTTCTTTTGTAGATTCACTATATATTTCTAAATGTAGTGAATATTTTGAGTTTTCCCTAAATAAATGTTGCATAGGATACACTAAATTTTGCTGCTATTTCATTCATATGGAAGTAAAACAATGTATGCTTATTAATCCTTCCATAAGGTTTTGTTGTAGGCTATATTCAGCTAATGACTGATATTCCTTCATGTTGATTCTCCTTGTATAATTGTTCTTGTAAATAAACAGAAGTCCACCAAATGTTGTATGAGAGAGCAGCAGACAAAAGAAATGTGTTGATGAATTGTGTTAATATTAATACACTGATTGAGTATATTCGGGCATGATCCAGCCATGATAAAAGATTTATGACGCTATGTTTTATTAATATGTGCCAAACGACTGCACAGTCCTCCTCCCACAGCTAACAATGTATACAGTTCAACTTTTGAACTGACCTCAAAACATCCATCCAGTAAAGAACATGAGACATCAGCTGGAACAACAAAAAAAGATTTAAAGAAGAACAGTAGTAAATCCAAATAAAAAGATTTGCAAATAAAGAAGGTCTTCTTGTTGGCTGTTTTGCAACCCTTGATTTTTTTTAAAGATATATACACATATGTACATATGTATATGTTAATATACAAACTGAGTTGGGATGATTGGTTGTTTATTTACCCATAAATGCTTCCTGTTGCAGAAACAGGAAGCAGCAGATGACCTCTGGTAACTTCACATTTATTTAAAAGTTTGAGTATTTCTGTCAAAGAAGATAAACAAGGACAAATAAACATATTGCTGGACTCAGTTCAGTCAGTCCGTCAAGCTTGGACTGACTGAGGAGGAACCCTACTGTAGATAGGAGCCTGGGGGGACCAGCATCCTGGAAACACAGAGTCTGTTGCTGTCATTGGGATAGCTGCGGTCTAGGATGAGTTTAAATCTGCACTGTCTGGTACAGAATCATGTGGTGTCTTTAACCCCATTAACTGTGTCCTCTGTAGCTGAGATTTAAACTAATCTTACATGCTGTGTCCTGTAGAAACCACTGAAAATACACAACAGGCCATTGCGTCAAAGGTTCAACTTAAAGCTGCTGCAGATTTTGAGTCAGGAAAGGTCTGCCTTACTCTGGTTTTTAGAATATCAAAATATGGTGTCATAGAAGCAGCAACAAGTGTGAGTAAATCCAAAATTGTCAATCCTGAAAATAATCTCATTATTAGGACTTAGTAAGGCTAATGTGGCTTCTGTTACTGCTGACAGCATACCCATTCTATTATGGTTAATCTTAAGGTAACTAATCAGGAAAATCATTTCATTTATCCTCCAATGATTTCCATTCTCAGGTCTTTTTTTCTCCTTTCCCATTCCTGAGTTTTCCAGAGCTCAGTTTATGTTTCTCTTTTATCTCACTGCTTTGACATGACTGTAAGCTCAGTGCCCAAAGGCCTCCTAGTAAGTGATTGAGAACTGTGCAAAATGTCCTCGTCTGTTACAGTGATAGTGTGAGGAACTGCCATCTCGGTATAGGAGACAGAAAGTGCAGAGTAACAAAACAAAGCAAAGTAAAACAAGACAATGTGCAATTGACCTGTGTGGTAACACTGGGAACTGTACCACTCAGGTATGGTAGCAGGATTACATTTACACACATATAAGAAAGCAGAGGGTCATCACACACACGGATCTCCCAGGTTGTGTCCTAAACTACAAAGAATCCAAAATCTATTTTCATTGATGTCTTACGGTGACAGAGTGTCAACAGCTAGTTCAGATGTGTGTAATAACAGCAGAACAGAGTGAACAGTACTAAAGAGTTGAAAAAACAGACATGAGAAGATTGTGTTGGTGATATTTATGCATATATCCAAGCTAAGATGAGTACTTGCACTGCCATCCTGGTAAATTTTCATGGGAACTATAGTTTTTTTTTTGCATTCTCACAAACTGTAGCCTTGTTAAAATCACAAAGGTTTCAATTTCAAAGTAGGTGCTGTAATGTTTGCCAATATGTCCAAGCACATAGAAAGTAAACCAGGACCACATTTGATTTTTTCAGAAAGATGGCTGAAAGAAAAGCTGAATGGGAGGAGAGTTGAACTGTTGTTTGGGAGGAATGAAGACATTTCAGACAGCTTTCTTGTTCATGATTTATTGTAACATGTACAGTACTGCCAAAAATAAAATGCAACATGACATATTCTTTTAATGTTGGGTTAATGAAATTTTCCATAACATTCAGGCAAAGCCAAAGAAATAAATACCTGGATTAAACATGGGACTGAATTGGCAAGACTAGAATCAAAGGGTGCATCAATTATATCATACAAGGAATCCTCCACAATGACTTAGTGCTTTTAAACAAATATTGTATCTTAACATCCATCACCTGGTTAACTTCAGTTAACACCACTGAAAATCTCCTCTGAGTATCAAACACTGTTATGAATCCAGAAGCTGCCTTCCTCCACAAAGAAGCAAGCTACATCCTCTGAGCATCACTTAAATCCTACACTGTGCCACCATTTGATACTCAGAAGAGTGATTTTCAGTGGAGTTGTCCTTTTAAATGAGAGTGGCAGCCTATGGAGCCTGGGTGGTTCCTAATCCTACAGCATTTGCATAAGCTGACAGCAAACTGATGACCTGCCTGGTTTCCAGTGTGAGTCTGGCTTCAGTCAGCCAGTCCTCCACTGCTCTCCTGGCCTCTCCTCTCAACTGGTTCACCAATTTAGCTGCTAACTCCAGATCGCCATGTTCCAAGCAGTAGCTGGCATATGACAGAAGCTTGAATGGGTCTAAATCCTCACTGCTCAGCTGGGCAGGTGGTGCTACTTGTTTATCTTCAAACAGCAGTGCGGCTTGAATGTAGGACAAGAAATATTGGTACAAGGAGTTGCGAGATTCGTCGATAAGAGCGACCCGGCGAGCCAGCGAGCGAAGGGAGTTGAAGCGGGCGCGGAGAGAGGCCTCGCTGTACACGCCGCGCTGCAGGGATTCTCCTGGAAGAGCCGATGCCAGAGCCAGGGCAAACTCGTTGTCGTGGCAACTGTCTCGCACGGCCTGAGCAGCGCTCTCTAAAGGCTTGGTGCGGACATCGGCATCAGCAGTCTTTAAGGTGTAGTTGAGCGCTTCCACAGACAGCCAGAGCTGATGAGCTTTACGGGCCTCCTCCTCTGCTACCACATGACCTGCATTCACAAGACAAGGAGTTGTTAACAGAACAGCCTTAATGATGTCATCCATACTTTGCTATCCCTATGTGATGTTCTTTGAAACTATTAATTCTGCCTTTTTTCCAGTGTGGTGTGTGTGTGTGTGTGTGTGTGTGTGTGTGTGTGTGAGATATATATATATATATATATATATATATGTATCTTACTGTCTATGGCCTCCTCCATCCCCTTCAGTCTTGCATAGGCACTGTTCATATCCAGAGTGAAGTTATCCAGCTGTTCCTGGCTCAGCTGGCGGTAGTGCGTCTCCTGTTCCAGCAACTTACTGTTCAGGACCTGAACACAACCCACAGTGTTTTCATGATTTAACGTTGTCATATGTGATTTAAGAATACTGAAGATAAAATCAAGCATTTGCTATCAGCTTTCAGTATATTTAGGGCCCAAGCGCTGATCAGCGCAAAGCCCTATTGTTTCCATAAGGATTATTAGGGCCCGAGCACCTCAGAAATCAGTGTGTGTCATCTAGACTAGCGTATGATCAAAAGTTATCAACAGATTTAGTTTACATTGAAGCGTATGGGCGTGGCGTTGAGTTTTGATGTTTCGCCATGCCAGAGGACATTGCCACAACATTAGTGTATATGGTGGGATCTGCCTGAACCTTTACAGATTTCCTAACAGTCCAGGCCTGAGCACGTCTACATTACAATATTCAATCAGTGATGCTAACTGGCTCCATAGCGCCCCCTATGAATTCTCAATGCAGCAGCCCCAGCAGCAGGTAAAATATTGGACAAAGGAAGTGATAACAATCTCCTGTTTGCACCGTCTGAAACCAGCACAGGTCTAGAGAAATGTAAATGTCTGAGACTGAAGCAGTTTGACTGCGTCCAGCTCCACGTATGCAAGGGCGCGAGGGCCCGATCATCGCTGCTTGCAGCTTTAATTTTTAAATTGCATTTATTTTGTTATTTTATTTATTTATTTATTTATTTATTTAAGCAGGAAGTCTCTTGAGATAGACAAGAGAGCAGTGCTAGATATTAGTAGATACATAGTATATACATACAGTATATACTAGATCTATAAACAAGACAGTCAATACAATTGCTAGACACATGTTTTCCTCCTGTGTGCACTCTGATATTTGCATGTAATGTGTGTGTAGAATGTAAGCCAGTATGAAGACCTGCTCAGCCTCAGTTTTCAGCTCCTGCTCCTGGACTTTGAGGACATCTCGGACGTGGTCTGTATGAGCAGCTGCCTGACGGCGGAGCTGAGTCCTCATCTCTGCCTCCATCACCTCCCTCAGCTCAGACAGCTACAAACACACACGAACATGTAATTATTCATACTGCATAGTTATATTGATGAGAAGTGATGAATTGGTGACTGCTGTGTGCAAGCTCAGCGACCACTGAACCCCCCCCCCCCCCCCCCCCCCCCTCCCCATACCTTCTTCTCCTGCTCAAGCCGGGCCTCCTCCTTAGCATGCTGCAGGGAGGTGTTAATATTTTTCTCCAGGGATTTTTGGTGTTCCAACTTCTGCTGCTCCAGTGCTCCGTCGATGTGGATCTGCTCCCGGACTCTCTGCTCTGCCAGCTCTCGGTTCAGCTGGTCGATGCGGCGGTGTGCGTGGGCAATCAAGGCGTTCAGATCATCCGCTGACAGTTTACCAGCTTACATGTAAAAGACAAAATTATCTCTTTTTTTCCCCTAATGAACTCCATTTCAAGTGTGTATCTGAAACAGGAAGAGCACAAGCTTGCATCCCATGTATTAAACAGTACTGGGGCGGCTGTGGCTCCTGTCACACTCTAATGTCAATCATCTACAGAAATAGATGTTAAAATGTTAAAATGCTGAATAACTGTGCATCTATTGCCTCGGCATGTGTGTGTGTTCTTACTGAGCCCCTTCCAGTTGGCTTGGATCTCCGGAGTAAGGCTGCTTACTTCCCTCTGGAACTGTTGTTTGGCTTCATTAACCAGTTCACTGTACTGGGAAACAATTTTCGCTTCTGACTCTGCAGATTGTACCTATACACACACACACACACACACACACACAGAGTGAACTTCACTTCACTTTTCCAGCACTTGGAGAAACAACAGACGTGACTTTTCATCATTTAACTGACACACTGTAGTCTGTGCTGTACATTTACTGCCAGACTGACAACTTACCGCTAACCTTTTCCTCTGCTCCACTCGTATCCACCGTCACTTTCTCTATGTCTAACTCGCTACGCAAGCATACTACGAAATGTGTTTGTTTCCCAGGCAACAACACAGGTTCACTCATGTCCTGAGCAGCGCTGCGCAGACTCCCAAACACTAAATATTTCTGAATGAGTGGATTCATTTTTTTTGTCCTGGCGGGTTCTCGTTGATATAATTGTAGGAGAAACACAAATTCAGTAAACGTTCAGTACATTTAGTAAATGCTCAGTAACAGTTGAGAACAGCTAGACCCAGAAGTCTCCGTTAGTTTGGGCGAGTCCAAAGTTGTGAAAACAACGGGGGTGTTTTAGTCGACCAGTAGACTATAGCCCTAAAAACTGGCCTGGCATGAGCTGGTTAGTGTGGAGGGAGACATTTCCAGGGTAACTTAAGTCAGGCTTAGTCAGTAATCTGGCTTTATTAAACACTAGTGTTTTAGAAGAATTCTATGGACATATGCTGCCCTCTGGTGGTGGGGGTGCATAATACCAATATGAGACCACCAGGTGGCAGCATCAAGGTAATGTGAGGATGAGACCCTGACACAATATCAGCAGCATCACTTCATATCAAATCTTTTATCTCTCCCCACTCTTTATGCAAAGAGCAGTGGAATACATATCGGTAGCAGCTTCTTATGGTTATCGAATATGAATATGTGAATAAGCATGTTTCCCTAAATGTAGAATTCATCTGGTTGTACATGTAAGGTAACGTCCTTACCTTAGTGACCACCTTGTCCAAATCCACCACCATGTTATGGAGATTTTCCTCTGCTGCTAAAACGAGTGGGCGAACAGCAATGATCTTCAACCCTTTAGACTTGTCAATCATGGACTTGAGACTGTCCAATGCATTACTGCAGGGAAAGAGGTGCAGGAGAGTAGGGGGAGGGGTTAGTACAAGAGCATAAGAGCATGTAGAAGGGTAATGGTGAGTACATACATGTTCAGATGACAATTAGTGATCAGTCAACACCAGAATCAGTATACCTTACTGTGGTTCATACATGGTGAAGTTAACACACTGAATAGCAGATGCTTTATGTGTGTCTCTGGCCAAGGAGTAGGTAAGATGAATAAAATCTCTTCTCATACATTCATATTTATATTGTTATATCCACATTGTACATTTTCTGAAAACTAATTTGAGAAACGTTATTAATTGATAAAATAAGTCAGGAATGTTTGTGTCTGGCTAATCTACAAATCAAATATATGACAAATGGAGCTACTCAATCACAAGGCTGCCATAAAGCAGTCCTGCTATATTGCCATAATGGTTTAATACAACCAAAAATATTTAAGTTCATCTCTGATGGCAAACTTATACCCACTCCTCCTGCTCCTCCAGTCGCCTACTCTCTTTGTCCTACAGAACAGAGAGATTTAGAGATCCTTCGTCCCCACAGCAATTAGACTCTTCAATCTTGTTTGTTTGTTTTTATCTTTGTTTTTTTTAATAATTGGATGAGCTATGGACAATTTGAATTTCCCTTCAGGGATTAATAAGGCATCTGTCAATCAATCAATAATATTAATATCTTCATCAGCAAAGGCACACTATTTAACGAGTGAGAGGACTGTTTAAACTATAATCTAGTAACTGCACTGACAACAGTATATATTATATAACAGTATATATATATATATATATATAGATCTCAGGATCTGTGTGATTCAGCTCAGCTCAGCAGGTGAACCGTTCACTTCCTGTATAATGAGTCATATACGTGTGTGTGTGTGTGTGTGTTTAGATGTATGTCTTACTTAGCTTTCAATAGAGCAGTTTCAGCATCATTCACAGCGCTGGTTCTGTCAGCAAGAGAAGCTTCTAGATCCTTCCACTGGGCAGACTTCTCCTCAGGTGGAGCCTGGAATTGATAAGAAGTGAAATCACACCACTGCAAAATGATTTTGCCCATTAAAAGGTGTTATGTCACAGACTGTACGGGTAAAATGTTTTGTTATTCCAGGGCGGAGAGGGAGAGATGTGAGACATGAGAAAAACTTCATTCCAATTACTAACAAACAGGTAACTCCACAACTT
This sequence comes from Euthynnus affinis, assembly GCA_029490765.1. Taxonomy (NCBI): domain Eukaryota; kingdom Metazoa; phylum Chordata; class Actinopteri; order Scombriformes; family Scombridae; genus Euthynnus; species Euthynnus affinis. The sequence continues at coordinate 32,834,458 of CM055846.1, forward strand.
CCTTGAGAATCATCACGTTTGTTCCTTCAGTATAAATGTAATCCATTGATAGTTGTCTGTACATCAATGGGTTTTAGAAGTGTGCAAAAAATCGATTCACCTGAGGATCACGATTCTATCTCTGCTGAATCAGAATCAATTAAAAAATTCCAAGAATCGATTCACATTTTTCAGTTTAGCCATGACGCTGTTCTCCATATTTCCTGATATGAGTTAGCTCACTAAATCCCATAAATGGCAAAATGATGCCACGCTGGTTTTCACAGACCCAAATCTGGGGTCAAGAAAGAAGTGAAGTGTGTGTCATGGAGACAGAGATCACAAGCAGTGGAGTACCTGACAGTAAAACAAATCCAACCTGGTCCATCAGCTATGAAAGGGAACATTTGGACATATTTTGGAATTTATTATTTTGAATGGAAGAAGGAGCTTGACAAGACTAATGTCATTATCAGGTGGTGCAGAGCACCTCCACAGGTTTGTGTTATTGTGGGCTTATTAATTCATAACCGCTGTAAACATTAAATAACATTTAATTGATCTGATTCACCAGCTTCCTCATTAACATTACTGAAGCCGTCAGCAAAGCCGAACTTTACTTTTAACGTCATCAAATGAAGAGAAATGTCCTCCCCTCTTCCTGGTAATGTTTTTGTCATTTGGCAGGTTGTACAGTGTTACAGGTTGAGTTAATTTTGGTTCAACTTTCTCGCTGCAGCCCCTGCAGCCCCTGCAGCCCCCTCCCCCGCAGATTAACGCACAGCACACAACAGGTCTGCTGCCAGCTGGTTATCTGAGGATGGGAATGAGAACTTCATTTTCTCTCAGTGAAAAACTCTGAAATTCTCCTTGAATCTTATGACAAACTGCCAAAACGAGTCAATAAGATGAAGCAGCGAAACAAACTTTTAAACAGCTGTTCTGTATTTTGACTATAATAATAATCAATAAAATTCAGTAATTTCATTACTTTATATCCATGTAGTAAATATATAAATATCAATTAGATGGTTAATCTGCACAAGAAAGTTTTGTAATCATTTTTATTTTTGTATTAAGCATTCATTCATTTGACCCTTTGTCTTTTTTTTCCTTTCAGACCTATAAAAGTGTTGCAGTCAAATGGAAAGAGAAACTCAAAACATCTACCATCAAATCTAGAAATGTATTGAATTGAGAATTGATTTTGAATTGTGAATCGTTCTGAATCGGAAATCGGTTGTGAATCGAATCGCCACCCCAAGAAATCAAATTGAATCGTGAGATTTCCTGGATCGTCCCTAATGGGTAGATTGCAAACAGGAACTGCTAATAGCTAACTCGCCATACTTTTAAAATGTCACCAAAATATTAACAAATTTAGGCAAAAAATGTGTAAAATGTGTAAATTGTAATATTTTTTAAAAGTGATTACATTATGGATACCACATTGTTGTGGTCAGAAGCACTGTGTTCTATACCTCTGCTTCCATGGCCTCCTTCAGTTTGAGTGTGTGTCGTGTGATTGCCTGCAGGGCTGCCTCCTGAGCTCCAATAGCCTGCAGTGTTGCTTGAGCCGAGCTGGCCAGTGAGTCTTCAAGACTGGTTGATAAAGCTGAAGCACACACACACACACACACACACACACACAGAAATCATGAGAGGCTGACAGGGAGTAGGATGGAGTATAGAGGAGGATGTAGAGTGTATTTCTGTTAGCCTACATGCCAGGATGTCCTGTTCCTCCTGGTCTTGTTGAGCAAGTCTGGCTGACACTTCTTCTACTGGACGCTCTTTCAGTGGTTCTGTTAAGTCAGCGTGAACTACTGCTGGGGTATCTTCATGGTCATGGCACTCCTTACACTCCTCTAGAAATCACACACATATGACACAGTATGACACACACATACTTGAAAGTACCATTCAGTAAAGTAAGAAAGTTTGGACCATCCCATTTCCTTTCATGAGAAACATTTGACTGGTACTACATATATAAAAAGGTACACACACATTTATGATTTCCACTTTGACTGGAAGATACTAAAGTGTCCACTGGTGGAGGAGTCCAGCTTACTGGTGTTACCTTTGACTGCGGCTGCCTCTGTGTCACATGGAGCAGGTACTGATGGGACTTCACTGATGGCTGAGATGATATGACTTGCCTCAGCTGAAGCCTCTGGATGGGATAGAAATACACAAAGGCACAAGTATGTGAGATGTGTGAGAACACTCGCATGTGAAGACCTTTCATGAGCCTTGAGAACAAAAGCAACAAAGTGTGTCATCATGTTGTGGACCAACTGGACAAAATGTGAAATAATCAAAAATTTGAAATTACAGTTAATTGTATTTGAACTCTCCAGTAAAATTAAGAGAGGCCAAAAAAAAAAACACAATGCAAACTACAATATATTTTGTGCCAGTGACAAAATGAGTGTAATGCTGGCACTGACCCACACATGACAGATGACCAGAGAGGTGCAGGGATTTATTCAGTGACTGATAATAAAGCTAGATCCATTGTTTGCACTAACAACTGTAGCATGGTAGTATTTATCACAGAGCTAATGCACAGTGCTATGCTCCAAAAACTGGAACTCTATGCTAAAAACTACAGTACAGTTCTAAGCAAGTCTAATCAAGCTGCAAATATTTTCACTATAGATCAAGCTGCTGGTTGATTTCTATCAATAGTTTGGTCATTAAAATGAAAAAATGCCTTGAATGATGTGAGAGAAAGAGTAAAAAAAACTAGCTGATGTTCAATGTTGAGAAGCAAAGGCAGTGAATTTTGTCATCACCAAAACAGAAGAAGAGTCATTTTCTTCCTATTGACTCATTTATTAGCGGACTAGTTGTTTGAGTTCTAAAGTATAGTGAAAGGCACAGGAGCACATCATTCTATGGGAAAGAAGAAGCTTACCCTTAGGGATCTCTTTGAGTGCATAAAAACAACAGAGTGCATATCAAAAACTTACATTTGAACAAAACTAAAAAAAATGAATCAGACCATAACAATGCATTGTAGGGTATAACACTGCGGCTCAGTCTTTGTCCCTGCTGGGTCCTGAAGACTGTTCTTACCCGTAGGCTGCTGTCTACTTCTGAGCTGTAAAAAGCCCAAAATATTTCTGTGAGAAAATTCTGCCTCTCTAAGGACTGGCCCAAAAGTGGCCCAGTGTTTCTCTGCTGCTGCTGTTGGAATAGATATATATTTTTGGACCATTTCTGATTCTGCTCAAAATATAATGCTTAAAGTGAAGAAAATATTTTTGGAATAATATGGTTTTTCCAAAACAAATGTATAAAAGTCCTTGAATATGAGATGACCTTTTCAAATGACATCAATCAAATGACATTTGCTAAAGTACATAAAATGGACTTGACACTGTTTGTACTGAAGGCTATTTAGCATGTTATTATTTTGGTTGACTAAGAGTTAGTGTAGGTTATTACCAACTATTGTATGCAATGGGATCTACCTTATAGGAAACTATTCTGTGACTAACTGAAAACATGATTGCTCTTATTAGTCTTTCGAGCTGTTACTAAACTCTTTGTTCTAGTAGAACATGTCACCCAGTGCAAAGGTGTGGCTCAGTGATATGATTTTAATACTTTTGGACAACAATGCAGGTATAATACAAATATATAGAGAAAACTGCTAGCTATATCCTTTAAAAAAATAAAGATAAATGGTATCCATTCTCATTTTGGATTAGCTGGGAGTCAGGTGGAGCCAGGCACAAGATTGCTATGACAATCACAAAGTAGACCTTTTGCATTTAATCCTAAAAACAGGCAACTCACAATACTATCAGTACATAATGTATGAGTCAGACTCACCCTCTATGGTCTGTGCAGGCTGTGTTGGGGATGGACTTGTCTCTTTGGCCGGACTCTCTGCTGCCTCCTTCACCTTTTTCTCTGTCTTAGCTTTGGATGCCTTCACCTGTTTGTCCAGCATAGAGGGAGGCTGGGCCAACTCAACCTACACAGCAGGAACAACAAAACAAAGGTTTGAACTCATTCAAAATCAGAATTCAAAGCAATCGGATTCATTTCCCAGCTCAGTTCTAAACTTAAGAAGTGCATTTCTCTCTTTCATAACTAGAATATGAATACATACTGACCTGTTTCTTGATGGGGCTGACATCTGGGGGAGCAGGTCCCAAAGCCAAACCCAACAGCCAGTCTGAGTACGGAACGTTTTTCTCCACAGCTGCTCTAAACTTATGATCCCATTTGGCGTAGAGTATTGTTCCTCCAATGCCACCGCCTACTGTCACCAAGCCTGTGGCGATCACTTTAGCAGCACCACCACTGTGGTGGAAGGAGACAGTGATGGATAGAAATGAATCTGATGTGACAATGTCTTACTAAAACCCAACAGTTATCACAAGAAGCCTAAATACAATGTGTAAGTTCTTCATGTGTGGGTGTGTGTGCAATACCCGCTCTCTCCTGCTGTGTAGTGCCGGCAGTGTTGCAGATTGATTCTTCCATAGTTCTTCTAGAGAGAGAAAGTGAGAGGTAGATAAACAGAGAGGAAGACAACAGAAGAAGAACAAATGACCTTTAACACAGAGGCTGCCTAAGAGTTCCTCCTTATGATAGTGCACTCTCTAAAAACCAGATTAGATATTAGATTACACTTTAATGTCTTTTGTCACAAGCAAACTGTTTCACATACAAAATACAATACTAGACAATCTGGTTCAGCTGGTTCATGTCATTTTTATTGCTTGATATTCAGTGTTTGACAAAAACACACAAGTTCTACTTTTATACAGCTGTGAGTAATTTAATGTAACCATTATGTTTTATTTCATAGCAAGTGCACATTAAGGAGAAGCCACATTGTGAAATGTGATGATTTGAAGAACGAATGAATTCCACAACCTTTCACAACCTGAAATTGAAACAGTATGAAAACAGAAGGGGTCAACTACAGTCATTAGCTGAATGGTTTGTATTTAGCATTTTAAAATTGTATGATGACATGCATTGGTTGAATGATGGTATTATTACCCGACTTAAAAAAAAAAAAATCGGGTAATAATACCATCAAAAAAATCAAATGAGCAGAAATGACCATGATTTCATTCTCACTATATAATTGGGTCACGTTCGACGCTGCTTACAAAGCATCTGACAGAAAGCACTTTTTAGTGTTAACTATGATTTTTGTCTGTGAGCTAATGGGCTAACACATTATTTCTACTTTTTTTCTTGAGACATACCCAATAATCAAACTCAAAACATGGGCACAGATTTGGTTTTGTCTTTGGTAGAGATATTTCTGTTTATCGGACAGCTAAAATAAACATCTGTGTATATGTGCACTTGCTCTCTATCTCTTTCATGGACGGGGACACACACACACACACACACACACACACAAAAAGCCTGAGTCATAGACTGTAAAAAATATGGCTATGTCACCCATTAGTTTCTGAAAGCTGGTTTTAAAGCTCAAAGTGGGCGGCCGTTGCCATCTTGGCAGTGCCTGACTCCACCTGACTCCCAGCTCCAAAATGGGCAAAAAAAGTGGATCCAAGGCGGACTGAATGAAGCCTGGTTACTGAAACAAGCCACCTAGCAGCTAGCAACCTGTCACTCAAAGTGGGCATGTCCTTAATTATGCACAATTTTACGGCTTAATAAAATTAAACAGGTGAGTTATAAAAAGAAATTCATCCCCCGTACAGTTGTCATGAAAAGGGAAATTATCTATAGAGACTCAATAGATAGTGTTTTTTGTAGCAGGCTGTAAACATGTTTATTTAACATTCTGACAGGCTAATTCATATCATCTCAGTAAATTGGAGGTGTACCTGTGGATATATTTGAAGAGTCAAAAGGCACTGAGTACCATCAAACTCAGTGCCTCTTTGCTTGATATCATGGTAAATTCTAAAGAAATCAGCCAAGACCAACAACTTTGACTGGTACTATAAGTTATGAAATTTGACAAACATCAAGATCATCTTAAACACATTCTTGTTCATCTTTTCTCTCCATAAACAAATTAATTAATTAATTAATGCATAATCTATAAGCTTGTTCTCTAAATTAATGATTAAAAATGAAAATTAAATAAATATGTCTTATTGTCATTAAAAAAATGAAAATGATGGGTAATAATAGATCATATACACTGGCTGCATTAGACTTGCTCATCATCTGACAATGGGATGTACATATGTACACTTACACATACACATATATACAGTGGAAACCATTTATATGAATCATGGTTACAGTGATCAGCTGCTTATATGGATCAACTAGCTTGGGGCAGAATGATTCCTATACAAATGCTGTTTAAATAATTATACAGTAGGGCTGTAGTCTGTTGGTCGACTAGTCAATTAATTGGTCGATATGCTGTTGTCTGACTAAATTGTCATTGGTCGAATAATCTCCTTACTTTCAAAAGGAGAAAAGTGCTACATCAGTAGCTTTCTAGGATTAATCCATTATTTCCTGCAGCGGGGGGACAGACTAAAACTACCTGTGTATTCAAAACACCCCCGTTGTTTTCACAACTTTGAACTCGCCCAAACTCAGGGAGACTTCTGGGTCTAACTGTTCTCAATGTTTACTGAACGTTGTTATGTACATATGTTACGTATATGTTTTAATGCCAGAATTAACGCCAAATACCCACTCATTCAGAAATATTTAGCGTTTGGTAATCTGTGCAGCGCTGTTCAGGACGTGAGTGAACCACTGTGTCGTTGCCTGGGAAACAAATGTAACCCTGTTAAGTAATATGGTATTGTAGTATGTTTGCGTAGCGAGTTGGACACAGAGAAAGTGACGGTGGATACGAGTGGAGCAGAGGAAAAGGTTAGCGGTAAGTTGTCAGTCTGGTAGTAAATGTACAGCACATTTGAGAGGTGAGAAATTAAATGAAAAGATAGTTCAGTGTAAAAGGTCAATAAGTGAGTTAAATCTCAGTGTGCATGTGTATTCCAAGCACGTGAAAAACAAACTAACTCTTCTTTCTTGTGTCAGTATCAGTCTGGAGAGATTGCAGATCAGTTTCTGACAGCTCAGACAAACAAGCTGTATAATTCCCACACAAGTCATTTAACACTCATACTTCAAATACTACCGAGTTACATCATGCACACCGTGTCTACTGTTTATCTGCCAAAGCCTGGTGTGGCTTTGTTTATGTGAATCAGATGATCTGTGTGACTACATCAGAGACAATAATGCTACAGTGCTTTACTGTCACTCACTAATACATGAGACAGCACTACTACCACTTAATATTACCAACGTCATCACGTGGAGAGATTATCAATAATCTTATATTATGACATGACAAAATTTCAGAGATAAAACAACATGAAACATGAAATAACTTTGTCACTTAATGAAGACCAGCAGATGAATATCAGCTCGAACAAAGAAGAGTCTTGCTAGTTTCATTCACCACAAGTTAAGTTAAGTCATAAACTTTGAATCGCTGCTTCCAGCGGAATCAACGAGCAGAAATACGGACAGTTCCTCTCAGCCAACAAAACACACCTTGTGGCCGGAGGAGGAATTAACGTTACACCCGAGGGTTTACGAAGATGCGCCCCTGCGCCCCTTCGTCTGGAGGCCGCAAATGGACCTTTCTCGCTCGGGCCGCTCAAAGCAAATTGGCCGTAAACAAATGAATAGATGGGCCAAATAATCCAATCGGCGGCTGGTTTGACCGAGTTTTTGCAAACCGTGTTATGTTCCCTTGGCCGCATTATAAAACGGACAGTGGTGACTTGGGATCCGAAGTCACCACCATGTAAAAGGATATTTATGTTACGGAGTGAGGGGAGATCTGCAGGTGGCTTTGACGTAACGCAGGTTAAACCAGATGAAAGAAAGCGAAACATTTCTTTAAGAAAAGATCGCAATCAAATAAAAAAAAAATGTTGCTTGCTTTAACCATATTGTAAAGACAACTCTGTTGCCACAAAATATATTTGCCATTTTCCCTTTTACTAATATGAAATAACAATGTAAAAACGTAAGAGACAGAATGCCTGTAGTGTTTGACCCTCAACTGAAGCTTCACGGAGCTCAACTCCAGTTCACTTATGGTCGAAAGGCCATTAGCTGTCACTTCTAGCTAACCAGCTAACTAGCACTGACGTTATCTAGTCCTGCTCTCACCGGCTCTTCAGTTATCATGTCATTTCTCATACCTGACGTTAGGCAGCATTTTATGGTGAACGACACAACCGTGCTCACCAGAGTCCGCTGTGACACCTTGAGCCCGGCTGTGGGTCACTGAATGACAGCTCCTCTGGCTAGCATGCTAATGGCGTCACGGTGGGTAATGGTAGTAAAGGAGGGTTAGTTGTGGAAATGATGGTCTTACCCGGACTGTGGCATTAGCTCCTCTCAGACAAGCCCTCAGCATGGTCTTTAGTCCCTTTTATTGTCAGATTCTGGTCAATTTAACGTGCACAGTAGCAGCAGTTCTTTCCCCTCCCTTCGCCTGCTCCTTCTTCGACTCAACTTATTAGCGGTCGACAAACCAGCTTGACGTAGCTTTACAGCCACCTGCTGGACTGGAGTGTGGAGCAGTAGATCGATGTCAAAATAAAAGGACACTGTCTGCTAAGCCTGTTTCCTTTAAGTATTTAATTAGGTAGCTGCGTATTTCCCATTATGTTTCTCCAAGGAGCTTCCTTAATGTTATGCTACAGTTTGCGTTATTTAATGTTGATAGTTTCCTTCTTTGCTCCTTATACACTACATTCTACATTCTAGTAGCACATTTTCAACATATTCAAGTCGATTACAGTGTGCGAGTGTTTATCTATTTTCTTTATAAAGAACTGTCTTTCCAGTACAAACATGTTTCTGTATGATATTAATATCCCATTATTCTTGCCACCCTTTTTGCATTTGACGCTTTCTGAGTTTTGTTTAAAAAAAAAAAAAAAGTTCTTCATGCAGAAAACCGTATGTAGAACTTTTTATTTTTCTTTCTTTGTCATGGATTTGTACAGATTAACATTTGCCATCAAGCACACATTAAAGAAGCCATTGCTTCTGCTGGTTATCCATGTCCAGAACACAGCGCACATAAAAGTGACTCACTTCAATGCTTATATCATCGCCAGCATCACCAATACAAACTGACATTCCATCAGTGACTTTTCCCCTCACAATTGAAAAAAACATTGAAATATGGAACTATGAATACAATACTCATTTTATTGTCACTAAATACGCTATAACCAGGGTTATAGTTCAATAATAAACACTTTATTTCTATTCATTCATTTCCCCTTTATCTCATTTTGTCATTACCATTCTTCCGGTTGCTCCTGCTTTGCTAAATAACATTTCCATGCTGTAGTATCTTCCTGTTAGTGACGGGTGGATGTTTCAATGTATTGGGTCCTTCCTAATACCCACACCATAGACACTACCGTTGGGAGGGATGTTGCCACTGAATGACTCTAAAACACGTACACAGGAAGCAATGGTGGCACACCTGAACAAAGCTGACGCACTGATTCAATATCAGGTTTAATCAGTCACACAAGGGACACTCCATCAAATTCAAGTTTGTTTGTTTTTTATTTCAAAGTCTTCACCATAAAGGAAACAACCATAAAGAATAAACACAATACCATCTGTATTAAAAAACACAACCCATGTAAAAACTAATCACAGCCCATAGAACTGAGGTTATGTACTTCAGCATTTAAAATTGGACATAATTCAAAGAAAGTCATAAGTCACAAACCATTAAAAGAAAAATACTTTGACTTTTCTTTGCCCATCTCCTTTAAACTATTGAGGGAACATTTGGAGTTCGGTCAGTTTCTAATTCTATTTGGCAACTATAAACAGGGTAGAAGTGAACACCTGCACACACCTGGATGCCCGCTGTGTCAACACCAAACCCTGAGCCAATAAACAGATTCAAACTTAGGTTAACGCTAGTGATTTTCTAGCTTTATTATTATCATCAACAAACCTCATGTGTGGACAAACCAACAACGAACTGATCTAACAAGTTTGTTTGTGTGTGAGTGTGTGTGTGTGTAAAGCCTGATGTGTCTTATTCTTCTGGTTTGATACGTTTGTTGGACATTTGTATAGAAAACCACCAGCCTTATCCTTTCATTTAACATGCAACAGTAAAATCTTGCCATAAAAGAAGACTCCCTGAGCAGATGAATCATCTTTAAAAATGCTCCCCACATATGGATTAAAGGGACAGTTCATCCCAAAATTCAAAATGCTTATTTTTTCTCCTCTTAGCTGTAGCGCTATTTATTGAAGTCATTTTGGAGTGAGTTGCCAAGTTCTGGAGATATTGGCCAGTTACTAAAGATAATCAACACACATTGTGAGAAATTTCATGTAGGAACTATTTTTTCCCCTCACCAAACTACACCTGCCAATGATGAGTAGACGCACACTTCCTTCTGCACGAGGAAACTTCTGGCAGGTGTAGTTTATAGAAAGTAAAATAGCTCCCTACAAGTCAACTCACAGCAAAATGACCTAGAGGAATAAACAGCTCTACAGGTAAGAGGAAAAATATGGATTTTTGATCTTGGGGTGAACTTTCTATTTAAGAAGCACTAGTATAAATGGAAAACAAAAAGACACTAAATGTGATACAGTGTTGAACTCCTGACTACCAGCTGGGGCAGACAGCACTGTGAAGCTTTGCAGGTGCAGCATTACTTCTCTGAAACAAAGGCATTGTGGGTAACACGGTAGGCTGTCAGGGCAAATGGCTCTGCAGCATCTGAGATGTGTGTGTGTGTGTGTGTGTGTGTGTGAACATGTATGTTCTTGGAGAAGGCCAGGGATGAGCTACGCCATGTCAGGCTCTGTTGTGGGTTCTGTCTTCTGTACTTTAACTGGAGTTCCCGAACAGTCTTCACCTTGACCCTGAACACAAGCAAGGAGAGTTCAATAAGAAAGCCTGTTGACACCACGTCTACACAGAAAGCACAGCATGAGCAGCAACTACTTCATCTTTGCGTCTACAGTGGAGGTGTTCAGGTACAGTGTTGAGCCATGGGTGACCTGTGTTTTGGGAGCACTGATATAGAAACTTTAATGGTTACTCAAGTGTTTGTGATGTTCTCTTATTTGCATATTGTTGAAATGCCTAAATTAATAACTGAATAACTGAAATTGTGCATTTGACTTTGTCATATGGATTTTATCGCAACATTATAAATGTGATGCTTGTTTATTATCAGTATGGCTTGTTATTGTCTATTTGGGGTATTTAGGCTACTTTGCTCATTAAATGACACGGCTTATCTCATTATGTGATGAATGTGGTTTTATAATATCACACCACCCAAATATGAAAACACTTTCTTATAATAGCCATTTTCAGGGTCATTGTAGACTCATTCATACTGATGGCTAATAGCACTCTTAAAGATACTGTGACTATGAAACAAACTTATTTCATGACTTTGTGAAGACGAGGCTTTGATCCAATGACAGAGTGCATGTTTTAGCATTAGATATGCGGTAGCCTGGTGCACATTGGTGGTTTTAAGTGTTCTGGTGTTAAATAATCATTTTCTGCTCTACAAAGATCTGTGTCATTCAGTCATCATTAAAGACAAAGTTGTGAGAGTTACTTGGGTTTAGTTAGTTGTGTTGACTTTAAAAGCAAAGAAAATCCTTCATTATTAATTTATTATTAGAAACATTCATCTCCAGGCCTATGCTGAATTCTGTTTGCCTGTATACAAATTTCACATTTTAACATTAACAGTTTATCTAGATTATTTTCTCAAAAAAAAAAGAAAAAGAAAAAGAAAAAAAATGATTCATGTGGTCTGTAAATTGTGAAAAATGTCGCTGACAAGTTCTCAGAGCCCATGGTCACAGTCCATAATGCAGAGAGAATCATTTTATTATCACACTATAGTATGAGAATATTTAGATGTGAAATTAAGAAGTTAAAACCACTTGTGACTAAAATTGTTGTGGTTCATTTTCTGTCAATTGACTAATCAATTTATGGATTTACTGTTGTGACTTTTGCATGTTCAGCTAACCGCTGTGCACTGACAAAGGACGCACTCACTTTTCCTAGCATGTTGAAAATGTGTTAAGGATTACAGATTACTCAGATTCCAGGCTTGTGTTTCCCTACCATTACAACTCACCTCCAGTGAAAGCTTGTGCGTGTTGAGAGAGGTTGTGGCATTCTGTGAGTCTGATAAGGTTGGGAAGTCCAGCTCAATGTCCATCACGTCATCGAGACCCAACTCATCACTGGAGGAACAACACATGAACATGACCGACAGCTGACAGATGGGACAGAATATGTGCAGGATGTGTTCTCTATCAGCTGCAGACTTATTTTCTTACATGTTATCAAGGACTTTGTCTTGGCCCTCTTCTGCAGGGGGGTCCCAGGCGTGCAGTTTGACCTTCCATAGTTTGATCTGCTGGTCCCAGGAGCGCCGACTGTACTTCCTGAACTTATTAGGAGTCTTTGGATGAACACCCGGTTGACGCATGTGTCTGGAAACAAAAAACGAAAGAGTAAAAACAATGGAAACAGAGGGCTTAATGTCACTTATTTGTTGAACGCTGGTGTGTGGGAACTCTCTGCCTCTGCAGCACGTGTGTAACCAGTTGCAGAGCTGCACTGAATGAGGGTGCGTATGTTTGTATAGACTTACTTAGGAACTTCCTTGGTGTATCGGTCATAGGCCAGTGTATTCTTGCCATAGTTGATCTGTTTCTGTCTCCGTACCAACACGGCCTCATCAGTCTCCATGTTCTCTCCTTCTCTGGAGTCACAGCTGCAGCAGACAGACATGCTTATAATACTCAACAATAACGGACGGTTCAGGACATGTCCAGACATTCAAGGAAACAGAGTGTATTATCTAAAAGAAGTAGGAGTATATTATTAATTCCATCTAAAGAATGTATACCTGCCATCACCAGATGTTGTAATCAAAGCGAGACAATATGAGAGAAGGGGACATACCTCCCAGAAGATCCAGAGGAGGTCTTTCTCTCTCTCTGGGTGACGTCTGCACCCAGTATCCTCCTCCTGTAACTGAACAGAGTGAACACACACACACACACAGGCCCTCAATAAAGACTGAATGAATCCAACAGGGTCAAACAAGTCACATTTAAGACCATTGATATGGATAAGTATGAAATAATGAGGGAAAACCAGTAAGGATGTAGCCTACGATTATTTATTATCATATCACATTTTTCAGTACTTTCCAGCTACAGGCCTGATGGTGCTGACTTATTAAACAGTTTCCTGTGATTGTTGCCGCTGTCCAAACATTCCCACTTTTAGTTAATAGATCTATGACATCTCCTGACCAACCACAACCACATACAGAAACATTTCCAGACAACTGTACATTTAATGGAAGAGTTGTGAATAACTTCTATGGCCTTTTCTTAAGGAATGTTTTCTAAGACTTTTCAAGAACTGCACAGACACCCTGATCATGGATAAATTTGGCAAAACTTGGTTACCGCTGCATGTCTCTGTGTACATCCCTCCTCATCTCATCGTCCTCCACTCGGCTGCCCCAGTCAGCCTGTCCATCACAGCGAGACACTGGGCCTCTGCCCTCTGGAGTGGTGAAACTAGGGAGGAAATACAGGAGGTACATAACAGCATTAACACACCGAGAGGAAAAATGAGTTGTTTTGCCACAACGCCAGAGGATGCAGTTGTGGCCGCACATACATAGCTAGTATATATTAGAGGTGATAAATTCCTAGTCCAGCATTTCCCCCTCTAAAATGTCTTCACTTTGTATTAAAGTACTTTGTGCAGATGTATGAACGTTTAAAAAGTGCACATTTACGCAAATGAGAGATAAGCATTGTTTTATGAATGTGACATGACAAAATGTAACAATCTAACTGCTGCGCTTTGGTGAGTATTGATTCATTTGGTTCTGCACTCTTTTGCTTGGTAAATGGTGTGCAGCTTTTCAGATCACAAGTCAACGAGACCCTCTTAATCTCAATAACCTTAGCAAGACATAGTGGATGCAGCAAGATGCAAAGAATTTGCACACAACAACGTAAATGAACATTGTGTTGTGTGTGTGTGTGTGTGTGTGTGTATGCTCTCACCTGGCATGTCTACTGTCAGAGTGCCTGTCTCTGCTGACAGTGTTCCCGTCATTTTTCCTACAATCATCTCTACTGGACCGCAAGCTTCCATCTATTCCTCTTTTCCTGCAGTGGGACCATCGAGAAGGGCCTTGGCTCCTACACAGGAAGACAACAACAACAACAACAGCAATAAACAACTGTAACAACACACAAAAACATGTTCAACTTTCATTTTAATAACTCTTCCTCACAATTATATTCAAGAGTAAGCTTCTACCTGACAGTGTGTCAAACAAACCACAAACCAAATCAAGGACAAAACAAACAAAAGACGAGTTTAAACTAAACTATCCAAATAACCAGAGTTCAGCAGTCCTCATATCCTTCACTATTCCTCAGTGTAAAGAAAAGCTTTATAACGTTTCAATTTATGACAATTAATGTCACACATCGTTATTATGAACCATTATTGATTTTTTCGCAGTGAAAAAATAGTTCTTTTGTTTAACAGAAGAGTTGCTCCCGCCATTTACTTCTACTTCCGATTGTTCTGACCGGCTGTTCATACATACATCCGGCCGGGTGAGGGGTCGCGGGAAGGATAATCATCAGCACAATCATGCATATCAATTCGGCTATAAGAATAGTTAGCAAATCACCTGTCATGTCCCACTAACTTATATGTTCATGTTGCCTGCAGTCTCTCTGTAAACACGGTTTAAGAAGCTTGCCGCTATCTGCACACATATGAACAACTTCACTGATCACTGTTACGATTTACCGCCTCTTTCTCAGCCTTCCTTCTCCATTCAACTAGTATTTGAACAGGGAACGCCGCGGTAACGTTAACTTATAAAGAACAACCCAGAAAGGAGAAACTTGCTACTACAAGGTTTAAAAGGCTAAAACAAGTCAGACAAGCTAGCGCAAGAGAGAAGCTGTACATAGCTGTTTTTGACTTGGTACGAGTATTTATTGGAACATGAACAGACATAGTCACTCGTTCAGCAAGTTAATAGCAAATATGTTCTGCAGCTAGCAACACATCCAAAAAACTATTTATTGAAAGGGAATCTCAGCTAACATAGTGTCTTCCAACAAATGGACTAAGATACACTTGAGGCTTGTAATAATGTAGTTTTAAGTAAGCTAGCTTAGATAAAACTACGTTACACCATTCGAAACTTACCTGTTTTCATTTTCGCTGCAGTGAGCTCCACGTCGTCTGTCTCTGATCCAGTCAGACATTTTCTTGATAGTGGATAAGTTAGTGCAATCTGGAAGTCAGCCGGGAGACTTTACAGCAGGCTATAAGCATCGAGGTAAAATAAGAGGCTAGCAGTTCACAGATACCCGCCAACACTTCGTCGTATGTATTTCCGACAGGCTAACTGATAAACGCGCAGCCTCAAACAAGCCAAACGTGACGTAGACGGAAATGGGCGGCTCTGTGTACGCTGCATGGATGTATTGGATGCGATTGATTGGCTGCATCCCAAGTCTCATAGGGTACAAAGGAGATACATCTCATACAAGGGGTGCATCCCAAGTCTCTTAAATTGCATCCACGTTTCCCTCACTTGCCTATTTTCCTTGCGTCTTTTCATGCATCCACGGAGGGAGGGACTAAGACGCAAGGAAACCAAGTGAGGAGAGAGGAAATGAGGAAACTAGTTTTAAGAGACATGAGACGTGCTTTCCTCTGAAGCGTCATGTGAAGCGAACACATATTTTCCAGTGTTCAGAAGACACCCTGATCATATTCTGGTTTATTGAATAATGAATTCACTATCAGGATTATCAAAAAAATACAGATGCAAATAATCAATAAATAGTATAAACGCATTCTGCGAGTAGAAATGTTTCCTGATCCTCTGAGCAGGACTCCGTATAAATGCAGAATGCAGGTTGTTACTCAGGTGTTTGTTAAACAGGAAACAGGCTGCAGAGAGGAAACATCTGTTCTAGTGGTGATAACTGTGAACTTTTATTAGTATTAACACAGTCCACATGTGTGCAGACACAAACTCCTTCACAAGTTTCTACAGCTGTTAAAGCAGACTGACAGCTTTCTTCTTTTTTTTTTATAAACATCTTTATTGATAACACAAGTATACACAGGACTGAGTACACATTGAGGAATTAGTGTATACAACATTAATACATAACAAATTGTTGTAAATACGCCAGGAGTTGACAGCACTACAAGAAGCTGTTAAACCATAGTGTTAAACTCAACTCTAATGTTTGTCTTAATGGAGTTGCCGTACGTAGCTGTCAAAGATAACGCGCATGCGCGGTGCGGATCGAGCAGTGATGCGCATGCGTGATGCAATTCAGACAGGGATACAAATCCATGGTACAAATCGGGCAGTGACATTTCTATAGGACTGAACGGGCGCCATTTTTAGTCCGCTATCCAGCTCTTATAATCTCTTTATACATCCATGCTTATAATACATCCTTGTCGACGAGTCAGATCTGTACTCCATTGCGACCGAGGAAGGTTTCTCCTGATTGGCTGCTTCTACATCCTGTGTTTTCAGACCTTGCTAGTTCCCGAACAGATACTATTTTAACCACAGTTCCTCCTTGAGTAGTGGATTAAAATGTCTCACAAAATGTGTTGGTCAATACTGACATACTTGATATACTTGGCTTCCGGCGGCCATTCCAAACATGAGTTACACGGTTGCTGCTACAGATGAGAATTCTTCTGCTGCGGGATTATTAGCCGCAAATGAGTTGTTAGCTAGCTTTGACGCTGTCTTCTCATTCAAGAATTAAGACAAATTAGTGTCACAACAGCAGCGTTAGCTCTGTTTACTGACCAGGATGCAACAGGGATGGACGTTTGGACGCCATTTCTAATGGTGAGTCAAAATAGTGAAAGAATTTCATGTCAGCTGTTTTGTCTTGAACCAGACAAATGTCAAAACTCTGCTGTCAGTTTTTAGGAGTATTCACTTAAAGAAGAACGAACACCGCTGTTAGGACAGAGCCTGTCTCTCACTGAGATGAGCTGTGGAAGAAGTACTCAGATAGCATCAGCATTAACACTATGTCAAGATACACCATTGCTACAAACGGGTGACAAACGGGATGGGAGTGGTCTCTTCCAGGATGATAATGCCCCTATTCACAGGGTACAAGGGGTCACTGAATGCTTTGATGAGTATAAAAATAATGGTCTTCACAGTCATCAGATCTCAACCCTATTGAACACCTATGGGAGATTCTGGACTGATGTGTCAGACACATCATCAGAATTGGGGCATTGTCATCCTGGATGAGACCATTCCCATCAGGATAGATCCTAGATCCCCTCATTGTAGGGGTCAAGCATTCAGACCTGGACCAGTTTTTCCTTTAATTTGTGTATCCATGTGTAGTACATTCAAAATGTATTTACATAGATTACTCCACGTAAGTGTTATCAGGAAAAAAAAGTTGTATTTTATGTTTATATTTTATTACTAATATTTGATGCATTCAATCAGCATTTTACCGTTAGTTGAAGTTAGGTGAAGTTAATTTTAACCACTTGATATAGTGTTGGTAGTTTCATCTATAACAATGCATCACATTTTTTAACTTCATGATATGTTTTGAATATTAAATCTGAATCTGCAAAATAACTGTTGCTGACAGATAAATGTTGTGAAGTGAAACAGAAGTGATGTACAGCATCAAATGGAAGCAAAGCACAAGTACCTCTAAATTGTCCTGAAGTGCACTTCAGGACATTAGCCAAACAAGGAACGCTGTTCACCATCATGGGCCTACAACAAAACTGTCATGTGACAATCAAATTGGCTGCAATTTGTTTAAATGCTGTATAAATAAAATGAAAGAAATGTAACACAGATGTAAAGCCATTTCATCAAGGCTTAAAATATAAAGACAATCTTTTAGGTCGATTGTTCAGCTATGATGGTGTGCAGCATGACACACTAATCATTTCTATACTGTCTGATCGCAGTTGAACTGCATTGTCTGGGATGGAGCACAACAACTCCGAGATACTGAAAGATCCTGGTGGAAAGCCTGGTCTAACAGCAGGTGACACACACACACAAACTCCGGACATGTACTATATATATATATATATATGTTTATATATTCTGATATATTCAGTATATTCAGTTCATTTCATTTTCTAACCTTCTATTCATTGCATTTCATGATTTTCATGAATCAGTCAGACTATGAGCTGTGAGAGATATTAAGAACACATAACACCACAGAGAACAAGAGAAATGCAACACACGCTGATCTCCACTAACATGTTCATCCAGTGATGCTGTCTCACTATGGGTTTTGTTTGTCTCTTTCAGACTGGGAAAACTCTGAGTCATTCTCTCCAGAAAAGGAGCAGGTTAGTTTTTTATTTTTTTTGTCCAAAAAGTGCAAATGTATATTTGAATCTTTATTAGCCTAATCCATTGATTGGTTTCCATACCTGTCTAATAATGGCAATTATTTAAGTAGCTAATAAATATTTTTTACATGAACACTAGGACTGTGTGTGATGTGAAAGAGGAACACAGAGAAGACTATGACTGACACTTTAGTGACTTCAAGCTCATAGATTTGGTTGCATAGTTGCAGATTGTTGCCTTGGCATCCAGCAGCTGGTAGCTAGTTTCAATGACAAAGCTCTGATAAAGCCAGTGTACACTACCACTACACATTCCCCACAAGCCTCTTAAATGCAAGTAAGTTTATGTATATGTCACAAAGTGCTTCAGACTTAAAAAGAGTAAAAACACCACAGAGGCAAGTTTACACAGGTGGGTCATGAACAGGTGCCCACAGATCTTAAGTCCCAATATATAATCATATTAATACCCATAAGGCCTATATAGTATATTTAAGAACCTTTATCTCTTTGTCTTTCAGTGGAGAAACAGTTCCTGCACAGTGACAGAGGACCTGACTGCTAATGGTATGATGTAAACATGTGACAGCAGCAGATAAAGTAGTCATTGTGTACAGCGGTGCAGCAAGCTCATGGAAACCTGTTTGATTAGTCTCTCAGCTGCTGCTGCTGCTGCTTGACTATTAAAAGCCAATTTCAAGTGCAGTGAACGTACTCAGATGTTTTATTGCACTTAGGTTTTTTTGTACATCCCATACACCCTGGTCCATTCTACTGCATGGAATGACAACTTCTTTTTCACAATACTTTGCTCTAAGAAATATAAACATTTTGTCATTGAAGCCAAAGTTCTCAAATGTTAAATGATGTCTACACAGTTTTACACTTACTTTGTCTAAATAAAATATAACCTAAAACTCCAAACATATGATTTAAGTGACCAAAGAGTCAGTTAACAAGATTTTGAAATGGATCATTGGATCTTTAATGCCCTACTTAATGATTTTCAATCCTCAGTGCCATAGACACATGTCAGTTGAGATACGTGTAAAAAGAATGTCACTTTTTGCTTAATTTTAAAACGCTGAAAATATTCATGATGATATTTGAGCAATGTGTTGTCTGCCCCCCTCTGGTATTTATCCAGCCTGTAACTGACCTTCTGACTTGTCTCTCCTTTGTTTGGGAGCACACCTTGCTAATGTTGGATGTGTATCCTTCCAGGTTCCTGGTCACAGAGTTCCATCTCCCGTTCCCTGCAGCGGGCTGAGACTTTACTCAGAAGCACCTTTAATCCCAGTCTGAAGTGGCTGTTTCACACTCGCAGTCAAGATGAGGAAGAGGAAGAGGGGAATTTTGTTGTCGCTCACAACCTGGTGTCCCGGTCCTCTGCACGTCTCCTGCGTCTGCAACAAGCTCTTCTGACTGTGGCACCACAGTGGCAACCGGTGGGCAGGGCACAGATATGGTCTCCACAGGTGGGTTTGAGGAATTGTACGGAAGCTGCATTCTAACAGGTGTGAAGAAAACCAGAAAATCTTCAAGAAGAAGGAAATTATTGTCATGTGGAGGTTCACTGCCATCACCTCAATTGATTACCTTGAGCCTTTACTTAATATACAGTGACAACTGCTCTGTGACTCATGTCTATTTGATATTTAAGTATTACAGTCATTCTATAGAAGAGTTATGGTTATGGTTATGGTTAGGTCATGTTCTTTTTTCCAGTATTTCTGCTGTATTTATATCAACATGACATACTGTAGGTGAACAATACAGAACACAACACAGTGGGCAATTCTACAGCATGTGCAGCTGGATACTCAGATAGATCTTTACTTTTACTTTTCTAATTTGTTGTTTTGTCAATTGAGGATGATAACTGCTGTGGGGAGAAGAGTTATTTACTCTAGAGAGGAGAGAGAGGAAGCAGTGTCATAATGTTAGCTGTTCTGACCACTGGGGAAAGTGTGCTGATTTTTAAATAGTTTTGACTGGTGCCATACCCTCCTTCTCTCTCTTTCACCTGCATCAGGTCTGTGTTAAAGGCCTCCTAGCAGAGGGCAGTGTTCTCCTTCTGCCTTCCTCCTCCTCCTTCCTGCAAAGACACTACAGAGCTCTGTGTAGGCTCCTGGAGCAGCGATCCCTGCTGCTCTTCATACATGAGTACACCAGGAGGGCTCGCCTAACAGCAGCATACATATCCAGAGTGAGCCAGTTGGTGAAGCAGGTAAGGTGGAACTCCAGGAATTTCTCCTCTAAGTTTAAAAGCTTCTGTAAGCATATATTTGTGATTTGAACATTTAATCAGATTACTCAGCTTTTGCTATGTTCCCCAGATGAACACTAAGTGTGTCTACTTTCTGGTGCTGGGCAGGTGGTGTGCAGTGCTTTTAGCAGAGCTTTTTTGAAGGAAAAGTCTACCTATAGGGGACGATAAGAGTGGCTTACACTCACACAGTGAATGTGTGGTGGTAAGAGCTGAAACAATCAACTAAAAGACACTAAAAAACAACTCCATGATTTTGGTAGTTCTCCATAACACTATTTTTTCGACATTGCATAGTTATTTGATTCAGTATTAATGGTGCAGGAAACCTGATTTAGAATCATGTTTCTTTTTCTATATGTATTCAGAGGTTAAATTAGACTAGCTGAGATATGTTATGATATATGAGATCATGGTGGTATAGTTTCACGGATATCAGATATCTGTCAGCAGCTCAGATTAGATTGACAGGATTCTGGATGCTGCAGATGCTGCAGTGTGTCCTGGACTGAGTCTTGGCCCTGTTTACACCTGGCATCAACATCCTTCTCAGGTGATCCAATCACAAGTATACAGCTCTAAGTACAGGTGTGAATGCACCTTAGACGCATTGAGGACACATTGAGATCTGATCACTCAGACCACATTTGGAGGTGGTCTGGGCCGCATGTGGCCAAATATCTAGCAGTGCAGTGTAAACACAATGCATCCTGGGCCATATTGAAAGAACCGCCTACTCAACTGATGTCCTGTATTTTCCAGCAGAGTGGGCACGGGAAGGGCATTGCTCCCTCCCTGCGCATGAACCTTCCGTCCAAAGCTATGTTCAATGTGTTTGATAACAGGATAAAGAAATTCATTATTTTGTTTTGCTATTTTTCATGTGAATTAAAAAAAAAAACGTAATCCACTTCCTGTTTTTTTTCCCCCCGTTTCCCCCAACCGGTTTCCCTCATCAAATCAATAATTGGAATAGAAATGAAAGCATTCTTTTTTCACTTGTCTGTCTAAAAAAGGTTTCAGAAGCCGTTGCTGGATAGTTTCTACTGTCCTGTCTAGTTGATGACTACAGGTTTTGCTGCACTACTCGACATAATGAGCTCAGTATTTATCAGGAGGACGGCTGCTTTACTCCATAAAACTTCACTGTGTGAACCTGGACTGTGTGTGTTGACCTTTTTTAGATGAGTTAAACACAACAGCAAATTTGGTCTTCACAAATGGAAATGATGTCTGTGTTTATTTGCATATAGAGCGGGGAAGTGAGATCCCAACACAAGTGGTCACTCAAAATGCATGTGGAGACGCATGTGTATGCCAAGTGTGAACAAGGCCCTTGTTTCCCCACCAGTTTGTTTGTTCCATGGGATGATTATTATGAAAAATTCACCCACTTGTCTCCCATAGTAGTGCTTATACTGTTTGAAATAACTCAGAAGTTGGCGAGACAGCATTCCGTCAGTAAATAGGTTATAAAGGACCTGTCAGATAGAGGAGACACCCTGGAAATAGTTGTAGAGGTGTGGCTCATTTACATTTTTTTAGTAGTTTTTGGACAACAGAGGTCTACAGCACAGAGGAATAAGATATATCAGGCTTTGGATAAACATACAAAACTTGTTAGTAGATCAGTTCATTGTTGTTGATCTGTGTGTGACATCACTCTGTCTCTCTGGTCTTTATCAAAATGAGTCAGGAAGCCATCAGCAAAGCGTAACTTTACTTTTAATGTTATCGAATGAAGAGAAATGTTTTTGTCTTCCCTCATGGCAGTGTTACAGCTCTTATCAGTCTGGTCGCCGGCTATAGTTGGCCACCGTATTGTTTCAGGTTGTGTTTCTCCAAAAGCTGATTCTGGTTCAACTTTCCCTCTGCAGGCCACTGCGGCCCCCACCCCCACAGCCTAAATACACAACCTCTCTGCTTCGGGCTGGTTACCTGAGGCTGGGTGCTGCGGGCGCTTTGAAATCACGACAGGAAAAATAAAGTCTCCACAAAAAATGTAGTCTCTCTGAAGGTTATGACAAACTGCCAAAAATGAGCCAATGACATGCAGCAGCAAATCAACAAGTGTTTGTCAATTAGATGGTGATCTGCATGAGAAATAAATAAAAAGGAAAAATATCTGGACAGATGTGATCACTATAAGCAGTTTCCACTGTACTATGAAAACATTTCAAAGGATAGCCAGCACTACTTAACCAGCAATAACCCTGCTACTTCTTCACAAACATGAGCATTCTCCTCTTCTTCCTAGAACCCGTCCAACTGCTCTTCATTCAAGGTCGGTCTGGGCTCACTGTGTCAGGAGCTCCGGGTTCATCTCAACCACTGGTCTTGCCTGTCCTCCAAAGTGCAGTCTGACCACTATCTGAGACCTGCTCTGGTCCAGCAGGCTATGCTGCTGCTAGAAATGAGACAGACTCTGGACTTACTGGGCCTGCAGGCACTGGTTGTGATGGAACACTATGTGCATGTCGTTCTGTCCGCTATAGCCCAGACTGAACTAGACTATGTACCGAGAGAAGTGCTGGAGGATATTTTAGCTGGTACAGACCTGTATAACCAGGCAGTAGAGGAGCAGAGAGCGCAGCACAGCACCACCCAGCTGAGGACTGCAGTATTACAGCAGGCACGTTATTCCACACTGGACTCTAGTCTTCCAAACAGCAGAGGGTATCACCCTGCTGCTTTCTCAGTCAAAGAACTGATGAAGATTTTAGCGGTACATCATGCAGATATGGCAGCCAAGCAGCTGTGCTACTGGGCTTCTGAGCAGAGCTATCGTATCTGCCATCACAAGACCCACATATTTTCTGATAACCCCATCAGTCAGAGGTCCAGGTTCAGCTGTGGGACCTTCACGCTGAGATCTGAGTGGACCTGGGAGCAGCTGCTGCATTCCTACCTTATTTCCTCTGGTGATCCTTACTCCCCTCTGCAATCGCCTGCTCATCACACCAGCCATGAATCCAGGAGTAACTTCCCCAACCAGTGCCAAACATGCATATTCCAGACTAGTGTGGACGCTTTGAACTCTAATTTTAAAATCTCAAATCTAGAAAAACAGACCAGTATAGAAAATTTGAAACAATTGCAGACCGTTTCATCCCCTTCAACCTCCCTTCACCAACTCTCAACCCTGCCTCTGTCTGGGTTTTGCCAAAAGGACCAGTCCTCTGTAGAGCTACTTTTTCAAGTGCTTGTTTCCTCCAATGACCTGCTGGCTCCACTGGTATCACATACACCTACACTAGACAGACCAGCTGAACAACCGCTCCCACACACAACAGATGTGCTATCACAAAATGGAAAGACTGACCCAATGATTTCCACTGCTCAAATCACTGATTCAGTGGAGTTAACGACACTGAGAACGGAACGGAACAAGGACCGAAATGTGGAGGCAAGTCAGCAGGAATGGACTGAGACAACAACCAGGCCAGAAGCCACTACCAGGTAATGTTGTGTTGATGGCAGAGCCACTGTTAAACTTTTAACATCAAATGCTTTGAACAATTTGCTTGTCAGATTGTCTAACAGCATCAGAGACCTGTTTCCTGATGACAGAATTTTTGTAATTTACACTACAATCTCATTTGTAATTACAGAAACAGAGAAATCACGTCCACTTCATGCAATGACATTTTCTTCATTCTGCACACCATTTTAATTTCATTTTTCAACAACAAAGTGCAAAATCATTTATGCCTTCAAGGAGAGAATGTCTGAAAGTCTGTTCCTTGATCCCACTTGAATGATTTATTGCTTGTCACTTTCCTTCCGCATCCCATTAGCCCAGATGGTCTGCACCAACTGTCCATGTACAGCTCAAAAATTATGACCATGTAGACTATGCACTTGACAAACTCATGTGAACATGTCTGCCTACAGACACTCAGCATAGTAGACAGAGCTGCACCTATTTTGGACTTTATCTGCCCCTCAAGATGGCAGGCTTTTTGTGTGATGTGTTCAAATGACATGAAAAGTGGTTAATTCCAAATATACCTGAGCCTTAACAAGGACTTACCCAAATAACTTTGGATACTTTTGTGGTACTTTGGGCTGTGTTTACACTAGTACAGTGTAGGGATGGGCAATATGACCAAAATTTCATGTCGCGATATAAGTCCGTTCAGACCTGGAATGAAGTCATTTTTAGGGCAAGGCCACTCTTTATTTGGGCATCAAGGCCAAAACCAATGGTGCAATAACAATAAGTGATAATTACATTGTATGAGGACAAAACAGTACAGTCAACAATTAGTCAGTGTATTGAAAAACAGTTCTGAGTTTATTAAAATTACACTGAATGTTTGAATGATATAGCTTTTATTTACAAATGCAGACGAGCTGATGAAGGTCCACTGATTTTCTCTGTCACATACACTTATGCTGAGATGAAACACTAACTTGTCTTTAGCAGGATACCATGGATTTGACAGTTCAGATATACTTAACATCTCAGCTAATCCTTCAGTGACATGGTCACTTGTCACCTCATCTATCAGTGATGTCATGTTAAATTACACTATACACCACTTGTGTGGAGAGCCTGAATATTCAGCTTATGTTATGTTACTCTTCAGGTGACCACAATGAAAGTCGCAGGTACTCACTCCTTGTGTGATAACTGTAGACTGTTTGTGTCCTTCAGCTCAGGTTTCGGAAAGGATGGAGACCCAGAGAAAGAGGAGACTTTGGGAGCAGAGGGAACGACAGTGGAGCCAGATTGTGTTCGTCGACCTCGCTCAGTCCAGTGGTTAGACCTTGGCCAATCACTGGTGTTTGCTGATCTGTTTGGCCAATACCGCACCCTGCTGTGGAAACTCTGCAGCAAAGCCTTGTGGCTGGAGCTCCATGTCCCACCAGCAGGAAACACTGCAGGAGGCATCGCCTTCCATGACAACCATGGGAGGTTTCAGATCCTGCACATGATCAGTCAAGCTTCGAAGACAGGTGAGATGATGACATCCAGTCTACTTAACAGTGTGTAGATGATTTCATACAACATATCCTAGAACACAGTCACCTAAATGTTCATTACTTGTTTGTTCTTTCAGTCTTCATTTATTATTTGTTCACTTGATTACTTCCTTTACACTATGTATAGTGCTCTGCTAAATTTTGCCCAAAACATGTTTGGGGTATTCAGCTTTGCATTTGCCAGTCTGCCCCAAATTTCTCATGCTTGAAGAGTCCAGGCCTGAACACAGCTACATGTCTGTATTGAGTCATAGTCACAGTGCCACCTACTGCCACATGAAGTGCTAGTTATCTCCTGCATGCAGTGTCCAATATTCATGATAATGTCAGGTGTCCTCTGGTACATGTATTGCTGTATTGTTTTGCTCTGCAATAACAGCAGTGCAACAGCAGCATAATTTGACTGCAGCACAACCTGACAAGCACGAAGGAGCGAAGGCCCAATCATCACTGCTTGTATTTTTAAGTATGGCTCGAGCACCTAGCGGTGTGATGGCCCTATTGCATTGTATTGAAGGAATTATTAGGCCCAAACACCAGATGATGCTTTTAGGCTTCACTTCCTGTTTCCAGACAATACAATGTAAGCGAAATATTAATGTAGCAATACATTTACCAAAAAGGCAACTAACATGGATATACATTTTCATGAATATTGGACGTCAGATGTAGGAGATACAGACAGGTGACAAATTAAAGGAAAACAACATAAAGTGTTAGTCCAACATGTGCCTCCAGAACAGTTTCAATATGTCTTGAGAATGTTTTTACAAGTCTGTGGAACTCTACTGAAGGGATGAACACCATTCTTCGAAAAGACATTCTCTCATTTGATGTTTTGATGGTGGTGGAGAGTGTTGTTTAATGTGTTGGTCCAAAATCTCCCATAGGCTTTCAACTGGAGTGAGATCTGGTGACTGTGAAGGCCACAGCATATGATTCACATCATTTTCTTACGCCTCATGCCCTATGGATAGGGGCATTGTCGTCCTGAAAGAGACCACTCCTGTCAGGATAGAAATGTTTCATTATAGGATTAAGGGACATTTGGGACATATGGGACATTTTGCAAAATATCCTTCAAATAATGTTGAGAAAAGAGGTAACAGCATTAATCAGCAAGAACAGAAGAGTAAATATCATCTGTTTGCTTAAATTAAAACTAGCTAGCTGTCAACTTCTAACTAATCAAAAGCAGTGGACAAGACGTAAAAGCTGAGCAAGCGTGGAGTAGTGCAAGCTAGGCTTATTGTTAACCCATACAAACCGGCAGTTCCAACAATCATGTTGCCTAATGTTTGTTCTCTGGACAGCAAAATGGACTACATAACTCCCCCATCAGTGTTGGTGACTCACTGACAAGGGAGAGATGTCTACGTTGAACTGAGACATGTACTTTCAGCACCATGTCCTGCACACAGGAAATAATATTTTATCCATTCACAGAGTGTATGATAATACTGACAATTCAGACCTGTGTCAACAGACCTCCAATACCACTGCTGGCGCTCCCTCTGACATGTGTTAGGTGTGAGGGCAAAGACCCTATTGTTCCCCGTCTGTTTGTTTGTTTCTTTCTTTCTTATTATTCCACAACTTCAACCCTGAATTTAACCCCCTAAACATGCTAGAAAACTCAACAAATTTGGCACGGACATCAGGTCTGGCGAAAATTTTGATAATATGTTAAAAATTACCACTACGGCCCATAGGAATGTCGTAGAGAGATGGAACCAACACTAAACTGTTTGTCTCCTACAGACCTACAAATCATACGCTGACACCCCAGACCTAAATCCAACTTTCGGCTCCACACAAAATCTATCTCCTCGCGTTCATGTTATCGGCTTCCGATTTTAATACATCACTCACTTTGTAATAATTTGTACAGTTTTCATAATATCTTTATTATATCACCAGCACCTAAGCACTTTGATCACTCTCCATTGAAATATATGACTATTCCTCTGTGTCCACCACTTACTTCTTGTCTCTACACAAAACATAGTGGCTTCACTCACACTCTCCATTGAAATACATGAGTATTTCTCTGTGTCTGGCTGCAGTTTCTTATTGTCTCTGCACACTTGATAGTACACATTTCAATCAAACTTTTATCCAGTCATGTGGGTTAAAAGTCTTTACTCTCCTGTAAATGAACTTGATGAAAATTAGTAAAATAATTTCTTTTACACACAAACTCATCTCAACTTTTCTATATATTAATTGAAATGACAGTAAATGGTCCAAAACCTGTATACTTTTCCTTACACTGGTGTGAGCCACACACGTCTCACACTGCAGAAAAATGTCATTCTCACACTGTTGACATTTCATGTTTCAAAGTGACAGGGGAAGTTGCTATAACTTTACTCTACATGCTGCTATCTGCACTGCACTTTATATGGCTGCCGAGTCACACGTTTCTGCCTGGGTTCAGAGACATTTAGCGTGACGGACGCCCTCGGACAGTGCCACGTCCCGGCATGCGTGTGGGGCAAAGGCCCGTCCAACGCTGCTTGCAGTTTTAATTATTTCTTGTAATTGAAAGATGGTATATTGTTGGACTATATATGGTGTTTACATTGTATCTGTTTCAGAGCTTCAAGGAGAAAAAAATACTGTTTACTGTACTGTCTACATCACATTTGTGGGTTTGTTTTGTTGTAGATCTGGTTCCAAAGGAGTGCAGAACCATGCTGGAAGACTTCAGTCTATGTCTGTTAGTCAGCACAGCATATGCTGAGTGGGACTATGGTTAGTATACGTACACACACACACACACAAAGACTACACACTGCGCTGTGCAGTATTTTTATATTTGATGTTACTGCATATTTGATAACCGGTTATCACAAGACACTCAGTATTAAATCATGGCCATGAAACCTTAATCTGGGCATAAGAACATTACACTGCATGTTTTACATGGAAGGTGTTACATCACTAAACCTTGAGTTATGGATAAACAAACTATTTTCATTAAAATCAGTGAATATTGACTCCTTGTTGCTTTCATCATAGTGTCTTTCTCTCCTTCTGTCTGTCTTTCTTCAGTGGTGTGTAGAAGTTTAGGTTCAACTCTGAAAGATAAGTGTC
The DNA here is from genome assembly GCA_029490765.1 of Euthynnus affinis. Classification (NCBI taxonomy): domain Eukaryota; kingdom Metazoa; phylum Chordata; class Actinopteri; order Scombriformes; family Scombridae; genus Euthynnus; species Euthynnus affinis. The sequence continues at coordinate 32,863,293 of CM055846.1, forward strand.
TCACAGATGTAAATCAAGGTAGCAGATGTATGACGCTGTCATCTAAGCAAGATGGAAGTGTGATGATGTCAGAGACCATGGAGCACTTCCTGCAGCTGTCCCCACCTTTCCTGTCCTCCCTGTGCTGCCATCAGTCAAACAACATGGCTCCAGGTAAACAGACAGAAACTCATTCAGGCCAATTACAAATTTAAACTTTTTGCACTGTATAATCTCCATCAGCGTGTGAATGTGTGTGAATGATTACATTTCATTGCATGGTAGCCTCTGTATCCATTCAGTGTAGCCATTCACTAGAAAGGTGCTATACAAGTACAGTCCATTTACCATTGACTATAACTTTACTCAAGTACATTACTTGAGTCACTATATTTAATCACTCTCTATCACTACCAATTTCATTGAAATTTGCATTGAAGGTTTACAGTTGTTCCACATTCATAGTGTTGCAGTTCATCCAATCAACTTCCACTCAACTCAAAACTGTAGTCTCCAGATATTTCACATATGAGGTGCTTGGGGAGCATCAGTAAACTGTATCGTCTCCTGATAGCCTGCCTGTGAGGCATTTAGGGAACATGGGTAAATTATAGCATCTACTGATGGCCTGCATGTCAGGCGTTTAGGGAACATGGGTAAATTATAGTGTTAATTGATAACCTGTGTGTGAGGTATCCAGGGAACATTGATAAATTGTAGAAGCTACAGATAACCCATATCTCAGGCATTGTAAATAAATAGCATTGGTAAATTGTAAATAAATAGCATCCACTAAAATGGAGATGTATAGGGGAGGGGCACAACAATCTCTAAGTATTGACAAATTGGCCCATTCTGAACAGGCATGTTTTGATCAGGCACTGCACTAGTCTCTCTATATGTCTGTCTGTTTGTATGTATGTATGTATGTATGCGGCTTTGTCTTTCACATATCTTGAACCATTCATCCAATCTACTATATACCTGGCAGGTGGACTATTGGGGAAACAGGGAAGTGCAATGTCAATGTGCACAGTTTTTGGATGAGCGTAAATGTATAAAGCGCCACTCTGCCATTGCAACCCACATTGTGTTCAGAGGTGATATTACCTCTGTACTAATGACTTGAAAAAGAGAGAGAGAGACTTAAGCTCTCCTATTTAACCATGTAATGTTACTAACTAATGGTAGGTCTAATTGTGAATAATTTACAGGAAGTAAAAACGTGTTCCTCACTGAATTAGCGGAGCTTCGTTAGCGGTGCTAAAAACCAGTTGAAACAACAACATATGGAGCTATTTGGAGCTATTTGTTCAGCAGATCAGTTAGAAATAACACAGGGAGGAAGAGTACAAGCAGAAACAGCCACAGTGAGATGTTTTATGAAGAGCTGCAGAAACCAGCACACCTTCAACAGGTAAACTACTTATTTCACTTTGCTGTGCTGTGTAATGGCACCATGGCTTGGCATAACTACTCCCGGAGCAGAGCAGCAAACTCACTCAAAGTTTAGAGAGTTCAGCTCTATTCCTTTTACCCACACATGGGAACTTTGTAAGTATGTTCAAGATATAGTGCAGGATATCTCAGGCACATTTTGAATGGGCACTACAGTTCATCCAATCAACTTCCACTCAACTCAAAATTGTAATTTCCAGATATTCTGCGTGTGAGGCGTTTAGTAAACATCGGTAAATTGGAGAAGACATTCATTTTAATTAATGTGCCCCCATAAAGGATAAAGGGAGATCATGCCATTTGTCTAAATCCTTCTTTATTTTAGTTGCTATTGGAGAGAAAGGACAGCTTGTAGGTAAAGTTAGACCCTTACAATGGCATGTCCTGTTATTTTCCAGAGTTCATTTTGAATCCTGAGAGGTAACTGAACTCATTCATAACAGAGACAGTAGCTGCTATTGATATTTCAGGTTTTTAGCAACAAAAAGACGTCATCTGAATAAAGTGCAATTTTGTAAACCGTTCCCCCAGCTGTCATACCATGCACTTTTTGGTGTCGCCTAATAGCCTCAGCCAGAGGCTTAAGTGCAAAGAGGAGCAGAGATAAAGGGCAACCCTATCTCTTCCCCCTACATAATAGGAAAGGCGATGATTGTGTACCATTAGTTACGACACAAACTTAAACACCTCAAAGCACTCTGTCTCACAGTTTTAATATGGAGTCAAGTAGAAACACTACAGTTTGAGGCTAATTACAACCTGTCTCTCTCTTTCTCTCTCTCAGGTTGTTTTAGCTTCTTCCCTTGCAGGTTCACTCTCCAGAGGCAGACTGTTAGCTTGGCGCTTGCTACAGTGCAGGTGTCTACATCCTGGGTCATGTCAAAGGCCTACCAGTTCCTCTCCTCATGGAGCCTCAACAAGTTCCTGCTTATCATACAAGGAGACCTCAAAGTAGGTTACTCAATTCAATATATCAACCAGAACTTGTATATGATTTTATTGATAGAGGATCAAACAATGACTGTTTGTCCTGATACAAGCATGAATAAACCCCTGCAGTGGTGTATTCCCACCAGTCACTTTGGAATCGTATTTCTGACCATCAGAGTAGTACAGCCCGATATTCCCACACATTTTAGCAAAGTGTTGAACCTTTTAGCCCTGACATTGAGCCAACATCAGATTAATAAAGTGTCTTTTCGTGTGTGTGTTCTTTCTCTGTCTCTGCAGGTGCTGAGAGAGTCAGTAGACATGATGGAGCAGCAGATGAAGTCCCTGATGATGAATTCAGACAATGACCATCATTCCACTCTTCACGACCACAATCAGCTTCTGCTGAAACAGCAGCTTGGAGCACTTGACAGGGCTGTATCCGAGCTGCAGGTCTCATGATTGATTGATTCTACAAGTCTCAACAACATTAGAAAGCTGACTTAGTTTTGCTGTGAGGATGCTATCTCAGTATTTCAGATTGTGTTTGACAGTTTAAACACAGTTGATTAGAGGCAGAGATGATGGATCACACCAAAGTTAATGGACAAAAGAGGGATCTTGCTATCTTCAGGTCAGGAATGAACTTATATGGCATGGAGGCATGGTCACATGACTTGGACTTGACTCAATCATAAAAGACTTGTAACTTGACATGGACAATGACTTATGACTTCAATTGAACTTTGAATTACTAGGTACTGTCCCTATGTTAAAACATTAAAATATATGTTATAAAAAAGTGTGCAGATATAGTGAAAAGTAGAAGCATGCATCGGTATCGGTTGCATCGCTGTGGCAACGCTCACAGCAAACAGAATACTGGCACACATACATCAATAGTCTTGTAGCCTAAGCCATCATCAGTGTAATCAAAACCAATGAAAATGTCAATTTATAGAAACAGGTGAGGTACAAACACCAATAGTCAATGAGAACACATAATTGCATAATAGGATCCATCTGTGAATGCACTGCCCATATACAGCCTCTCCTAATGAAGGAAGACTCTCGTGGTGTGACAGTAACCAGAAAAACAATCCTTAGTGTCACAAGCTGAAAGATAAGGAATATATAAGTGAATGCCCGAGCATTCAGAATATATATTAAGAGCCATACAGTCCAGTTTGATAAATGAAGATATACATAAGTGTAAAACAAATTACACCAAAACATTATAGAGAAATATCAGACATAATATACATAATTGACACTGTATATGACCTTGATTGAGAAAAAAAAATGTAATTTTGTAATCATAGAATTATGCCTAAAACTGCCCAAAATGCACTAATAAATGCTAAAATGTAAAGGGATGACTCAAAATATTCAGTAAATAGAAAAATAAGTCTCTGAAACAGGATTTGTCTACATTTGGGACATATTGCATGTAAAAGGAAATGAATTAAGAGCTTTATGAAACTGTTAAATAGTTGGATTTTTTTTCAAGAGGGCATAAGAAAATGTCAAGAATATATACACCTGTACAATCTAAATATAAAATCGTATATCTTATATAATCTAATAGAGATCTTGTTCTTAATTGAAACTTTTTCCAGTATGAGGATGTAGAAAAACATCACCTCTAATAATAGCACTACACCGAGCACAGCTCAAACATGGGAGGTCAGACAGAAAATGTTGAGGAGGTAAATAACAATCAGTCCTGACCAAGTTGTCCCTTAGGTTCCTGGTGCATTTATTGACAAAGATTGGCAAATCTTTGGAAGAATGAGAATCTCAATGGATAAAAGAGAAAACATGGTAGACAATACATCTGTTGAGTCTCTCTTGGAGGAAGGTTTAAGGGCTTAAGTTGAAATCTGAGGCGAAATGGATTCAGTAAGGGATTCAAAACTCAATTCAAATTTGATCAAACTCCAGCCTTAAAATGTGAGCTGTGTCTGGATACATTATCTGGATACAGAAAAAAACACCAGCTCTGCCTTGCTAATTTGGTGTAAGCAGATGTAAATGCAAAGAGCCATGGATGGGATATCATTATCGAGATAATGTATCCAGAAACAGATCACATGGTAATAACAGGTGTAAAATGGGAACTTAGTTATGAAATAACATAATAAGGCACTAGGCACACTTATTTGTTTGCCTTTAAGGCAATGTTCTATAACTGTTTTTTGAAAGTAATAGATACAAATTCTGAAAATATTCATTATTTCTGTAAATGTAATGGTTAGTCTTTAACATATTCTAAATGGCAGGAAAACATCACAGCTTTAGGACTCGAAACACTTAGTTCAGGACTTGGATTTGACTTGGGACTTGTTGGTCTTGACGCAGGACCTGCCTTTAGACTTTAAAGCCAGCACTTGAGACTTGCACTTGATTTGCAAAACAGTGACTTTGTCCCACCTCTACTCATCAGTATTCAAGTCATATCTGACTGAAAACAGGAGTATCTGAGGAAGAAGAATAGTTCATGTCAGGCTCCTGTGATTGTAATTGTGAGTGGGAGAAATGGAGATCCTCTGCGAGCTACAATATCCTGCACATGTCATCAAACTGGCACCAAAATGGCTTCAAAGCTGTCATTAATGGTGCATCAGTGTAAATAAAATCCAACACTGATACAATCAGTTCAACTAATCAGTTAAGTAGCCTACATAGTTTGTTTATACATGGTTTAACAATATGTAGTGTATTTATATGCCATGACTACAGGGCCAGCAAGGTGTACTCTAGAATTGTATGTGAATGCTTCTGAACAAGGCTCATCACAATGATACATTTTCCTTTTCTTTCATTCTACCTGAATGTGGCATAATGTGAACCAAAGAATGTAGATGTGACCTGATCTTATGTCTCTGCTCTGTGTCGATCAGGCCTTCTCTTCTCTAGTGCTTAAGACATTTTCCAGTGACTGCAAGAGGATGTCAGGGGAGATCTTTGAACAGACCATGCCTTCTGCTGTACACTGGAGACTTAACCACAGGACAGGTGCAGAAATCTGACTTTTACAGCAGTCTGTGACAAACTCATTAATTGATCTGCTGCTGTTTGTGTTTTCTAGGCAAACCATTATGGGCTTAAAAGAGTCATATGCATTGTAGCTGTGTATCACCGTATCTTAATGAGTGATAACATTTTGTATGAATGTGTGAATGTGTACAAACATTTTGATCAAATTAATTCAAATGTTTGAATATGTAAAAAATATCTGAACAAATAGATTTACTTTTTGAATTCATAAGGGGATCTGTAGCTATGCATGACATTTTGTGAACAAATGAAAAAAATTGCACAAATGTTTGCAGTTACAAAAAACACTGACTGCATTTACACATCTATCTCTTTGTATGTGTGAATCCCATGTTTAGAGCTACGAATCAAACCTACGAGTACAAGTGTGTTAGTCCCACATTTAATGCTCCCTCCTGAATAGCTGATAGGGATGCTCAGATTAACATATCATTTCACAATCCAATCACAGAGCCAGGGGGACGAGTCTTTCTAGCAGTTTTTTCCTGCAGTCTTCCAAGGGGTAGATTACGGATAGATTATGGGTAGATTACAGAAGCATAATGCATCCACGTGAGACTGATGTTGGTGCCAGCTTGTCTGTGTGTATGACTGGCTCCCAGAGGTGAGTTATGAAAACCAATGATGGGGGTTGTTTATTCAAATCATACTATCAATTGACATTGGGGTGTAAATTGGTCTTCCTATCTTGCTGGCTCTTGTAGCTTGAAGGATCAAAGATGGTTTGGGTCAGTGGTCTGGTTTGGTGATGATGCAGGAGATTGGGGGGGGGGGGGGATTGTTTAGATGGTGAGGTCATGGCTTGTGCTGTCTGCCTTTGAAATACAGACTTTATCCTACAAGTCCATCGACAAAACTGTTTCCTCTTAGTTTAGGAACTGGCAAACATCCTTGGTCCTTAGTAGACACTGACATACAGCACTAGAACTGAACTAGTAGGGTATGTTTTTACCCCAACCAAGGAAGTTGTTTTCACTCCTCTCCATTTGTCTGTTAGCAAGGCTACTCAAAAGGTTCTCTTCTAGATTTCATGATAGGATACATTTTTAAAATGCCTAGGCAGAGGTTTAAGTTCTACTGGGCCTCCATCTAATTGCTATTGGCTAATGCAAACATACCTTTATTACAGCTTAGACTGTACTGACCCAAACAATCTAAAGGAGATGTGACTGCACAAACTAGTGAGCACCACTGTGCCCAAATCTTCTGAATGGAATAATGTGAGCTCCAAGAACTACAACATGTTTAAAGGGCGCTTTATTTTCCTAACGGTCAGCCTATATAAAGGATACATTAATTTTTTACCATAACAGCCAGTTTACTCCATTGTAAGGGCATTTAGGCAAAGTATCTCGTCTTGGAAGGGCACTTCACCATTTTTTCTCCCATTACAGTGGACCTTATAGGGCACCTTTTTCATTGAAAGGGCACCCAATTGTGCACTTCAGCTTTTCCAGTGTATGCTCTGCTGCCATGCTGTCAACAGTTAACACACATTTGAGAGACTGCAGTATCATAATTTTCCAGGGTATAGTGGTGCCTGTGTTTGGCTTTGCTGTCCACCTATCCAGTCTTCTCCTACCTGTCTTTTAATCTTGGAATCTTGGAAAGGTACTGTTTAGATACATTTGACTTACTTTCTCTGTTGGTGCACAGGTTTTCCCAGCAGTCCCAGTGAGTATGCAGCTCTGGCAGCTCAAACTGTGATTGGTCAGGTTTTAGAGGGTGTGGCACCATTGTCTGATGATGCCCGTGTCCAGGCACTGAGTATAACAATGACCGCTTTCATGGAGGCATGGATGGAACACATCCTGAAACAGAAGATCAAATTCAGGTATGTTTTTGGTCATAGCATCATATATTGATTTCTACCACAGTGTTATCCATCAAACTGATGACCACATAAGCTTAAGAATCTTAGACATGACAGCGGCTAGAACATCAATACAGTATCCATGTAAATGTGGTATGTTTGTGTGTGTGTGTGTGTGTGTGTGTGTGTGTGTATAAGGGGACAGGTATGTTTGTCTGTCTCTATCTTTGACCATCACACATTACAGGTATGTACTGTCTCATGTGTGCACTGTTTATTTATGAATTGATTCAAAAAGATGTTCGATTCCACATCTGTCACAAAGGGGCTTATTTTCATTAACCCAATGGTGCAGAAAGGGCACGCTCATGGCACACATGGTTAAAGGGTGGGATCAGAAAGAATACATTACCACATATTATATGTGGGTGTGCTGGAGGCTGTGACAATCTTAACCATATTTGCTAATTTCATCCCCTTTAGACACACTGACAGTTTGGGAGTGGAGAGTTTTCCTCAGAGGAAACATGTTGCTATCCAAGATGTAAAACATTTCAGATATGAAAACAGCTAAAATATACTGCCAAGAGGAGATGATGACTCTTTAAATTGAATTGACCTTTGTGGACACATGGATGATCCAGCAAACTCTGAATGTTACAAGTGTCTGTGAGATATGATAGGAATATTATACAGGGCTTAAAATGTATTTTTTCTGCTTTTTCTTGTAATGTGATGTGTTTTATCTGCCCTCAGTGTGCAGGGTGCTCTCCAACTGAAGCAGGACTTTGATTCTATCAAAGAGTTGATCCAGTCAGATAAATACGGTCTGCCAGCTGAACTCCACCAACGACTGCTCAGCCTCAGGTATTGCACTTTAAAAAACTACTTTCATCAGGGTCGTGTAGATTTAGGATACATATTTAAGCATACATTGTTTTAGACCTGATCAGACAGTTTCAAAAATATAAAATGACTTGCTATTTATAAATTTGTCTCATGGGTCTTCTTGAAAGAGCTACTAAAACAGTGTCATTATCCAGTATAGATTCCTTGGAAAATGTAATGGAAAAGCCATGTCATTTCCATGACAGTAAGCAGGACTGATAAGCCCTCTCTCTCTGTCTGCAGGGTTTTTCAGCAGGTGGACTCAGCCGTAGTCTGCTTACTCCAGCAGCCACAGGCCAAACCATACCTGCAGTCCAGAGCCTGGGAGCCTTTCACACACTGCTGTAAGTATCGTTTTATTTTTTGGTACCGATACAATACAAGATGTTTTCCACAGAGTCTGGACCCACCCCAACTGTAGGCTCAGGTTGAAGATCTTCTGTAGAGGTTGACACAGTGTGGAGGAGGAGGAGGAGCCACAGTGGAAGTGGGTGTGACCACAGTGTCAAATCTCTTTTCTTTTTGTTGTAGCCGCAGATGGTGTTGACACAACTCCCAAATTTTCTTTTTGTATTCCACCTTTGCCATCTTCAATCTCCTCTTCAACTCATGTTGCACCTGTTTGAGCTGTTCTTTGTCAACGTCTGTAAAAGCTTCCTTTTTCTGGTTGAGGATTGCTTTTATGTCACTTGTGATCAGGGTTTGTTATTGGGGAAACATCGTACAGTCGTTGTTGGTATGACTGTATCTCTACTGAAGTTGATGTACTCAGTAAAACAGTCAACCTGACTGTTAATGTCCAAACTGTTCCCGTCTGTTTCCAGCAACACATTCCAATCTGTGCATTCAAAGCAGTCCCTTAGAGCCTCACTAGCTTCAGGTGTCCATTTCCTGACTGTGAGAGTAGTTGTAGGCTGACTCAACACACAGGGTTTGTAGCAGGTCTGCAGAAAAACCAGGTTGTGGTCTGACCGGCCCAGTGGTGGTAAGGCAGTAGCGTCTTCTTTTATAGCAGATCAAGTGTTTTACTTTCTCTGGTAGGACAATTAACAAACTGTGTAAATCCAGTCAGGTGGGAAGACAGTCTCACATGATTGAAATCTCCAGATATTAATACAAGTGCCTCAGGATGTTTAGTCTGTATCCTGGCAACAGTTTCATGGAGAACTTCACATGGAACTTCAGTAGTTGCCTTGGGAGGAATGTACACAAGTATTGTTATATGACTGAATTCTCTTGGTACATAGTATGGTCTCATACCAACTGCCAACAATTCAATTTCTGGACAGCACATCCTCTCCTCGACAGTAATATGTGAGAAATTACACCATCTCTGATTCACAAATAAAGCCAGTCCTCCTCCTTTCTTCTTTCCACTAGCTTTAGTGTCTCAGTCCATCCATATGAGAGTGAAGCCAGGTAGTTCCACACAGGAGATGTTTTGATTCAACCAGGTTTCAGTAAAATATCATTTTCTATGACTGCTGTACATGTCATGCTCTGAAGCTATGGCTGAACCATGACTGAATTGCAGTTTCCAAGTTCTGAAACAAATTCTCAACTAGAATAAGATCTGGTCTCTCCAGTACAACATGACACAACACAGACAGAACATGAGTCAAAGCTGACACAACAGGCACTGACACTTTAGTGACTGTAAAAATAGGAGTGACAAAAGATGCTGTTTCTGGGCTCGACATTAAGGTTTGTGTGCTTGTCTGGACAAGTGGATTTTTTTTAATAGGGCAAGTGGAAGAGAAATTTATTGCCCCAGCGGACAAGTTGTCATAAGAATTTCTTCTTAATAACCTTTAAATGATGGAGATCGGATCCAAAGAATCAAAGTTTAAGTTGAATTTATTTTCTTGTTCAAGAAGGAACATTTCACAATGCAACACACAAGTGGGGTTACAGAGAAAAGGCTCCTCGTGGAGCATTCACAGTTTATATACCTTTCAACTGGGCGTTTTCATATATCAGCTTTCTTCTGATATTTACAGACACATTCCACAGATTCCATGACATCCTCCTGACCTGTCTCTTGACCCTTTCTGACGTCCTTTAACATATTTATCATAGCCTCCCACCGTTCATCTTAGCTGATGTTACTATCTATGCAAGTTGCAGAACAAAATAGAAACCTTCATCATGACATGACAAAAGAAAAGAGGCACACACTCAGTATGATTCTAAGACATCTAATCACAGTATAATCCGAATTTTCATAACAAACGTCATAAATAAAACCATATCTTCACATTATGTGCAGTGATTCCCCCATCATTGCCTGACCCCCACTCCTCCTTAAAAAAAAAATTAAAATAAATGTAACTCATACTAGCAGGATAGCAGGAGCACTAAATGCAGGTAAAGGCCGTTTAGCCACCTGTCAAATTCAGAAATAGCATTTACACTTTCATCAAACTTTCATCGCTTTACAGCAGCTAACAAGGACTGGCTTCCTACTGAAGTTTCTTGTAGCTTCTAGGAGCGCTTGTTTTGTTTTCCCATTTAGACACTGTATCCCTGGAGACAGCTGCTACTGTTAACATGGACCAACAAACCACCATGAACTGGCAGGCAGACTGCTTTCAGAGCACATTCAGTTGAATGAATCAGAGTTCAGATGATGATATATGACATTAACTGACGTGTGCTACATCAAATAATAATGTCAGACAAAAGAAAACAAAGTAAGTAGCTATAAAAGCTCTCCAGTGAAACAAAAGTTTTTTTTTAAAATTCACAGTGTAGTTTTAACTGTCCAGTTTATCATTTTTATAAAGAAAAATCTAATCTGTGTCACAAGAGGCCAGTGCCAATAACATCAGTGTGTAACTCTTCAGGTCCTACTAATGGCAGCAGAAACAGCATCAATGCAGCAATGGAGAGCAGTATCACCAACCTGAGGAGTATGGAGTGTGAGGACATGACTCAGTCTGATCTCTCAGTCATGACCACTGACCTCCCTCCAGTGGACCCAGTTACCCCAGGAGAGCCCTACCTTGCTCCAAGGTACACTTTTACAACTCCTTCATGGAGGCAGTGATTCATCAGTTATATGTTTTGGAATATGTATCTTGCTTAATGCCTTCTCTCCCCCCTCAAAGTGCCTCATAATCTTTTGTGTTATTAGTGTGTGTTTCAGAAAAGTAAAAGTAACAACAAAAGTCAATCAGTTGTGTAGTAGTGATGATATTCAATAAGAATTATAATGTCTTCCAGTGTAGCTCTGGGTGCTGTTCAGCAGGAATGGTTGGACCTGAGGATCCACCATAGCACTCGTCGTTGGAGGCTGCCAGGACTACAGTGTCTTTCTAAGTCTGAACCCTGAACACAGAGCCTGTAGAGATCTCACACACACACACACACACTTGAGGATTTCAAGGTTTTTATTGGCATTCCGACACATGTACATCTAAAGGAATGAAATTAAGATTGCTTAGGTCCCAATGCAATAAGATATAAAAACAAACTAACAAACAAGAAACACATTAAAACGTTAAAAAGATGGATCTCTCTGGCTGTTTGGTGTAGTGTAACAAAAGGAACAAACATGGTTGAAAGGAAGTATAGGCCTACAGTAAAAACATGTTATTCTTATTGTTGGTAAGTATGCATTTTAAAATATATAAAGTAAGATTGTGAAATTTCTGAACATGACTTTGGGATGATGATTTTTCTTTTTTTACTTCATCTAAAATATTTGTATTTGTATTAATTAACAAAAATATTTGTTTTACCTCTTGTCAGCAAAGATATGTTATATTCTTGAATAAAATACATTTGTATTTATATATTTTGTTAATGTCTTCATGATGAAATGTTTGTTCTGCATAGATGCAGTTTTTATGCCTTCCATACTTTGATGTATAGCAATGAGTTAAACAGGAGTTAGTCTGTAAATGTTCTACATCAAATGCATCATGGTAACACACAGACGTGCTGGTAAACCCATTTATTATATCAACTAGGGTGAAATGTTCCACCTGCCGTAGGTGCTGGTATTACTATTGCCTAATTAGCTTTCCTCAAAAGTAGTAAAAAGGTTCAGAGGCTCTGCTCTTTGAAGCAACTCAAAAGAGTCAATCTCCCACAGGGAATGCTAGTGCAGTTTTACACCACCATCATCCAGTCCATGCTGACCTCCTCCATACTTGTCTGGTTTACAACAGAGAGAGAGAGAGAGAGACAGGCTGCATCATCCGCTCAGCAGAGAAAACAATTAGCTGCAGCCTGCCCTACATCCATGACATCCACATTTCCAGGGCTTGAAAATGGGCCGGGGGCATCCCATTGACATATTATAAGAGCTGGAGCGGGTGAAAACAAGCACTGTCAAAGTGCTGGCACCAAATTGGAAAAAAATAGTAGCAACATGCCTAAATAACATTTTACATGTCAAACAATAATTAAAACAAATTAAAATAAAGCCCAGTTTACAATTTACAATTCCAAAAACTGAAGGACAATAAAAGGCCAGATCTGTGGCTTCAGGTCATACAAAGAGATTATGAAAATGGTGGGATATGTCAGTAGCAAACACTTCATCACAGGTTAGTTAATGATGTTAAAGTCAATGTACTGAATGTTGATGCTGCATTGAAAGGGCCATACAAAGAACATACTGAAAAGACAAAGAAATCCCAATTTAATACTAGCCTGTAACAACTAGCTTGCAAGCGCTGGCTGCAGAAAGCTGGCTTTTCCCCAGGTTTGTTGAAACATGTCAAAAAGTGTGTGGTAGACTCAAACATTCTTTAGAAGAAGAGCATGTCTGTCTGTGGAAGAGCATGTAGCTCAAAACATCACTTGTGGATGTCCCATTAGACTGCATTTAAAGAAAAAAGGGAGCTACAGTGTGCAGACTTTATTCTTTCTTTTGTTGAAACGTACCAAGGAAAATGGCTTCACCTGCCTCTTGATTTTATGTCATGACTTTTGTCATAATAATCCAAATTCAAAATGTGTCTAAATGCTGCATTAACCGCTCCCCAGATGAAGTTATGACCCGACGTGGTAAGCATACCGATTCATTTCAACTGATAGTGTTTTTGCTACTCTCAACCCTGTTAATTTAGCTATATTCTTCATTACACCGGATAATTACCTCCTGTACATGTAAACTTAAACTAGTCTGCACAAGCACTCACAGGTCTCCCCTGCTTTTAGCAACTTCCTCATTAATTTCATAATTGTTTACATGTTATTGTGGGATCTGGGAGGAGAATGGCTGGTTATAAGTAATAATTAATAATTATTGGACATGGCGGATGTGACAATAGCAAGATGGCACCAACAGGTGTCTGCACTCACCCAATTCAATGTATCAAACACATGCATCTGACAATAACCATCTAACCATTTTGTTGCCCTAGCCTGGGCAAGTTTAGTATTTGCTGCCCCCACCCCCTCCATTCCACCCAACTTACCCTACCAGTAATGCCTCATCCTCACCCATTCATTCTAAAATATCAACTAACATCAGACCCCACAATGGTTTTAAGACAAAAGTATATATTTTTATTAATTAAAAGCACTTCAAAAAATGAATAACATATAAAAAATGACTAAATTGTTAAATATTACCAATTACCATTACCTGTTAGTAACATCCAATACACAGACACTTATTTACTTATTAGTGTGAGAAGCAGTGCCCTATCCTTACCTTGCAAGGCAGCCAGATTTGAAAGATCACGTGAGAATCCATCTAGCCAGACTTCTGACCAATCAGCATTGTGAATCCAGCTGCCTTGCAAGGTATGACAGTGACTGACAGTGATATCATCCAATCACTTGCCAAGTATTTTTGAAATTGGCTGCCCTTTTCCAAATTGTTTCTATGGATGACTTCTCAGATGGTTCTGTGTAACAAACTATCTGACACACGCATAAGGTTAGCCATGTCAAGCTCTTGTTGAAGGAATTCATTCATTAGAATTTCATTAGTTTGATTATTATTATTTTTGTTGATGTTGTTTATTTTTTATTTATTTTGTTTTTGTGGGTAAACACTGGGTACATCAGGGATTAGGTGATATAGGTAGCCAGGTTTTCGAGGCAGGAAATGCACCGGGAAGGGGAAATGGTTTTTTACCAGCAGGACAAAGAGAGGCAGCATGATTTTTAACATGTTTGTTTATTGTTGAAGGCTGGAAAATAAACCTTCTGAACAGAGCCTTTGGCCTGGAAAGTGAATTCTTTGACTGTCTGAGTAAGCCTAACTAACCTGGTGCATTTGTGGCCCTTTTTTGATTTTTCCTGAATTTTGATATTTTTGAAGGAGTTCTTGATTTGTCCTTTTTTTGTCTTTTGAACAAATTGCCACAACATAAAGTAAAAAAACCACCCTTAAAGAGACCGACATCAAACCTGATCTCGGAACAAGAAAACAGGTTAGGAGGATCATTTATCGGAAAAACTGGTTCTCTAGATTTCGTGACTGGATGCGCAAAAAAGGAAGCCCTCATCAAAAACCAGACAAAGGATCAGCAGCCACGCAATATCAAGGCACATCAAAACCAGAAGGAGTTCACAATTAACAAACATCGCACAGAGATGGTATGTGCATGAGACAAATACTGACTGTAAAGCTGTATTGGAAAGCGGCGCAACAACTGGAGTTGACTGTCATGTTCCCATTACGCAATATTGTCTTTGGCATTGTCAGTTGTGTTGGACATGAATAAGACTGGTGCTGATAATTTGTTGTTGCTGTTCTTATTTGTGGGTCTTATTGTGAAATGTAACATAATATGTGCCAGTGTGGTTGTTGATGGCGCTGCGCAAATGATGGTTGACTGAGCGATACATTGTTTCTGTTTGGTTTGCTTCAATTTTCTTCAAGTTTCTCTACAGTTTGTGGATGTGGTATTGCATAGCCAGTGAAAAGGTGTGCACTGAGGTTGATGTTGCTTCCATGAATTGTTTATGGTTATGCTGCTAAGTTTGATGCATGTGTTAAAATGGAGGCGTCTGATGATACTAATGCAAAGCCTGACTGTAACGTGTCCACGCCAGCAGAGGAAAGAGATATTAAGGTCACTGCAAAGGGTCTGGCATACTGTATAGAAAGGTATAAAGCAGCAAGAAAATCAAAATGCAAGAAAACTTATGAAAAGGGAAATGTCATCAAGTGCTGTGATGAAGCAAAGGAGGAGCATGAGTCTTTCTTAAGCTTACCCAAGGATGAAGTGGAAAGGCAAAATAAGTGGTTTCACGCACAAATGACACTCTAATGGCTTTGTGGAAAAGGTGAAAAAGTGGCTTGTTGATACTGGTCAGTCACATGAACAACCCGATGTTGAATGCTCTGAGTAAGTTCATGGCTGAAGCTGAGAGAGCAGCTCTTATGGAACGTGCTGCAGCATCAAAGAAAAAACATTTAATAGAGGAATATATATTATACCTCCACTGCTGGTTGTTCGTCCAAAGGAAAGGATCAGATTCCTAAAACATCAGTAGAAGCTGACATCCAGACTCAGGTGACAAATCAAGTGCAAGAAACTTATTTGAGGTCCAGCATGCAGGCCCACACCCATGTACAGAGAAGCTCAGTAGGTCATGTTCACTCTCAAACTCCAATGCTGAGTGATAACAGACAAAATGACATCACTACTTTATTAGCCCAACAGAATCTTTCATCTTCTCACCCACCAAGAGACATTCTTCTTCAGTATCAAGCTTTTATGAGAGCATTTGTAAATGGAGTGGAGGGAAAAACAACAACTTTGGAGACTGCTTGCACTATCTTGAACAGTGCAAGCGGGGGCAGCCACGAGAGATAGTACAAGGTTGCCAACATCTTCCTCCAGGTCAAGGGTACCAGAGAGCTAAAAACCTTCTCCAAGAACATTTTTGAAATGAGCAAAAGATAACCTCTGCTTATATCGACAAAGTTTTCAGCTGGCCTATTTAAGGTGAAGATGCATCAGCATTGCAAGCCTTTACTCTCTTTCTTTGTGGATGTTGCAATGCTGCAGAAAACATCATGTATATGAAGGAATTGGATTTGCCATCGAATATGAGAAGCATTGTGCTGAAGTTGCCCTATAAGCTTTGAGAAAAGTGGAGAAATATTGCCTGTGACTTGCAAGAGCGGCAAGGGCAGAGGGCTTTATTCTCAGTCTCGTTAACTTTGTTGAAAAGTAAGTCAGGATTGTATCAGATCCCTTGTTTGGCAACATTCATGATGTCCAATCTGTAACTTCAACTAAAGGTTTAATTCCTAGGCAAATAAAAGAAACAAACAGGGACAAAGGAAGCAGTTTTGTCACCAATGTTACTGAAATAGAGGGAAAGACTAAGTCACTGTGGACAGGGAAAAAGGAAAAGTCATCCTTCACTTTTACTTACAGCCTTACCAAGGCTGTTTGTTCTGTAAAAAAGTGGACAATATTGGATAAGTGCTCACAGTTTAAAGGGAAAAATCACTGTGTTAAGATCAGCTTTATTAAGGAGAAGGGAATCTGCTTTGGCTGTTTGCAGATAGGCCACATTAGCAGGGACTGTAGGAGTCGAGTGGAGTGTAATGTGTGCAGTCAAAAGCATCTGGGGATTCTCCATATTAAACGTCAGGATAAAGGAACATCCTCAGAACAAACAGAACAGTCAAGTAAATCAACAGTATGTATTACCACTGCTGCACCCCAGACATGTAGCCATATTGGGGCCATTTGTGTGGATGATGGCACCCTTTCTATTGTCCCAGTTCAAGTAAAGTGTCTAAAGGATGACAAGGTGTTGCAAACCTACGCCTTCTGTAAATTAAAGAGCGTGGTCTAGACCTGCTCCATGTAAAAGTGCCCTGAGATGACTTTGTGTGTGATTTGGCGCTATATATAAATTGAATTGAATTGAATTGAATTGAATTTTTGGACCCTGGCAGCACTGATACATTCTGCACAGATAATCTGGCTCAAAGATTGAATGTGAGCAGACGAAGAACCCACATCCGTTTAAGAGCAATGGAAAAGACTGTGTATAGTCATGTGATATCAGGTTTGGCAGTGTCTGGACTGGACAGGAATGACTTCATTGAATTGCCTGAAACTTTCACACAAAAATGCATGCCTGTGACAAAGCTTAATATTCCTAAGCAGGAAGATATTGATCAATGGCCATATTTGAGAGATATTGAACTCCATGGAATTGGCTCTGATGTAGAGTTGCTCATTGGAACCAATGCATCTGAAGTGATGGAACCATGGGAACTTGTTAATAGCCAGGGAGGGGGACCCTATGCTGTGAGAACCAAAGTGTGATGATTTCTTAATGGTCCACTTCATGGTGGAAATGATGGCAGGAAACAAGCTAGCTGTTGTGCTGTAACCACCAATCAAATTTCCATTGCAAAAATTGAGGAAATGCTGGTTAATCAATATATCCATGACTTCAGTGAGAGGTCATCAGAGGAACAGGCTGAAATGTCAAGAGAAGACATTAAGTTTATGAATATTGCTGACAGCTCAGCAGTGCTGACGGATGGTCATTACACCCTTGACTTACCTCTTAGGCATGAAAATTCCATCCTACCAAATAATTGCTGTATTGCAGAACAGCGCTTGATGAGCCTGAAGAGGAGATTTGGAGAGAAAAAAAAGTGAGGTTTAAAGAGGAATATACAGCTTTTCTCAGTGATGTAATTGACCATGGTTATGATGAGATTGTTCCAGCAGAAGAACTGAATCAGAAAGATGGAAAGGTGGAAAGGATGGAAAGTATATTCCACACCACGGTGTATACCACCCCATGAAAGAAAAGTTGAGAGTGGTGTTTGATTGTGGAGCAGTGTACAAAGGAACATCACTAAATTGTCAATTGTTATCAGACCCTAATCTGTTAAACTCCCTGATTGGTGTCCTTATCAGATTTCGACAGGAGCCAGTTGCAGTGACAACTGATATTCAGGCAATGTTCCATCAGGTCCGGGTGTCAGCCAAAGACATCAACTTCCTCCATTTCCTATGGTGGCCTCAAGGTGACAAGGTTCACAAGTCAACTTACCAGAAATAAAGTGCACACTACACAGTCAGGAGTGCTCTGTCAGTGTCCATTTGTCTCTTTTGATGGCAGCCAGCCATTGCTGTCGTCTTTCGGGGTTTTTAGGTAATCTGTAAAATTTGTATTCTGATTTTACAGCATTGCTGTTGCTACAGCCTACGGCACAACAGATAGATGGCATAGTTGTTCACGTCAGTGAGTCCTCAGCCGGTCCTCAAGATGGCAACTGAACGACACAGTGACGTCATTTGAAACCCATCAATAGCTGACCTTTTTTGGAAGAGGTTGATCTCTGAATATTTAACTGTGATGCAAGAGCAACAAAAATGGTCTAAAGAAAGAAGAAGCCTCACTCCTGGAGACATTGTTAATATTGCACATGCTACAGCTCCCAGAAGCTCATGGCTGATGGGCAAAGTTTTGGAGGCTAAACCAGACACTAAAGGCCTTGTGCACGCTCTATTTCTCCAAACAAAGCACAGTATACTGGAAAGACCTGTCACAAAGGTCTGTTTGTGACTGGAACCAAGAGACAAAGATTCTGACTCTGACTGGACTTCTCTTTCTTTCACAGATTCAGTCACACCATTGATGATCTGTTAATGCATAGCTCCACTGAAATTTATTTTATGTAATTGTGTTTATGTTTCATGCTATGATGCATGTATTAGGCTTCATTTGACAAGTGACATCTTCTAGTTTCTGGAAATGTGTTTGTTTAGCATGTGGCTAAAACACTAACAATGTTTGAGTGAGTAGTTAATGGTGAATTAATTAATGCTGTGAAATCACAGTATCAGAATACCTAGGCTAGACTTTATAATATTATGTCCATTGCATGCATGTTATATAAAGTTTAAAAAGCTTTAATGTCCAAAATATGACAATCAATTTAACATCAATATAGAAGCAAAGAAGTATTTGCTATGTAAAGATAAAATGGAATGATGATGTCCTGAGCAGAGAACGAAGTCACATTATGATACTGAGTGTGTTGTTATCCAGGCTTCTCTGTTCTTTATTTTGATAGCCGATCAAGCTGTACATGCATGTGAGTGTGCATGTCAGTGCATGTGATTCCCTCTGTGTCCTTCCCATGTTCAAAATGGCAGCTGGGTTACAGAC
The DNA here is from genome assembly GCA_029490765.1 of Euthynnus affinis. Lineage (NCBI taxonomy): Eukaryota > Metazoa > Chordata > Actinopteri > Scombriformes > Scombridae > Euthynnus > Euthynnus affinis. The sequence goes on from CM055846.1 coordinate 32,882,551, forward strand.
TCTCATACTACAGCTTCATGAGCAACAACAGGCAGGAGCTCTGGTTTGAAATAAAAAAAGCGACAGGTATTGAAAAGAAGCTCCGTGTGTCACCGACTCTCCGCACTGGAGGTCCCCACCAGAGAGGCTCTCTGCCCCGGCATGCACTGCACAGGCTGACCCGCAGCGGTGACACTTCATGTTTGTGATATATTCTATAGAGACACTGAAACCATAGTGAAAGGTGTGATGTTGCTGGTATGATGTTAATATGACTGTGAACAGATCATTTTGATCATTTTTTGTTGAGAACCGCTCGTCACATGAAAAAAGACCCTGAATCTCTAGATGAGGCACCGCTGCTGTGTGGCTGCTCTGATCTGTTAACATGGGTGTCGAAAAGAAAAACAAGAGGCTCTGCAACACACATGTGCTGCTCACGCAGGCTTTATGTCCCAGGCATAAGAGTTAAAGGATGAACTGGCTTCCCTGTGGAAGAAATTACCATAATGGTCTCAAATCGCTTGGGTCCATCCAATCCCATTCTGTTGGAGATGGCATATTTGCTGCCACCTCAAGTGCTTGTCCCCAACAGTGTCCTCCTTGGTACACTGCTCTTTTGAGCTCCTGGATTGACAAAACCAAGAAGGCCTCTGTTGCCATGTCATCAGCATTCCAGGTATCCCATGCTGTCTTCTTGCCCCTGATTGCAAATACAGATACTGTGTCACAGCCAGTGAAGGCATGGAACACAGGAAGGGTCTTGGATTTGTCAGGACCCGCAGATTTGGCAATCTCATGGGCAGGTATGTATCTGAGGTTCTTGCCTCTCGTAAATGCCACCCATTGCCCCTTTTAAAAAAAAAAGGTAATGAAGCATAAGAGATTAGCTCCGTGGTATAACTCTGAAACCTGCAAATTAAAGCAACTATCTTGTAAATCTGAAAGGATTTGGCGTTCCACTAAACTAGAAGAATCTCGCATAGTCTGGCTTGAAAATCTTAAAACTTATTAGAAGGCCCTCTGTAATGCCAGAGCCGCCTATTACTCTGCATTAATTGAGGAAAATAAAAACAGCCCTAGGATTAGCTCTTTGGCCAGGCTGACAAAGAGTCATAACTCTATTGATCCGAGTATTCCAATGGCTCTCAGTAGTAATGACTTCATGAGCTTTTTTAATGATAAAATTCTAACAATTAGAAATAAAATTCAACAGTCTCTCCTCTCAACAGGCTCAGATTTATCAAGAACCATAGAAACAGCCACAAAACCTGATTTAAGTTTGGACTGTTTCTCTCAGATTGACCTTCCTGAATTAACTTCTATGATCTCTTCATCAAAACCTTCGAATTGTCTCTTAGATCCCATCCCAACTAAACTCTTTAAGGATGTCTTACCCTTAATTAGCACCTCCCTCCTAAATAAAATCAATATGTCTTTGGTAACTGGCTATGTACCACAGTCCTTTAAGGTAGCTTTAATTAAACCTCTCCTTAAGAAGCCTACTCTCGATTCAGATGTCTTAGCCAATTATAGACCCATATCTAACCTTCCTTTTCTGTCTAAGATTCTTGAGAAAGCAGTAGCTAATCAGTAATGTGATTTTCTAGATAGCAATAACTTATTTGAGACTTTCCAGTCTGGATTTAGAGCGCATCATAGCACAGAGACAGCGCTGGTTAAAGTCACAAACGACCTCCTGACTGCATCTGACAAAGGACTTGTCTCTGTACTTGTCTTGTTAGATCTTAGTGCCGCATTTGATACTGTTGACCATCAAATCCTGTTACAGAGACTGGAACATTTCACTGGCATTAAAGGTTCTGCATTATGCTGGTTTAAATCCTATTTATCAGATCGATTTCAGTTTGTTCATGTTAATGATGAATCGTCCATAAAAGTAAAAGTTAGACACGGAGTTCCTCAAGGTTCTGTTCTGGGACCTTTATTATTCACTTTATATATGCTTCCTTTACGGAATATTATTCGAAATCACTCCATAAATTTCCACTGTTATGCAGATGATACCCAAATATATTTATCAATGAAGCCAGATGAATCCAATGAGTTATCTAGACTCCAAGCATGCCTTAAGACATAAAGACCTGGATGACCTGCAATTTTCTGCTGCTGAACTCGGATAAAACTGAAGTTATTGTACTTGGCCCTAAACACCTTAGAAAAACATTATCTAATGATTTATCTAATCTAGATGGCATTACCCTGGCCTCCAGCACCACCGTAAGGAATCTGGGAGTTATTTTCGATCAGGATATGTCCTTTAATTCCCATATAAAACAAATTTCAAGGACTGCATTTTTTCACTTACGTAATATCACTAAAATCAGACATATCCTCTCTCAACGAGATGCAGAAAAAATAATTCACGCATATGTTACTTCTAGGCTTATTGTAACTCATTATTATCAGGCTGCCCTAACAGGTCTATAAATACTCTGCAGCTTGTCCTTGGATCAGCCCTTAGTTATGCTGCTATAGGCCTTGACTGTCGGGGGACTTCCATTGATGCACTGAGCTTCTCTCTCCTCTTCTCCATCTCTATGTATTTTATTACTGTAGCAGTATAGAGGGTGCTGTGGGTAATTGGCTACACCTGGCAGCGCTCATTGGTCCTGCTTTAAAGGTGGCAGTCTTCTCCTGCCTCTTCCTGCACCTTTCCGTTGCTTCACTTCCGGTTAGGAAGTTTTGGAGTCCGTCAAGCAACACTGCTTTGCTCCATGGGTTTGCCTGGCCGTGAGTGTCCTGGTTGAATGAATGCTGGTAGCTGTGCAGGTCTCTCTCTCATAACTTTCTGTGTCTGACGCGCTTCAGGTAGGTTACCTCTCTCCTCCACTCCCTTAATCTGATCATTTAGCGTAGCCATGCTAACTGTGTTTATTATTAGGCCGAGTCTGCCGCTGGTGAAGACTGACGTCACCGCCAGCTGATTGGAGCTACTGCTGCTTTGTCTCCTGTTTGTCTACTGTTTGTCTCCTGCTTTGTTTCTGGCTGCTTTTTGTCGCTGGTTGACTGCTGCTCGGCTACTCACTGTCTCTACACTGCCGCTCTGTGTGTGTGTGCAACGTGCACCCGCTGCTGCTGAGCCTCGCTTGGTCCCTGACGGTCTGACTGCTGGTTGGCTGCTTCTCTTTCCCGTTGTCGCCATGCTTGCCGCTGTCTGCTGCATCGCTGGGGGGCTTCCACGGTGGTACAGATAGGGTGGTGGTAGACCACCCCGCCAGTGACTTTAAACACCGGGACTGTGTGTGAGATTAGCGCCTTTTAATCATCACTTATCGCGTGAATGTGTGGAGTTACTCTTTTGTTTGGTTTGAATTATGTTTGTTTAGTTTAAGTTACGTTTGATTAGTTTGAATTATGTTTTAGTTTAAGTTAATTTTGTTTGAGTTATTATTTTGTTTAGTTTGAGTTATTATTTTGTTTTGGTTTATCTTGGTTAATTTGGTTTAGCCTTCTGGTTTCTTTTTGTTTTGTATTTTTCTGGTTTTGATTTAATTCTATTACCTATTTGTTTGGGGCTAAGGGATTTTGTTGTATTATTTGCTTTAGGTTATTTAGTTTAAGTACACTTATTGTGAGTTTCTTTTTCTGTTGTATTTCCATATTACTTTATGGTAACTCTGATTTATCCCGTTTCAGTGGCTGCAGGCCGGTGGTGGTGTTGGTGACCCCTTTGGTGTGCTGTGGTTTTCAGGGATCATGGGTGATTTTCACAAAGTGTGTGCGTGTGACTGTCACTTGTGTCTGGGTGTTTTTTCTTTTTGGTGTGAATGTCATTTTAACATGTGTGTGTATATATATATATATATATATATATATATATATATATATATATACATATACATATACACACACACACACACACATATATATAAAGTGCTGTCTATTTTCATACAAGTACTTGGAACTACTTTGTTTCTTGCCTTGAGTAAGCGAACCTGTGTCCTATCGATAATGACAAATAATTCTTTGGGTGAAATTCCCAAGGTGCCGTTGTCTGGCAACCTAACTGAATTTGTGTGATTATAATATCATATGATGGCTGCGGCGACATTACCATAAATGCATGTTACTAACTCTACTTCCTTCTTCCCCGGAGTTCTTTGTGCTTTCTGATCCACAGGAAGTTCCATAAACCACAGACCAATAGACCATGCTGGTGTGTTGGCATCCTTCTTCTGCCCTCCACCAGTTGTTCCTGCTGTTGCTGCTTGTTGACTATTGTTGTTGTTGCTGTTCTCCCTTCACTGTGTACACCCCCCCCTCTCTTTCTCTCTTTCTCTCTCTCTCAACCCAACCGGTCAAGGCAAATGGCCGCCCACCCAGAGCCAGGGTCTGCCTTAGGTTTCTTCCCGTTAAAGGGGAGTTTTTCCTTCTTGCTGTCCCCAAGTGCTTGCTCATGGGAGGAACTGTTGGGTTTCTCTCTCTGTAAATTAAAAAGCGTGGTCTAGACCTGCTCCATGTAAAAGTGCCCTGAGATGACTTTGTGTTGTGATTTGGCGCTATATAAATAAAATTTAATTGAATGTCTAACTCTGACATATGTGCAATAACTAGGACCACAACATCTGTGTAGACAGCCCACAGGGTGATCTTTTTCAATCATTTTCTTGCAGCATCCACCTTATGGAGTAGCATCCTTGTATCTGCCTCTTTGTGTGTGCAAGGGGCAATCTGATCTGTTTCTTTTGGGTGAGATGAGATGAGAACATTGGGTCCTCAAGTGGTGACCATTATTGACGAGGATCAAAAACACTTTTTTGAGCCTTACTTGAAGTGATGTAGTTTTGTCTGTGTTTTACCCACATGCTAAACAATCACATTTCCAGAAACTAGAAGATGTCACTTGTCAAATGGCTTTACAGTCTGTCTGTTATAAGCTTTTCCATTTGAGTATGCCAAAGGCAAAAATTCAATAAAAAGGGTGGATGTTAAGGGGTTAATTATTCACCTGAACAGTTTATGATGTTGTACATGGTATCATTGTAATCCTTGGCCATCAGAACATGGGGGGAGACATAACCTTTTCTGTATTATCATGTTTGGTTCAGGAGATATGATGCAATATACAGATTGACTCCATTTCTGAAAATGTTCAGGGCCCCAAACTGTACAAGTGTGCCAAGTTTCATGCTTTTATGAAAAAATGAACATAATTTTCACATATCACCTGGACTATAAATCAATAGCGTTTGGGAGCCACTGAGCAGCGCTGTCTGGTAACTTGAGTTAACGTCTGTGTCGTTGCCATGGAAACTTAAGGTAGCATCAGTGAGGGGTTAAGCGAGAGAGAGAGAGCGTCTGAAATAACGGCGAATGCTAGCGGAGCAGAAGAAAGGGTTTGTAGTGTAACGGGTGTGTGAGGAGTGAGGTGGAAACAATGACTCAAGTGTAGTTTTCCTCCATTTATTCTCTGCAGAAGACAATAAACAGACATTCACGTCTTCTGAGTCTGGCTCTCTCTCTCATACTGCTCTCCTAAGCGGGCAAAATAAAAGCATAAAGGTGGGCTAAACACATTAGCTTTCCTGCACTAGCCGCTTAGCCTGTTATCGTACTATAGGTGCGAAAACAAAGCATCAATAAAAGTGTAAATGAACTATTATGAACTACTATGAACTACAACACAAAACAGCCTCGTAGCCTTATAACTACTTACATATAATTAATTTGCGCCAGCAGCAAGCTTAATAGATGGTGTTTCTCACAAACAAAGCTACAAATCACAATAGCATCTAACCACACAACGTGTGGTCATCAGCGTCAAACAATACTGTAAGGGCTTAACGAGCTGCAGTATGGAAGCCCAGGAGGGACATAAAGAGTGAGAGCCCTCCCAAACGCAAATAAAAATGATAGTGAAATAAAATAACACATTAAGATGAAATTCACAATTATGCACCAAAATAAATAAATAATAAATAAAATACCTACATACACTCTCAACATAGAATTGAACAAGTTACATTTTTCCAACTCTGTTACATCCACTCCCACTGAATTTTATCGAAATGGACTGCCAACGACACGGTATGCAGAATACATAACAAAGTTACAAATCACGAAAGGGTCAATCCCAATAAAACCAACACTAAATGTTTCCCATAAGGAAGAAGTGGTATGAGAGCAGCGTTAATCCCTCAATCCAACAACTGGCAGCAGGGCACCTTGTACACCCCACTCGACCCAAACACATAATGTAGGGCAGATACATTACAAGGAGGAAATGTAAAATAGTGTCACATGTCACTTACACCAGTGATTCTCAACCAGTGGGCTGCAGTCCACAGGTGGGCCGTAGGGTGTCATTTAGTGGGCCGCGAGGGCAGTGGTACTGCCAAATGGCTAAAAAAAATTTTTTGGCTGGACCACAATGGTGGGGCCAGTCGGCCAGCCCTGTAACCACGGTTGTATGAGTCAGTGAGTGAATAATGAAGATTGGCCAACTAGACATTTAGATCGTGCTTAAATCAACATAACAGCATCATCACTAAAAATATCACTCCACTATTCATTAGAACTACAGACCGTGACATTGCGTTAATAACAACAGTCACTAGATGACTGGTGGTTAATTTGAATTGCGGAGATCTGTGAACTTGGCAAACTTCTATCTATTTGTTGTTATTTTCAGCCGTAACTGTAACGTTTGAAGATATAAAATTAAACACGGTGGTCTGCCCCATCTGATGTTTCTAGTGGCTTTATTTTCTGTACTGTGTTGCTTTGATAGTGTGTTTCGTTTGTTTTGTTTTTTGGAGGGGGGTAGAGGGTCTGCAGTGAAAAACCGGAGGAGAGTTTTGAGTTGTCTTTCTTTAATGTTTGAGAACCTGGATTGAACTGAACTGATTAAGGATTGTGGGGAAAAAACGGCCCCTTTAGCGAGTGGATTGAACTCTGAGACTGCGGGATGAGTCACACATGTACACAGTCACTCAAACATACAAAACCTGAACTCGTCTTCACTCTTCATAGCTACCTGGTACTCCCATACACAGCTAAACTCCGCCATTTCCCCCCCAGTTGAGAGTTCATCTCACCTCCCACTCCAGCATCCTCCATCAGCTGTGCTGGTGCTACTAGCTTAAAAACGTCTATGAAATTTGTAGACGTAGTAGCTAAATCTGTCCATGGAAAAATTATTTTCTTCAGTAGATATCTTAGTTATAAGGAAATTGAGCTAGCAAAGCAGTTTAGTGTTTATATGTGAGGAATTTATTGCGTCTGGGAAATGCCATGATCTCAACAAAGCATTAGCTGAAGTCAGCAGGGACTAGAAAGCGTCTCTGTTGCTAGGTGGTTACTAAGGGTCGGTCTACTTGCTGGAGTAGTAAACTAGGCTTCATTACAACGGATTCTACAGGCGTGAGTGGTTGTTTTCCAGGAATTAGTCAAACCCCCTGTATTTCTATGGAAATGGAGATAACAAGCAAAAGCTGTTTATATCCTTTATATTATTAGTGAATGTATAATTGCAATATTACATTTGACTATTGACTTGTCTCTTTTGTCATGTTATGTTTTGTGTATTTTCTCATTTATTTGGGAAGGTGGTCCTCAAAAAATTTTTACCAATCCAAAATGGGCCTTGAACTATAAGGTTGAGAACCCCTGACTTACACCATAACATAGGAAAAAAATAGGCTCAGGACTGAGGCTTCAGTCAGTAATAGCCTGGAACACAGATCTGCAAACAGCTTTAACATTGAACTTGTCTTGAACAACATCCTGTCTGGACATGGTTTGTATAGACCTGACCTGTGTCTGTGTATCAGCATGACTACAGAGTGCATATGAGGTCTGATCAACAGGACACAGAGTGTCTGATGTAGTGTCTGTCATGGTCACAGTGTCAAGAGCAGGGACTGTCTGTGTCACGTCCTCCGCTGCAGTCTCAATTGAGTCAGTCAAGTCACTTGCAGGTGAGGCTGAAGACACCTCAGGGTCAGAGGTCGAACTCGCCACATTATCAGCAAATGTTTCTGACACAGTTGGGGTAGACAACTGTGTGATCCAATTAATCATTCTCCCTTCAGAGTCCACAGGTCCAAGGTCAGTTAAAGGGGCCAGGTGTTCTCCCACAGCTACAGGTGAGTTACTGCTGCTCGCCGCATCAGGGCAGGCACAAGCACCAGAATGAGCCACACTCCCTAATGCTCCAACATCAGGCATTCTAGGAGTTGAGGAGTCTATGTCAGGGACGGATGAAGCATGGTCAGACATGTCAACTGTGTCCCCCACAGGGAGGAAATTAACCATCATCAGCAGGTTTCTGTGAACCACCTTCTCCCGCCCGGTGAGTGTGTCATGGATCTTGTATGTGTGTGTCTCTGGGGTCACATTCACAAAAGTGTAGATGGTTGACTCCCACCTATCAGCAAGCTTCTTCTTACCCCTCTCCTTCCTGTTGGCCAAGAGCACCCTGTCACCAATCTCGACCTTGGATCCCTTGACTTTTCTGTTGTACAGTAGAGCATGTCAACAACATGCAACATATTTGTCATAGAATGTCACAGCGGCATCAGGGAGGACGGTTTGACAGATGACATCAACTGGCAGGCAGGGGACTCGGCCAAACATGAGGTAAAAGGGGGCGTAACCAGTCGTCTCATGTGCTGTACAGTTGTACATAAATGTCAGAGTCTGTAAACGCCATGGCCAATCAGCTTTTTCTTCAGGAGACAACGCATGGATCATGCCCCCCAAGGTCCAATTAAACCTCTCCACACTCCCATTTCACATTGGGTGATAGGGTGTCGTGTGAGACTTCTTGACACCAGAGACCCTGAGAAGCTCACTGATCAGCTGACTCTCGAAGTTAGCGCCCTGGTCGCTATGGATTCTTTCTCAGAATCCAAAGACACAAAAGTCTCTGTCCCAGAGAACCCTTGCCACCTGTTTAGCTGTCTGGTCTTTACATGGAAAAGCCTGAGCCATCCTTGTGAAATGGTCTGTTATCACCAAAACGTCTACAGTCTTGTTTCTGGAGTCTTCAGCAGACCAAAAGTCTATACAGACAAGCTCCAGGGGCCTGGTTGATGTGATGCTTTCAAGCAGAGCCTGCCCCTCAGGCTCGACAGTCTTGCTGACAATGCACCGCTGACAGTGACAGACATAATCTTTCACATCTCTGTCAAGGTTCAGCCAGAAAAACCTCTGTCTAATTAAGCTTGAGTGTTGAACTGAGCTTGGTGGCCAGCTTTGTCATGGACTCCTTGCAGAACCTCAGTCTTTAGTGAGTCAGGTACAACATATTGGAAGCGTTTCGCTTTGGTTTTCTGATCTCTGGAAATCCTGTGCAGCACACCATCAAGTACAGTGAGCTTGTCCCAGTGTTTAATGTACCGTGTGACAGCAACAGACTCTTTGAACCTTTCTCTCCTTGAAGGCCTCCAACACCTCTCAACATAAAATAGGACACGAGAGAGACATCCATCCTCCAGCTACATATCACGGAGATCCCTCTCAGAGTAGGCAGGCAGGGCATTCTGTCCAGGTTGAACCAACTGAGGTAGGAAAGGCAGCACTGCAACAGCTCGGGCCCGTGGACCAGCATCCCACTCAATGTGTGACTGCAGCAGAGACATCCTCCAATGCAACAGACTGAGCCTGCATAACAAGTGCACTGCATGAAGACTGAGCAATATCACTCACTGGAGAGGTGGTTCTATGGCCACTGGATGACCGAAAGGCATTCTGAACTGAATCAGTAGATATGTCTTTGACCTCAGTAAGCAGATGTGTATATGGCTGAGCTAGTAGTCGCTGACCCACACTCTTCTTGACAAAAGGCGTGCGACTCAAGGCATCAGCTACAACATTTTGCTGACCTGGGACATACTTGATATCAAAGTCATAGCTGGCCAACTTGGCAACCCAGCGCTGCTCACAACAGTCAAGTCTTGGCTTTGTCAGAATGTGGGTCAATGGATTATTGTCAGTCCACACCGTGAATTTGTGGCCCTTCAGCCAGTAACTGAACTTGTCACAAACTGACCACTTCAGAGCAAGAAATTCTAAGCGGTGAGCAGGATAGTTCTTCTGGGACTGAGATAACAACTTGCTGGCAAAAGCAATGGGCCTGGCTCGCGTCTCGCCCTCCTGAACTTGGGACAGAACAGCTCCTATGCCATCCAAAGATGCATCACTCGACAGCATGAAGGGACGGGTGAAGTCAGGGTGGGCTAAAATAACACTGTGAACCAGTGACGACTTCAGACTTTCAAAAGCCTGTTCCTGCTCAGATGTCCAATCAGACGCACACAGCTTCTTGCTTGACAGTCTCTTTTTACACAGACAACCTTTTACAGTTCAAAAAGGGGTTTGGCGATTGCGGAATATCTGGGTACAAAGTGCTGATAGTAGTTGACCATACCTAAAAAGGACCTCACACTTTTCTGGGATGGGGTCACACCATCAGGTTCCATGAGGCCAGCGCTTGTCATGTTGGCGATGTTCTCAACCTTACTGGGATTGGTTGAAACACCAGCTGCATCCGCAACGTGGCCCAGAAACGTAACTGACCTCCTGAGGAGGAAGCACTTTTTAGGAGCCAATTCCACGCAGTCTGCTAAACACCATCTCCATGCGCAGCAAAGCAGTCACTTCATCAGGTGCAAACACCAACAGGTCATCTAAGTAACACAGCAGGCTCAGACCAGTGTGTTGGGGCTTGGTTACAATTTTGGCTATCATAAGTAATTAATGATTATCAAAGATAATTATTAATTATTAAAATCAATAAAATTATTAATAAGAATTAATAATATCGGGGCACCACCCTGGAGTCAGGGAAAAGGATAGCCAATTCAGTCTCAAAATATACTTATCTATGAATTTGGTGACTTTGATTAATAATTAAATTAATAGCTATACAAAATCACCATATCAGTAGATTATGGTTGAAGGATTTGGAGTTCTTTACAGAGCAGAGGTTGGCAAAACTCATTCTTGTGCAACATTAAAACAAACAACAGGTATATCCAAAAGAATTTATTTAACAGAAAGCGTAAAAGCACACAATGTGTGTGTGTGTGTGTTGGGAAGACAATGGTAAGATTGCTGCAGTCACCTGGTGACTGAGCATGTGGCATGCCAACAATTTGGCTGGTAAGGGGAACTACAGAGATAAAAGGTCAGACAATGTAGTGTTGTAAACCACATGTGCTGCCTGAACCAAAGTTTGCAAAACCCGGTTTAAATCTTAAAACTGTGTGGTTCTCTATTAAAAGCCAACTGATGAATGCTAAAGGTGCCAGGTTAAGAAGAGGTTAGTTGCATGCAAGGCCTAGTTACTGGGTGTAACCTGTGTTAAACATGCTAACTATAACCTAGCTGTGTAGCTATGCTGTAACCTGACTGTAGACAACAAGGACATCACAACAACAGTTCAATGTATAACCTGAGCCAAATCAATACATGTGCTGTACATTGATTAAGTTAAACATTCTTGCTTAGCTGTGCTATGCTCCACTGTGTTGCTAGGCTATGCCCAGTTGTTACCAGTCCTTGAGGAAAAGAGATGCTTTGTGGTGTGCTCCTTCTTAGCCGGGGAATCCGTGGATGAGTCAGGCTGAGAAAGCTTTGGCTCTGAAGCTGTAGATGCAGGCGTTGCTGGGGAGACAGCACTCCAGTGGTGCAGAGGGCCCAGGTCACTCCTTTGTTAGAGTTAGCAGCAAGCTAACTCTCTTCTGTGGCTCCTGTCCTTGTTAAAACTAGCCAGCAGACTTGTGTGGTAGCTGCTGGCACATGGAAACTTGGTTTCTGATTCTAAGGCAGGCTCTCGCGTCTTCTGCCGTAAAGAAAAATGTGTGTGTCTGCTGTGAGCAGGCCACACAAGAGAGCAGAGAGCTGCTCCAGCAACTTCTGCTAGAGGTGTGAAAGAGCGGGAAGCTGCTCCTTCAACAGCTGTGTGGAGAAGAGCAAGGAGCTGCTCCAGCAGCTCCAGGAGAAAAGAGAGAAGAGAGAGAGATAAGAGGGGAACCTCTGGTTTTGATAACCTGGATCCGTGGGTGGGGCTTCACACCTTCTGTGTGTACTCCCAGGGCTCAGGTTACTTGGGGTCTTGAAACATGTGGCCCACATGCTGTCCCAACAAGTGTAACGGGGTGTGTGGGGAGTGAGGTGGAAACGATGACTCAATCACACAAAAAATACAAAAAAAAAACCACTCAACCTAGGGGAAACACTGCTGAAGACTGTGCTATCTGACTGGAGCCCTGTGGTGGTCAATTATTCTATAAACCAGTTTCAGGGGTTAAATACCCAACAGATTAGATTATTAGTATGTTTAGGGCCTGAGCACTGGAGCAGGCACTATTGTTCCCCGTCCGTTACATTCTTTATTTCTTTTTTTATGATTCCACGACATCAACCCTGAATTTGGCCCCCTAAACATGCTTGAAAACTAACAAAATTTGGCACATACATCTGGTCCGGCAAAAAATTTGAGAATATGTAAAAATTATCCCTCCCATGCCCAGAAAGTACTCTATAGTGCCACCTAGTTGTCTATTTTGGCCACTACAGCCCACAGGAATGTCGTAGAAAGATGGAACCAACACTAAACTGTTCGTCTCCTCCAGACCTACAGATCATACACTGACACCCCAGACCTAAATCCTACAGGAAATCTGCAGTTCATTTATGAAAATCCGCGCCAGAGCTATCTCCTCCTAGGGCTTTTATGCTACTGGCTTCACACTTTCACACATGAAACTGTGTTATTAAACTGAGTTATTAAAAACTTTGTAATTACTCGTACGGTTTTCATATTATGCGACCTCAAAGTTGCTGTGCGACATTCAACTTATAATGAATTTCAATGAGCATGCCCTTTCGCTCTAAATTACAGCCTGCTGTCTAAACCAGGGGTTCTCAAGCTTTTGTAGTTCAAGGCCAATTTTGGATTGGTAAAAATTTTTCGAGGACCACCTTCCCAAATAAATGAAAAAATACACAAAACATAACATGATGAAAAAGACAAGTCAATAGTCAAGTGTAATATTGCAATTATACATTTACTAATAATATAGGATATAAAGAAAATTTTTCCATATTGTGAGGCAGTTCACTTAAAATTAAGTTTTGCTTGTTATCTCCGTTTCCATTGAAATCCATGGGCTGACTAATTCCTGGAAAACAACCACTCATGCCTTTAGAATCCTTTGTAATGAAGCCTAGTTTACTACTCCAGCATGTAGACCGACCCTTAGTAACCACCTAGCAACAGAGACGCTTTCTAGTCCCTGCTGACCTCAGGTAATGCTTTGTTGAGATCGCCGCATTTCCCAAACGGAATAAATTCCTCACATTTACATTTACACTAAACTGCTTTGCTAGCTCAATCTCGTTATAACTAAGATATCCGCTGAAGAAAATAATTTTTCCATGGACAGATTTAGCTACTACGTCTGCAAACTTCACAGATGTTTTTAAGCTAGTAGCACCGGCACAGCTGATGGAGGATGCTGGAGTGGGAGGTGAGATAAACTCTCAACTGGGGGGGAAATGGCGGAGTTTAGCTGTGTATGGGAGTACCAGATAGCTATGAAGAGTGAAGACGAGTTCAGGTTTTGTATGTTTGAGTCACTGTGTACATGTGTGACTCGTCCCGCAGTCTCAGAGTTCAATCCACTCGCTAAAGGGGCCGTTTTGCTTTCCCCAAAATCCTTAATCAGTTCAGTTCAATCCAGTTTCTCAAACATTAAAGAAAGACAACACAAAACTCTGCTCCGGGTTTTCACTGCAGACCCTCTACCCCCCTCCAAAAAACAAAACAAACGAAACACACTCGCAAAGCAACACAGTACAGAAAATAAAGCCACTCGAAGCGTCAGATAGGGCAGACCACTGTGTTTAATTTTATATCTTCAAACGTTATAGTTATGGCTGAAAATGACAACAAAAACAAGTTTACCAAGTTCAATTCAAATTAACCACCAGTCATCTACAGAGGAGTGACTGTTGTTATTAACGCAATGTCACGGTCTGTAGTTCTAATGAATAGTGGAGTGATATTTTTAGTGATGATGCTGTTATGTTGATTTGAGCACTATCTAAATATCTAGTTGACCAATCTTGAGAATCACTGGTCTAAACTATAAGTCACATGACTTTCTAACCTGTATCAATGGATTCGCGACCAAAATTCCTACAATTAAAAGGTATTTTCAGTCCAATTTAGCAAAAAGTCATGGCTTGTACGTACTTCTTTACACAAGAACATTTCTTTTGTCTCTCATCTCTTCATGTAGAATCTAGAGGGATCAACAGTTGACTGCAACTCAAAGGGACACATGCAATGAGGCTGCTTGATGAGTAATACAGTGCTGTAGATAAATAGACATAACTACGTTTTGCGACTCTGAACTGCAGTTTTTCCTTTATTATATCCCCAGCACATAGCACTTTGATCACTCTCCATTGAAATATATGACTATTCCTCTGTGTCCACTTGCTGTTACTTTTGTCTCTACACAACAAGTTGTGCCTTCACTCACACTCTCCACATGACTACTTGTCTGTGTCTGCCTGCAATTTCTCATTGTCTCTGCACACTTGATAGTACACATTTCAATCAAACTTTTAGTCATGTGGATTAAAAGTCTTTACTTTTCTTAAAATGCGCTTGATGAAAATTAGGAAATTGATTTCTTTTACACACAAACTTATCACTACTTTTCAATGTATCAATTTAAATGACTGTACAGGGGACCAAAACTAATTTTGATGACACTGGTGTGAGCCACACACGTCTCACCCTGCAGAAAATCGTCATCCTCACACCACTGAGATTTCATGTTTTGCCGTGACAGGGGAAGATGTTGTGATTTTACTGTACATGCTCCTATCTGCACCGTACTTCACCTGTTTATTAAGTCACCACTGTCAGCCCGGGTCCAGAGACATCTACGCGAGTGTGACGGATGCCCGCGGACAGTGTTGCGGGGCGAAGGCCTGTCCAACACTTCTTGCAGCTTTAATTGTTTGTGTTGTTTATCTTTATTTTTTGCTTTTGTGGGTAAACACTGGGTGCATCAGGCAGTGGGTGATATAGGTAGCCAGGTGTTAGAGGCAGGGAAATGTTTTTTTTCCCCAGCAGGACGAAGAGAAAGGCAGTATGATTTTTTAACATGTTTGTTTATTGTTGAAGGCTGGAAAATAAAACTTCTGAACAGAGCTTTTGGTCTGGAAAGTGAATTATTTGACTGTCTGAGTAAGCCTAACTAACCTGGTGCCTTTGTGACCCTTTTTTGATTTTTCCTGAATTTTGATATTTTTGAAGGAGCTCTTGATTTATCCTTTTTTTTTGCCTTTTGAACAAATGGCCCCAACACTTATAATATTACTTATAACATCCATGGGGCATCCTGGCTGACCCTTCACAATGATTGGCCACTACATGACAGGCACTGACCTGTCAGCACCTTGCAACATATACCAGACAATTAAAACCAATACCACCAGACACAAAAGCACTTTTTCCCCATGCACCATAAAACTCATCAACTTCTAACCCTAATTAACTCCCCCCTCAGCCACCTACCACTTCAATCCTCTTTTCAACCAGCGTAACAGTGTCATCATAACAGTGTCTGTGTCGTATGTTGTTAGATTTTGTATTATGTAAGATGTTATTTGTACGTTTTTTTTTTTTACATGAATATAAATGTCTTTGGGGGTTTTTGAAAGCTGAACCAAGGCAAACTCCTTGTATTTCTATACTTGGAAAATAAATTATGCTTGAAGGGATCCTCGAATCTTTTCACAACATTAGGTGGCAACCATAGACTGTATGGTGGCAACACGCACGCATACACGCTGTGTTGCGGTCGAAACGTGTAGAAGAAGAAACTAATGCGGAAGTAGGGTAGTGTAAGCATTGACTACTTAAAGGTAGTAGGGAATATTCTAAGCATGGAAAGCCCAGAGTTAACTTTTACTTTGGTCTACATAGTGTTCTCACTCTGTTTCGTGTTTACGCCGAACGAGTTCCGTTCGGCCGGTTTAACCGTCCAGAATGTATTTTCATCGTGGCTGGGGAGCGAGGACGCGGGCTTCATCCAGTACCACGTAAGGAGGAGCAGCGTGACCCTGCTGCTCCACTCTGCGCTGCCTCTAGGTACAGTAACGCTTACATACAGGCTCGGGGATATTATTATATGTGACTTCATTTGTTAGGGCCTGAACCCCGAAACAGGGCGAAGACCCTATTGTTCCCCGTCCGTTTGTTTCCCAGATAGGCCTAGAGTCTCCATACGTTGTGGGCCAGATCTGTAAAATGGATTTTCACTTCTGGGCCGGTCTCATGTCCCTACTGGTTTCCAAGCTATCTGGCTTCCGTACCTAACAGCAGCAGCTGTTTTCTGCCTCTATCAGCAGAGTCGTCACACATACATAAACATATAACTCGCAATTTTCAAGTCGCATCTCAAATGTACTGCGGCGAATATGAGCACATACAAGTGGCATTACATCAACGCCACTTACGAAAAATAAATTAAACAAAAGAATCTCTGCAAGATCGCGTCGAGCTGGATTCGATCTTGCAAGAGTAATATTACCTACTCACACTAATCAGTTATCTATCGCACTGAGCTATTCAAACTCTCGCAAACATCATCTTCCGTCACGTATTACGTTACGCATACCTTGTATTTCAATGAACTCCTCCTACAGAATTCATGGTAAGGACTTCAAAATCAGTGTGTGTCATCTCGACTAGTGTATGATCAAAAGCTGTTCAAAGATTTAGTTCATGTTGAAGCGTTAGGCCGTGGCATGACGTTGAGTTTTGATGTTTCACCATTACAGAGGAAATTGCTATAGTGTACATGGTCGGATCTGCCTGAAACTTTACAGATTTGAAAAAAGTCCAGGCCTGAGCACGTCTACATTACAATATTCAATCAGTGATGCAAACTGGCTCCATAGCGCCCACATAACACATTTTCAGGAAAGCAGCCCCAGCAGCAGGCAAACGAGTGGACAAAGGAAATTATATTTCTCTCCTTGCTCTGTCTGAAAATAGCCTGGCTTTGCAAACATCTACATGCCTGTGACAGAGGCTCTTTAACTGCGCTGTGCCCCGACGTGCACCAGGGTGTGAGGGCCCGATCATCGCTGCTTGCAGCTTTCATTTAGATGTTGCTTTCTTCTCTGTGCAAAATGATCTAAGTACAGTTGCTGAAGAGGAGTTTCTGAGCTCATCTTAAATCTTAGTGCAAGGGGTGGCGGGCCTATCAGCAGGAGTTGTGAGCTCACGAAACGTTAGGAAGCAAATTTTGCCCAGTATACCCAGTGAAGTGGGAGACATGTTGTGTCCAGTAGTTACATTTTTAAATGGGCAATATTTGCTTATATTAATAGATCCTGGAGGAGAAATCATTTTAAGGATTTTAATGAGGTAATTGGCCCTTTTGGTGTTATTTTTTAATCTAATAACATTACTGGAGAGGATCTTTAGTATGTAAATAGTGCTCTTTCAGATGGCTATAATACACACTGCGAGCCTGCAAGAGACTTGACACCTATATTGGGTGGACACTGGACAGTGTTTGATTTTTCATACATAGTCTTCCTATTTTTGGAATGTGCAGGAGGACATTTACAATGCCACACTTCCTACACCGTTTACCCAGTATGGATGTAAACATCCCCAAATAAAAGCTAACTGTCAGTGCCTATATCCACACAGTCACAGTTACATTTCAATCCAGTGTGCTGAAGTACAGAGAACACTACAGAAATCTGAATGTTCTTGTATTGGACAGCATATTATTGTTCCCATGTTTGTGTATGGGGCAGATTAGTGTAGGTAGGTGATGGGGCTATAGTGGATATCATAATCATATGATTGTTGATTATTTCTCTCCAGGTTACTACATGGGAATGTGTATCGCTGCTCCAGAAAAACAGCTGGGATACATTCACCAGGTCAGTCTGTCTCTCTGTCTGTCTGCAGATTCATGAACTGTGTCTCTGTAAAAATGAGTGACATTCCATGATGACAACTGCTTTATCCATAATTCAGAGATTATGTGATTGAAGGACATGATTGATGAGTTTTGTTGTGTGTGTGTGTGTGTGTGTGTCTGACATCCCATTCTATATTTAGGTCAGGTGCAAGATACCAGATTCAGAAACAAAGAAGTGGAAAGCATCCACATACTGGATTAACTCTCCCAAAACTTTATTGAACTGACAGAAATCAATGTTAAGACCCTGCCACATTTTTATCAGGCAAATGGCCAACATTACAAAAGACTGGGGCCATATTTTTCCTGCAGACACCATGCCAGCACTGGACCAAACATAGTCTTTATGAAGTTTTTCTCAGGTGCAAATCTTTTTCTTTTTTCTTTTTTTTCTTTTTGTCGCCTTCATCTGTTTGATCATTTCCTGGCACCAAACAATCATGCTTGAACCCATGGAGGAGGAGAGGCGCAGCCGAGGCTGTGTTTATGCAGATTAGGCAGCGCAGTATAATTTTGATGCTCATTTTGGCATGAAATTGCATTTGTGATAATGCAAACTACCTCAGACCACCTCTTATCACACATGCAGACACAGGGCAATTTTTGTGGGTTAATTTGCTGCAGATTGACATGAGAATCAAAACATAATTCTTAAGGAAGATTCTTACCAATAATGTCATCCACATGACCCAGAGTTCAGAAATACATCCTGCTGGATGAGTGAGTTTCCCACAACAATTTGCAGAATGTACAATCTTTTCCATGTGTCTTAAATAGCTGTAGCAGCAGGAATGATATGTGTGTTTCATCTACAGTCTCTGATCTAAGAGAGGGGCTTTGCATTAGTTTAGAAGTGGATGACATAGCAGAGGAAACTTCATTAATTATTTAAATCCTCTGACACATTGACAGGATTGGTCAGGATCTACAGTTATTAATATTCTGTATTTTCCAATACAGAAAGCTGGAAAGCTGTTGTTCAGCCTGGAGAAACATCCATAAAACCTCTTGAGTCCTTATACAAACTCTTAAAAACTCTCGACAGAAAGCCAATGCATTTCCATCACTGTAGGGTACTGCAGTTCCATCAATACATTCAAAACCAAATTAAATATTCTACTAAAAACTACTCAGCTCTGTAACCACTGAATCTAAATTTCATCTCATGGTCTCCTCATGAACACAAATAATCTTGCTTTTAATTTTACAAGCTTACATTATTAATTTCCAGTTGACATTGTGAGTGTTTGTGATGTGCTATTGTGTATAGCTTTGTATTTTGTATTATGTGTCTTGTGTGTTTTTTGCTTTGTACTGTTTGTTATTGTGCTGTTATATGTATCTCCTGCCTAAGGTACTGCAGATGAAAACAATACATAACATGGTAACATCTGTGTTTAACACTGTACATGGCCCCAATAAATACATAAAACAAAAATAATACAGATTCTAAGTTTAACAATAAAATAAGTAATGTAGTTATTGGATGCTTCCTGACTCTGTGCTCCATCAAACCTGTCCAGATGTTTTTCTTACATGAAAGTTAGAACTGAGTTTAGAGAATCAAAATACATTTTCTGTCATGTCATGAGGATCATTACAGTGAGTTTTCACTTTTGCTACTTGCAGTCAAAATATTTGCAGTAGTCAGTTATATGCATGGACATGTATCCGTATAATCAGTGACAACTGAAGGCCCTGTCTCCTTCAACATTCTATATGCTGTGAACAAATAAAACACATTGGTGAAAACATTTTAAAACAGGTTTAAACACAGTCCTCCTTACAGCGTGGATACCTTAATTTGTCAATTAAATACTTCAATGAACTTGTGAGCTTTTCAAGCACAAACCTTTCCAAACCCAATTTAGTATCTGTTTATTTAAGCATATTGTATATACTTAAAAACATAAATAAACGTTTAAATATGCAGAGGAGAGTAGAAGTGCAGTTTAAATGGATCAATTGTCCTATATGAATTGTTTGCATAAAATATGGAGCAGAACACATCAGCTTTATTTTCATTCTACCATTGTCTGCATATTTGGATTGATGTATATTAATGTTTGGGGTGTTCTGAATGTTTATTTTGGAACTTCAGAGGCTTCACAGAGATGAACTCTTCTCTCTCTCTCTCTCTCAGTCAGCCTCTCTTCCCCTGTTTCACCTGCTGCTGCATTTAAAGGGGATGAGAGGAGATCATTGGTCATAACGGAAACTCGCCCTGACTCCACTTGCTGATTTTGTATTCCTCCCACCAGTAATGTTTTCAGTCTCTCCTCCATGTTGTACCTGGTTGCACCTGGCTGAGCCCAGAGTGTGCCAATGTTGATGGTCAGGAAAACTGCAAAAACTGTGTTGGTCACGCCCACACGCATCATGTACTCGGAATTAGGACTTGAATCTGTGTCTGTGCTCTATTTGAGGAAAATGGGGCCCAGGGTGTTGACAGATATCCTTGTGGCATCATGGTCAATAATATACATGAACATTTACTGAAAATCAGAGATCAACGTCACATTGATCTCTGAGATGATTTTGTGTTGTGATTTGGCGCTATATAAATAAAATTGAATTGAATTGAAGATACTGACATCACTGCAAAAATGTGGGTGTGTAGATACATCACAATCTTGGTCATTATTTAGAAAATAAATCAGTAAATGAGGTGTTTACAAAAAGGTTGATATAAAATGGTACTCTCTGAGACCATTTGGAGAGAATTTAGAGACAAATCCAGACAGATACTCTATACTGCCTCAGTGAGATGTATCTCGTTGACTCGGTATCTCAGACAATCTTTCAAATTTTCTGTGCTCATCAGGTTTTTATGTTTTGAATCATTTAAGTATATTTAAGTTGAAGTTTAATCAAAAAAATGTAATGTATTACACATTACTCGTTACTTTTTTTTTTTTTTTAACTTTGAGACATTGTTTATTGCTGAGAATAAATATGCATACACACAAAAGAAAAGAAAGAGGAAAAAAAGAGAAATAAGAATAAAAATAAATAAATACATAAATAAAAAGAGAAGAAAAAAAAACAAATTAGTATACAAAAAAAAATAGTTCCAAAGAAGTAAATAAATAGAAAAGGTAAACAAAATTAACAGAGGTGCTTAGGTTCCTGATATCATTTGTATTATTAGATCCCATCTTTTCTCATATGTATCTAATTTCAATTGTAGACTAGCTGTAATTCGTTCCATGATGGTCACCTGTCTTACTCTGTCTCTAAATTGTTTTATATTGGGAGGTTTTGGTTTCAACCAAGAGGTTGTGATAGTTTTCTTTGCTATTAGGAGCAAGACTCTCACCAAGTATATACATTCATTGTCCATCAGATCATCCGGCATTATACCAAGTATGTATATGGATGGATCAAGCTGTAGATTAATACCCAAAACTCCCTTTAACTCCTTTTGAACAGATTTCCAAAAGTCTAGAATCTTAGGGCAATCCCATAATATATGCGTCAAATCACCCACTTTCCCACAGTTCCTCCAGCATAGATCAGATGTGTTACTATATTTAGAGGTGATAGATGGAGTGTTAAAATACTGCATCTTCACCTTCCACTCAAATTCCTTCCATGTTGGACTGTTGGTTAATTTATGTCCAGATTGGAATGTTTCGTCCCAGTCATTATCCCTTATTATTATATTTGCTTCCAATTCCCACTTCTCTTTAACAGCCATGTTATTCATGCTGGATTCACCTTGTATTGCTTTATACAATTTTGAAATAAGCCCTTTTTTTTGATTCTCCCTTTGAATATGACATGAACAATTCCTCAACTTTAGTTGGTTCCTGGGATAATTTTTCCCAATCACTATGTGTGTGGAGGTAGTGTCTTAATTGTAAATATTTATCCTTATTTGTTAAATTAAATCAAATGATTTCAACATCTGCCCTTTAAACATTTGTGCTATAAATATCAGCCCATCATCTGTCCATTTCTCAAATCCTGAGTCTAAAGTACATGGTGTGAAATCTGGGTTTTTTTGCAATTTTTGTTGCTCTGCTTATAGATCTAGAAATATTTTTTTTAAAAATTGTATTGTTGTCCATATTCTCATTGTTTCTATGACCCAATCATTCTTTATTTTGAACTTCTTTTGCATCACCCTGGGCAAAAATGGTAGCAATTCAAGGGGCACATTTGGACGTGCCCTTTGCTCCATTTCCACCCAAATTGTGTCTTTGTCTTTAGTCATCCACAGTATGAGTGCTCTAAGTTGAGCTGCCCAGAAATAATTCTTTAAATTAGGTAGATTCAAACCTCCTTTGTCTTTAGGGGAAAGTAATTTATATTTAATTCCGGCTTTCTTATTTTGCCATAGAAATTTTGATATACTTTTGTCTAATATTTTAAAGGTGGAATCAGGAACCCTAATTGGAAGTGACTGAAATAGAAATAATAATCTAGGCAAAATATTCATTCTAATTGTTTCCACCCTCCCTGTGAGAGTCAGGGGTAAAATCTCCCATCTTTCCAGATCTTTCTTAATTTCATATATCAATTTTACATAATTAGCATCGTATAACTGTGAGACATGAGGAGTGATAATAACACCTAGGTATCTGAACCCTTTCTCGGTCCATTTAAAATCAACCTTTTCTTTTAGTTCTACTGGACATTCACCTGAGATCATCATAGCAATTGATTTGCCTTTATTGGTCAGATAGCCTGAGAGTCCTCCATATTCCCTGAGATTCTCCAACAGTGCTGTTAGTGATAGGGATGGGTTGTTCAAAAGCACTAATAAATCATCTGCAAACAAAGATGTTTTGTGTTCCCTACCCCCTTCATCTCTTATTCCCATTATTTGATTGTGTTGTTTTATTGATTCAGCTAATGGTTCCATACTTACAGCAAATAATAATGGACTCAAACAATCACCTTGTCTGATTCCTCTTTTAAGAGGGAAGAAGTCTGAGCAACAACTGTTAATTCTAGTTTGTGATTTGGGATCCTTGTAAATTATTCTTACCCACTCGATAAACTCCTGGTGAAACCCAAAAGCTGATAGTGTCTGATATAGAAAGCTCCACCTCACTCTGTCAAAAGCCTTCTGAGCATCTAAGCTAAGTAGCATAGATGGTTCAGATCTATGTTTTGTGTTTGA
Organism: Euthynnus affinis; assembly: GCA_029490765.1. NCBI lineage: Eukaryota > Metazoa > Chordata > Actinopteri > Scombriformes > Scombridae > Euthynnus > Euthynnus affinis. The sequence goes on from CM055846.1 coordinate 32,905,660, forward strand.
AATAATATTTAATATCCTCCTTATGTTGTTTGCTCCCTGCCTTCCTGGGATGAATCCCGTTTGATCAGTTTTAATCAATTTAGTTATGCATTTTTGCATTCTTTTTGCCATTATACTCATAAGGATTTTTAAATCATTGCATGGTAAACTCACAGGTCTATATCCCTCACATAAAAGTGGATCCTTTCCTTCCTTGTGCAGGACGGATATGATGGCTTCTGACCATGACTTAGGAGGATCCCCTGAAGTTAGAGCATAGTTAAATACTTTATTTAACACAGGCGTAATCTCCTCCCTGAAGATTTTATAAAACTCCCGGAAACCCGTCCGTCCCCGGGGATTTGTTGTTTTTAAGAGTTTTTATAGTGTCTGATATTACTTGTGTAGAGATTGGCTCAATCATTTCAGATGACTCTTCTTCTGACAGAGTTGGTAAGTTTATCTTTCTCAAGAAGGCTTTTGTTTCACTTTCGCCAAGATCGGCTTCAGGGTCATCATATAAATTTTTATAGTAATCTGCAAATGCTTCAGCAATTTCTTTTGGTTTCCTCAAGATTTGTTTAGATGTGGGATGTTTTATTTTTGTGATTATTCTGGAATGCTAATAGCCGACTGGCTCTGTTACCCATTTCATAGTATCTCTGATTTAAAAATCGTAAAGATCCTTCAGCTTTAAATGTTAGGGATTCATCAAGTTCGTCTCTGGCTGTTTTTAACTCACCAAAAGTGGACTTATCTGATGTTCTTTTATGTTTTCTCTCTAATTCTTTGATCTTGTCCTCCAATTCTTTTTGTTTTTCTAGCCTAGCCCTTTTCAACCTAGATGCAATTTCTATTATTTTCCCTTGTACCCTTGTATCACTGCTTTCCCTCCCTCCCATAATATTGATGGTGACACCTCCCCATTATCATTCATTTGAAAGTATTCTGTCAAAATTTTCTTTATTTCCTGTACTACAGTATCAGAGGACAACAGTGATACATTCAGTCTCCAATATCTAAACATGGATTCATTATCCAGGGCCATTGTTAATGTAATAGGGGCATGATCACTAATAGTTATATTCTGTATGTCACATTTCAGAACCTTGTGTATATGCTGTTGTGAAACATAAAAAAAATCTATCCTCGAGTAACTTCCATGTGGATTTGAATAGAACGTATAGTCTTTACTTTTTGGGTTGTTCTCTCTCTATGGATCAATTAGGCCAAGCTCTTTTGTAACATTATTCAAGATTCTAGATTTCTTTGTGCTCGGCCCCTGATCTGGCGGTAACCTGTCATATCTACCATTTTGCACTGTATTGAAATCACCCCCCGTTAGGATTGTCCCTTTTGCTTCACTGGAGATCAATTTGGCAATCTGTTTAAAAAATGACTCTTTTTCCTCATTTGGTGCATATACATTCAGTATTGAAATATTAACATCCGCTACAGATCCTACAACCATAACGTATAGCCCCATATTGTCCTTTATTTCTTTATCAACTCTGAAAACTATACCTTTACTGACTAAAATAGCCACTCCCCTTCTTTTGCCATATGAGGCATAAAATACGTGGTTCACCCATTCCCTTTTTAATTTTCTATGCTCAGTCTCCATCAAATGCGTTTCTTGCAATAACGCTATAGAGCAGTGCATTTTTTTTAGTTGGCTCAGTATCTTTTTCCTCTTAATGGGATGATTTAGACCATGTACATTGTAGGGCTGTAGTCAACCAGAGAAAATCTTGGTCGACTAAAATTGTAAATAATCTGCGACTAGTCGCGGGGGGGGGGGGGGGGGGGGGGGGGGTGGGGGTGTTTTGAATATTGAATATTTGAATATTTGTTGGTCTGTCCCCCCCGCTGCAGAAAAATAATGGATTAATCCCAGAAAGCTGCTGATGTAGCACTTTTCTCCTTATCAAAGTAGAGACAGAGATACACAGAGATTTGTCGACCAATGAGAATTTAGTCGGATGAGAGTATCAACCAATTAATCGACTAGTCGACCAGCAGACTACAGCCCTAGTACATTGTATGACACAAAATTCAACTTATTCATATATGTTTCAGGTGAAATCCCTTAACATTACACCTCTCAAAATAAAATAAATAATAAATTAAAAATTCCTGCAGTACCTTGCGCAGTAAGAAACAAAAAGCGTACATCTTCATTAGAACTCAAACTAACACTTAATAACAACAAGAACAAAAACAGGTGTCTTCCAAAAGTCCCAGTGTCAGAGAGTTGTGGCGTTTCCTCTCTGGGGAAAAAGCACTATGTGCGACTACAACTTTTTAACAGTTGTTACAAGTTACGAAGAACTATTAGGTCTTAATTTTGCTCTTCATTAAACCAATAATCTATTAGTCTATTTGGTAGTGCATAACTTTGCTCCTATCATATTCATCAATCACAAAAAAGATAGAATTGCCATCTATATCTGACTGTTCATATTCACACCTGAATATCTATTATTCCTTAGCATACCTACAGAGTGTTGAATTCACTCCATGAGGACCTGTAGGTCGGCTTCTGTGATGCGTGGCCGCTTCTGCCTTCCTTTCTGTCCCGTCACTGTGGTCCAGCTACCCTGCATCATCACTCTCTGCGGCCTCTCCGTCCCGTCCTCCTCCACGTCAATCTCCATGTCTTTCAACATCAGTGCTGCATCCATTAGTGTGGAGAATGTCTTTGTCCCTGAGTTCAGAAACACTTTAAGCTGAGCCAGGTAGGGGGACTGCGCCTTCACGTCTTTCTCCTTCAACTTTTTGATGACGTCCCTCACTTTTTTCCTCTTTCTTTGAACCTCCGCTGTATAGTCCTGATTAAAGTATATGGTCTGTCCCTCATATGTCGTCTTCTGTTTCCAGGCTTGCCTTATCACGTATTCCTTTACCTTGTAGTCAAGAAAGGGAACAATGATGGCCCGCGGAGGTGCTGCGCTATCTTTGGGTTTAGCCACCAAAGAGCGGTGCACCCTCTCGATATGAATCTCCATGTCACCTGTACTTTGAATTCTAGATTTGATGAGGCCCGTTACGAAACCAATAGTGTCATCTTTTTCTGCTCCTTCTGGGATGCCATGTATCCTAATATTATTGCGTCTCAGTCTTGACTCAAAGTCGTCGCATCTCACGGAGAGCTTGGCGGTTTGTTGGAGCAGATAGGCTGTGGAGCGCTCAAGCCGTGTTGTCCTGTCCTCCATGTATCCGACCCTTTCCTCCATGAGCTCTGCTCGTTGCTCCAAGGCCGTTGTTCTTCCCATTAGTTCTTTCATGTTGTTTTCGAGCCTAGCCAGAGCTTTCTGGTTGTTGTCTGCCGCTTCGGCATGTTCTTGTCTAAATTTACGTAGCTCCATTAATATAACCGAGTCAAGTTCATTGCTGGCCGGCTCTTGTCGCTCTGCCGCTGGGCATGACCCCTGCGCAGAGTCGGTGCTTTTTTCTTTCTTATAATCCCCCTCTCCGGTTTTCCCTTTTTGACCATATTTTTCTTAGATCTTGTCTGTCGGCTTATTTTCAAGTTTGCTCCTGTCTGATGATGTGTATGTGTTGTCATGTTGTGTTCCACCAGGTGAGTGACAGTTGGAGAGCATTTCTCCTCCTGTCTCTCAGCCTCCAGTTAGCCAGCTGGACATTCATCATCTACTGGTCCCGCTGTCACTGGCACAACCATCCAATCAGCCAGCTCCTGCAGGCCCATGTACAGCCTCCTCACTCCAGCTGGGGCTCTGTGGCATCCAGCATCAACACTGAGTTCAGACGCATTGATAAATTTGCTACAGGGGCGCCTGGAGCCAGAGTTATCATTACTGACAGCTGGGTGTTAAAGGTATGTTCGAACTTACTATCTACGACATCAGTGCTAAGTGACTTTATAAACAAGCAAGAAAAAAAGAGTGAGTTTTTCCCTGTCTGTAATGAAACATCAGTAACAAAATGTAATATTAAATATTAATTTAATGTTAACTAACAATAAATATAGGCATATATGTATATTGGCACGTGTGATGACTATCCAACGCAGCTGAAATGCATGTATAAACACTATACCCCAGAAGGATGGTCAGTCTCTCAGAGAGTGTGAGGTTCCAGCCTCCAGTAACAGCTCTGGGCTGTAAAGGAATTTTGGTGTGATTGTTATTAAAGGATCCTGTGACCCACTGACCCAAAAAGACTTTTTCCCAAACACAACCCTAACCCTATACAAGGAACAACTGCTTTAAAAAGATTAATCTATTTTTCTGAGGATAACGCACACCATAAAATGGTCAAAGATGAACACTGGAGCACAATGTGCAGAAATTCCTTCACCTATACCTATGATTCATGAGGTCCAATTAAATGTAAAAAGTCTAGAGGAACTGTATCAGTAAATTATTTTCATGGCATCCATGAGTGCAGGGAGCCAAAAGGAAGTCAGGCCAGAGGAACACTCTACTGTCCATGCTCTATGGGCCCAAAATGCAGAGGCTTGTGGAAGCTTGACAAGCTTTTTTTGGCATATGTACCCAGTGAATGAGGTTTTTCTTAATACATCCATGCTAGCATCCTCTATACCCACCTGACCTAGTCAAGTGGGTATAGAGGGTGGGTAACAACGTGCAAATGCCTGGGTTTGTCTCATGATGAGATCTTTCTCATCACTGGACAAAGAGTCACAGAGTTCCTTTTCAAATGACTGGAGGCCAGGTTGTTGACACAGATAGTACCAATGGATGCTCTGAGGTCGCTTTTAATCTCACAGTGTCACAGTCTCTAAACATTACAGGTCATAGAGGGGTGATGACCCCGAGTAGTTTGTTGAGGTTTTGCAAGATGTCAGGAGGACAAATGTGCAATAGTGCCTTGAGAGATGGAAATTCCAGTGCATTTGCTACTCTCTGACACGGGGGCTCTGTTATGGAAAAATGGGATATTGGAGTCAAGGAAGCTCTTACCCAGCTACTTGTTAACCAACGAGCATTGCAGGATAAATTCAATTCAGTTCAATTTCTATAGCGCCAAATCACAACACAAAGTCATCTCAGGGCACTTTTTTTGGAGCAGGTCGAGACCACGCTCTTTAATTTACAGAAAGAGAAACCCAACAGTTCCCCCATGAGCAAGCACTTGGCGACAGTGGGAAGGAAAAACTCCCCTTTAACGGGAAGAAACCTAAGGCAGACCCTGGCTCTGGGTGGGCGGCCATCTGCCTTGACCGGTTGGGTTGAGAGAGAGAGAGAGGGGGGGGGGGGGGGGGGGGGGGGTGGTACACAATGAAAGAAAACAGCAACAACAACAACAACAACAATAGTCAGCAACAAGCAGCAGCAACAGCAGGAACAACTGGCGGAGGGCAGAAGAAGGACGTCAGCACATCAGCATGGTCTATGGTTTATGAAGCTTCCTGTGGATCAGAAAGCACAAAGAACTCCGGGGAAGAATTTAAGTTAGTAACATGCATTAATAGTAATAAAAATACATAGAGATGGAAGAGAGGAGAGAGGAGCTCAGTGCATCAATGGAAGTCCCCTGGCAGTCTTGGCCTATAGCAGCATAACTAAGGGCTGATCCAAGGCGAGTTAGATCAGACCTAACTATAAGCTTTATCGAAAAGGAAAGTTTTAAGCCTACTCTTAAACATAGAGAGGGTGTCTGCCCCTCGGACCAAAACAGGGAGATGGTTCCACAAGAGAGGAGCCTGATAGCTGAAGCTCTGCCTCCCGTTCTACTTTTAAATACTGTGGGAACCACCAGTAAACCTGCATTCTGGGAGTGCAGCGCTCTAGTGGGATTATACGGTACCAAGAGTTCTTTTAGATAAGATGGTGCCTGACCGTTAAGAGCTTTGTACGTAAGAAGAAGGATTTAGAATTCTATTCTGGATTTTACTGGAAGCCAATGCAGCAAAGCTAAGATGGGGGAAATGTGATCTCTTCTCTTAGTTTTAGTCAGAACACGAGCCACTGCATTCTGGACCAGCTGCAGAGTCTTTATAGACCTATTAGGGCAGCCTGATAATATTGAGTTACAATAATCCAGCCTAGAAGTAACAAATGCGTGGATTATTTTTTCTGCATCTTGTTGTGAAAGGATATGTCTGATTTTAGAGATATTACGTAAGTTCTGGAGGCCAGGGTAATGCCATCTAGATTAGTTAAATCATTAGATAATGTGTTTCTAAGGTGTTTAGGGCCAAGCACAATAACTTCAGTTTTATCCAAGTTCAGCAGCAGAAAATTGCAGGTCATCCAGGTCTTTATATCTTTAAGGCACACTTTGAGTCTAGATAACTGATTGGGTTCATCTGGCTTCATTGATAAATATATTTGGGTATCATCTGCATAACAAAGGAAAATTTATTGAGTGTTTTCGAATAATATTCCCTGAAGAAAGCATATATAAAGTGAATAATAAAGGTCCCAGAACAGAACCTTGAGGAACTCCGTGTCTAACTTTGACTTTTATGGAGGATTCATCATTAACATGAACAAACTGAAATCGATCTGATAAATAGGATTTAAACCAGCATAATGCAGAACCTTTAATGCCAATGAGATGTTCTCTGTAACAGGATTTGATGGTCAAAAGTGTCAAATGCGGCATTAAGATCTAACAAGACAAGCACAGAGACAAGTCCCCTGTCTGATGCAGTCAGGAGGTCGTTTGTGACTTTAACCAGCGCTGTCTCTGTGCTATGATGCGCTCTAAATCCAGACTGAAAAGTCTCGAATAAGTTTTTGTTATCTAGAAAGTCACATAACTGATTAGCTACTGCTTTTTCGAGAATCTTAGACAGAAAAGGAAGGTTAGATATGGGTCTATAATTGGCTAAGACTTCTGAATAGAGAGTAGGCTTCTTAAGGAGGGGTTTAATTACAGCTACTTTAAAGGATTGTGGTACATAGCCAGTTACCAAAGACATATTGATTAAATTTAGTAGGGAGGTGCTAATTAAGGGTACGACATCCTTAAAGAGTTTAGTTGGGATGGGATCTAAGAGACAATTCGAAGGTTTTGATGACGAAATTATAGAAGTTAATTCAGGAAGGTCTATCTGAGCGAAACAGTCCAAACTTAAATCAGGTTTTGTGGCTGTTTCTAGGGAACTTGATAAATCTGTGCCTTTTGAGAGTAGAGACTGTTGAATTTTATCTCTAATTGTTAGAATTTTATCATCAAAAAAGCTCATGAAGTCGTTACTACTGAGAGCCATTGGAATACTTGGATCAATAGTGTTATGACTCTTTGTCAGCCTGGCCAGGGTGCTGAAAAGAAACCTAGGGCTGTTTTTATTTTCCTCAATAGGAGTAATAGGCGGCTCTGGCATTACAGAGGGCCTTCTTATAAGTTTTTAGGTATTCAAGCCAGACTATGCGAGATTCTTCTAATTTAGTGGAACGCCAAATCCTTTCAGATTTACGAGACAGTTGCTTTAATTTGAGGGTTTCAGAGTTATACCACGGAGCTAATCTCTTATGCTTTATTATCTTTCTTTTTAAAGGAGCAATGGAGTTGAGCGTTTGCTGTAGAGCACCTGCAGCACTGTCAACAAAATTATCAATTTGGGAAGGACTAAAATTATCATAAGAATCTTCTGCGGTATTGATAGAAGGAATTGAATTCAGTGCTAATGGAACTGTTTCCTTAAATTTAGCTACAGCACTATCAGTAAGACATCTAGTGAAAACATTTTTGTCTAATGGTGTGTAATCTACCAATAAAAATTCAAAAGTTATCAAATGGTGGTCTGATAAAATGGGATTTTGAGGAGAAACTATCAAATGTTCAATTTCTATGCCTGTACAGTTTTCCAGGTTGGATGGGAAATATAAAGAACAAGGCTTTCAAAAGAATTATAATTAAATTTAGATTTAGGTCTATGGCTGACAAAAGGGCCGGAGTTGAAAATGGCTGCAACTCCACCTCCTTGGCCAGTATCTCGAGGGATGTGAGTATTAATATGGCTGGGAGGAGTGGATTCATTAAGGCTAACATATTCATCATGACATAGCCAAGTTTCTGTAAGACAATATGCTGATCTGAAATTAGCTCATTCACTAATAAGGCTTTAGAAGATAGTGATTTAATGTTTAAGAGACCGCATTTAATTATTTTATTTTTCTGAACAGTTTCAGACTTAATGTTCATTTGTTTTAGATTTTTATGATTGATTCGTCTATTATTAATTTTCGATTTAATTGATTTAAATGGTTGGGGGACAGACACAGTCTCTATGTGGTTTAGGGCGGGTAACTGATCTAATGGAAGCGCAGAGAAGCGTGTAAGACTGCAACTCTGCCTCCTGTTCTCAACTCTGGGTTGTCATGTAAAGTGACTGATTTGGAAGGGCACTCTAGACACAACAACATACGGATTTATGGCATCCCGGAGGGCACATCCACGGTAGCTTTCATTGACAACTTTATTAAATCGGAGCTGGAAAATGACTGGCTGTGACCTGGGGATAGAGCGCGCCACCGGGCACTGGCGCCCAAACCACCGTCAACTGCTCCACCTCGCTCCATGGTCCATGATCGTTTCCTCCAATTCTCAGTCAAAGAGAAGATTCCCCGCGATGCATGGAAAAAGGAGCTCCGGATTCAAAATAAATGAGTATATTTTGATCATGATTACACTACGGAAGTGCAGAACTAAAGACGGGAATATATAACTGTTAAGAAAACACTGAAAGACCCTGTCATGTACAACAGTGCGGCTCAAGCAGCAGAAGACCTGCGGAGGAGAGGATTCACGGTGAGGGAAATCACCGACGCACCCAAGAATAATGACGTCTCGGAGGAGACACTGACCCAACTTCTACCCTGGAAGACTCGATGCGGTAGAGAGAAGATCTGGGCCAGGAGCAGCAACAAGGGATGAGGAAATCACTTAATCATAATACCCCATCTTATGATTACAAGGACAAGGAGTAAATGGTAAGGCTGATACCCTGATCTGGGACCGAGCCACAAGACTTAACTATCGCTGAGGGCCCCCAATTTGTGGCTGCACCCCTCACCGTCTGAAGTGATATGACAGCTTTTCTGTTGGAAGTTCAGTTAAGAGTTCTGCAGCATAGTTCTTTATGCTGTTGTTTTTTGTTTATTATTGTTGGTCCAGGGTGTTACAAGTTCAAGGTTTCAAAAGTAAAACAAATGCAATACCAACACTAAACATACTTTCTCTGAATGTAAATGGGTTAAATAACTCAATTAAAAGGAGCAAAATGATAGCAAAAATAAAAAAGGAGAAGACAAATATAGCTTTTTGGCAGGAAATTCACCTCCTAGGGGCTGATCATGACAAATTAAGGAAAATGGGCTTTAGAAACACTTACTTTTCATCATACAAAAATGGGAAAAAGAGGGGCGTAGCTATATTGATTTCAAATGCTGTCCAATTCATATCTCAAATTAGTGGAAGGAAGGTAGATTTGTCCTAGTAAAGGGGAAAATAGATCAAAAAGAAGTGACTTTACTCAATGTCTATGCTCCCCCTGGGAGCAGCATGTCATTTTTCAGAAAGGTGTTTGAATTAATCACAGATAACAGAAACATATGGAACTCTTATCTGTGCAGGCGATTTCAATGTGCTTCTGAATCCCTCACTAGATACAACCAACAAGAGAAGAAGGAATTCCATTGAAAAAACTTTATGGAGGTTAAATACTGGAATGTTGAATGATCATACTTTTGTAAAATCTATGGAAAGAGAACTAACTTCATATATAGAGGATAATGATAGGGGAGATGTAGACCCCAATATTTTATGGGATGCAGCTAAAGCTGTTCTTAGGGGGAAGATTATAGCAAGGACGGCTGCAATGAAAAAAGAAAAGGTTGAAAAATTGACAAAGTTACAGGGAAAGTTGAGAGATCTGGAAGAAGCACACATTGTTAATACAGGCCCTTCTATTATACACCAAATTAGAGAAACCAGGCAAGAAATAGCAGAATATTAAGTGAAGAGGTGGATAAAAACATAATTATGTGAAACAAAGATACTATGAGGCAGGCCCTAAGGCAACAAAATTATTAGCTTGGAGACTCAAAAAATAGCAGGCTGAAAGGACTATCTATAAGATTAGAGACCCTGTGACAAATAAAGTAACTAATAATTTGGAAGATATACAAGAAGTATTTGAAACATATTATAAAACACTATATTCTCAGCCAAACCAAATTGATAAGCCCTCAACCGTACAATTTTTGAACTCTTTAGACTTTCATACATTAGGTAAATATGTTAATGATGGACTTATCTCACCAATAACACAGGAGGAAATAAGCAAAGCCATCTCTAGTCTGACCACTAACAAGTCCTCGACTTCGGTAGCAGCATTGGGTCAGTCAAAATTAATATCCTCCCGAGATTATTATACCTATTTTTATCATTACCTGTTGAAGTACCAGTGAAACAATTTAGAGAATGGAACCAACATATTGCACAATTTATTTGGGATAAAAAGAGGTCGAGGTTAAACTTTCTATCCTTCAGCTTCCGGAAGAGAGGGGTGGCATGGCCCTCCCATCTTTAAAGGATTATTATGTAGCAGCCCAACTGAGACCCCTAGTGTATTGGTGTAATTCATCTTATGTTGCCAAGTGGAAGACTATGGAGTTATCTTTAACAGACGCACCACTACAATCACTGCTTGGCAGGGTAGGACTAGAGAAAGAAACATCACAGACAGCGAGCCAATGGGTTAATTTCTCCCTGAAGATCTGGGGGGAGGTGGTTAAAAAACTCTCTGTGAAACAACGATGGGAGAGAAAGTTAGCAATTGAAATAACAGAGGACATGTGGCTGGATGCATGGAAAACTCAGTCATCTTCTACCAGCTCTTGGACCTGGAGAGACTTTTGTTGGAAAAATATAATTCACTTTTTCATCACTCCCAAGCTGAAAGCAAAATGGATGGGCACACAGATGGGCTGCTGGAGGGAATGTGGAGAGCTCATGGCTGACCATGCCCATATCTTTTGGTCCTGCCCCTTTATCCAGATTTTCTGGAAGGAAGTGGCAGATGTTATCTCAAAGGTTTTGTGTTTCAATTTACCTGTGTCATTCACAACCCTCTACCTTGGAAATATCCCAGACGGGCTCAACAAAAATTACTCTTACCTGTTAAAGATACTACTGGCCGCAAGCAAAAAAGCTATCACAAAGTACTGGCTCCAGAGAAACAGCTCCACAATAAGCATTTTTGTTAATATTGTTAAACACCTCCGTGTTCTGGAGCAAATGACTTACTCTATATGTCTCCAAAAAGATTTAGGCGATAAAAGATGGGAAAAATGGCAGGTATCTTTAGCCGAGAAGGAATGTTGATATTCTATGATGATGACACGGTACAACTTTTAGGGTGTTGGATTAGGAAAACATTACACTATGGACCTCCCCTGGACCTGGTTCTTTGTTGTTCTCTCTGAATGTCATGTCTTTATTTCTCCTTTGTTTTTTTGTTTGTATATCCTCTTTATGTTGGTAAAACTTCAAAAGAGCTTAGAAATAAAGAGTTTAGGTCATCATTCATTTTCACACTTTCTGATCTTCCTCTACTTCCACTTCACAGCTCAGCACTGGTCCTGGGTGCTTGGTATTATCGCCTGAAAGATGATATCTCTACTTCAGTTGCATCACTTTTGACCCTCAAGCACTCTTGAGATAAAACTCACCTGTGACATATTTAACACGCATTATCCGGCATCAGGCTAGATCTTAAATAATGGAATGTTAAGATATTGCAACACATCGATGTGTGCACCTATGTGAGCTTTAGTTAAAAATAGTACACTTAAGTTAACCACGCTTCATTAACCATTTACTATCTTATCTTCATCAGGGTTGTGTATGAAGTTGTATCCAGTTTACCGTTTTAATTTTGAAGATATTGCAAATGGGCAAAAAAGTCACCTAAATACATTCATCCATGTGCCCCACCCCCTTTGTCTCCAGGTGACCACCTATCATGTCTACATGGCTTTACAGAGTGACTGTCATGTGACAGTGACAGGGTCCAGACAGCACCACCTGAGTCCAGACTCAGCCTCCCCAATCCAGTTCCTTACCCTGAGAGTGGATAGCATCAACCCTGCTGTCAGACCTTTTGATATCAGGTGTGTGTGTGTGTGTGTGTGTGTGTGCGTGTGCGCGTGCACGTGCGTGCATGCCAGTGTCATAGGCTACTTTTGGGGACAAATTTCAGACTTAAGACCAGTTGATTGGGAATGGCTTGTGACAAAAGCCATGTCCCCAATTCGGAAAATGTTGATTTTTGGGTCAGTGGTTAGGGTAAGGGTAAGGGTTAGGCAAATAGTGGTTGTGGTTAGTGTTAGGGTTAGAGTAAGTTTCCAGGAAATTAATGTAAGTAATGAAAAGTCCTCAAAAGTGACCTAGAACAGGGTATGTGTATGTGTGTGTGTTTAGGAGTCCTGCTGTCAGGACAGTACTGCACATGCCATGTTCATGCCCAAAAAAAGTTACTTCCTTATTTCCAGGCTGAACTCTACAGAATATGCAGAGCTAAGGGAAAAGCTCCATGCTCCCATCAGAAACTCTGCCAATGTAGTGATCCACCAAACTATAAGTGACCTATTCTTGGAAACATTCAGAGCTCAGGTGGACCTCAATCAGCCGTATACACTCCCTGATGGACAGGTACACTACTGTTTGTGTGTTTATGCAACTACTGCTCTGAAAAGCTCATAAAATTCAGAAAATCCTGTCACAATAAATGTATCCAATGAATCAGCAGATGTCTCTCAATACACAGGAGGTGGAGCCCTGTATTGGCTGTATGCAGGTTCCAGCAAACACTAAACTGGTCAGACTCTGCCATGCAGAAGGTAAGAGTGTGTGGTTGTGTGCATGTGTGTGTTTTTTTGTGACATTGCCTCTGATTCTGTGACTTTGGTGTGTTATAGGAACTGATAATGAGTGCCAGCAGTGTTTCTGCAGACCCATGTGGTGTCTGTCCTGTCTGGGTCGATGGTTCGCCAGCCGCCAAGACCAGCAAAGACCTGAGACCTGGTTGTCCAGCAGAGTCCCCTGCCCCACCTGTAGAGCCAAATTCTGTATACTGGACATCTGTGTGGTCCACTGACAGCACACTTACAGATCAAACTTTTCCTCAAAATAATGTGGAGGTGTGTTTTTAACATTGAGCCACAAACCTCTGGAAGATGAGGAGTGGGCAGGACTTTGGACTAAACTTAGTTATGCTCCTGCTTATTCCTCTGCTTATGTGCTCTCAGTAAGGATACTTAAAGATCATCTCCAGACATGTTTATGTTAAGATGTATATGAAATATTCTACTTTGAATAATAATGTTTGTCCACAAAAAAAGTTGAACTGATTGACTGTTGAGCACAAGATGTCTCCTACTTCACTGAAAAGTTAATTCTCAATTGATGTACACTGGAGGCTTCAAGTATACAGGTCACATTTCTGTAATTTGTATACTGGACCATGATTGGCTCCAAACTATTTGTGCTGTCACATATCATGCTTGTAGACCCACCCCTTAAAATCTGATTTTCAGTGAAGACTGAGGAACTCTCAGCAGATGAATGTGAAGACAGCCCTCTAGTGCCAAACTTTGCACATATGTCATTCTGCACAATGAAGTTCAAACATTCAATTGTAGGAACAAGAAGAAAAATGTATTTTTAGTGGAGGGGGACTTTAAGAACAGTGTTTAACAGTGTTTAAGTTTGAACCTTAATTTGCTGTAAAGCAGCAGGATCATCACTTTAACACTGGGGGATTCAGTGGAGATGATGACCCTGCATGTCAGGCTTTAATATTGGAAACAAACAGCAGAATTTCTATATTTTGAAAATAGTTGTAATTTATGAATGCACCAAAATCACTGTGGATCATTTCTAAAATATTTTTATTGAACAAAGATAAATGGTATATTTAACAACAGGATTATCAACTGTAAGACAACGATATAATAATAAAAACTACTGAATGAATGAGCTTATTGAACTGCAGTTTTTTACTTCACTTAAAGTAAAAAAGTTTTATCCTGATTAATCTGATGATTATGCCTGCTCAAAAGTGAGTGTTGCTGGAACTACATACTTAAGCATGCTATTGACAAGGTAACAGTGTGGAAAATACAAAACTGGAGCAAAGTAATGTGATGTGAGTAGTTGTATGAATATTTGAGAGGAGGTTATTGCTGAGGGACTCAGCAGGCTGCTGGTCAGTTTTGCTTTTGAAATGTTAAATGTTACATATTCAGACATTTCTATTTTTTGGTCTCTGTCAGTTTGTACCGCTGTCTTTTTGTCAGTTGTTGTTTATGGGTCTTGACATACAGAACGTTCACAATTGCATCTGAGATAAGTACTGATGTTAATTTTATCTTAATCTGCAAATGTATGGTGAGGGCAATTCATGACAATTTAAAGGTAAATCATATTTATCCACTCCTTATCTCCACTCCTTGCTTTGCTCATCTCTTCACTTGACCTGAATTTTTTTTCTGAGGTTTATGTGTTGGGCCTCTCCGCTGCTATCAGCTTCACTCCTGAAACACAGAGGAATTGTCCATTAAAAGAATCCAAAGTGAAAGTTGTGAGATCAACTACAGGCTTCTTTGATGTCAGTCCAGACAACCTATTAAGACTATTGTGACAATCCCTCTGTGTCATTTGGGTTGCTGGTTCCCTTGTTTTCCAGGGGCAGAGTTTCAGGGCTGAGCATCATCATCGACTACATGAGCCACACCTGGGCCCAGTGTGGTTTTCCATACAAAGCTCACCACCACTTCCCCAGGTGTGGCTGTTATTCTGTTTTGTTTGTTGCAGACATTTTCACACATCCATACATCAGATATACTTTGTTGTGCCTAGGGGGATATTTGACATGGGCAATAGTGCTACACACAGCTGCAATCAACCTAAATACAATATGAAACCAACAAACAGTACAGTGGTACATCAAAGATACAACAATAATTTACAAAATCAAAAAATATACATAAGAAGAATAAATTGAAATACATTTCTGAAAATGCAGAAATCTAATCTGAAATTAATTACTTGGGCTGAAATTCCAGACTTATCTGTGGCCCCCTGATTAAGGTCCTGTTAACATCAAGAGGCTTTTATTTTGATACAAGTCTCGTCCTGAACTTCCTGTTAGATACAGTTACTCTATTTTTAAATCACTTTTCTTGTCTCAAGTAAAGTTGTACAAATATAAAGCCTCCATGGATCAAAAATTCATAATAGAAAGAGTCATAATTGACCTTGTTTGCAGTTTGAGGTGTCCTGTCAACAGTTTTACAAAAGTCTCTTTTACAATGGGCTATAGGAAATGCTTTTTGGGCCACAGGGGGATATTTTGCTGCAATACTGTGAGTGACCACTGGGAAAAATTGGCTGCAAGGCTGGGCAGTGGAGCCCTATCCAGCTCTACATCCATGGGTGAGACAAGCATCTCCTTTTATATCCAATGCCCCTAAGCCAAAATTAGGCACCAAATAACTTCTTATAACTCAAAAACTAAAAGTCACATCAAAAAAATATTTTCAGTTTGAGCTACCTGAGATTTCAGTGGTGATACTGATATATATATATATATATATATATGTGTGTGTGTGTGTGTGTGTATGTGTGTATATATATATATGTATATATGTGTATATATATATGTATATATATATATGTGTGTGTGTGTGTGTGTGTATATATGTATATATATGTGTGTGTATATATATGTATATATATATGTGTGTGTGTGTGTATATATATATATGTATATATGTATATGTATATGTATATAGAGTGCTGCCTTTGAAACGACTAACTTTCTCAGGAGTATAGTACACTATGGATAGTTTTAAAATTACAAATTCTGTATCTTGTGTTAATGAATCTTTTATGTGCATCTGTAAGCAGTGAAGACCAATGATCATCGTCTATTTGGATTTCGAGATCCTTTTCCCATTTTTCTTTCATCAAATTGATGTTGGTTTTGTTATTTGTTATCAAAAGGTTATACGTTTATGAAATATGTTTTTTTATTTGTTCCCTGAGTGAGCAGTGATTCTAGTTGAGAAAGCTCCGGTTTTTCCAGGGCACCACCCAGCTGTGATCGTATAAAGTGCCTTAACTGGAGATATCTAGAAAAATGAGTGGCTGGCAATTGACAGGAGTCTCTCAACTGCTGAAATGATTTCAGTGTGTTACCATCATACAGGTCACCTATCTTAATTATGTTCTTCTGGCCCCACATCTTGAAACCCTGGTCTTTCTGTACAAAGTCTAAGGAAGGGTTGGATCCTATAGGGGTATGTGGAGATAGGGAGGTGCCTAGTCCTAAAAAACGGTTAATTTTGTCCCAGATCCTAAGTGAGTGAATGATGATTGGGTTATTTGTGCATTTTATTACAGTTTTAATGTTGAAGCAGTATAGGATATGTGATAGGTCTTCCGTATTTAAAATATCACTTTCTATTTGTGTCCAAGAAGGGGCCTCGTCGTCTCTAAACCAGTAGAAGAGTGGTCGTAACTGGGCAGCCCAAAAGTATACCTGACTATCTGGGAGCCCTAGACCTCCTCTCTCTATCAGTAGACATAGTGTGGACCTTTTTATTCTCGGGGCCTTGTTACTTGAAATGAATCTTCCAGCTAATTTATTATATTTTTTAAAGAAAGATTGAAGAAGATCAATGGGTATTGACTGGAATAGGTACATGAGTCTATATATTCATTTTGATGGCGTTTGTTCTTCCTATGAGACTTAAAGGAAGGGTTTTCCATCTGACCAGGTCTTTCTCGATCTTTTGTAACAGAAGTAAATAGTTAAGTTTATAAAGGTTCTTGATAGTACCGTCTGTTATAATACCTAGATATTTGATCTTTGATTGAACCTGAAAGGGTGAACAGAGAGTCGCCGTAGATGAGTCTGGGGTAGATAGTGGGAGGAGCTCACTTTTAGCCCAGTTAATTTTGTAACCAGAAAAGCTGCTAAAGTCATCAATCAGATTCAGTAAGGTTTTGAGTGAGATGTCCAGGTTGGATAGAAACAAGAGTATATCATCCGCATATAGCGCAATTTTGTGAATAGAGTTCCCAATTGGAATTCCCATTATGTGGATCTTCTCTAATTCACTGAGCTAAAGGTTCCAGAATGAGCACAAAGATAAGGGGTGACAGGGGGCACCCCTGTCTTGTGTCACGTCCAACAGTGAAGGAGTTTGATATAATTCCATTGGTGCTAACCCTGGCTCTAGGTTTATCATATAGAAGCTTCACACAATTCATAAAATAATTACCAAAATTGAAATGCTCCAGGACTTGTAACACCACTCCACGCGGTCAAACGCCTTTTCGGCGTCTAATGAGGCAATTACAGGTGTGTCCTTAGGGCTTCTTATCTCTGAGGTTATGTAGAAAAGGCGTCTCAGGTTGTTCATTGAGGATCTATTTCTTATAAAGCCAGTCTGGTCTTTGTGAATGAGCGAGGATAGATGTTTTTCTAATCTTATCGCTATTGCCTTGCCAAAAATCTTACTTTCCACTGAGAGTAAAGAAATAGGACGATAAGAAGCCATAATTTCAGGGTCTTTCTCTGGTTTGCAGATTAATTTAATGAGAGCTTCTTGTGCTGTTGGGGGCAGTGTCTTGTTGTTAATCGAGTGGCAGTACATGTCCATTAAAGGTTTCATCAATTGACTGGAATTTTTTATAAAATTCAGGTGTGAACCCATCTAGCCCAGGGGCTTTCCCGGACTGAAGAGTCATCAGAGCTTGCAAGACTTTGTTACTGGTTAGCGGCTGCTCTAAAATAGTTTGATCCAACAGTGATAGTTTTGGTAGATTCAATGAAGAGAGAAATTTCTCACATTTATCTACAGTGTTTACACACTCTGATGAGTATAGATTTTCATAAAACTTTTGAAAGCCATTATTTATCTTATATTTATTAGGGTTACATGTGGTAGTCTTATCAGGTTTTTTAATTTTCTGAATCGAGGAGGAGGAGATCTGTTTTTTTCAGCTGCCAAGCCAATAATTTGTTTCCTTTATCCCCCAGTTCATAGTACCTTTGTCTAGTCCTAAGTAAAGCTTTCTCTGTTTTGTATGTGTTTATTACATTATATCGGTTACGTTTTCTTATGAGCGCCCTATATAAGCCTTCCGACCTTGTTTTAAAATGTTCCTTTTCCAAATTCCTTATTTCTGCTTCCAGAAGTTCCAATTCTTTCCAGTGTTATTTTTTCCTGCTACTTGTAAAGGAGATTATTTGTCCCCTCAGGTAGGCCTTTAAGGCTTCCCAAAGTATAGAGGGCGATGGAGCAGTCTCAGAGTTGGTCTCAAGAAATAATCCTATATGGGAGGAAATAAATTTATCAAACTCTGGATCATGCAGTAGTAAGGGGTTAACTCTCCACCTGTAAAATTTCTCAAAATTGTCTTTAGGAAACATTAACAATGATATGGGGGCATGGTCTGACATTACACGGGGTAGATATTCACAGCTACTAACCCTATGAACCATTGCTGTGGATATAATGAAATAGTCTATTCGGGTAAAGGAATTATGTACCAGTGAAAAGAATGAATACTCTTTTGTTTTTGGGTGTGTGTATCTCCATATATCACAGAGCCCCAGATCCTTCATATAAGAGTTAATTACTTTTCTTGATCTGCATTTCATTGGATTTTTATCAGAGGAGCGATCCAGTTTAACGTTTAGAGTTAAGTTGAAATCACCAGCTATTATTAAATCCCCCTCTACTTCGGATAATTTCAAGAATAAAGATTGGAAGAAGTTCAGATCATCATGGTTTAGGGCATAAATGTTAACCAGGGTAATGGTCTCCGAAAACACCTTGCCTTTCACCACTATAAATCTTCCACCTGGGTCTTGTTCCACTTTTTCTGGCATGAAGGGGAAATGTTTGCTTATGAGGATGCAGACACCCCTGGAACTCGAGGTAAAGGAACTGAAGAATATCTGACCTCCCCAGATTTTGCCTAATTTTTCATGTTCTTTTATGTTTAGGTGAGTCTCCTGTAGGAAACACACATCTGTCTTGTTTCTCTTTAAATAAGTTAGTATTTGTTTCCTCTTCACTGGGTTATGTATGCCATTAATGTTCCATGATAACGATTGCCAAGTAGACATTATGAATGGTATTGGGTGTATTTATATTCTAAATATTTTCTTGGCATGAGCTGTGGTGTGAGGGCACTGTAGTTGGTGGGTAACCTTTCCAATGATTTGAGTTTAGCTGTACTGCACCAAAAAGAAGTTGATATAACAAAAAAAGAAAAAAAGAGTTAACACAGGAACAAAAGTAGATGTACACAAAGAGAACACTATTCCCCTTCCCGCCACCCTTTCCCTCCCCCCTCAACCCCCTTACCCGAACCGCGGGAGTTGAAAATCACCCAAAAGAAAACATGCGCATGTTTGCACTCCTCCATAGTACACATGAAGCGCATTGTTAGGTGGTAACGTGACAGCAGTCTCCTTATTACTGAATACATACACAAAGCGAACTGATAAGTGGGATCATATTGAACAATAAAAAATAATAATAAATACATATATACATACACATGCACATATACATACATACGCACACGTACACATACGCATACATACATACATATACCCATATAACCAAAACAAATAGGACCCTCAGTTTAGTAGGGTTTTGCAGTGTGCTTATCTGCACTAGGTTAACAATTCAAGGGCAATAACAGGACAAATTAGAGTAGCCAGATGAATGCAAAAAGTGAACAAAGAGAATTAGCTCGGCTACAACTTAGTCTCATAGTATGCTGCTTAAAAAAAAAAAAAAAAAAAAAAAAAAAAAAAAAAAAAGGAACGTGGCAGTGATATAATAGTCATGTCCACTGTTTATCCTCAAGAGAAGGGAAGAAAAAAAATGAATAAAGTAAACAAGTAACCATCCCATGTCTCCTCAACAGGGCAATCATTAGACCACGAATGCCTGGACTCTGTCCTTAATCATTCTTAATAAACAGACTCACCGGTAGAATGTTCCAGAGACTTGAAAGTTTGTATGTCTTTCATGGCAATAGTGAAGGCTTGACTGTAGTTCACTCGCTCCAATATTGGCGCCAGAGTCAATGTCCTCATTCTCCCGGGAGAGCCTGCATGTTACAGTCTAGAAAGAGTTTTAGACAAATAATGGGTCAATTCTGAATAATGACTCCCAGCCAGGTATTGCTGTGTTCAGCGTGCTATGGATAGGCTTTCAGCGAATTTACGGGCTTCATCTGGGTCAGTGTAGATTAAATCTTTACCCGCATGTTTCATCAATATGCGAGCGGGGTAAACCAAACAATAATCCACTCTTTTCTCCCGCAGGATTTTCTTCGTCTCGTCAAACCTGCGTCGTTTCTGCTGAAGCTCAAACGAGTAATCCGGGTAGAGTCGGATAGTGTTGTTTTCATAACGTAGTGTGCCCAGCTGTCGCGCCGCTGTTAGAGCTCGCTCCTTATCCTGGTACCGGAGGAACCGCATAATTATCGCCCGCGGTGGTTGACCAGGCTTCAGCCTTGACATCAGTGATCTGTGAGCCCGCTGCAGCTCCACTCCGTCGGGAAAGGTGTCAGCTCCCAGGATATTTTGCAGTATTTTCTCCACGTATTTGGTGGGGGAGCCTCCTTCACATCCTTCTGGTAGTCTTGTCAGGTGGAGGTTGCATCTCCTGGAGCGGTTCTCCATATCGTCTACCTTAGCTCTCAAGTCCTGTACAGTTTTCTCCGTTTGAGCGAGGCGTCTTGACAGAGTGTCCATGTTGCCGTCGAGCCTGTTGAGGCCCCCCTCCATGTCCTCTTGTTTTCTCTCAATAAGTGTTGTTTTCTGTTGCAAAGTTCTTATAGTTGAGTTCAAATCGTCAATCTTGCTGGTTATTTCTTTGTTGCCCTGGTTAATGGCTGCCATTATTTCGGCTGAGCTGTATTCCCGTTGTGTACCTTCCTCTTGTTCAGACATGACGGATAGCTTAGCTTTAGCCTGACTGCTAGCTCTTGTCGTAATTGCACCAGGTTGTCATCTACCTGCCAACTTTTTCCTTCTATGCATGTATAGTCCGTCCCTAAGACAGTTAGTGGATAGTTCGCGTTGTTATTTTAGATTATAAGCACTTAAAAATCAATTTTTTAATCAATGGATATGGATCTGCTGCTCAGACATCTGTCCTCTAGCTTGCCATCACGTGACCCCCCCAAAATTTCTCTACATTTTAATGTATAAATTATGCTTGTACAGTGAAAACTGGGAGTAAGGTGGTAATGTGTTCAAGATTTTTGAGGCTTGCACCTACAGTGTGGGATGTCACAAATGCATAATGTCATGAATCACATCACATTCTGTGAAATACATACTAATGTAAAAATCTGAGAAAGGCTGAAAATTTCATTAAGCTTGTATTGTAATTGTGTAAAAAGTATGAATGAAAATGTTGAATTATGAAAGTTCCAAGTCTTGATTTAAAGTCACAATGAAGTTTCAAGGTGAATCTATGAATGATTAAGAAGATGTTGAAGATGGGTGGGTTTGATGGCCCTATCTTACACCCAGGGCAAAGTGGCGCCAAGCACAACGCAAGTGTCTTTTCTAGTTTATGACGCAGTTGTCGTTTTCCTGTCCAGCACCCACATTGTTTAAATAGGAAATGCACTTGCGCCCATCTGAGTGCCCATGGGTGTGTTGGTGTTAAAATTAGGTGTGGTCAGGTGCATTGTTGGCGCAATGCTATCTTGAGGTAGTGGAAAACAACTGCATGATTGATCAACAAAAACTTGGTCTGAAGTCCATGGTGCAGTATTTCACTATTATTTTAAGGGCACATTATCAAAATAGTAATATGTGTTTCGAACTCACAATCTTTGGATCTAAAATGAACTCTAACATGGTATGATCTTAAATCACTGAACTACACATACCTGGTTTCTTTGACAGGAAAAGATGTTTTTAAAATGTATATCAAGCCCCATTTTAGGTAAGAGGTAAAAGAGCACTCAAGTCAAATTGAATTATGGTACATGATAAAGATGTAAGAGACTTTGTACATGAGAGCAATATTATGAGGAGCATTACAGTCAGCGGGTATTGAACACAGAAGTAAGAACTAGAAAATGCAATTTCTGCAGAAATTGTGCATGATTGCTGAAAGTTGATTTAGATTGTATTACTGGAAGCTGAACACTATTGAAAAAACAACCACGATTAAAAAAAATCAGCATTGGGCAGAGATGAACCTGCACCCTCCCGTTTATTAGACAGACATGCTACACTGATCTAACATGTCACACAAAAATATATGAGTTTTAATATTTCAAGTGGAAGTTTTTGACTATTATGTGCATGTCTCTGTATATGCCAGTATCAGTATACGTTTTGTGTATGTTTTTTTTTTTTTTTTTGATAGAAAGATTTATACCTTGTATTGAGTAATGTGTATGATTATATGTATGTATATGTTAGACAGCAGGGTAACAGCATGATAAAGTCATATGTATATATATATTTATATATATATGTATGTATATATATATACATGATAAATACTGGTGAACTCCTTTCCTTCTTCAGAATTCTCCACGGAGACTCTTTGCACTCTCCGTGTCTGTAACATGTATTCTGTTTGAACTAAAGAGACGCTTGACTTCAACCAACCTCAGTCTATTTGATAATTTCATCGATCCGTGTTTCTGAGATGAAGACAATTTTGAATTGCAAATGAAACCTGAACATTTGATGTGACCACTGAATAGTTTCAAACCAAGAAAGAGGGGGTTTATCGCAAGGACTATGTACTGCAGTCTTAATCAGCAGATTGACAGCAACTGTGGGGATCTGGAGCGAGAGGAGACACATATCCTGAAAACTGTATTGCAGTCAATGAGAATGGGACAGGTACTCCCTGTCAATTAAGGTTTTGATCTCAAAAACTGTAAGTCCTATGAGAAATGTATTTACATTTTGAGAGAGGAGTTAAAACTGTGGGAGCAAGACCTGTTTAGAAATTTTTTTCTGGTCTAAAATTATCTATAACCTGTATCAGTGGACTTGCGACAAAAAATCCTACAAAAAAAGTATTTTCAGGCCAAGTTGGCAAAAAAAGTCATGGCATGCTATGTACTTCTCTACACAAGAGAAGGACTCTTCTCTCATGCTCTTCCAGCATACAGAATGGGGGGAGGTGTGACAGCTCCTTCAGTTCATTGACACATGCACTGGGGCTGCCTGGTGGATCATACAGTGCTGTAAATAGTCATAACTAGATTTTGAAGCTCTATACTACAGTTTTTCCTTTATTATATCACCAGCACCTAGCACTTTGATCACTCTCCATTGAAATATATGACTATTCCTCTGTGTCCACCTGCACTTACTTCTTGTCTCTACACACAACATAGTGGCTTCACTCACACTCTCCATTCAAATACATAACTACTTCTATGTCTGCCTGCAGTTTCTCATTGTCTCTGCACACTTGATAGTACATGTTTCACTCACACTTTTATCAGGTCATGTGGGTTACAAGTCTTTACTTTTCTAAAAATGCACTTGATGAAAATTTGGAAATTGATTTCTTTTACACACAAAGTTCTCAGAAGCTTTCTATGTATTAATTTAAATGACAGTACAGGGGCACAAAACTTGCATTTTTTTGATGACACTGCTGTGAGCCAGACAGACACGTCTCACCTTGCAGCAAACTGTCATCCTCACACCGTTGATATTTGATGTTTTTGCTGTGACAGGGACAGTTGCTATAACTTTCCTGTATATGCTCCTATCTGCACTGCACTTCAAATGGCTGCTGAGTCACACCCTTCAGTCCAGGTCCGGAGACATCTACGTGAGTGTGACGGACACCCTCGGATGGCGCCATGTCCTGGCGTGTGCATGGGGTGAAGGCCCCTTCAACGATGCCTGCAGCTTTAATTAGGGCCTGAGCCCTGGAACAGGGCAACAACCCTATTGTTCCCCGTCCGTTAATTTCTTCTTTAGGGTCCAAGCACCGACCAGTGCAAAGGCCCTTCTGGATCTGAAGGAATTACTTTTTTTCTGTATTATTAGGGCCCGAGCACTGACCGGTGCGAAGGCCCTATTGGATCTAAAGAAATTATTATTTTTCTCTATTATTATTATGGTTAGAGCCCGAGCACTGAATGGTGCCAAGGCTCTATTGGATCTGAAGGAATTATTATTTTCCTCTATTATTATTATTTTTCTTCTGAAACAAATGCGTTTTTGAGGGCCTAAACGTACATGAAAAGTTGTTAAACTATACTATATATCAGAAGTGGTGAAAAATTTTATATTTTATGGGTCTTGCAAAAAGGTGGGACAAAATGGCTCGATAGTGCCCCCTAGAAAATAAGGAAAATTGAGCCCCTCAATATGGATTGTTATAGAATAATGAAATTTGATGGGCATGTTATCATGACCAGTCACACGAAAAAGTTTTTTGAAGCCATACCCTAAGTCCAACAGGAAATCAGCCATTTTGGCGCAAAGTTGCGATTTTGATGTTGTTTTTGCCATTTTTACCCTGCATATGCCAACAAACTCTTGCTAGAGATTTGACCTCAGGAACTTCAAATTCAGTCAGTATCAAATACAGGTATAGGACATGAAAAGTTATTAAAACGGTGAGCGTGCGACATTCCAAGGGGGCATGGCTGGGCAGTGAATTTTGAACCTAAGAGACCCAAACCTTTTGTGCTTGATAGGAATCCCGCCCTGAACACATCCATGTGACAATACTGGATCTGAGTCATAGCACCACCTACTGGCAACAGGCAAGGCAAGGCAAGGCAAATTTATTTGTATAGCACATTTCAACAACAAGGCAATTCAGAGTGCTTTACAAAGATCATAAAAGGCATTAAACAGAATTTAAAAGCAAGACAGATAAAAAAGACATATAACAACAATTAAAAGTGTTACATTTAAAAATTAAAAAAAGGAAACTAAGAAGGAAATAAAACAGATAAAAGACAAGAATAAAAGTAAGTGTAAAATATTAACCCTTAATGTGGTGTAATCAAAGGCAGCAGCAAACAGAAAAGTCTTGAGCCGCGATTTAAAAGAGCTGAGAGTCGCTGCAGACCTGCAGTATTCTGGGAGTTTGTTCCAGATACGTGGTGCATAAAAACTGAAAGCTGCTTCTCCATGTTTAGTTTTGACGCTAGGGACAGAAAGCAGACCTGATCCAGATGACCTGAGAGGTCTAGATGGTTCGTAAAGTAACAGCAGATCAGATATGTGTTTTGGCCCTAAACCATTCAGTGCTTTATAAACCAACAGCAGTATCTTAAAGTCCATTCTTTGACAGACGAGAAGCCAGTGCAAAGATCTGAGAACTGGACTGATATGGTCCACTTTCTTGGTCTTAGTGAGGACTCGGACAGCAGTGTTCTGAATCAGCTGCAGCTGTTTGATTGATGTTTTAGGGAGACCTGTGAACACAGCGTTACAGTCGTCAAGTCTACTGAAGATAAATGCATGGACAAGTTTTTCCAAATCTTGCTGAGACATAAGTCCTTTTATTCTTGATATATTCTTTAGGTGATAGTAGGCTGACTTAGTAATTGTCTTTATGTGGCTGTTGAAATTCAGGTCTGAGTCCATGACTACACCGAGATTTCTGGCTTGGTTTGTGGTTTTTAGCATTACTGACTGAAGCTGAGTGCTGACTTTTAAACGTTCTTCCTTGACTCCAAAAACAATTACTTCAGTTTTGTCTTTGTTTAACTGAAGAAACTTCTGGGACATCCAATCATTGATTTCTTCAATGCACTTACTCAGTGTTTGTATAGGACCATAGTCCCCTGGTGATACAGTTATGTAAATCTGTGTGTCATCCACATAACTGAAGTAGCATATTTTATTGTTTTCCATAATCTGAGCTAGTGGGAGCATGTAGATGTTGAACAGAAGATGCCCCAGAATGGAGCCTTGGGGAACTCCGCATGTCATATTTGTTTGCTCAGATGTGTAATTACCTATGGACACAAAGTAGTATCTGTCCTTTAAATAGGATTTAAACCAGTTTAGCACTGTGCCAGAAAGTCCCAACCAGTTTTCCAGTCTGTCTAGTAATATGTTGAGGTCGACCGTGTCAAATGCTGCACTGAGATCAAGTACTACTAATACTGTAATTCTGCCACTGTCAGTGTTAAGGTGTATGTCATTGAAGACTTTAACAAGAGCAGTGCTGTGGTGTGGTCAAAATCCTGATTGGAAGATATCAAAACAGTTGTTTAGTGCCACAAAGTTGTTCAATTGTTGAAAAACAGCTTTTTCAATGATTTTGCGTAGAAACGGGAGATTTGATATGGGCCTATAGTTGTTCATTTGTGAAGTGTCGAGATTGTTCTTTTTTAAGAGTGGCTTGATGATGGCGGTTTTCAGGGCCTGTGGGAAGACACCTGACAGAAGAGATGTGTGAACAATCTGTAGAAGATATGAGAAGATATGACGTCAATTTGAGACCGTTTTGAAAAACCCTGTAGGCAGGATATCGAGACAACAAGAGGAGGGTTTCAGATGTTGTATTATGTCCTCCAGGTTTTTATGGTTGATCGGGTGGAATGGTGTCATACTACTCAAATTGATTTTAAATGGACACAGGGACAACCCATATCCTGCACCTGATATGGTGGAACTGACTGTCTGATTTTCTGAATTTTGTTACTGAAGAATGAGGCAAATTCATTGCAAGCCTTGGTGGATTGAAGTTCAGGGGCTACTGAGACAGGAGGGTTTGTTAGCCTGTCGACAGTAGCAAATAAGGCACGTGCATTATTATTATTTTTGGCAATGATTTCAGAGAAGGCCTGCCTTGCATTTCTCAGTTCCTAATTATAAATGTGTAGTCTCTTTTTATAGATGTCATAATGAACCTGGAGATTTGTTTTTTGCCACCTGCGTTCAGTTTTTCGACACTCTCTTTTTTCCATTCTGACCAGCGTGGCATTTCTCCATGGAGATTTTTTCTTACCAGAGACAACCTTCACCTTGGTAGGTGCAATGGCATCAATAACATTTGTAATTTTAGAACTGAAATTATCTACAAGGTCATTGACCGAGACCCAGGAGAGGGTGGGTATGACAGAGAAGGCTTGAATAAATGTTTCACTGGTGTTTTCAGTGATAAACCATTTTGTGATTACCTCTGTTTGAACATTTGTGTGCATGGAGATAGTATTCTCAAAGAAAACACAGGAATGATCAGATAGAGCAACATCAGTCACTACAACCTTAGACATGTTCAGACCCTTAGAGATGATTAAGTCCAGTGTGCCCCTTGTTGTGAGTGTGGGCTCCATTACATGCTGAGTCAGACCATAGTTGTCAAGAACACAATAGAGTTCTTTAGTCCCTCTGTCCTGGGGATTATCAACATGGATGTTAAAATCACCAACAATAACTACACAGTCAAAGTCAATACAGACAATAGACAGCAGTTCAGAAAAATCATCAAAAAAGGTTGCACAGTATTTAGGTAGCCTGTAGATATTTAGAAATATAGCACGAGTGGAGGAATTCAATTGAAGAGCCACACATTCAAAAGAATCAAAGTTTCCATCAGACATCTGTTTGCATTGGAGAGAATCATTAAACAAAATATCAACTCCACCTCATTTCTTATGTGCTATAGCTTCACTCATAAAACTGAAGTTGGGAGGAGTTTACTCAATAAAAACAGCTGCACTGTTATCTTGGTCTAACCAAGTTTCAGTTAAAAACATAAAAGGTTGTGCTTGATGATAAAATCATTGATTAAAAATGTCTTTCCTGACAAAGACTTGATATTTAATAAAGATAAATTTAATGTCTTAAAGATAATACCCAGTTTTTGGGACAAGCTGTAGCTGACGAGGAATGGATGCTAAATTTGATAAATTCACAAAACCAGTTGAGTGCTTCCTTTTTCTTAACAGATTCACCATTCTTTTCCTGTTACCTATCAAAACAGGAATTTGGCAAGCTACTGGCACATTGGGCCCTGGCTTTTCCTGGGAAGAGGCATAAGTATCATCAGCCTTGCAACCTGGACCCAGCACATATCAGTCAGTGCTTTTTTGTCTTGGAGGAGGGGGAGTAAGGAGGGAGGGTGAGGGAAGAGGGAGAGGATGACTCTGTAGCCGCCGTGGAGGGGGGGGAGGCAGCAGGCGCTGTAACTGTGATGAAACTGTTGGGACTAGGCTTAAAGTCATTGGTGGAGGTGGACGCCGAGGGGGGTTTAGGGGAGAGAAAATGGGAGTAGGGCGGGGTGTGAGTTTGGTCCCTGCAGTGACCAGCTCTTTCATCTGGTCAGTGAACTCCAAGAGGGGGGAGGAGGGAGAAAGGGTGACTGGAGAAGAGAGTGGCCTGGATGGGTTTCGGGGGAGCGAAGGGGTGAGTCCTTGAAAGTGGGAGTTGGTGAGTGGGGCGAAGACTCCTCCTCTCATCTCGGTTGTAAGCACTCTTCGGGCAGATGTGGAGGCAGCTCTCTTTCAAGGTCTCTGACGTGTTTTGTCATATCTTCTTTTTGTTTTGATACCTTTTGTCGCTTGACCTTGGCAGAGAGAGCAGATTGGTGACGTAGGAGGTAAAATAGGTTAGAGATGAGCAATTTTACTCCAGGCTTGTTGAGGAAAAGTCCATCTGCCTTAAAAAGATGTCTACGGTCCCAGAAAAAAAAACTGTAAGTAACATGTTTTACACTTTGACACCCTGTAGGGAGCATGGTGATCGAGTCCACCTCAAATTCACTCAGAATAGTCTCAAGACCTTGGAAATGATATGTTGTGAAGCTGGTGACTTTTCAGTAAAAGGTACTGCCATGGTGATGTGGTGAATTTTGAAGTCTCGCCATGAAATTTCGAAGCCTTATAACTTGATTGCAAGTGGTCTTCCCAATTTCATATACTTTTTAAGAGTCCCAGTCTGAACACATGTTCATGCTCATATTTAGTGAAAGTCACCTACTGGCAACAGGAAGTAACATGCGTTGTACTTTGTATAATTACTCCGAGGAAATTTGGCCGATGCACCTCAAATTAAGTCAGCTAATAAACAAGACCTTGGGGATGCTACATTTGGCAGGTCATGACCCAAAACCAAATGCTGTTACCATGGCAACACATCCTTTGCCATGAAATACAATACTGTTTTTCAGGGAGAAGGGATGGCTCTACAGTCACAAAACTTCATAAACATGTCTGCAGTGACACCAGCTGAAATCCTCTGTAGTTACAAGGTACAAGTCACAAGGTACATGTATCATGTCAAAACGCACAAAATGCTCGACAGCGCCCCCTAGATAATCAGAAATCAATACAGATTGTTGTAGAAGAACGAAATTCGGTATGCATATGTCTCATGACCAGACGCACCAAAAAGTCACTTGGACACATACCCTAAGTCAAACAGGAAGTCAGCCATTTTGTCCATTTCTTCCTCCTAGAGATTTGGCCTCAGGAGCTTCAAATTCAGTCAGTATCATCTAAAGACTTTGGAGATGAAAAGTTATTAAAACGGTGAGCGTGTGACATTCCCAGGGGGCGTGGCTGAGCAGCAAATTTCAATCCTTCGCCATGAAAATTGAAACGGCCATAATTATGACATACATGATCCCAAGCGGCCAAAACCTTTTGTGCTTGATTATTGTCCTGCCCTGAACACATTCATGTGTCAATACTGGATCTGTGTCATACTTTGTCTAATTACTCCTCCTTTGTCTAATTGACTCAGCTAAGTGTGATGGCTGCACTCTCAGCCACACAACTGCATTGAGTTGGTATCCTGTCTGGCACTCATTTTTGGTTTCTTTTACACTTATAGTACACCTTTTCCTTCAGTTAATTCTAATTACATTTCACATTGCATACAAATAAATAGCACACTGGATTTTGTTTCATTCATCACACTCATTTTATTATAGTTTTGACAGTACATTAGTTTTATTTGTAGTGTGCACATTTAGTTAAACTTATGTACAATTATTATTTTAAGTTCTAATTTTTCTTTCATTTGAGTTACCAGAAGGGTGCTGCTCCATGGGGGACATCTGGCCGGGCCTGGGCAAAAGGATTTGCCCCAGGAAGTGAAGGACTAAAGTACAGGAAATGGTCAATTGGGACAGACCAACTCTGGTTGCTGCATGGGGGTGGATTGGTTGTAAATTTAGTTTGTCTAGTTTAGTATTGTTTTTCTTTATTGAATATTTAGTTGGGTATTTGTGGTTTAGTTTATTTAGTTGAGTTAATTTGTTTTGGGGTTAATTCTGTTTATTTTTTAGTTGGTAGGGTGTGTTTTATTTGTCAGTTACCCCTTTGTTTTGCCTTGGTCTGACCAACCAAGTATATAGGTTCCCTTTTGTGTTTGGTTAGGTAGGTCTGTTTGTAGAATTAAGTTACCTTCTGTTGAGTTCTGTTCAGTTGACCTCTTTTATGGGCCCAACTTAATTTACTGTATTTTGTTATTTGTATTATTTTTGGCATTCTTTTGGGTAAATAAAACCCTCTTTTTCCGGAACCACCTGTGTCTCCTTTGCCTGCCAGCTTGGTCCCTTACATATGGTGGCAGTGGTGGGATCAGCCGGTTTAGGAGACAGGTGTGTGTTTTTTTTGTTTTTTTTTTCTTTTCTTTCTTTTCTTTCTTTCTCCACCGTGTGAGGCATGCAGCGTGGAGCAAAGTCCAGAAGAGGAAATCAGTCAGCAATGGGAGAAACACATGCAGGATTAGAAGACCAGGTGAACAGTGACACAGAGATGGAGGGTGCAGCTTTAAAGGGAGCATCAGGCACTGAGGGTGAAGATGGTAGAGAGCCAACATTAAGAGACTTGACTAGTATAATTCAGGCCTTCATGGGGCAGCAGGAGGCCCGTGAGGTGAAACGGAAGGAGGAGGCAACACGCCAGGAGCACCGCTTTAAAGCTCTCCAACATCAGTTCCAGCTGTTGCAGCAGGAGGTGCAGGTGCGAACTTCTCCAGTCCCAGAGCTCACTTCAACAATTCCAGATCCTCTGGATCCTGAGCCAGATGATTATCACTCTCAGGCCCAAGCCATATCTCCACCAGTACAGGCACACCCTGCCATCATCTCACCAGGCCAGTCCCGAGTCTCCCATGAGCCGAGACTAGAAAAACTGACAGAAAATGATGATGTTGAACATTTTCTCATCACATTTGAGAGAATTGCAGCAGCATGTCAGTGGCCAAAGTCGGACTGGGTTTTTCGGCTGATTCCATTGCTGACTGGTAAGGCCAGAGGAGCCTATGTTCATATGGATGTTGATGATTCTCTTGAATATGACAATGTGAAAACTGCTATTCTAAAAAAATATGACATTAACCCTGAGACATACAGGCAAAGGTTTCGTTCCCTGGAAGTTGGACGTGATGAGAGCCCCAAGGGGCTGTATGTGAGGCTGAAGGAGCTGTATGGGAAATGGATTCAACCACGAGGTAAAACTATTCAGCAAATTGGTGAAATTATTATTCTGGAACAATACTTGAGGATGTTGTCTCCTGAGCTTCAGGTTTGGGTAAAGGAACGTGGTCCAAAATCAGCGGCTGAGGCTGCCACTCTGGCTGATGTGTTTGTCGCTGCCCGGGAAAAGAGCCAGCCATGGACTAATAGTGCCTGGCAGGCCCCAAGGGACACCTGCAGGCCTACACCTCCTCAATACCACCAGAGGTCAACACCAGGTGTGGGTAAGCCTCATGCAAGGGAGAATCAGCAGGTACCACTAAGATCTCCAAATAAAATACCCACATGTTACCTGTGTGGACAGGAAGGCCATACCAAACCAGTTTGTCCCAAGAATCCATCTAAGCTCACTCAAATGTGTTATGTTCCACGCCAACATACTAGCAATGCATCCGGGAGTAACCCGTCCCAGAAAATGACCAATGTTAAGATTAATGGGAAAACCCTCAGAGCTCTAATTGACACTGGCAGTACTCAGACCCTTGTGCACAGACAATATGTACCAGCTAACATTATCTGCACCATGGAGGCCATCCCTGTCTGCTGTGTACATGGTGATGAGAAGCCTTACCCCACTGCTGACATTTACATGGAAGTGCAAGAACAGGTTTATCTGTTAAATGTCTGTGTTGTGGACAACCTGCCTTTCCCAGTGATTTTGGGCGATGATCTGCCAGTACTTTTTGATCTGTTAAAACCAACCCAAAGTTCTAATGTTTCCCTCACTAGAGCACAAGCTAAGCGTGTAGATGTGGATTCCCCAGCCCTCAGTGCCTTGCCATTCTATGGTGTCGAGCTGGAGACACTACCCGGGAAGTCTCGGAAGCCCCGTAGCCAGAGAAGGCAAGAGAAATTCCAACGCACTGCTATACAACCCTCAGCTGAGGCCACTCCGGACATGCCCCTAGGATTTCAGGTACCCACTAACATAACTGAAATGCAGCATAATGATCCAACGTTGTCCAACCTGTTACAGAGAGCTGCAGAGAGGGAGCCAGGTATGGAGCCTGAGGGTAAGAGGGAGGAGTACTTCCTGCAAAAGGGTATTCTTTATCATCAGCACGGCCAGGTTAAGCAGCTAGTGGTCCCACAAGCAGCCCGAGACATAGTACTTGCCTTGGGCCACACCATTCCCTGGGCTGGCCACCTGGGGAAACACAAGACCACTGCTCGCATTAAGCGCCACTTCTACTGGCCAGGCCTGCGCTCAGATGTGGCCCAGTTTTGCAGGAGTTTCCCTCAGTGCCAAAAGACATCGATTAAAGGCCCCATTAGAGCTCCCCTCCAACCTCTCCCAATTATCAGTACTCCCTTTGAACGCCTCGGGATGGACATTGTTGGCCCTGTGGAAAGAAGTAAGGCAGGAAATCGCTTTATGTTGGTCATCACAGACTATGGTACCAAATATCCAGAAGTTTTCCCCTTGAAGTCCATTAAAGCAAAAACTGTGGCTTTTTCCTTGGTTCAGTTCTTTTCCAGAGTGGGTTTCCCTCGTGAAATCTTGACTGACCAGGGCACTAACTTTATGTCAACCCTTTTGAAACAGGTCTATCAGCTGCTGGGCATAAAGAGGGTGCGCACCACCCCATATCATCCACAGACAGATGGACTGACGGAGCGGTTCAACCAAACCCTCAAACAGATGCTCCGTAAGTTTGTCAATGAGACTGGATCTGACTGGGACCAGTGGCTTCCTTACCTACTCTTTGCCTATAGGGAGGTACCCCAGGCCTCCACTGGTTTCTCCCCCTTTGAACTCCTTTATGGTCATGAGGTGAGGGGCCCTCTTACCTTGTTAAGGGAGACCTGGGAGGTGGATCAGGGGAGGGAGGAGCCTGTTAATGTCATCTCTTATGTCATTCAGATGAGGGAGAAGTTGCAGCGAATGAGTGAGTTGGCCCAGACACACATGATGGAGGCCCAGCAGCACCAGAAGACCTGGTATGACCAGTCAGCTAGACAGAGAAGCTTTGACCTGGGTCAAAAGGTCTTGGTCATGCATCCAACCAGCGACAGCAAGCTACTGGCAAAGTGGCAGGGGCCTTTTAAAGTCCAAAGGAGACTGGGACCCACCACTTATCAGGTCTCCACCCCAGGCCATCAGCAGTCCAGTCGTGTGCTGCATGTGAACCTCCTCAAAGAGTGGGTGCCAAGGGCTGAGAAAGGAGCAGAGGTGTTGCTGATCCAGGCTGTGAAGGAGGAAGAGGAGGTAGATGATCAATACCTGCCCTCACCAGTATCCACCGACCTGGATTTGAGCCATCTCTCTGAACTTCAGCAATCTCAGGTGAAGCCTTTAATTAATCCAGATATATTTCAAGAATACCCAGGATACACAAATCTGGTAGAACGTGATATTGTGTTGAAACCTGATGCAACTGTGAAGCGTATGAGTTATAGGATACCAGAGCGCCTCCTCACGTCACTGAAGAAGGAAGTGGATCTTATGCTGTCCCTGGGAATAATTCAAGCATCAAAAAGTGAGTGGTGTAACCCAGTGGTGTTGGTCCCTAAGAAAGATGGCACAATACGATTTTGTATTGATTTTAGGTACTTGAACTCTATCTCAAAGTTTGACTCGTATCCTACTCCACGGATTGATGATCTCCTGGAGCGCCTGGGGAAGGCAAAATACCTGACTACCATTGACCTTTGTAAGGGCTACTGGCAAGTGCCCCTGACCCAGCAGTCTCGGGAGCTGACCGCATTCCGGACTCCCTGGGGGCTCTTTGAGTTTACAGTCTTGCCATTTGGATTGCATGGGGCCCCTGCAACATTTCAGATGTTGATGGACCAGGTACTCTATGGGATTTCTGATTTTGCATGTGCATATCTTGATGATATTGTCATCTACAGCGCCACCTGGGAGGAGCACTTGGAACACCTGAAGGAAGTCCTGGGATGTCTGCATTCTGCAGGCTTGACAGTCAACCCAGCCAAGTGTGTCCTCGCCAGAAGGGAAACAGAGTACCTGGGTTTCACCATTGGAGGTGGGTTAATAAAACCACAAGTTCATAAAGTCCATGCCCTTGAATCATGTCCTCTCCCACAAACCAGGAAGCAGCTTAGATCATTCCTGGGGATGGCTGGCTTCTACCATCGGTTCATACCCAACTTCTCAGCCAGGGCGGCTCCACTGACTGACAGGAC
Source organism: Euthynnus affinis (assembly GCA_029490765.1). NCBI lineage: Eukaryota > Metazoa > Chordata > Actinopteri > Scombriformes > Scombridae > Euthynnus > Euthynnus affinis. Next base: position 32,940,285 of record CM055846.1, read on the forward strand.
TGGATCACGATGTCCCAATCGGGTGCAGTGGACAGCAGAGGCAGCTGCAGCTTTTAAGGACATTCAGCAATCTGAGTGAGAACCCAGTTCTTCATAGCCCAGATTTTGATAAACCCTTTGTCTTACAAACTGATGCATCTGAGAGGGGTATTGGAGCTGTGCTTTTGCAGGGACCAGCAGGGGACCAACACCCAGTGGCCTACATCAGTCGGAAGCTTCTTCCCAGGGAGGCCCGCTATTCAACCATAGAGAAAGAGGCTTTGGCGGTCAAGTGGGCCCTGGACTCCTTCAAGTATTACCTACTGGGGAGGGAGTTCACCTTGGAAACTGACCACAGAGCACTACAGTGGCTTGAAAGAATGAAGGACACCAATGGACGAATCACCCGATGGTACCTCGCCATGCAGCCGTTCCGATTCACAGTTCATCATATTCCTGGCAAAGACAACTCCACAGCAGACTACCTCTCTCGCTGTCCCAGCGAGGACTCTGAAGGGGAGGGGTGTGTGATGGCTGCACTCTCAGCCACACAACTGCATTGAGTTGGTATCCTGTCTGGCACTCATTTTTGGTTTCTTTTACACTTATAGTACACCTTTTCCTTCAGTTAATTCTAATTACATTTCACATTGCATACAAATAAATAGCACACTGGATTTTGTTTCATTCATCACACTCATTTTATTATAGTTTTGACAGTACATTAGTTTTATTTGTAGTGTGCACATTTAGTTAAACTTATGTACAATTATTATTTTAAGTTCTAATTTTTCTTTCATTTGAGTTACCAGAAGGGTGCTGCTCCATGGGGGACATCTGGCCGGGCCTGGGCAAAAGGATTTGCCCCAGGAAGTGAAGGACTAAAGTACAGGAAATGGTCAATTGGGACAGACCAACTCTGGTTGCTGCATGGGGGTGGATTGGTTGTAAATTTAGTTTGTCTAGTTTAGTATTGTTTTTCTTTATTGAATATTTAGTTGGGTATTTGTGGTTTAGTTTATTTAGTTGAGTTAATTTGTTTTGGGGTTAATTCTGTTTATTGTTTAGTTGGTAGGGTGTGTTTTATTTGTCAGTTACCCCTTTGTTTTGCCTTGGTCTGACCAACCAAGTATATAGGTTCCCTTTTGTGTTTGGTTAGGTAGGTCTGTTTGTAGAATTAAGTTACCTTCTGTTGAGTTCTGTTCAGTTGACCTCTTTTATGGGCCCAACTTAATTTACTGTATTTTGTTATTTGTATTATTTTTGGCATTTTTTTGGGTAAATAAAACCCTCTTTTTCTGGAACCACCTGTGTCTCCTTTGCCTGCCAGCTTGGTCCCTTACACTAAGAAACAAGACAAGACAAGTCAAAGGCCGTTGCCATGGTGACAAATCCTTTGCCATGAATTACAATGCTGTTTTTCAGGGCCAAGGGATGGCTCTAGAGTCACCAAACCTAATACACATGCCTGGAGGGACACCAGCTAAACTCCTATGTGGTTAATATGAATGGGTGTGGCAATATGGCTCCCCTTGAAAATTTGAAAATTGATTGAAGCCCCACCTTCAAAATTAATGTAGAAAAATGAAATTCACAGGGCATATGTTTCATGTCAAAATGCACAAAACAGCCTCTTGAAGCCATATCGTAATTCCTACAGGAAGTCAGCCATCTTGGAAAAACTGGTCAATTTTCACCTTTTTTTTGGCTATTTCCCATACCCTGTATTTTAACGAACTCCTCCCACAGAATTCATCGTAACAACTTCAAAATCAGTGTATGCCATCTACACTAGTGTATGATCAAAAGTTATTAAAATATTTAGTTCACATTGAAGTGTTTGGCTGTGGTGTAGCGTTAAGTTTTGATGTTTTGCCATCACAGAGGACATTCCTATAACTTTAGTGTACATGGTGGGATCTGCCTGAAACTTTACAGGTTTGATAACAGTCCAGGCCTGAGCACATCTACATTACAATATTCAATCAGTGATGGAAACTGGCTCCAAAATGCCCCCTAAGACATTTCAGGAAAACAGCCCCAGCAGCAGGAAAAATAGTGGACAAAGGAAGTGATGATTTTCTCCTGAAAACAGCCCGGGTCTGAATGCATCTACATGCAAGTGACAGATGTTCAACTACGCCACGACCCGATGTGCATCAGGGTGCAAGGGCCCGATCATCACTGCTTGCAGCTTTAATTAGGGCCTGAGCCCAAAGGGCGAAGACCCTATTGTTACTCGATCGTTACTTTCTTTCTTTCTTTCTTTCTTTCTCCTTACGCGCCTTTCAACCTGAATTTGACCCCCTAAAAATGCTTAAAAACTCACCAAATTTGGCAGGGACGTCCGGTCTGGCGAAAAATTCGATATTATGTAATAATTATGCCCCCCCACCCCAAATTTACTCTCTAGCACCACCTAGTTCCCGTATCTGCCTTTAGGAATGTCATAGAGAAACGCAACCAACACCAAATTGTTCATCTGCTTAAGACCTAAAAATCATATACTGACACCCCAAACCTAAATCCAATAGGAATTCCAGAAAATTCCAAAAATGTCGCAAATTTGACCCCTGGTCTACCATTATCTCCTCCGAGACCGCTCATAGTTTTGGCTTCAGATTGTAGTATATCGCTCTCTACACTTTGGTGAACCAAAGTTATCAAAAACTTTGTAATAGGAAGTCCGGTTTTCAAAATATCGGCCTCCAAAGTTGGTGAGATTATAATGGTTTTCAACTCTGACCTAGGTTTGTATTTTGGACGCTACGGCCCGTAGGAATGTTGTAGAGAGATTGGAAGCCTCAAGAGCTAAAAATCATACACTGACACCCCAGACCTAAATCCAACAGGAAGTCCATTAAAGTCCCATTCTCTTCTGTCCCCTCTGCTCTAGCCAGCAGCCTGCAGGAGGGGGTGGAGTCTGGAGGTGACAGCAGCTCCCACACACAGACACATACACACACACACACACATGCAATGGGACTTCACTCAGTCTCCATTCAATTACATGAGTACTTCTCTGTGTCTGCCTGCAGTTTCTCATATTGCCTCTGCACACTTGATTGTACACATTTCAATCTAACTTTTATCAGGTCATGTGGCTTACAATTCTTTACTTTTTTAAAAATGCACCTGATGATTAGTAGAAAATAGATTTATTTTGCACACAAACTTATCAGAAGCTTTCCATGTATTTCAATGTAAATGACAGTACAGGGGCACAACAGTACCATGCTGTGTGCAGCAGTTTAACAGTGTTATCCGCTGCCTAGTCCAGCTGTGTGTTCAGTCCATTTATGCAATAAGCTGAATATTTATCTTAGTAGTTATAATGTTGTTTCTCATCTCTTTTGACAGCCATGTTAGACATGTGACAAATTAATTTCTTCTTTCTTTCTTTCTTTCTTTCTTTCTTATACCGTGACTTCAACCATGAAACCCTAAACATGCTAGAAAACTCACCAAATTTGGCACATACATCAGGTCCGGCGGAAAATTTGATAATATGTAAAAAGTAACCCCTGCCATGCCCAGAAAGTACTCCATAGTACCACTTAGGTGTCTATTTTGGCCACTATGGCCCGTAGGAATGTTGTAGAGAGATGGAATCAAGACTAAATTGTTTGTCTCCTCCGGACCTACAAATCATACGCTGACACCCAGACCTCAATCCAACAGGAAATCCACACTTCATTCATGAAAATCCATGAAAATGGCCATTTTGGGGTTGCAGAGCTATCCCCTCCTAGGGCTTTTATGCTATTGGCTTCACACTTTCACACATGACTCATGAAACCGTGCTGAACAAAAGTTATTAAAAACTTTGCAGTAACTCGTATAATTTTCATATCATCAGACCTCAAAGTTGGTGTGCAACATTCAACTTATAATGCATTTCAATGTGAGAGGCATTATCTCAGTATGCCCTCTTGCTCTCAATTACAGTGTGCTCTCTAAACTATAAAGCACACAACTTTCAAACCTGTATCAATGGATTCACGACCAACAAAGTCATGGCATGTTATGTACTTCTCTACACAAGAGAAGGACTCTTCTCTCTTCTCTCATGCTCTTCCAGCATGCAGAAGGGGTAGGGGTCAACAGCTGACTTCAGCTCAAAGGGACACATGCACTGAGGCTGCCTGATTAGTAATACAGTGCTGTAGATGAATAGACACAACTACATTTTCCTTTATTATATCCCCAGCACCTAGCCCTTTGAAATATATGACTATTCCTCTGTGTCCACTTGCTGTTACTTCTTGTGTCTACACAACAAATTGTGCCTTCACTCACACTCTCCATTCAAATACATGAGTATTTCTCTGTGTCTGCCTGCAGTTTCTCATTGTCTCTGCACACTTGATAGTACACATTTCAAACTTTTATCAGGTCATGTTGGTTAAAAGTTTTTAATTTTCTAAAAATGCACTTGATGAAAATCAGGAAATTGATTTCTTTTACATACAAACTTATCAGAAACTTTCAATGTATTAATTTAAATGACAGTACAGGTGCACAAAACTTGCATAATGTTGATGACACTGGTGTGAGCCAGACACACGTCTCACTCTGCAGAAATTTGTCATTCTCCTACCATTGGAATTTGATTTTTCACAGTGACAGGAGAAGTTGTTATAACTTTACTGTACATGCTCCTATCTCCCCCATTAGAGGAAACTAAGCATTCACAATCATTCACACACTGATGGCGCAGCGATCCATAACGCACACTCTGGCCGCTGCTGCCCTGAGACCCTCCCGTGGTCAGCCCCAGACCACCAGTTTAAGATCCTGTTCATTCATTTGCTGCAATTTCATCCTCGTTTGGTTTTTGAAAAATGGTTTTGTTCAGTCATGGAGTAACAGGTCAAATCAGCGGAGTTTTAATTGCTGAACGTGTGGAAACCTGATCACTGTAATCTCAAAAATGTTAAAGAATATATATAAGAATATAGAAGCTGTGCAGATTTATTCTCTTCGTTAGTTTAATAATTGTTTTCATCTCATTTATTTCCTCATGTGTTCCTCATGTCATCATGTATTGATGAAGCAGGAAAGTCGATCTGTGTCTGATCAGTTGTTGTCCGTCTGTTTAAATATTTGTATTGTCGCAATTTGGTCAAATAATTAAACAATTTAATCCATAATTACTGTGATTAGTTAATTCTGATAAATATTATGACTGACATGTCATTTCTTTAATTATATTAATATACACAATAATAATTGTAACACTTTTATTTGATACCTTTTGCGTGTGTGTGCTGCTGTGCGTCCAGTGTGTGTAACAGTCAGAGTGTATGTTGTGCATCTGCCTGTGTAGTTGCATATTATATAATGCGCCCTTAAAATAGCAATGAGACGTTGCGCCATTGACTTTAGACCAGGTTTTTGTTGGTCAAAAGCGCAATCGTTCTCTGCTTCCTCAAGATAGCAATGCGCCAACAATGCGCCTGGCCACACCTTACTTTTAAATCAACACGCCCATGGGCGCACTAATGGGCGCAAGTGTTATTTCTATTTTAACACAGAGGCCGCTGGGTGTGAAAATGACACATGCGCCGTTCTTAAAATAGCAATGCGACTTGCGCTGCGCTTTGTGACACACTGCGCAGGGTGTAAGATAGGGCCTTTGGTCAGCCTAGCCAAGGTGTTGAAAAGAAACCTAGGGCTATTTTTATTTTCCTTAATTAATGATGATTAATGGGCAGCTCTGGCATTACAGAGGGCCTTTCTATATGTTTTAAGTTTTTCTTGCCAGGTTAAGCGCAAATTTTCTAGTTTATTTTCTATTTAATTGATTCAAATGGTGGGGGGACAGACACAGTCTTTATGTGGTTTTGAGTGGGTAACTGCTCTAAAGGAAGCGCAGAGAAGTGTATAAGACTGCAACTCTGCCTCCTGGTCTCAACACTAAATTGACATGGTTGTGGTCTACTAATAAACTCAGCCATATTTCTAGATATGAGAGCAGCTCCATCCAAAGTGGGATGTATGCCGTTTCTCCTAATCAGACCAGGTTTCCCCCAGAAAGTCTGCCAATTATCTATGAAGCCCACATCATTTGCTGTACACCAACTCGACAGCCAGCAGTTGAATTGTGACATGTGGCTATACATGTCATCACTGGTCAGATTAGGCAGGGGCCGAGAAAACTACAGAGTCCGACATTGTTTTTGCAAATATACAAAATGGTACAAAATAACAGTTGTACCATATCTATGTTTATTTTTAGCCAGCAGTTTTAAATTCGACTCTATGTTGCCTGCTCTGGCCCCAGGAATACATTTGACTATGGTTGCTGGTGCTGCTAACCTCACATTTCTTACTATGGAGCTGCCAATAATAAGAGTCTATTTCTCAGCAGGTGTGTCGCTGAGTGGGGAAAATCAGTTTTAAACACGATTGGGTTGATGGTGAACTGTGGGCTTCTGTTTAGGGCTATGCTTCCTTCAGACAGTCACCCAGCCACCCTGGCTTCCCAGCTGCTCGGGAACTACCAGGGCACTACGCTGGATCGGCCCACACTGGACACTGGGGGATGGCTAATTTCATTACCAACTGATTGTTTTTCCATGGTGCATAGCCGTGCTTCTGTTTTGCTAAGCCTCGCCTCCAGTACTGCAAATAAACTACACATTACATTTACCATTATCGCTAAAGGAGGCAGAGGAATTACTAAACATAAGACACACAGAGCAAGAGAGAGCAGGAGAACAAGGGAGAGAGAGAAGCCAACTGCTTAGCTTAAGTTTAGCTTAAGTTTATGCTAGCTGCAGAGCTCAAATAACTAACCACTGAGCGATTAGCAAGAAATGTCGCTAAGAGAAAAAAATGCTGAGAGTGCTTATGTAGAACTAACAAAAGTTCAAAAACACAACTGGAAATGACAGAATACGCTTCCCGTAGCACGTCAGCACCCTCATCCTCATCTGTCACTGGGTAATTATACACTAAGTGAGTAAGAATGGGAGAACAGTGTGAACTTAATAATCCAGTCTGCTTTCTGTCGTTACCATGTATTTACAGGGTAAGTAGTGTGTACTTACAGAGTAAGAACAGGGGAACAGTGTTTATTTAATAATTCAGCCAGCTCCCTGTTGTTACGATGTATGACGGGTAAGAGAACAGCACGTGTTATATTTTTTGTGTGATTTTCATAACTTCCTGTACCTTATTATTGTGTAATTAATGATATACTATGTATATAGCCTCCCATAGCCTTGCACTTTAGAGAAGTAAGTTTGCCTGTTATGAGCTGCTGCAGTGCTAGACCAACATGCCTGCTAGGAGCTAATTTTCAAACGTTTAGACCCATTACTCGACTTTTTCTATTCAAATTCATACAATGAAGTAGAAGACGTGAGCATAATAAATCTCTGGAGTGGGGGTGAAGCTTGTGTGTCAAACACACATACAATAAAAAAAGATTGCCATAAGCAAAAACATTTGATTTCAGTACATATACATATGTAATGTACTGAGTCATACAAGGAAGTTACACCGTAAGTTCCCGGGAAGTTACACTTTAAAATCCCAGTTATTTCTCCCTTGTTTCTCGCTGTTTTGTTTTCTTCCGCTGTACCTACATTTAAGCACCAGTAAGAACTGGTAAGTATTTTATATGTATGGATTCATACGAGGAAGATACACCGTAAGTAAGATACTACATGGTAAGTGATGGAAATTATCCCGTAAAACATGGGCTGTATTATAAAGTGTTACCTTTTTTTATTTGACATCAACCCTTGATCACAAAGCTGTTATGCCTTACTGTTGAGGTGTTTTGTAGCGGTAGACCATCTTGGAAGGTCCAGCACTGTTTAATGCAGCATCACCAGCAACATGGGCTGTGGCACATTTTCGTAGATGCAGAGGCATTGAATGCCAGTAAAGAATCAAGCCGTTTCAGGCCACTTTGGAAGAGTATTTAGGCCGGCTTCACTTCTGGTTTGTAGTATTGCTCTCAGAGAGCAGGCAGAGATTCAGTTTCTAGTGTTCTTCTTCTTCTTTGCCTTCTTCTTTTTCTTCAGGAGTTCAAGTTGAGGATTCAGGCTTTGGTTGGCTAGTAGTAACTGAGTTGAGAACCGAATAAAGTTTAGTCTGACCACGCTCAGATCTTCAGCAGCGTTTACTTCAAAATAAAATTACTGTATGTGGAAATACCAGACTTAATGTTACTAATAAAACAAAACTATTTAACCCTCAGCAATGAAAGATTATATACGGATATATTTGGTTGAAAAACAAATAAAAGAGACGTCTTAAGAATTTTCTGGAGTTCTTGGAGGTCAGCTCAGAGGAGGCTGTTTTTATAAGTTAAAACAGGAGGAGTTTGGGTGTGTTCTTAAGGGTTTTGTGCAGCCTGCGTGTCCTGAAGTAAATTAATTCTTTAAGTCTAATTCTTTTTACATGTAAAACTCACACTTCAAGTCAATAGGCAAGTCATGTTGCCTATTATCTCACATTAAAGCTGTTAACACATGCTTTTCGTAATGTCCAAGCATTTCATGATATTTTCTGATTGATAACGGTCCTGTCAGCTTGTATCATATTTGTAAAACCATTAAAGTAACAGTTTAGTGGTTTACATATGTTTCATAATATGTCAGTTCCTTTAATAACAAACATTAACCATCATATTAACACTTGATGATGTTTAAGCATATAACCTTCATTGATTCAACTTTCTCAACTATTTACACATCTTAAACCATCTGATAAAGTTTAATACTATCGTTATAGGAAATAGGCAACACTTATGTCAGTAGATTACTTTCAGAAAGATAATTAAATATAAATTCAACCCTTTCTAATATAAAAGCATTCAATTTTAACAATAAAAGAAAACTTTAAACTGAATTCCTCCAAACATTATATCTTTACATTCCTATTACTACAAACACCTAACAACTTAAATAATTTAACCATTAAATTAATTGTTTATGAGGTTAATAGAGTTAAACACTTGGGTGATTTTAAGACACAAATACATGGTTATCAAACATTCATTAACATAAGGGAATTTAACTCTTGTCAGTAGAGCACAGAATTGTTACCTGTCCTTATCGAAATGGTTTCTTTGGAGGTATTTCTGTGTCTGTTGAGTATCACTGATAAACCCCCAATTAGAAGGATACAAAGGTCAGTTATGCAGGCTGAGGGTCTGCTTTTACAAACTAAGGAATCCAGGTAGTCAAACAGTTTTTTAGGTACTTGGCAGGTTTGTTGCCCCTGCATTTTGGAGAAGTTACCACCATTTTTCTGTGGATTTAGGCATCTCAGTTGCTTTTGTCTCTTCATGTAATCCAGGACTGATTCCATGATGTTGAGCTCAGGGCTCTGTGGGGGCCATAAAATCTGTTGCAGGACTCCTTGTTCTTCATGTAGCTGAAGAGAGTTCTTTATGACTGGCTGTATGTTTGGGGTAGTCATAAGGGATGTATTTGTATGTTTGTTGAGAAAGCAAATTTATATTTGTATTTGTATTCAAATAAAAGTGGAAATAAGCGTAAGAATCCTGTTTTTGTTTTTATTACACTTTTAATTTTAGGATATTAAAGTGTTTAAATAGGAATTCATGAATAAATAAATCTTATGTAGGAGGTCCCCACACCAAGTCTTGAAGCCAAGTCTCCCAGATCATAGCTGACTGCACTGAGCTAACACCAAGTTTATTGCCAATATGCAGACAGACCTCTACTATACACCCATGACACAGAAACACCACAGTGTGTAACATATAGAGAAAAACTTCAAAGGCGAGTCTTACTTTGCACTTTTCATCTATTGCCTACTTTTTACAACCTTACTTTGTGGAAAGGAGAAGTGGAACAATAGGTTATGGAGCACTTTGCTTTTGTCAGTAGTTCAGCTTTATCTCTGGGGAACACCCCCAACTCTGAGAGTGGTGTCCAATCAAGGAAATGTGTGTCATGCAGCAGGTTGATGTGACTCCACCATAGACTGTGAAATAGACATGGAATAAGACTGTATAGGGTTTTGAAAAAGCAGAAGGTGAAGACCTCTTTCTGTGAATACACAAGGATATAGAGACACCTTGGGGTCAAATACAGGACAGTCCACTGCTTACTGATTATTGATCCAATATAGATGAAAATACTGTGAGTTTTTATTTGACAATCCAAAATTCTCAGCTCTATTTACTGTAGCATTCCCACAAACCAGGGAGTATACTGTATAGTTCAAATTTAAGTGAACCCTTTAAGGCTTTATGTTGTCTTTGCCCTTTAATTACATTGCATTACATTATAATTTGACTCAATCCCACACACCATCCTGCTGCCCGTAATTCTCAATACAGAACCAAATGTGGATTAATCCACCACTGAATAGTGCCCAACATCTGCACTTTTTCCTAGGAATATGTCACCAAGTGCAATGAGTCTGATTCACTGACATATTTTAATGACAACAACAGAGGTCTATGGCACAGAGGAATAAGATATATCAGGTTTTGGATACAAACACAATACTTGCATGATCAGTTCACTGTTGGTTTGACTCTGCACATGAGATTTGTTGTCAATAAGAGAACTATAGAATATTGCCAGCCTTATACTTAAAACATGTCAGTTAATTCATGTTGTAATGTCTAATGTGTGCAAATGGCTTTCTGATCAACTGTACCTGTGATTACATTTATCAAAGATGATGAGTAAAGCTTTTTGCATCCTAAAAACAACAAGAGAAAGGTTTGCTAATATAGATAATGTCTGACGAGAGGAAGGAGAAACAGGCCACTGATTTGCTTCTGCAGTAAGATCCACGGAAAGTATGATACCTCTATACTATGGGTATAGAACAGTGACATTTACATTTTGGCATCAAAAACAAAATTTGGTGTTCAAAAACAAAACCTGAACTGAAAAAGAAAACACTAGCATTGAAACATTTGTACTGGAAAATGTTATATTTGCACTGATACAAGTTTTGGCACGAAAAAAGATCTGCTGAAAAATAAGTATGATGAGCACTGGTAACCTGATGTGTCATTCATAAAAAGGTAGAATACCAAGCTATAATCAACCAGTCTGATGTGCGTAGAGGTGTGTGTGGTTATAATGTCTCAGCCTGGTATTATTTTCAGCTGATTTAATGAAGGTAAACACAGTTAACCAACATGTGTAATGGCACTGTGCTCTAGTGCAGCACCTAAGAAGCTGCAGATTTATCAACATATCAGTCCTGCTGCCTTTATGAACTGAAGGAGAAGGGTTTCATACAGTATAATGCAGCTGAGAGGCAGACAGATGCTGTCAGAATCACCCACATTCATTAGAGATCAGTACAGTTGTTTTAACCACATTTTGGCACATTGTGGACGGCTGTGGCTCAGGAGGTCGAGCAGGTCGTCCACTAGTCGGAAGATCAGTGGTTTGATTACCGGCTCCTCCAGTCTACATACCAGTGTGTCCTTGGGCAAGATACTTAACCCAAAATTGCTCCTGATGGTTGTGCTATCAGTGTATTAATGTGCATGAATGGTTAATTTCCTCTGTTGGGCAGGTTGAGACCTTGCATGGTAGCCCCTGTACCCATTTTTCAGTGGAACTTTTTTCAGTGCGCATACTTGTTTTAGTGCCAATAAAACATTTTCTAATACAAGTGTTTCAATGCAAATGTTTCCTTTTTCAGTTCAGGTTTTGGTTTGAATGCCAAATTTTGTTTTCAATATCAAAATGTAAATGTCACTGTTCTGCCCAAATATTATGCACAATACACAACTTACAAAGTGACCTGATTTCTATTTCACCATTTACACCTTACACATATCAGAAGTGGTGGAAGAAGTATTCAGATCCTTTACTTAGCTAAAAGTACAAATATAGCAATGAAGAAGTACTCAATTACTTAAGTCCTGCAGGAAAAATCCTTCTACAGTAAAATTACATGAGTATTATCAGCTTAATGTAGTTAAAGATTTGCAGTAAAAGTATTGGTTTAGTCCCTCTGACTGATATATTATTATATATAAATACTGATATACTATTATATATTAATACTGAAGTATCAGTATGTAAGCAGCATGTTACTGTTGTAGCTGCTGGAGGTGGAACTAGTTTGAACTACTTTATATACAGTTAGCTAGTTTAGTCAAGTGGTTCCCAACATCACTGTATAACTGTACACAATAAGCATCAGGATACAGTGTATCTCACATCATACAGTTTATCGCATATACTGAAAGACAGTTCTACAAATCTACAACTATCTGTATGAGAATTTTTTTTTGTAATTTGTGTAAAGTGACCGTTTAAACACACATATAGTGATAGATATTTCTCGCTTTTAGTGTGAAAAATATTCATATGGAAACATTTGTTAAAGTATTTTTATTAACATTTGTCTATTAGGATTTATGTACATTTATCATCAAACTATATCAATTATTACATGAAAACAAAGGATTGGTGTATGCATTTCATCATCTGTTCTTCAGTTTACTATATACTGTGTTATTATGCCTGTTGCTGTGAAAGCACCTTTAGAACTGAAAGGGTCACAGTTAATTTTGAATTAACATGAGGAGCCAAGACGCTTAAGAAAGTAATACACAACACAATCAAAATCTTCATCAAACAAAATCTCAATATGAACACTAAAACCTTCAGTGAGGCCACAGATAGTGTACAAAATGTAGCTTTATGTAAACATTGTCAACTCTTATTTAATTATTGGAAAATAATACTCAGGAACAGAATGTGTTAGATAAGTCCAAATGTCATTTAACTCATTCAGTACATTAAAACTCTATTTCCAAAATATGTTAGAATTTAATTTTACACTCAGTTTCAAAAATACATATACAATTATTATCATTATCATCACCAATATCCCTAAGACTATCCAAGCATGTGATACAGGCAAAGCAAAGGAAAAATACTAAATACAATTGAAAACACATTATTGGCTATGTTAGCCTGTTTGTTTGTATTGCTTTTGTCTGTTAACATAATGTGGCTCTTTCTCCATACCATTTGTTACTATAGTGAAGATATTGTTTTTCATGGAAACAGATCTGGGCTCTACCCTTTTTTAACCCAATAAAACAGATAAGTTGAGGCTGAGGATGGCTCTATGACCATGCAGTGATGCAGTCTGCAGCTTACAGTCTGTATCAGACCACAGCAAGAAGAGACGATTGTGAAAACATCACACATCCTCTGGCATCCTTCCAACCTGTCAACAAAAAAAAAGACTTTAAAAAAAGAGAACACAATCACTCTGGACAAACAGACCACGCTCAAACAAACTTTCTGTTATTTGAGGATATAAGTAAAAATTACCTGGTTTAAAACCAAATTGAATAAATGAATGAAAATGGAACTCCTAGAACCAAGAACAGACAAAAGTCTACACGTCCATCCATTCAGTCAAACTGTCCTATCAAATCTCAGCACATAAAACATAACTCTACACAAGCAGCAGCTTCAAAACCAGCAGAGCCAGCTGCCACCTATCCAGCCTGTTGGAACACAGGGACTCTGTTTGTTGACTCAGTTTAAATAACTACAGGCCCAATAGCATTACTTAGAAGAATATTCTTCATCAGTCTTGGCCTACATACACTTCTGCACTGAGACTGTACTAACTACCAAAACCATTAAAGGGGAACTATAATGCTTTTCCTTATTTTCAGTCATATATATATATATATATATATATATATATATATATATATATATATATATATATATATATATATATATATATATATATATATATATATATGCCAGATGTTCACATTAAATGTGGCCAGTGTAAAATAAAGAGGTAAACATATGTAGAAGTAATCTCTGTGAGCAAAACACACCAGCTTCAGACTGCTCGGAACTCTCAATTTCTAATGTTTTTTTCTACTTTCAGCTCGAGCTGACGTCAGCTCTTGAGGGATTTCTGTATATGGTCATCTGTTCACTGCTCCACACCACTAACATGGCATTTTTCCATTATTTTAAGGGTAGTCACGCTAAGCCATGAGTGGAGTTGAGCTGTGAGTGTTTTTCCATGACACAGCAGGGAAAAGTAAAATAAGTAGTTTACCTGTTTGAGGTGTGCTGGTTGTCTGCATCTCTTCAAACATGTCACTGTGGCTGTCCCTGCTTGTACTATTCCTCCCTGTATTATGTCTACTATATCGATTCAACAAACAGGTCCAAATATCTCCATATATTGTTGTGGCGCCCAGTTTTCAGTGCCACTGACAAAGCTCCACTAATTTGGTGAGGAACACATTTCATTTCCTATAAAGTCTTCACAATAAAAGTCCCATAATTTAGTAATTTAGGAGCTTATAATATGAAGTAGTAAAGCTAAGAGAGAGGAGCTAAGACCACCTGTTAGAGACATAAGCTGAACTGAAGAGCTGCATCAAGGGAACTGAACTGTGAATCATGCAACGCTATTCTAGTGGAGTCCCAGAATAAAAATATAGAGCTGGAAATGAGCATAATAGGTCCCCTTTAAAATGTTCCCAAATTCGAAGCCATGGTTGGATGGGAAAGTACAGTCTCTGCTTAGGGAATGGAATCAGGTGACTTGCTAGCCTACAGGAATGTCCTGAGAGAACTGAAGAAGTATGATGCAGCTCACAACAAAATAGGAGACAGATCTTAATACAGTGACAAAAGATAATTTATTAAATCAAATTAAACAAATTAACTAAATATTTACAGTATGGGGTATGGATGTCAGTATAATCAGTATTGTATGTGTATGTAATGTGTATGAGTGGAAGTTGTGTGAGGGTGTTGTATAGTGCATAAAAGCAACTCACAATCCAGCACAATATAATGGAATTAAGCTCCATATTCTGCATCAGTACATAGTCCCTGTTTCTGTAGCGGGTGAAAAACACAGCACCAACTCCACAATAAATGAGTGTTTAGCACCTGTGTCACGCAAGAGCTTAATCAATATACACTCCTCACAACCAAGCAAGGACACGACAGCATCACAGACTAACAGCTCAGAACTAGAACCAGTTTTGGGAATCAGGCCAGAACCAGAACTTAAATGCACAAAGAATGGCCTCTGCTCTAAAACTGTAGAGTGTAGCATAGTGGGAGAATGTGACGGTGAACAATGCAAAGTTGAAGGCAAACGACACAGAGGTAACAGTGACTGAAGATTAGCAGCAATGGACAATGTGTTTGGGTATAGCATTATTAAACTGTTCTAACACAATCAGCTCACAAAGACTGTAAAAAGTATGCACCGTAAGCATACTCTGTCATTTCTGGTTGCCGGCTGTGTTTACTGATAGTGCAGGTGTAGGTTATTTGCTAGAGGCAAGGCTTAGTGAATTGGAAGCTTGGCTTAGCACCATGGAAAAAAATCAGTAGCTAATGAATTTAGCCATCCCCCAGTAGCAGGTACAGGCCAACCTAGCATAGCTCCTACTCCCCCGGTAGCTCCCGAGCAGCCAGGAAGCCAGGGTTGTGGCTGGGTGACTGTACAAGGGAAGCGTAGTCCTAAGCAGAAACCCACAGTTCGCCACCAACCTGTTCACGTTTCAAACAAGTTCTCCCAACTCACCGACACACCTGCTGAGAAACAGACTCTGATTATTGGCAGCTCCATAGTCAGAAACGTGAAGTTAGCGGCACCAGCAACCATAGTTAAGTTAATTCCTGGGGCCAGAGCGGACGACATCAAATCAAATTTTAAACTGCTGGCTAAGAATAACATATGGTACAATTTTTATCCATGTCGACAGTAACAACTCCCGATTACACCAATCGGAGGTCACTAAAGTTAATGTTGGGTCGGTGTGTACATTTGCAAAAACAATGTCAGACTCCATAGTTTTCTCTGGGCCCCTGTCTAATCTGACCAGTGACTACATGTATAGCCGCATGTCAGCAAATATGAAAACCAAAACCATGACAACCCAGAGTTGAGACCAGGGGTCTGTTTCACAAACCAGGTTCAACAAACTCTGAGTTTAATCCTGAACTCTGAGTTGATCCACTCTGAGATATGGAATTCTCAGTTTTTGGTTCCAGAACAGCGGATTTGAGTCAGTTTAATCAACTCAGAGTAGTTCTCCCAACAAGTTCTCCCAACTCTTTCACCTGGAGTTAAGCCCATGCGCCACAACTATAAAAAGCCAGCATCAATGGGGCCCTGATTCAAAAAGTCACCATGGCAACGGGGAAGCAGAGGGAGGCGTTTTTCACCCCACTAGAATTAGAAATCTTAATGCCTCATACGGCGAGTTTGAACATGTTTTCAGAAAGAAATGCAACACCGCTGCAGCTGCAAAAGAGACACTGCTGCTCGGGTCAGTGTGTAAGTTTAAATGTCACAATAATATTAGAGTGAAATCTGCTTGAATGGCAGCCTATTAATTTATTTAATTTAGGTGTAATCTCGCGGGGGAAAAGCGCACTTGGCAGTAGTTTAGGATGAAATATAAAAACATTGTTCAAACAGGTAAGATCTCTGCTTAATCTTATGGGGGTTCCTCATTTTGATCACGTTTTACATTGTAAAGTAAATATTAAGTGGCTGTTTGACTGTGCAGGTGTTTTATCCCCAACATAATGCTGGGTTCACACACATAAATGTTCTCTTAAATAATTAAGCCTATTTAAATTTAAACAGCGCATCACAGAATATCTTCTGGGATGAGAGGGCATGACTATGATTGGTAATGTTGCAAATGTGAGGACGAATTAGGTAGTGTATGTAGTTGATGGACTGTGACGCTCTAAAAGATAATTGTCTAGAACATCTATGCGCGGTCTGATAACCATCTCCTGACCAATATTTAATTCTTCAGTAATGCTGCACCTTCATCCACGGGATCGTTATCAAAAGGACATGTTAGTGAAAAAAGTCACGACCTACTGTGACTAATGGACTTCTAATAGCCTATATTGACTGATTTTTTTAAAATATTTTTTTTTAAATAACAGACGGCAGAACTAGACCAAACTCACCAAACTCGCCTGCTGATGAATGAATGAGGAAATCAAATGGAGTGTGTAGCTCTGAGAGAGGGCAGATACAGAGTGAAACTCGAGGTTCATTAAGAAAAACCTGGTCCCGACCAGGTTAGGTTCATAGAGTCTGTTACTATGGTAACTGACCGAAAGCTTAAGTTACCTCCCTTTGTGAAACGGAAAACTCAGAGTTTCCTTCATTTCAGAGTTAACAAACTATGAGTTTTCGATAAACCTGCTTTGAGAAATGGACCTCAGGAGGCAGAGTTGTGGTCTTACACGCTTCTCTGTGCTTCCATTAGAGCAGTTACCCACTCTAAACCACATGGAGACTGTGTCTGTCCCCCGACCATTTAACCATTTGACCATTCAGTTAAATCAAAAATAGCATGATACAGGTGCTAAACAGTCATTTATTAAAATCTAAAAAAAATTAAAACTATGTCTGAAACTATTCAACAAAATAATTTTTTAATAATAATAATAATTTAATAATAATAATAATAATTTTCAACTCCAGCCTTACTGTCCTAGACCTAAATTTGATTATAATTCTTTTGAAAGCCTTGTTCTTTATATCTCTCACACAACCTAGAAAACCATACAGCCAGTTCTATTTGTTGTTGTGTACTGTCTTCCTGGCTCATACTCTGAATTCTTATCTGAATTCTCAGAGTTTTTAGCAAACTTAGTCCTTAGTAACAAAGTAATTATGGTAGGTGTCTTAAATATTCATGTGGACGTTGATAATGATAGTCTTAGCACTGCCTTGATCTCATTATTTGACTCAATTGGCTTCTTTCGGTGTGTAAATAAACCCACTCACTATCATAATCACACCCTTGATCTTGTACTGACTTACGGCATTATAATTGAACATTTGACAGTACTATCCACTCTGTATTTGCTATTCACTTTATGTATGCTACCTTTAGGGAATATTATTTGGTAACACTACATAAATTTTCATTGTTATGCAGATGATACCCAAATATATTAATCAATGAAGCCTGATGAATCCAATCAGTTAAGTAGACTCCAAGCATGCCATGCCATGGCATAAAGATCTGGATGGCCTGCAATTTTCTGCTACTAAACTGAAGTTATTGTGCTTGGCCCTAAACACCTTAGAAACACATTATCTAATGATTTAGCTAACCTAGATGGCATTACCCTGTCTTCCAGCACCACTGTAAGGAATCTGGGAGTTATCTTTGATCAGGATATGTCCTTTAACTCCCACATAAAACAAATTCAGGGACTGCCTTTTTTCACTTACATAATATTGCTAAAATCAGACACATCCTTCCATTATTATGAGGCTACCCTAACAAATCTATAAAGACTCTCCAGCTGGTCCAGAATGCGGCTGCTCGTGTTCTGACCAAAACTAGAAAACATTTCCCCCATCTTAGCTTTGCTGCATTGGCTTTCAGTAAAATCAAGAATAGAATTTGAAATCCTTCTCTTTACTTACAAAGCCCTTAATGGTCAGGCACTATAATATCTGAAAGAGCTCATAGTACCATATTATCCCACTAGAACACTGCGCTCCCAGAATGCAGGCTTGCTGGTGGTTCCTACAGTCTTTAAAAGTAGAATGGGAGGCAGAGCTTTCAGGCTCCTCTCTTGTGGAACCATCTCCCAGATTTGGTTTGAGGGGCAGACACCCTCTCTACGTTTAGACTTAAAACTTTCCTTTTTGATAAAGCTTATAGTTAGGTCTGACCAAGCTCACCTTGGATCAGCCCTTAGTTATGTTGCTATAGGTCTAGACTGCCAAGGGACTTCAAATGATGCACTGAGCTCCTCTCTCCTCTTCTCTATCTGTATGTATATAATTAATGCATGTTACTAACTTGACTTCTTTGTGCTTTCTAATTCGCAGGAAGCCCCCTAAACCATGCTGACGTATTGGTGTCCTCTTCTGTCCTTCACCAACTGTTCGTGCTGTTGCTGCTGTTTGTTGTTGTTGCTGTTCTGTTTCTCTGTGTCCCCACAACCCCCACCCTCTTCTCTCTCTCTTTCAACCCAACCAGTCAAGGCAGATGGCTGCCCACCCAGATGGCTCCCAGTTGAAGGGGAGTTTTTCCTTACCGCTGTCGCGAAGTGCTTGCTCATGGGGGGAATTGTTGGGTCTTTCTCTCTCTGTAAATTAAAGAGCATGGTCTGGACCTGAAACATGAGTAGTCTCACTCATTAAATTTTGGCACCAAATGCCAATGGAAACAGAATCCATAAGCTCTAACTCCAAATTAATTTTTTAAGTGCTCTGTCAAATGTTCTCCATCTCAACTTGCTTTTCCAATTTTTGCAACTCAACCTGCTTCTCCTTGTTCTTCTCCAACTGGTGAATTTTCTCCAACTCAAGCTGCTTTAAATTGCTGCTCTAATTTCACCATTTCAAGCTGTTTCTCCCTCTTTTAACCACAACATCACCAATTGCATAGCTAACAACTCTTGTTGCTACTTAAAAGTCAAACCAGCTGTAGGCATAACTGCTGACACAGATACCTGCACTGGCTCTGCCGCAACCAAACACAGCCCACTCTTCTTTAACACACATTGTTCAAAAATGCAAAAACCTCATTTCTGATCTCTTTACATTTTCTCTCTCCCACAATAATGGGGCCGCTGTGGCTCAGAAGGGAGAGCAGGTTGTCCTCTAATCAGAAAGTCAGTGGTTCAATTATCAGCTCCTCCAGTCTGCATGTCAAAGTGTCCTTGGGCAAGATACTGAATCCTAATTGCTTCTGATGGCTGCGCCAGCACCTTGCTTGGTAGCTTGCTGCCATTGGTGTGTGAATGAGTGCATGTGGCTTGTAGTGTAAAAGTGCTTTGAGTGGTTGGAAGACTAGAAAGGTGCTATGTAAGTGCAGTCCATTTATCATGGTCTGCTATTTGTACTAGCTGCTCCTTTTTAAAATAATTTACAAATGCTACCATATGCATGTCAAAAAACCCAGACAAGATGGCCATAATTACAAATTACAGATACAGACAGTAACATTTGGGAAAATGACTTGCCTAAATGAAACTTAATAACTCACCCCTAGTCTTCATGTGGCATACAGCAGTTATTTATTCACTGCAAACAAGTGGACTGGCGACCTGCTAGCAGGCAACCCCACAAAACTGTGCAGATGTGCCCCCGAGACAGCTGTCTGAAAACAGCTGATACTAACCACATTACCACAGCACTACAAAAAAAAGAAAAAATTAAAGCTGCAAACAGTGATGAATGGGCCCTCGCACCTGGAGGGCACAGCAGCTGTGGTATCATTACTGGAAGTCAGCTGACATGATTCTGAATTTGTTTAAAATATTATTTCCTGTGAGCAGTATGTGGTGCTGGGGATAACGTATTGGAAATTGTTTATACATTTGATGAACTATGTATCATTTGGGCTTGACTTCCTGTTGCCCATAGGCAGTAGTACATAAGTATTGGACATTGCATGTAGATAAAGCTATTGCTTCCTGTGTCCACTATGTGGTGCTAAAGAACACCAACTAATTATACGTACTAATTATACATCACATTGGCACTATATAGCCAATGTGCCACGCCCAAGCCCAATTGGGATACTAATCACAACAATTACTAAGTCAAACATATATAGAAAGTTTCAAGAGTTTTTGAGCATCCTAAAGGCCTCAAACGTGTTCATAAAATTAAAATTAATGCATGAAATTCTAAATGGCTGACTTCCTGTTGGGTGAAAAAATTTGGAAAATTAAAATTAAGTACTATGTCGATAATAATGAGCACAATGGCCCATCAAATTTCATGCACATCAAAGAAACTTTGTTCCAAAACGGCCCTGCATTTGGGGGCGCTACATAGCCTAACACCCGAGCCCAATCACTTTAAAACTTTGCAATTTTCACCAGTTTAGATATGCGTGCCAATTTTTGTGCAATTTCGAGCATCCTAAGCACCTCAAAAAAGCAATGGCAAGGGGGAATAATCATAATAATAATTAAAGCTGCAAGCAGCAATGAACAGGCCCTCACACCGTGCTCACAACAGAGAGAGCAGCAGTTGTGTAATCGCTACTGTAGATCTATTTACACAGCTTTTAATTTTCAGGATTATTGGAAACAGTGTGAACTATGTATCATTTAGTGTTTACCAGAGGGCAACTGACGTGGATATACATTTTCATGAATACTGGACATTGTGCTTTGGAGATAACTGTCACTTCCTGTGTCCACTATGTGGTGCTAGAGAACACCCACTAATTATATATAATTTTGCTATATGTTGTGTACACCACACCATGTAATTTTCCCACTCAAATTTTTTATTAGTTTTTGAGATATTTTAACAATGCCTCTCGAACAGGCAAGACAATAAAACAGTGGCACAGTACAAATGAAAAATAATAAAAAATAAAATAAAATTGAAATTTCATAGCAACCAGACACAATATCTTATACATACATACATACACAAATGTGGTATATACAAATTGTGGATATGAATTTCTATAGTACAGCTTGCCAGAACCGCTCCTGATCCTGTTTTTTTGATATTCTGTATGATATGAAGTGAGCGCCTAATATTGTCTTGGGTTTGACGTCCCCGGACAAATCTAGTTTGATCAGTATTGATTAGTTCAGGTATAAATGAGTCCAGTCTTGTGGACATTATTTCAGGTTATTTTCTTTTGCTTTCTTGATTGCCGTGCTCAGGGATATCAATTTACCCCTGACCACAGCTTTCAAGGTGTCCCATAGTATATTTAGGTTCACCTCACAATTATTATTAATTTCAAGAAAGGTTTTAATTTCAGTTTTTACTTGTTGGACGACTGTCTTGTTATTAAGCAAACTAGTATTGAGTCTCCAGATTGTTTTCTTTGGTCTATTGTCCAAGTGTAATTTTAAATATATTAGAGAGTAATCTGATATATCCCTTGTCCCAATTTCGCAATCCAGAATCCGATGTCGATCATTTTGGAAAAAATAATCTATTCTTGAATACACTGCATGTGGAGCAGAGTAGAAGGTGTAATCCTTATCTGATGGATGCAGGTCCCTCCAAATATCAAATAGACCTGCCTCTTTCAATCCCCTCTTTATTAATTTATTCTGGGGGGACAGAGCCCTCTTAGTATTAGTTGTATCCAAATTGCCGTTCATCACCATGTTAAAGTCTCCTGCACAGATAAGTGTACCTTGTGATTCAGTGTTTATCAGGTCAAAAATCTTTTTTATAGTGTATTTATCACTTAGCGGGGGTAAATAAACACACATGAGAGTAGTCAAGTGATTTTCTATTTTGCCTTGCACAAGGAAGTATCTGCCTTCCCCATCCCTGATCTCCCTGATTAATTCAAAATTTATAGAATTGTGGAGTAATATTGCAACTCCCCTTTTATGTCCCGTTTTAAACGTGCTATAAAATGTGTTTGTATAATCAAATCTTTTCAGCTTTTCATGCTCAGGACAAGAGGGATTCCTGCAAAAAGATGATTTTGTTATTTTCTCTTCTCATTTTTGCCATTACTTTACTTCTTTTAATTGGATTATTTAAGCCATTAACATTCCAGGAACCTATTCTCAAATAACTATACTTCATATCTATGAGTCAATCCGCATGTGCTGGTTGTATGGTTACAAGTAAGATTACTGTGCATGAAACAAATACCATTAATACGAACAATAGGAACTAATTTAACTCTGACTTCCAATCTCAGGGTCTTACACTGCCCTGCTTCCATCATCATACTCTAGTGGAGAATCTATCCTACATATGTAGGGCTCCCTCTTTGCACAAAGCAAAGTGTCTTTTCTTCTTGAGCCCAATAGGTATCTAGTCCTACCCGGTCAAGTTCAGTTCGCTTATTTAGCAGGGTGACGGATAATATCACCGTTAAACCATGTCTTAAGAAAATTAAGAAAAGAATAGAGATGAATAAATAATGGTCACAGTAATAATAATAATAATTAAAAACAAAACAAAAAAAAAAACAACACACAAGATAATTCACGTCAATATCAAAACATTTTAACCATATCTTGGTAATAATAAGAAAAGAATAGGGCGTGGGGGGTGGAGTCCAATTTCGTCAAATTGTGTCACTGTAACCTTACTATTAAATAAAGTTTCCTGTCATAATATTGCAATAAATCAGTGATACGTGATACCTTTAGAAGTCTGATGGTATACATTTACTGATGTTGAAAGTCCTTGAGTCTCTCTCGGACTCGTACGGTCCGATCTCCATCCTTTCTGGTCCAGTGTGCGCCGCGGGTGAGTCTCTGCTCCCAGTCGGCGGTACTCGGTTGAGGCAGGTTGAGCTGGAAGCCCCTCTTCTTCATGTCCTCGGATGCTTCCGTGGCAGTGTTATAGAGGCGCGGTCCATTCTCCCAGTATATCTTCATCCTGGCTGGGTAAGGGTTCTGAAAGCGGATCTGTTTTTCTTTAAGGATCTTCTTTATTGTTGATTTCTGTAGGGAAGTCATGTGAAAACATGACTGCTTTCCCTTCACAAGTGATCTTCTTCATTCAAGCTGCTTTAAGTATTTTGTCCTTAATATCATACCTTTGAAAGTTAACCAGAATGGATCTTGAAACCGCTCCATCTGGAGGTTTCGGACCAAGTAACCGGTGGGCTCGCTGTATCTGTAAGTCAGTAGTGGTGTCGAGTCCCAGCTCCGTTTTCAGAAAGTTTTCAATGAATGTTGACATCGAGCTTCCTTCGCTGCCTTCTTTAATCCTGTAAATGCGTATGTTGTTACGGCGTGATCTTCCTTCAAGGTCAGTCACTTTGGCTTGGAGTAGTTTCTGCTGAGTGAGTGAATGAACCAAGGCATCCCTTAGTTCGGTGTTAGAGGTCTCTGTTTCTGCTATCTGTTGCTCTACTTCAGTCAGCCTCGTGCCATGGTTACGGAGGTCACTGCCGACACTTTTCAGTTTTTGGTGGATCTCCTCTTTGTATGAGTTGAACTCTTGTTTAATATCTTCTTTGAATTCCGTTAGCTCTTGTTTGAGTTCCTTTTTCATGTTTTTAATGTCCTTGCTCAGGTTCTGTATGGCTTTAGCCACAGTGCACTCCTCATCCTCTTCCACACTGCTAAACTCCATCACCATCACTCCACCATGTTAGCGTTAGCAAAGTTGATGTCCGCTTCGTATCTTTTCTTTTCTTCGTCTTGAGATTTGTTTTGTGGTTTTTTGTTTTTCCCTGTAGTTTTCTTGCCTTTAGCCCCACTCATTCAAAGTCATTTTAATTTCCTGTGAGAGCAATAACTGAATTTAGTGGGAATTTTCTTTCGAATTGACCGGGCGAGTTTTTGAGTTATACCGCCATCTTGAAAAGCTCACCGGAAGTTCCCACACCATGTAATTTTCATGTAAATCAGATGTTTGTCACGTAATTTTATTTCCTGTTGTCAGTAGGTGGTGCTAAGAGAATGAATAAATACTGACATGTAAACTTAGCACAAAAAGTAAGGAAATTTGTATTTGGTAGATTTGTATTTGGCAATAAATCTTTTACCACTGGAAACCTATTAATCCTATCCCATCTGTGTCATGTTGTTTTAACCACTTGTTACAATGTTTTTTGCATCATCCCTGATAAATAATCTAATAAAAAAAAACAACTGTTTATTTCCCTTTTAAATGGTGCCACGTTTGTGAGGAACATGCAGCTGTTTAACCACCTGTTACGATGTTTTTTGCATCATCCCTGACAAATAAACTAATAAAAAAAACAACAACTGTTTATTTCCCTTTTAAATGGTGCCACGTTTGTAAGGAACATGCATTTGTGGGATGAGCAGCAGAGCTGAGTATTTGGGTTGCACTCATGAAAAATTTGATGTCATATTTCCTTAAGACAAGATTTGTTGTTATTCTATGCCTTTTTCCCTGGGTGGGCAATATTGGATTTCTGTTGTGTGTGTGTTCATGCACAAATGTGAGTCAAACCCCCTCTTACCTAATATTACCTGATTTATTATTCTTTCCATTGAGCGCTTAATGTTTGTAATGCATAATTCCCTATTACATGGTTCAGAGCATGTAGACACAGTATAGTAATTCTTGCTGATGTAGCTTACTTGCCTTATGCTTTTATGTTATGAGTGTCATACCTTTGAAATATGACTATGATATTGAGTGTTTTGGTAACTTGACGATTCTTTGATAATTATGTACATAAGCAAATGTCCTTACATTCATTTGTGGTGTTTTGCCCTGTGGATGTTTTCATTTAACTATTGAAGACTAATTGTATTTTCATTTCATTTCATTTCTTCTGTTTTTTTTTAGAACCACAGATGTACATGCTAATCCAAATCCAAACCCAAAGTAATGCCGGCTCATCCATTCCCTGTGAGTGATCATTAAACACACAATATGTAATTTCAGCTGCTAGGGGTCTCTCTATCAAAACATTAAGAAAAGACGGAGTGTGATGACGGTGTGAAGTTGCAAGGGATCATGGGAGTTGTTGTCTTTGTGTTAAATAATAAGGAGGTATGACACCATTGACATGCTACCAAATTAAATGGTACGTTACTTTTATGAAATTATCGATTTCTCTGGGTTTGAAAATTGTTGGAAACATTTGGGATAATGTAAGTACACAACTCAACAACATATATAACATAGGTATAGTTGTTTTTAGACATTTTAATGTGGAATAATTACATACTATACCTTTAAAGTTCATTTGGATCAATCGATCAATCAATTTTATTTGTATAGCGCCAAATCACAACAAAAGTCATCTCAGGGCATTTTTCACATAGAGCAGGTTGAGACTGTACTCTTTCATTTACAGAGACCCAACATCGAACGTACTCTCTGATCGAAGTTTCCCTGTCCTTAAGGAGCTATCAAGCCAGCATTCCAGAGATACTATCTCTAACAATAAGAATAATAATAACAATAATAATAATTAAAGCTGCAAGCAGCGTCGGACAGGCCTTCACCCCGCGCACATACTGGGATGCGGCGCCGTCCGAGGGCGCCCGTTACACTCGCTGTCTGTGGACCCGGTCTGAGGGGTGTGACTCGGCAGCCATGTAAAGTGCAGTACAGATAGGAGCATGTACAGTAAAGTTATAGCAACTTCCCTGTCATTGCAAAACATCAAATGTCAACAGTGTGAGAATGATAATTTTTTGCAGAATGAGATATGTGTGTGTGTGCCTCTCAGCAGTGTTATCAAAATTATGCAAGTATTGTGCCCCTTTACTGTAATCTGAATCAGTATGTAGACAACTTGTGATGAGTAAAAAGTATAAAAGATGATGTGTAAAAGAAATGAGTGTCCTAATATTCCTCAAGTCCATGTTAGGAAAAGTAAAGGCTTTTTAACCCACATCACCAGATAAAAGTTTGAAACGATTGAAATGTGTACTATGAAGTGTGCAGAGACACAGGTCAGTAAGTCAACTGCTAGGAGTGGCTTCTGTCAAAAGCATATATATGATTATAAATGAGATGATAAACAACATTAGAACTACTAAGAAAAATATTCAGCTTCTCTTATAAATGCACTGAACACACAGCTGGACTAGGCAGCGGCTAACAGACTTAAACTGCGGCTCATTAAAGCACATCCTATCGCTTCAGACAGCATGCTACTTTAGTTACCATTGTCATATCAGTTAGCGTCTACTCCGCTGATTAACTACAATATTTAACACGTAAACAGCATAACTTACAAGAGAAAAGGAAACTTACTTATCAATGGACGCACACAGGCTCTCACTGTCTGATCACTGTCACAACCCGCTGAATAAAAGGCTTAGATCAGGGGTCACCAACTTAAGGCGCCCGCGAGGCATGTTCTAAAAATAGCACTGGTCACAGTGGTACTCTAAAAAAAAAATTGTTGCTTTACGTTTTGAATCACTTAATACAGATTTTAAAATGAATTTGAAATTTAATTTAATTCAATTTTAATTTTAAAATTATAAAACAAAAATATTTTGTGTATAACGAACTCTGGCCTTTTCTGAAGTCAAAGGTCAATATGACGTGCATGTCAACGGTCATCACCTCTTTCCTGACAGTGATGCAGCGAAACAATGATACGGAGTTATTTGTGCTTTAGCACCCAAAAACATGGCAGAGAAGCGAAAGAGGACATACTATTTTCACAGCGAGTCGGAGGAAGAATTCTTTTTTACTTCGGTCAAAGATAAATGTGTGTGTCTTACTTGCGGGACGACTATTGCAACAGCAAAGCGGCACTATGTGGAGAGACACTTCAGTACGTGTAATGAAAGCTTCAATGCTAACTACCCGCCCGGCAGCGCATTAAGGGCAGAAAAAGCCTGTGTGTCAAAGGCAGCTTTGGACAAACAACGGCCGGTGAAAAAAAACGCAAAAAGCAACCGAAGCTTCGTTTAAAGCTGCGCATTTTTTGATAAAAAACAGGAAAGCGTTTTCGAATGGGGAGGTTTTTAAAGATGCTATGATGATTGTTGCTAACACAGTCTTTAAAGATGAGAAGCATGGTCCTGATGTCATCTCTGCCCTCTCCAATGTCCAACTTGGGGCAAGTACGATGGCTAGACGCGTATCATCTATGTCCGAGAACTTGACAGAGCAACTAGACCGAGATCTCGCTACGTGTAGGTGGTTCAGCATCCAGTGTGACGAGTCAGTCGACAGCAGCAGCACAGCTCAGCTGATGATATTCATCCGGATGGTGATTGATGATTTCTCTACGAAAGAAGAACTGCTGACACTTCTGCCTCTGAAGACAACAACGAGGGGAATTGACATCTACAACGTGGTGAAAAGCTTCTTCGTGGAGAAAAAGGTGCCATTAGAAAGCTGGTGTCGGTGACAACAGACGGGGCTCCCGCCATGACGGGCCGGCATTCAGGCTTCATTGCGCATTGCAAAGGTGATCCAGACTTCCCAAAATTTCTACACTACCACTGCATCATTCACCAGCAGGCGATATGTGCAAAAGTGATTTTTTGATGAGTGGTTTTGATCATGTGATGACTCCTGTTGTGAAGATCATAAATAGCATCTGCTCCAAAGCCAAACAACACCGGATGTTCAAGGTGCTATTGGAGGAGTTGTCAGCTGAATATGGTGACCTGTTACTACACACAGAAATCCGATGGCTCAGCAGGGGATGAATTCTGCAGCGTTTCTTGTCACTTCTGGGTGAAATCAAAGAGTTCCTGCAATCCAAGGGAGAAGACGCATCGCTACTTGAGGACATGGAGTGGATACTTGACCTCGTGTTTTTAAGGGATGTGGCTAAGAAACTGAACCATTTGAACTGTGAGCTGCAAGGTAAAGACAAGACTGTTGCTCACATGATAAGTGCAGTAAACACATTTAAAGCTAAGATGAGCATGTTCTCTGTGCATTTACAGAGAAAAAACTGCTGCACTTTCCCTCTGTGCAGACAGTGTTGAATAACAATGTTTCTGCATCTGCAGCTTTTGACAAAGCTGTAGAAAAGTACTCCCAAGTCATAAACAGACTAGGACAGGAATTTGAAGACCAGTTTTGTGACCTTGATCAACTTGAGCCATGTGTATCATTCATTATTCACAAATCCTTTCATGCAAGTGGACATGACATACACTGCTGAGCAACTAAGTGCTCTGTTCAACTTGGACACTGGACAGGTAGAGATGGAAATCCTAACGTTGAAAAATGACCTCCACCTCAAAGCTCATCAGTCAGCACCAAACTATTGATGTCTTGTGGACAAAGAAAAGTACAGTTGTGTATGCACAGCAGCTATGAAAGTTGCCTGCTTTTTTGGTTCAACCTATCTCTGTGAATCAGCCTTCTCTAACATGAACTTTATCAAAAACAAACACAGAACTGCACACAAACTGCAGTACAAAGCTTCAAAATGTAGTTATTTTTATTTATCTACAGCACTGTATTACTAATCAGGCAGTCTCATTGCATGTCTCCCTTTGAAGTACATATAGGCCTTGACTTTTGGCCATTTGGACTGAAAATTTATGTTTTTTGTAGGCATTTCCATCGCGAATCCAGTGGTACAGATTTCAAAGTCGTGTGACTTATAGAATACTATAGTATACTTATACTTATAGTATACTTATAGTATATTAGACGGTAGGCCTCTAATTGACCAAGGTGTGCATGCTGAGGGAAAGGCTCTCCCATTTAATTTTGCCAGATTATCAAATTTTTCGCCGGACTGGATGTGCATGCCAAATTTGGTGAGTTTTTGAGCATGTTTAGGGGGTCAAATTCTGGGTTGAAGTCGCGGTATAATAAGAAAGAAAGAAAGAAAGGAACTGCACAGTAACAATAAGGTCTTTGCCCTTTCAGGGCTCAGTCCCTAAGAAAGAATGAAAGAAAGAAAGAAAGAAACCTTACAGTAACAATAGGGTCTTTGGCCTTTCAGGGCTCAGGCGCTAATAATAATAGTTCCTTCAAAAACAATGGGTTCCCTGGCAATTTTCTACTCAGGCCCTAAAATAAGAAACAGACCTAACCCAAAGGGCCACTACACCTTGATAGAGAAACCTCTGAAGCATATCAAAAGAGTAACACTTATCTTCTGAACGGCACATGATAAACCAACACTGGGTCACAACCAAACTTTCCTGCAAAAAAACAAAAGCCAGCACGCAACTGGACCAATCGCTTCATCGGCTGCACAATCACATTTGTCTAAAGGCTACCTGAAGCACAAAACAATTTTTTTAAATAAAGTAACCCCTAATGGACTAGCCCATTAGGGGTTCACAACGAAATAGAAAACACACCATGAGACAGTCTCTGCTCAGGGAATGGAATCGGGTAACTTGCTGGCCTCCAGGAATACCCCAAGAGAACTGCTCTTTGGCCACAACACAATAGGAGACACATCTTGATACAGGAGTAACAAAAAATAATTTATTAAATCAAATTAAACAAATAACTAAATATTTACACCCCATAATAATATGGGGTGTGAATGTCAGTATCATGAGTACTGTATGAGTGGAAGATGTGTGGGGGTGTTGTATGGTGCACAAAAGCAAAGACCAAGAATTAAAGCAACATAACCAGATCAAAAGGTGCCTAGAGGGGAGAAGAGTAAGGCCATATTCAGACCAAAAGGTGGGCATGTTTATTTGTGCTCTAGAACTTAACTGCTGTGAAACAATCACCAGCTGATTCACCAGCTTTCTCACTACCAATGCTTCTTCTGTTCATTTACTCCCCAGCTCTCTTGACCACAACTGCTCTTTCCCTATTTCTTTTTCCATCAATTTCCATCTAGTCAGGAAGCCAACAGTAAAGTCTAACTTTACTTTTAACATTATCAAATGAAAAGAAATGTCCTCCCCTCCTCCTATTAATGTCTTTGTACTCCTTCATGGCAGAGTTTACAGTTCTGATCAGTCTGATCTCTGTGATTGGCCA
The DNA here is from genome assembly GCA_029490765.1 of Euthynnus affinis. Lineage (NCBI taxonomy): Eukaryota > Metazoa > Chordata > Actinopteri > Scombriformes > Scombridae > Euthynnus > Euthynnus affinis. The sequence continues at coordinate 32,970,636 of CM055846.1, forward strand.
TTGTAGCCTTCAGCCACGGTGACGCTGGGTGTTATTTCTCAACATTCCAACCACAGTCTAGTGCAGTGCCGCAGTGGCCAAAACACCCACAGATGAAAGGCACTACCCTCATTCTTTCAGTGTTTTCCCTGCACCATCTGATTTGGTCTGATTATGGCCTAAAGCTGCTGCAGCAGCATCAGCAGGGGAAAGCAGAGGACAGAGAGAGAGAGACTGCAGCAGCTGCACCCCAGACTTTAGCAACCTGGTAACCCTGTGGACTCTCAGGTGTCACCAGCTGCCCTATTGAACACCTGCAGAGACAGGACAGACAGGTGAATCACAAGCAAAGATTACACCAAGGGCCATCACAAAGGGCATTTCACTAAATCAGACCACACCATTTGTGTATAGTTTAAATAGTTTATTTGATCAGCAAGACGATTCGGGAAGGAATAAGATGAAGGGCAATGGATGTTAGGGTTGAAGGGAAGCAATGGATGCCAGATGTGGGTCGACGTCGTGTATAGAGAGATGAAGGAGTTGAATCGGATGAATAGTGGCTGGTTGGAGTTGAGTCTAGGCTGGAGCGTCTAGGAACCTGGGGATGGAGACTTATGGTGGGGCCATGTCTCGATGAGAAATTTTTTGCTTCATCATCCCCCGGTGGTTCCTATGATGAAGGAGGAGAGTAGAATTACTGAGATGGAAGTATAGTCCCTAGTGTGGACGTTTTATAGGTGGGAATGAACCGGAGTGCCCAACGGAAACCCACATAAACACGGGGAGAACATGCAAACTCACCACAGAAAGGCCCCGGGACAGCTTGAGTTCGTAACCCAGGACCTTCTCACTGTGAAGCTACAGTGTTAACCACTGAGCCATCGTGTTGCCTGCTGAGAGGAGAATGGAGTTTTGGGGGGCGGAGTTTGAGAGAACTGAGACGAACAGGAGGGGTGGAGGTTAGACAAGGCAAGACGATTAGGAAAGGAATAAGATGAGGGGAAATGGATGTTAGAGTTGAGGGGAAGTGATGGATGGTGGATGTGGGTCACCATTGTGTATAGAGAGATGAAGGAGTTGAACTGGATGAATAGTGGCTGGTTGGAGTTGAGTCAAGGCTGGAGTGTCTAGGAACTTGGGATGGAGACTCAGGGTGGGGGCATGTCTTGATAAGCAATTTTTTGCTTCATCATCCCCAAAACTGCTTCATTGAACTAAGTGTGAATGGGCTCTGTGGATATCCCGGAGGTGGCTATGGATGTAACTGCTTAAGAAGACCAGTGGCCGAGGATTTTTATGGTATGGTCTGGGATGCCTTGACTGGATGCAGTTGAAGCAGCTCCCATGCAGAAGGAGTGACCGGAGTATAGATTGGGTGAAATGTCTGACTTTAAGAGGACTTGACGGAGGTGGTGGTGAAACCAGAAGCGTGTGGTGACTCTGCCGGATTCTGTGATGAAGAGTGGGTCTTGGGATGAGGCATGGTGAGTGAATTTCATGATATCCAGAGATTGGGAGTGGCCTTTGTTTATAATGTCAACGGCGAGGAGGTTGTCTGAATGGATGAGGAAATGACCACTCATGCCCACAAAGAAGTGCTGCGATGATGATGGGGTACAGCTCATAGAGGGCTGAAGAGGGAGAGAGAGAGAGAGGACATTTCCGGCGGCCACTCGAAGGCAAACCATCTGCCGCCATATTAACTGCCAAAACCAATGGCGGGAGCAGCATCTGTGTACAGCTGGATGTCTTCAGGCTGGGTCAGGTGGTTGTTGTAGAAAAAGGACACACCGTTCCAAGAGGAGAGGAAGTCTCGCCACATGTGGAGCTCCATCTTACAGGCGGTGTCCAGCGTGACAAAATCATGGAGAGAAGGAATGGTGGTGGACAGCTGGATAGCTGGTGCTTTGTACAGCGAGGGGCTAGGAGGTAGTTGGAGATGTATAAGAAGGTACAGTGGAGTTTCTCTGTTGGCAAGGCAGCTTGAAACGTGAGTGAAACCAGTGTGATACAGAGAAAGTCGAGGGATGTGCTGGGTCTTGCGGTTTCTTCCCAGGGGAAAAGGGGACATTGAGCTGGAGGAAGGCTGACTTGAGGGTGGAGGGACTGTGTGATGGGGGTGAGGCTGGTGGGGTAACTGTAAGGAAGTCATCCAGAAGGTGGATGGCGTATGGAAGTTTATGGTCGTTTAGCAGTATCCAGCAGGGGATGGGAACAGGGATAGCACAGTGGGAAATTGACTGGGACCATCTGAGACAGCGCCATGGCTCTGTACAACTGTGGCCGACTTAAGAGAGAGAGAGAGGGGAAAGAGCTGCTGAAGCAGGTGGGGCTGAAGCTGCAGCTGAAGGAAGGGAAGAGGAAAAGATGCTGGGATGCAGATGGGCGACTGTCCAATCCTACCATCTCGGATTGAGCCAAAGTTGGGATGTGTGCGGGGGCCACACTGTGGCGGTGGGAGATGGGTCAGGAGACGGGTCAGTCGGACAAGCTCCGTCTCGACGAGTGGCTGTCTCCAGAATGGCAGTGATGTCGACTGCAGCCTCTGCGCTGAGGCGGAGGTGGAGACAGTGACCGGTCGGAGCTACTGGATGATGAGATGATGATGATGATGGACTATGGAGCACATACAAGATGGTTGGGTGGTTGGCTGCATCTGGACAGGGTTGACCAGAGGTGGAGGAGATTCGTTGACTAAGGAATGGTCATCAAACAGGTCACTATCCAAAGCACTGATAATCAGCTCGTAATCCATAATTGGTGAGCAATCTTAATTTACTTGTTATAAAGTGGTAGTCGGTCAGACCGCAACTTGAACAAACAAGAGAACTGAAATGAACAGGAGAGGTGGAGGTTAGGCGTACTTATATATGCACAGAGGTATGTGGTTGGGAGGGGCACAGGTGATTGGGATTAACAAGTTGCAGGTATTGTGAATTAGTGAGAAGGAGTGGGACATGGTCTTGTTCCTGTACTTAATTATTATAATAACTTGATTAGAGAAGCCAAGTACAAGTCCAGACAGCGTACCAGGAGAACAAAAAACAAAAACCCCTGCAGTATGTGGAAAGGAATTAAAGCCATGACAAACTATATAACACTCCCACAGATCAACAAAACTGCACTGTCCAATATCCTGAACCAGTTTGCTTTGAAGACCAAAACAGCAAAGCTGGAGCTTACTCTACACCACACAAGGAGGAGCAGGCACTCATCCTACAGCACCACCAGGTGAAATCCACAAAGACATCAACAAAGCAGCAGGACAACAACATGATCCTGAACACTACAAAAACCAAGGAGATCATTGTGGTATACAGAAGATCCAGGCAGACCACCCACCAACAGCTATAAATTCCTATGGTGAATAAATGGAGACTTTCGTAGAGACACTTGTAGTGAAATTAGTAAATGCATTTAGATTTACAATAGTTCCAGATTATGACTGAATGTAGTGAGTGTGGAGAAACAATTCATTTTTATAAAGCCATAAATATAAATCTCTGTCATTGTGGAACTGATCGCACATGTACGTCCTTTCCACTCGCAAAATTATCCATAAATGTATGAACTTTAACTAGCCATTTTCAGACAGCTGCAGCTGATTCAGAACGTTGCTGCTCGAGCTCACTAAGACCAAGAAAGTGGATTAATCACTCCAGTTCTCAGATCTTTACATTGGCTTCCTGTCTGTCAAAGAATTGACTGCTGGTGGAGATACTGCTGGTGGTTTATAAAGCACTGAATGGTTTAGGGCCAAAATACATATCTGATCTGCTGTTACTTTACAAACCATCTAGACCTCTCAGGTCGACTGGATCAGGTCTACTTTCTGTCCCCAGAGTCAGAACTAAACATGGAGAAGCAGCTTTCAGTTTTTATGCACCACATATCCGCAACAAACTCCCAGAAAACTGCAGGTCTGCATCGACTCTCAGTTCTTTTAATTCCCAGCTCAAGACTTTTCTGTTTGCTGCTGCCTTTCATTAATCCACATTATATACATATATATACACACACACACGTATACATATATATATATGTGTATACATATACATACATATCCATACACACAAGAGAAAAAATATATATGTAATTGCTTAACCTGTTAAGTAACACTGTTCCACCGATGGAACACTTAAGGTATAATATGTAATTATTCCACATTAAATTGTCTAAAAATAACTAGACCTATGTTATATATGTTGTTGAGTTGTGTACTTACATTATCACAAATGTTTCCAACAATATTCAAACCCAGAGAAATCAATAATTTCATAAAAGTAACGTACTGTTTAATTTGGTTGCATGTCAATGGCGTCATACCTCCTCTACCAAAGAGTAAACACTCAGGAGATATATAAGGCTGCATTCACACCAAATCCAGTTCATTTGAATGGGGGTAGTGCGGCTCGCCTGCAGCCATTTTGGCCGCAGTCCGGTGCTGCACTGGACTGTGGCTGCAGTGGCCAATCATGTAGGTTGGCGATTAGACCAGAAGACGAAAAGACAAAAGATCGGAAGAGGAACATTGTTTATTTAGCATGTAGCATTGTAGCATTTCAGTGCTCTGCTTTGGACCGAAGATGATTGATATTACTTTATTACGAAGATGATGGAAGAGAGACTCATCGCCGCTCTGAGTAGTTTCACAACCTTATATGAGTGCTTCTCCTTTTTCATTGTCTCTTTCATTGTTTGATGGTGGTTGGCAAACTACTTTCATTCGTACTACCGCCACCTTCTGGACTGGGAGGATTAAAAGTTTACAACGTGACACCCACGTAGTCATACGCCCACAAATCCGCACGATTTGTGGGCGATTTGCCACACCGCTGGATTTGGTGTGAATGCAGCCTAAGGCGGCGCTGTGTTTGTGCGCTACAATGGCGTCTACCAAAGAGTAACTTACACACTTGCAAGATAATACATTGGCATTGTGATTGTTCAAAAGAAACTGTTATAAATGAACTTTTATTCAGATTTAAGCCACATTTTCATAATAAATTTTAGTCATTGGACGTCTGGATCGTAAGTTATCAGAGAAATAAACTGGGCAAACTTTAGCAGCAGCTTGGCTAACATCCCCAACAGGAACTCCGGTGGTCACCAAACATCGCCGGAGAAATATTGATTTTTTTTTTTTAGGTATTTTTAATCTGCCTGTATGTTTGTTTTTGTAGAAGAGGTGACTTCTGCGGATAATTTGGCTCCCGCAAACGTCTGGATGTTAAGTTATAAAAGAAAAAAAACGAACAAGTGTTAGCAGCAGCTAAGCTAACAGCCCAAACCAGACGTCCAGACGTCACCAAACTTCAAAGGAGCACTGACTTTTTTAGGTAAAACTGTTTTAATTAGTAATTTAACAATTCTAATCTGCGTGACCGTTTGTTTTTGGAGAAGAGGAGACTTCTGTGGATAATTTGGCTCCCGGAAAAAAACAGACAAACGTCTGGATCTAATGTTATAAGAGAAATAAACCGAAAAACTGTTAGCAACAGCTCAGTGAGCAGCCCAATGTCTGATGTCCGTGGGTTGCCGTACACCGATCTTTTAAATGAAACAGCTTTATTCAGTGTTTTTACCTGGTATCACCGGGTCCATTTGTTTTGGAGAGGAGGAGACCTGTGCAGGTAATTCAGCTCCCGGTTAAAACATCCTGAACCATGAACACCGGAGTAATTGTATCCTGGGGTCCGTTTCACAAGGCAAGTTCAAGTTCAATCTCTGAGTATAATCCTGAACTCTGAGTTGATCTACTCTGAGATATGAAACTCTGAGTTTCGGGTTCCAGAACAGCGGATTTGATTTTAATCAAATTAGAGTAGTTTCACTTGGAGTTAAGCCCGTGCGCCACAACCATAAAAAGCCAGCATCAATAAAGCCCCGATTCCACGAGTCACCATGGCAACGGGGAAGCAGAGGGCAGCGTTTTTCACCTCATTAGAATTAGAAATTTTAATGCGCTCATACTGTGAGTTTGAGGACGTTTTCAGAAAGAAGTGAAACACCGTTGCAGTTGCAAAAGAGACATTGCTGCTTGGGTCAGTGTGTAAGATTAAATGTAGTCCTTTGCAATTACAATATTACAGTGAAAACTGCTTGAATGGCAGCCTATTAATTTATTTCATTAAGGTGCAATCCCACGGGGGAGAAGTGCACTTGGCAGCAGTTTAGGATGAAATATAAAAACATTGTTCAAACAGGTAAGACCTCAGCATAATATCATGGGGGTTCCTCATTTTGATCATGTTTTACATTGTAAAGTAAATATTAAGTGGCTGTTTGTGCAGTTGTTTTATCCCCAACATAATGTTGGTTTCACACACATAAATATCTTCTCATCTATATCATGTTATATTAAATAATTAAGCATATTTAAACTAACACAGACTTCTACTCAGCCAAAGAAACGCAGCGCAACACACAATATCTGCTGGGATGTGAGAGCATGACTACGATCACAAATGTTGCAAATGTAAGGACAGATTAGGTTGTGTAGGCCTATGTAGTTGATGGACTGTGATGTGAAACGGTACCGTTCTAAAAGATAACTGTCTGGAAATGCTAGAACATCTATACGGTCTGATAACCATCTCCCAACGAATATTTAATTCCCCGGGCAGGATTGCTGCACCTTCATCCACGGGATCGTGATCAAAAGGACACGACCTACTGTGACTAATGGACTTCTAATACACTGTCTATAATTTTTTTTTTTTTTTTTTTAAATGACAGGCAGCAGAAATAGACTATGCCAAAATTCGCCTGCTGACGAATGAATGAGGAAATCAAATGGAGTGTGTGGCTCTGAAAGAGGGCGAAGACAGAGAAACTCAAGGTTCATTAAGAAAAACCTGGTCCCGACCAGGTTAGGTTCATAGAGTCTGTTACTACTGTAACTTACTGAGAGCTTAAGTTACCTCTCTCTGTGAAACAGGCTAGAGTTACCCCTTTTTCTCTGGTTTGAGTTACCTCCCTTTGTGAAACGGAAAACTCTGAGTTTCCCTAATTTCAGGGTTAACCAACTATGAGTTTTCACTAAACATGCTTTGTGAAATGGACCCCTGGTGAAGTTGATTATTTAACAACGAAGACAACTCCCATGATCCCTTGCAACTTCACACCGTCATCACACTCTGTCTTTTATTGTTTTGATTAAGAGACCCCTAGCGGCTGAAATTACATATTGTGCGTTTAAGCCTTGGTGACATTATTTTTAGGATAACTATACATTCTGACTTTTTGGTGGTAAAAGTTAAAGATTTACCTTTTTAAATGTGACCAGGGTTATGACTTCAATCAAAAGGGTTGAAGAAATAGTAACCTTGTCGGTTTGGGTACATTATTTTCATGCTTGTGCACAAAAATGGGGTGCCTGTTAAGAGGTTATTTACATTTATTAAATGATTTAAAATCCATTTGGCTGGTGTGCCCCCCCTCCCTTGTGAGGAGCCATTCTGTATGAATGGTACTTCACTGAATGTTGATACTCAAGCTTAAACTGCAATGACACTTAATCTGCATTAATTGTTTTTTGGCTCCTGGGGGCAGTGCAACAAGCCATAAACAGAACAGTGACTTTATTAAGTAATTGTGTCAAACATGGTAGCAAACAGCTGCATATTTACACATCCAGCAAACACATTGTAACATTATCATCCAATAGGAGAGGTGTTTTTGTCCATCTAATGAATGTAAGTCCAAAATTAACTCTGCTTTTATCTCCAGCAACTCCTGAGAAGAAATATCACCAGCTAATCATTAACTTTGTGTCTGTGGTTGGTGCTGAGCAGGTAGTGTAATAGTGGGTTTATCAGAGCTTTTTCACTGCTGCTGCTGGAAACTAAGTTGATGAGCTTTGAGAATGTTGTGAGCAGAACTGCAGAGTTAGTGATAATTCTCACTATAAGCAACACTATACATAGTAATTTTATCCAATATTAATATAGCAATATTTATTAAAGCAGCTTTAAATACATTTGATAATAATTCAGTACTTGTGCTTCAGTAACATTTTAATTGCAGGACTTTTGCATGTAGGAGTATTTACACACCCTGGTATCGGTGCTTTTATTTATTTTTATTTAAGTAAAATAAATAACTGTGACAGAACTACAGATTAAACCTTTAGTATTGTTATAATTGGTACATTGTTGAGATCAAAATTTTTCCAGCAGCTGAGTTCAGCTGAGTTTTTCAACCGTGTAAAAGACATAGTCAGGTTATGATATTTGTTCTGCTGCTTTGTATGATCTCGGGTCTATGGTGGTGCAAAATTGCAACAAAGCAAAAAAATATTTTTTTCTGCTAACAGTGTGCACAGACTCAACAGCTCTGGGAGCAAAAAATAAAAAGGCATCTCATTCTTCCTCAAGACCCCACCCCCACCTATCCACCATACACAAACTCACACACCCCACCACCACCCCAGAGTCTCTCTCTCTCTTTCTTTCCACCAGCTGCTGCTGTCTGACAGGCTGATGATGACTGTGTTTTTTCCCCTCCTTGTTTCAAAGTATGTTGGAGCAGATGGCCTGGAGAGGCAGAGTGGGGGAATGTGTTGGAGAGGCTGCTGGGGAATGTGCCAAGTGTGTGTGTGTGTGTGTGTGTGTGTGTGTGTGTGTGTGTGTGTGTATGTGTGTGTGTGTGTGTGTGTGTGTGTGTGTGGTTTCAGTTCGCGTGCCTTCTCACTGCCCTCTGCCCTTCATGGCGCCAGCTCCACTTCCCCTCCACTCTAAACATCTGGTGTCTGGGACTTTGAGAATGCACACACACACACACACACACACACCACACACACACACACACACACACACACACACACACACACACACACACACACACAAATGCTGGCATGCACACAGAGAGACAAACAAGCAGGGAAAAAGCCCTCAGCTAGTTTCCATCTAAAAGAGCAACATCAGTGTATTAGTGTGAAGCTGGAAGTGAGAGTTGTACACTGTGACTGTGCCTCATAAATGATAACCTTTTCATCCAAGCTCACTCATTTTGACATTAATTTTATAACTGCATGCATGTCGAAATTGTTCAGAGGGACATGGACCTATTTTGTCATAACTCAATATGTCTTGTGAAAAATATGAAATATGCTGTATTGTTGCTATTTAATTTCTGAACATTTGAAATGGCACCAATGCTCTTTTTCCACAGAATCACTTCTATTGAGCCATTGAGAGGATGGGTGGGGAGCGGCTGGTGGGCTGGGGGATACAATTGTTAGGCTATTTCCCCATGGACACACAAACTTACTTTGTGTGTGTATGTTTGTGCTATAGGAGGACAGGGGGATGGTAAAGGGAGAAAATGTACGATGTATAACGGTTATTTGTCGATTCCTCTTTCTTGTGACAGTGAACTATTATACACACACAGCAGTAGCAGCAGCCTCTGCCTGTGTCATTCACCACTTTCTCCTGTAAAAAGATAGAAAGTTGTGTGCTGATGTCATGTAGCAGCAGGGCTGCAGTTCTACCAGGACCACTTTCATCAAAACCTATTACTACAGGAAAAAAAGCAGTGTGAGAATGCCTGTTAGAAAGATGCAACCTCACCTTCCTCTTCTTGCTCCTTCCCTCGGCCTGCAGGGTCCTGGTACACTGTTCTACACACTGAGAGAAGGTTAGACTTCTGTGGTCTGAACTGTAGTCCAGCTCAGCCAACTGAGCCAGAGACAGGATGTAGTTGCAGGCTATACGTAATATAGCCAGCTTGGATAGCTTCTGTCCGTAGGAATAGCATGGCACCTGGAGAGAGAGAAGGGCAGAGGGAGTTATTTACATATTTGATTGGCATAATGTCAGTTAACTGCAATGGGAACAAGGACAATGGCACACCTTTAGAAAACAGAGTCCATGCAGCCTTCACAGAGGAAATAGAATTATAAGTTAAGATCTATTCAGTTACTTTTTCAAAGTCGAATGACATGAACTTTTAATATTTATCAGTATTGTAGTTGTTTTAATAAAGCCTATAGCTGTGTTATAAAACTGGGTTGATTTTTTTTCGTGGGCTTTATGACTTGGCAACAATTTGCTGATAATCTTATATTTTGTTAGGATGCATATATTATGATGTGTTTTTCAAGCTACTTCAATTTTTGTTTCATATCTCCCTGTATCACATATCTTCAAGTGTTATGTTGCGTATAAGAAAAATTCAAATAAATCGTACACCTTAAGTTAGTTGCTGACCAGTAGTGTACTGGAAAACACTCTCTCATAAAATGATCATGCTATTCAGGAATAGTAATACATCTAGAGATATTAAAGGAAATGCTACCTCAGTATAAACAATATGGCAGAATCTCTGACAGCTGACATATTTGTCATGATATATTTTGCATTTCCCACCCCTCAATGTCCAGTTCCAGAGTCCCCCCTTACACATGCTTCTGCAAAAGTGGAATTGCACAATAATAATAATGTTACACAATAATAACAGTAATGAACAATGAATAATAATACACAAACATGGAAGGAGTCAGCAAGATGGCATTTTCCTCTTAATACACGTCATTAACTACTACTATGTATGTGTAGTTTATTTTCTTATGATGGCAAGATTCTGACTTCAAATATGTTGATTCAGTCTGACAGAACTGTTTTATTGTACTTGTCATCAAAAACACTCCAGTTCAATTACCTACATACAGTCTGATATATCTTACATACCAACTTTACTGCTCATAGTCATGTTTCTGTCCACTTGTGATGACGCAAAGTGCTGTCCCATTTATAAAAGAGCATTTGGAGCAGCATGGCAACAGGAAATAGAGAGAATCTCTTAGAAAAGCTCTAATAAAGCTCGAATAAAATGCTAAGCATTACATTTACATTATATTTATCTGATCTTAAAGCCTCTTTGTCCATACTACTGCACTTAATGTGGCAATCCTAATGGTTGTCTGTATACAGTGCTTGACAGTGACAAACTAAGCGAATTAGTGTTCAAAATAAAATATGCATCACTCCAGTTAGAGATTGCAGATTTAACATGGTGAGAATAAAACTGCATTTTTCTGTGATTAAATGTGTTAACTTACTGAGACTGTAGTAAAATGAAAGTGAAATGGACGTCCTTATTTTATTTTCTGCAGTTCAACTGCATATCATCAACACGTTTATTGTTATCGAAAGCCCATAACACCTTGTATGTGATTCTCTATAATATTTGTATGCACAGCATGTGTCTGTTTGAGATTGGCCTGACATGATTGGGTGTGTAGTGTCAGTCTGACCTGCTTCCTTAGGGCCTCAAACGCAGCACTGATGGTATGAACGCGGGTCCTCTCCCGGGCATTGGCTAGAAGCCTCCTGGTCTGCTGTATGGCTTTGACCTCCGGAAGACGGCCAGGTTCATCAGCACTCATCCCAACCCGCTTCCTGGGAGACTCCTGGTCAGCCAAGTACAAGAGAGGCTGAGATCATAGAACTGATAAAAACCAGGTGAACATTTGATTTTCTGTTTCTAAATAAACTAAATAACAGAACGCTTCTATGGAAGTTGTCCTCTGGAACAAACGCTTTCTCCCACATGTCACTCAGATCTAGAAGGCAGCAATTCAATACCAAATCAAACCCTGGTTCACTATAATCAACCTTTGGATAATGTGTACTGAACTACAGTAAATGTTGTGTTTCAGGGTTAGAAACATTTACTCATATCTCTTACACTGTTTGGAGCAGAAAATAAGAAGAGCACTGCAAGCACATCTGTTTAAAACATCTGTTTTAGAGCTTGTATTACACCTACAAAGACATTTTTCCTTGAAACTCCTAAATGTCTCAGTGCATTCTCCTTTGTTTCAGGAATTTTCTAGAAAGGCATGTCATGTGAAAAAAGACAGTAAGGCTAGTGACGTTAAAGGACTACAATAGCATAAAAGATACACAGAATCTACAGTATATTTACTGACACTCAGTTGAGTGTTCGTGAGGAAAGTGTAATCTTACTGGGTTGGTGTGTATTTTTTTACTTGAAGAAAGTGATATTTTTGGCCTCAATAGAAGAGAAAATAACTGGTTTAGCCAGATTTAAATTATAATGGAAACTAGGAAATAAGGAGGCACTGGACTGCTTGAGGCAGGAAAAGAGAAGTTAAACAAACCAAAAACAAAGATTGTTCAATCACAATGTCAGACTGGTTTCAGTTCACTGGCCAATGATTCAAGAGATGAGAACAGATGTACCAATAAATATGGATACACAAATTTGTCACTTTTTTTGTTTTGTTTGACCAGTTCACCCAAATATATTCAGATTACAATGACAGCACTTCTCAAACTGGAGAACCTGTGACATGATGATGTTTGGGACTTAAATTATTTAGACCACTGACTGATTGTCAAAATTGTTGCTGATTAATTTTCTATTGATTGACTTAATTAAATGTTCTAATTTTGATCTTTCTCCTGGATAAATCTCAGAGCAGGTTTTTCTTCATCTTGACACTCCAGATATTCACCTTAGGTGAATGTACCTGAAGCTCCGCATGTTCGTGGCACTGGGAGGTCTGGGAGGCTCTGGGGACAGGTAGAGGTGCCGTTTGCCCTGACAGAGAGGGCTCCAGGGAGAAGGTCTGGTGACTGTAGCTGCTGCTGGTTGACGGTGACAGGGGGAAAGTGGAGCGGGGGCCTAGTTTGAGTCTGTTGGACAGAGGCTGGGAGATTGCCGCAGGCCAGTGGGCAATCTCCACATTAGAGAATGGTGAGCCAGGTAACTTGCACCGTTTGGAAGTGACAGGCATGTTACTGCCAATCCTCATGTCTATAGCACCACTCTGAGACAGAGCCACTTTGCCTTCTGGTACTCCTGACAACATCCCTGCAGTATCGGCCTGCTGTGACATCATTAGTTGTCTCTGTTGTGGAGCCAACCTGCTGGCATTACACAGCTCTGTCTGGGTGTCATCTACTGAATCCATATCTGACATGTTTGCTGGGAAGGTTTTCATCCTGTCAGGCTCAGGGCTGCTAAAAAGCCTTTTAGGCTCACGCGACTTTCTCTTGAACTTTTTGTTAGTGCCTGGCACAGGGATCAGTATTGGGTCCTTGTTATTCGATCTAGTCCAGGTATTACCCAGTGAATGAGGGTTCTTCATTTTCAAATAATTGATCTAATTAACAAGCTAAAGTGAAATAAATGTTAGCAACAAAATCTAACTTCAACTACACTAAACAGTAACAAGTATTGACAGCAAAGCTCTCAAAACTGTCCAACAAAATGTTTCAATTCCTCAACATTTCACTCATTATATAAGAGTGGGTTCTTGTCATCTTTCTAAACTTCCTCTTACTGGAAACACTTGCTTCATTACTGTAAAAAGTAAAAGATGACTTATGTTTCAGACACAACTTTTCATCCCAGTCTATGTGAAACTTCCAAATTTATTATGTACACATACTTAGCCAGTATGAATTTTGATTAATTATACAAATATACCCCCCTTTCCCAAAAAAAAAACCCTACCTTCCTGATGAATCTTCAGTTGCCAGCTGTGTAACATAAGTTGTTCAACTGCACTGAAAGAAGCTGCACAGTCATGTGTGTTAGTTTAACTTTACCAGCAGGTCTTCTGTGGCTCCATTCTGTCTGAATAGCAGCATCCTGAATAATCCACATTAATACACAAAGCTGTGTAACATCTGCTATTTTGCACAAGTTGTCCCTCTGGATCACAACTTGCAGCAAGCTTTTCCTTAGCTGTAAAGGTTTCTTTCTGTGTGAGCAATTCAGGCCTGTGCTCAGACCCAGTGTTACAGTTGAGCTGTCTGAGTGTGGCTCCAGTCAGTCTGCATAGCAGCACTGTGAATAACCCACACTGACAGACACACACTGAACACAGAGTGACTGCAGTGGATATGCAGCTGCTGGACAAAATAGTGGAAAAGGCAAATGAATAGGATTACTACTCTTCAAGAGCTAAATCATGACTCCAAATGTAGTCACACTGGCCAGTCATATCACACAGAACAGCTCTGAAACACCTGACCGTTTACAAAGCTAAAAGGGGACAGAGCCTTATTGCATTAGCAACAGAATTAAACAAAAAATGACTCGAACAGTCACAAGTGTCAACATATTCCAAACACAAACAAACTACATCTGAGTAACATTTGTGAGTTTCTATACTCCACCAAACCTCTGTAACAAAGTGTCACAGCAGCAGATCAAGATTTGGGAGACAGCATTAAAAAGTAGGACTGGACCTGCCCTCCACTCTTCACAGATATTAATGGCCCCAATATGCTGCCTCGGCTCCTCGGTGAAGCTTTTGGTCCCTTCTTGTATCCCACTGCCACTTCAGGATGCACAGCGGGATATCTGGTACTCACTGTGTTGGATCCACGGGACGCATTGACTACAGTACATTAACTGTTATCCAGAAATTGATATGTTTCGTTAATTAGTCCACTTGCTGTATCTTTTGAAGACACACATAGACTATGTCCAGTCTTCCGTGTTTCGATCTTGTCAGTGTGCCTAGAAACGCAACAGCGTGTGCAGCGTTCACGGAGAGCACCGTTGGAAAACAGAACAAACAGCAAGGTTGCAAAGCACAGGGGGCTCGTGCTCCTCTGACTCTTGTGGCGTCTGACTGGCTGGAACTGTTTTATAGCCTCTCTCTCTCTCTCTCTCTCTCTCTCTCTCTCAAACACACTCACACACACACACACACACACACACACACACACACACGTACACACAAATGCCGGAATGCACACAGAGACAGCCAGCAAGCACGGAAGAAACCCTCAGTCAGAGAGAATGAGAGCGTATTTTGATTGTTTATTTGTTTGTGTTGTTTGAACCCATTTTAGCACTGACGATTTTCTACTCAAAGTTACAAAAACGGGTCAACAGTGCCACTTGCTGTCGTATAACAGGAACTTACATGCACGTCACTTGAAAAATTACACCTAAAGGAAGATAATTCCATTTTACTACATTAGAACCTTGTGTTTTTAACCTTAGCTCTCAAAATCTGCAACTATACAATAGAATTTGAAGACCTGTTGTAGTTGTGTAGCCTAAGTTCTAAGTTCTGGTCCACACACACACACACACACACACACACACACACACACATCAAATGTCAATGGTGTGAGGATGACAATTTTTAGCATGGTTAGACATGTCTGTTTGGGTCATACCAGTGTCATCAAAATTATGCAAGTTTTGTGCCCCTGTACTGTGATTTCAATTAATACATTGAAACTTGTAATGAGTTTGTGTGTGAAAGAAATTAATAATCTAATTTTCATCAAGTGCATTTTTAGAAAAGTAAAGGATTTTAACCTACATGACCTGATAAAAGTTTGATTGAAATGTGTACTATCAAGTGTGCAGAGACAATAAGAAACTGCAGGCAGACACAAATAAATAGTCATGTATTTAAATGGAGAGTGTGAGGGAAGACACAGTTTATTGTGTAGAGACAAGAAGTAAAAGCAAGTGGACACAGAGGAATAGTCATATATTTCAATGGAGAGTGATCAAAGTGCTACCTGCTGAGGATATAATAGAGGGAAAACTGCAGTACAAAGCTTCAAAATGTAGTTATGTTTATTTATCTACAGCACTGTATTACTAATTAGGCAGCCGCATAGGAAAGAAAAGACTTTTAACCCACATGACCTGATCAAAGTGTGATTAAAAGGTGTACAATATCAAATGACAAATTTCTGCAGAGTGAGACATGTGTCTGGCTCACAGCAGTGTCATCAACATTATGCAAGTCATTGCTCTACTGTCATTGAAATTAATACATTGAAAGCTTCTAATAAGTTTGTGTGTAAAATAAATCAATTTTCTACTTTTCATCAAGTGCATTTTTAAAAAAGTAAAGACTTTTAAGCCACATGACCTGATAAAAATTTGATTTAAATGTGTACTATCAAGTGTGCAGAGACAATGAGAAACTGCTGGCAGACAGAGAAATGCTCTTGTTAGGGCCTGAGCCCTGAAAGGGCGAAGACCCTATTGTTACTGTAAGGTGTCTTTCTTTAGGGCCTGAGCCCTGAAAGGGCGAAGACCTTATCGTACTGTGCAGTTTCTTTCTTTCTTATTATACCACGACTTCAACCCTGAATTTGACCCCCATAAACATGCTCAAAAACTCACCAAATTTGGCACGTACATCCAGTCCAGCGAAAAATAATATGATAATATGAAAAATTTACCCCCCCTCAATCCCAAAATTACTCACTAGCACCACCTAGGCGCTATTTCGTCTGCTACGGCCTGTAGGAATGTCGTAGAGACATCAAACCAACACTAAATTATTAGTCTCCTCAAGACCTAAAAATCATACACTGACACCCCAGACCTAAATCCAACAGGAATTCCACAAAATGCACACAAATGTCAGATTTTTTGATAATTTTGACTCCAAACAAAAACTATCTCCTCCTAGGGCGGTCATGTTGTAATATATCACTCACCAGACTGTGCTGAACAAAAGTTGTTAAAAACTTTGTAATAACTCGTACGGTTTTCTTAATATCTGCCCTGAAAGTCAGTTAGCGACATCTCCACTTATGATTCATTTCAATGGGAGAGCCTTTCCCTCAGCATGCACACCTCTGTCAATTAGAGACCTATCATCTAAACTATATGACACACGACTTTTAAATCTGTACCACTGGATTCGCGATGAAAATGCCTACAAAAAACATATTCAAAACATTTTCAGTCCAAATGGCCAAAAGTCAAGGCCTATATGTACTTCTGTACACAGGAGAAGAACTCTTCTCTTCTCTCTTCTCTTCCAGGTGGTTGCAGGAGGGTGTGGAAGGGGTCTTAAAGAAACCTGGCTATTTCTTTCTCCTTACGCGACTTTCAACCTGAATTTGACCCCCTAAACATGCATGAAAACTCACCAAATTTTGCATGTGTGTCCAGTCCGGCGAAAAATTTCATATTCTGGTAAAATTATCCCCCTCTAGAGCGCCACCTAGGTTTTTGTTTTGGACGCTACAGCCCGTAGGAATGTCGTAGAGAGATGCAACCAACACCAAATTGTTCGTCTCCTCAAGAACTAAAAATCATACGCTGACACCCCAGACCTAAATCCAACAGGAATTCCATAAAATGCCAAAAGAATTGCACATTTTTCCACATTTTTCCAAAATTTTATTGGGCCTCAAATGCTATCTCCTCCGAGACCGCTCATAGTTTTGGCTTCAGATTGTAATATATCACTCAGTAGAGTCTCCTGAACCAACATTATCAAAAACTTTGTAATAGAAGGTCCGGTTTTCATAATATTGGCCTCCAAGCGTGGTGAGCGATTTTCAGATTATAATGGGTTTCAATGGGAGAGCCGTTTTCTCAGCAGGCTGACATTGATCAATTAGAGGACTATTGTCTAAACCGTACGTCTCACAACTTTTAAATTTGCACCACTGGATTTGCGACAGATATATCTACAAAACGTGGGTATTTTCAGTCCAAATGGCCAAAATTCAAGGCTACTGTGTAATTTTAAAAACAGGAGTAGAACATTTCTCTTCTCTCATCCCCGCTCTGGCAAGCTCCTTGCATGAGGGGGTGGAGTCGACACCTGACACACACACACATACACACACACCTGCATATTGTTTAATATGCAGGCTCTTTCTTCGTTGCAGTTAACTATAAGTCCCGCCTACCTGTCAATCACAACTCCGCAACAGACCGGAGTTTTTTTTGATCGTTGTCATTAAAAGAGCTGCAGAGCCAGTGAGATATATTACAGCGATGTTTATCTAAGCCCCTTACTCAGCGCGTTGAAACAGTGTTTGGACAGTGACAGCTTGTGTGCGTCAATTGATAAGTAAGTCTCCTTTTCTCTTTTAAGTTCTGTTGTTTATGTGTCAATTATTGTAGTTAATCAGCGGAGTAAACGCTAACTGCAGCATGCTACTTTCGTTAGCATCGTCATATCGATCTAACGAAAGTAGCATGCGGTGTTAATTTAACACTCTTATCCAGCGTTGTGACAGTGGTCGGACAGTGGAGCTTGTGTCCATTGATAAGCAAGTCTCCTTTTCTCTTGTAAGTTATGTTGTTTGTGTGTTAATTATTGTAGTTAATCAGCGGAGTAGACGCTAACTGATATGACGATGCTAATGAAAGTAGCATGCTGTGTACAGTCATACAATGTGATTTGATGAGCCGCAGTTTAACTGTGTTAGCTGCTGCTTAGTCCAACTGTGTGTTCAGTGCATTAATAAGAGAAGCTGAATATCTTTCTTAGTAGTTATAATGTTGTTTCTCTTCTTATTTGACAGCCATGTAAGACATGTGAGTAATGTGAATGAGAGTGACAATGCTTTATGTCAGGGGTCAGCAAGTAATGTTGGCCACGGGCCAGAATGTTTCCAGGCCACGAGGGGGCGGGCCATATATATATATATATATATATATATATATATGACCAGTACGTCATGTATGAGCGTTGCAAGCGGGCACCTGTCTAACCCACTAGCTACATAAAAATGAAGAGACTTTTTTCAGATAAAAAAACTAAATAACCCGACTCCAGCTTCCACTGTGCCCCTGGCCTCAACAACAGACCCAGAGTGTCCGTCTTCATCTTGCCCTAACTTAAGTCCACCGCGGACTTCGGCAAGTAAGTCGGTTTTATAACTCACTTTTTGCTGTGTTGGTTACTGATCATTAACTGCGCAGCTGCGCTTATTTGATTGGTCATGATGTTGATTTAGATTCAAGACAGCAAGATGAGTTTTGCATGTGGATTGGCTGTACTTCGTTGTTTGGCCTGTTGAGTGTGAATGTTACAGTAGCTTGGGATCAGAGGGGTTAATATATGAGCAAGCATCAAGTTTGTATTGTAGCATCGGAATAAAAAAGGGGGGCTCGCTACCTTAAACATGAGTAATACAATTCAATTTACTCTGTTTGTTTCAATCACCCCCCCCCATCCCCCCCCCCCCCCCCCCCCCCCCCCCCCCCCTTCAGATGCGTTCCGCGGTCCATGCAGTGATATAACGCATCTCTGACACGAAATTAAATATTACATTTTTTTTCCTTATTATCTTTCCTTATGCGTGCTATTACAAGAGGATACATACTACCGCTGTCTCTGCGTGTCCGACTGCCTGACCTGATCAAGTCATCTGTTGCTACAAAAGAAAAGTTTCTGTTACACTGTGTGTGCAGGCTTAAAAATAGTTTGTTGAAATGCACTTTTATTCATTTAAGTCTTGTTAATAAATAAAGAGGACAAAATTAACACTGGTTCTTAGTGCACGCATAAGCCTATATGTAAAAAAAAAAAAAAAAAAAAAAAACGATCGGGGTGGACGAAAAAAAATCTATTAGTATAATATTTTTGCGGGCCAGAATTAATTGCCCGCGTCTACTCCACTGATTAATTAATTATTAATCAGTGGAGTAGACGCTAACTGATATGACGATGCTAACGAAAGTAGCATGCTGTGTGCAGCCATACAATGTGATTTGATGAGCTGCAGTTTAACTGTGTTAGGTGCTGCTTAGTCCAGCTGCGTGTTCAGTGCATTTACAACAGAAGCTGAATATTTTTCTCAGTAGTTACAATGTTGTTTCTCTTCTCATTTGACAGCCATGTAAGAAATGTGATGTGTTGTACACATTTCAATCTAACTTTTATCAGGTCATGTGGCTTACAATTCTTTACTTTTTTAAAAATGCACCTGATGCAAAGTAGAAAATTCATTTATTTTTCACACAAACTTATCAGAAGTTTTCCACACACACTTCTCCTTCAGCAGAAATTTGTCACTCTCACACCGTTGACATGTCATGTTTAGCCATAACAGGGAGTTTGCTACGACTTTGCTGTACATGCTCCTGTCTGCACTGAACTCCACTTGGCTGCAGACTCACACCCCTCGCACCGGGATCGCGGGCGGCGAGTGTGACGGACGCCATGGCGCCGGGTCCCAGTGTACGCGGGGGGCTCAAGCCTGTCCAATTCTACTTGCAGCTTTAATTATTAGGGCCCAAGCGAAGCCCTATTGTTTCCAAAGGGACTTTTTAAAATTTATTTATTTATTTTTATTATTATTAGGGCCCGAGCACCGAACGGTGCCGTCGACATGCGCCAGGGCGCGAGGGCCCGTTCATCGCTGCTTGCAGCTTTAATTAGGGCCCGAGCACCGACTGGTGCGAAGGCCCTATTGGATCTGAAGGAATTATTAGGGCCCGAGCACCTACCGGTGTGAAGCCCTATTGTAATTCAAGGAATTCTTCTCTATTATTATTATTATTCTTCCGAAACAAACGCATTTTTGAGGGCCTAAACGTGAACGAAAAGTTGTTAAACTTTGCTCAGACGTCAGAAGTGGTGAAAGATTTGATATTTTATGCGTCTCGCAAAAAGGCGGGGCAAAATGTCTCCCTTGAGCCCCTCGATACAGATTGACGTAGGAGAACGAATTTCGGTATGCATATGTATCATGACCAGACGCACCAAAAAGTCTCTTGGACACATACCCTAACTCCAACAGGAAGTCGGCCATTTTGTGCCAAAGTTGCCATTTTGACACCGATTTGGTCATTTCCACCCCGCATACTTTAACGAACTCCTCCTAGAGATTTGACCTCAGCCACTTGGAATTCGGTCCATATCATCTACAGGCATAGGAGATTAAAAGTTATTAAAACGGTGAGTTGTCGTCATTGTCAAGGGGGCGTGGCCGGGGGGCGAATTTCGATCCTTCGCCTTGAAAATTGAAACGGCCATAACTCTGGCATACGTGATCCTAAGAGACCCAAACCTTTTGTGCTTGATAAGAGTCCCGCCCTGAACACATCCATGTGTCAATACTGGATATGAGTCATAGCGCCACCTACTGGCAACAGGAAGTAACATGCGTCGTACTTTGTCCAATTACTCCTAGGAAATTTGGCCGATGCGCCTGAAATTAAGTCAGCTAATAAACAAGGCCTTGGTGATGCTACATTTGGCAGGTCATGACCCAAAACTGAACACTTTTACTATGGCGACAAATCCTTCGCCATGAAATACGATACTGTTTTTCAGGGACAAGGGATGGCTCTACAGTCATCAAAACTTGACACACATGTCCAGAGTCACCTTATCTAAAATCCTATGTAGACAATTTAACCGGGCGTGGCAATATGGCTCAAGAGCGCCCCCTTGAAAATTTCAAAGTTGAAGCCCCGCCTTCCAGATTAACGTAGAAAAATGAAATCACAAGGCACATGTATAAGCTCAAGACGCACAAAAAAGCCCCCTGGAGCCATATCGTAAGTCCAACAGGAAATCGGCCATCTTAGAAAAACTGGTCAATTTTCACCTTTTTTTGGTCATTTCGCATATCTTGTATTTCAACGAACTCCTCCTAAAGAATTCATCATAAAGACTTCAAAATCAGTGTGTGTCATCTAGACTAGTGTATGATCAAAAGTTATTAAAAGATTTTGTTCATGTCGAAGCGTTCGGCCGTGGCATGGCGTTGAGTTTTGATGTTTCGCCATGACAGAGGAAATTGATATAACTTTAGTGAACATGGTGGGATCTGCCTGAAATTTTTACAGATTTCATCACATTCCAGGCCTGAGCATGTCTACATTACAATATTCAATAGTGATACAAACTGGCTCTATAGTGCCCCCTATAACTTATTTCAGGAAAGCAGCCCGAGCAGTAGGCAAACGAGTGGACAAAGTAAGTGATTATCTCGTTCTTGCACTGTCTGAAAACAGCTGTCATTGGTACATCCTTTTTTTAAATTTTTTTTTTTTATGTTTCCATTTAAAAAATAATACATTTATTGTAATTGTAATTGTGTTTTATTTTGAAGAAGTTCTGACAGAAACATTTGTTAATGGGTTTTTTTTGGCTTATTTAATACAAGAATAGAAAATAGTGTGATGATTTTTAATCAGACTTTATAGTTCAGTCAATTTTATTTATGTTTCACCATATGTCAAGACACTTTGCAAGTTTGCATTGGACCATATTATTTACAAAAACCCAACAATTCAAGAGAAAGAACATGGCACAATGTAGATTTTGCATATTGTTGCAGTATATGAGTAGGAATATGGGGGCAGTAGGTGGATTGCCATCACAGAACCAGACTCTGCTTCGAAGGCAGAAATACCTGTAGAAAGTGACAAGACAAGAGTGATGAGAAGATGTAACATGCATTGATGGTTTAAGAATGTGTACAGATATTGTATGTAACATTTAGCCACAAGTTGTGTTTAAGTTTTATGGAAGTTAGTGACAGTTGTTAAAGACAGTTAACATGGGCTTTCATGTAAATGTCAAATTGATCAGCAGGACACTGCAGGGAATCGAACCCCATCCCAGTATAAACCAGGAGTAGCCATCACCGGTGCCTTTTGCTTTTTTGACAGTACATTGAAGGAAAAGCAAAACCTGCATTACCCACAGCATATGGCAGCATTTCATATTATGTGAAAATGACAATTACATTGTAGTTGTTCACCAAATGTGATTTGTGCATTGTCAAATATTATTAATACATGTTAGACTTATAAATGCTGTTGTAATGCAGGAAAAAGAAACCCTTTTAATTTATTTTTTTTTTACAAAATATTATATTGAACATACATTAACCATATGATTCACAAAATATGCAACACCTAATACACAAAATGGTTTTAAAAAATAGCAGATTCATTTCATATTTCATGCTTGGCATTAAATAAGCTTAAATAACATACAACTCATACAGTCAACAATTGCCAACTAAAGCTCACTAACAACATACATCTACAACAGTTTAGAGTATTACTGTCCTATGTCAGAAGTTGTACATTTAAAAGAACAAACAACCGCCTCATGATCACTAAAATATGTCGGCAGCACTACTGATTCTATTTCATAATGTGTTGTTTTCACATACACATGGTCAATTAATGTGCCCTTCTCTGTTGTGGGCTGTGTGACATATTGAATGTACCCTTTGTCTGTTAGAAATTTGCAGATTGTTGATGATTTCAAGATGTCCTCATTAAAATCTCCCATGATTGCAATGGTGTTACTTTTTGGATCTAGCCAATCAACTAATTTGCCTAGATGTTCTTTAAACAAAGACATGGGATAAGATGGTGGTCGATAAATGACAGCTCTTAATATTTTACATGTAACATAATTATAAATCAAACATTCCAAATTCACATTTGTTACTTTGATAATATTATATTCTAAATTGTCTGCACTATAAAAGCCAACTCCACCATGCTGTTGTCCTTGCAATTCAAGCAGTGCTGGGTTGTTGCTACTGTAAGATAAACTTTGTGGACAACCATGAAAACTGAAACCGTCAATCTTTACAGTTTCAGATGAAGAAGCAGCAGGTAGCCATGTTTCTGTAACAGCAATACAGTTAAGCTGCAAATGCTGTGTACATAATGCCAAATCAGATACATGGTGTGTCAAATTTTGCACATTCATCAATAATACAGTAAAAGTACTGTTACTAAATTTGTGCCTAGTTTTATTTTCGACCAAGAATTGAGGCATACTCTGAATTGTATCCTGAATGCCATCCTTACAATATATGGCTTTATCTTCAAAATCTTGGATCACCAAACCTGACAAACTTCTAACACGACTTAAGGCTACATATGCCTGGCCTGCAGAAAATACTTTCTTAAGAGACACAACAGCATTATCTACGGTAATACCTTGTACTTTATGTACCGTACAAGCCCAAGCAAGTTTAAGCGGAAACTGTCGTCGCAAACCACCTTTGTTAGTTACTTTTTCTTCCTCTGGCTCAATACCGGTAGAACCCAAGGAGACTAAGCTACTTGTTGACTGTTTCCTCCTCTGCACACCAACATGCTCATCATCAAAGTTAACATACACTTTGAGAGGAAACTTACTATTATCTGCACTAACTATATGTGTTACGGTACCACAAACCCCATTAACAAGACCATCTGTAACATCCACGTTTTTACACAACATTACGCGCGCGTTCTCACCCAACAACAGCTGTTCAGCCAAACATGTGTTATATGTTTTGGCATGATGTCCAGTTTTCAATTCTAGTTTGCCTGTTTTCTTATTATTCACAAAATCCTGAGCATCTATCTGGACATATTCAGGACAAATGTTCAACAACTGTGCCAAATTATGCTCATTTACTTGTTTATTTGTAGGAAATATGTGTAAAGCTGAGCTGAATTCACCAGTTTCACAATGTTTTAATATATTTATGTCACTGTTTAACATCGGGGTTCCTTTTGATCGAGTTCTCACCCTGTTCAACAACTCTGCAAACACATTATCTTTTTGCCTAACTATTTGCTTTAATTCAACGACCTTAAACAGATTAGACCACAAGCTGACACCTACATCATCTACATATAGGGGTTTCCCTTTTACTGGAGGCAACTGGGAAAAAATCTCCAACAGCAACTACACTTACATTTCCAAATGGTGAAAAATCACCACTTTGCTTAATTTGTCTTAACCTACCATGAATGTAAGACAACAACCTATGATCAACCATTGATATTTCGTCGACTATCGAAATCTGAAGATCACTATATTTAGCATGCAAAGAATTGAGTTTTTCCTCACCCAAAGGTGTGTAGGGTAAACAAATATCTTTTCCAATACTAAACGTGTGATGAATAGTAGATGCATGCAAATTATATGCAGCAATACCTGTAGGAGCTGTTAATAACACACAAATATTGTCTGGATGACGACACACCGTTGACAATAGCCTCATTGCCTCATATTGAATCGCTTTTATTAAATGACTTTTTCCTGTACCTGCACCACCTGTGATAAATACATGGAACGGATCTGGATTTTTCCCCAATACTTTGTCTAAACACCATTGCCGAATCTGATAAAAAATAGCCAGCTGTGTCTCATTCAAAGATCTAATTAAAGACAAACCATCACTTCTACACATGACGTTTTTTCTTTTTTCCAAATGTGCAACATGTTGACTAGTTACTGCTAAATCTGGAATATTTTCCTCATGTTCTTCCACTATCTGTTGTTTGTCTTTTTGTTCTTGGGCACACTGTAAACGTTCCAACTCTTGCTCTGGGCACAACTCACACCACGCGTCCTCTAATACACCATCTCTATCAATTGTATTCTGGATTTCATCCAATTCATCTGCTTTAATTTCAAAATGACTTCTATTCAAATCAACAACTGACTTTACAGAATGTCTTGACCCATCACTAAACCTCACATGACCATTTTTGTAAAACTGTGCAAATGTCTCACAGTTTGGAGGTTTTAGCTGCGCATCTGCACGATACGGCAAGAACAACTGCATTATACCTTGGTAAAACAATTCTGGATTTTTTGTCTCAGAAAAGCGCGCGTAACGAACAACTGCAGGTTCTGTTCGTGTTCTTCTCGTGATAAAACCACAATCATTCTTTAATTTAATGCAGGCCTTAGATTTTTGATTTTTACTCAAAACACGATATTCCGATGCAAATGTTGCCATACACATGTCATTGAATACACTATCATTTGGCCTATTTTTATAACGGTCAACAAAACTAGTCATCCAAATGTCTTCTGAAGCGCGCGATCTTGCCTTTTGTTTCAACACACTCAAAGGCAAACTCATTCTAACTATATTGTCCCCTGTTGGTACAAATACAACTTTCCTTGAACATTCCTTTAAATGCATATTTGCCAACCTGTATACAGCTTCTTGAGCACACACATCTCTGTTATGTAAATAAACACTGCCTAGATTTTTCAACGCCTCTTTTGCATTAACATTTCCGTCCTTAGATGCTTCTCTCTGTGCGTTCCCTAACAACAATCCCATCTCTCTTTCTGCCTTAGACATATAAGAGATAATATAAACCACGCACGCATATGCATCAACAACAAATTGCAAGTCTAAATTTGCCTGCCAACATTTCAATAGTGGTTTGCTATACTGATTTATCCAGACTTCATGAACTTGCCTCTTTAACACAATATGTGTATTTCTAGCTAAACACGTATATGCAGCCTCAAAAGTGACTTGATCAATCCCTACACTTTGGAATAAATGTACCACACTATCATAACTATTCTTCTCATTGGAAAGAGCATTCTTGATTTTTGTCATAATCTCTGCTGCATATTTTTTTTTCATTTGATTTGATGTTTTTTGACCATGATTAACACATGTTGAAGATTTATCTGTCTCACAATTGCATGCTTTTTTGCACTCTTCATCATTTTTACTGCGACATATAAATGTTCGAGCGGATGCCGGCCTCGGAAAATTGAAACAACAAACCGTGTTTTTCTTTTTACAAATTTTTGAATGTCGTTTTGAATGCTGCTGCACAGAAGTGACAATGTCCAATAATGTCTCATCTTGTGACGGTAACTCACATGTTACATATTTATCAATAAATTCAACTACTTCTTCATCTGTATTGTTATCAATCAACGGGGCATTCTCTATCCAAAACAAGAAATGCACATGAGGTGAACCGCGCTGCTGAAATTCCACACGATAAAAGTAATCCTTAATTTTACCAATTGGATGCGATGGCGACATAAGTACCTCTCTCAAAAAACAATGCCAGCGAAAATCAAACATCCTGGCCGCAGTGACAGGATTGTGGCGTAAAAGATCACACCTGTCTGCCCACTCTAAATCTGCAGCAGTCTGTGTTCTACCTTCCTGTTTCAAAATACTATCCAGAAGATTTGTCCAGCGCATATCAGCAGAAGAAAAGGAACAAAACCAGGTAGGAACACCGAGCTGACGAACACAAGCAAGCAGGTCACGCTGTGCCCCTTGCCAAAAAGCTGGGGTACCTCGAATCGGTTTAAGGAAACAATACCCATCATCAAACTCCAACAACTTCTTGAAAGATTCATCATTGTCTAACAGATTGCTAACCTTTTCAGTTACCTTTTGAGACAGACCACCTTTCCCTTTCCGTAAGGCTATTGATACATTTGACACAACTTGTTCAACCTCAGACATGTACTGAGCAAAAAAGATATATTCTACATTTTGTGCGAATCTACCATCAGCATGTAGGATTCTGTTATTAAAATAACGCGACAACGTCAAACGATTCTCTCTTCTTTCATGATAAGTATTACGTCCCTGCAGAAACAACACCGGAAAACATTTAGCTTCATTTGCATGATCACAAAGTAATTTAACAGGACTATTCCCTTCCGCTGGTGCCAGATTCAATATGTCATCAAAAAATGGATCCAGTGCTTCCTGACCGATGTCAACAGGCATGAGACACGTATCTTGAAAAACATACAATGTTGCTGTCTATCATGTAGGAGCTCATCTTCACCATCATTTGCAGATGTTTCACCACCTTCTGCATTACAATCACTTTCCTTTTCACAATCTTCTCTACAAAACTCATTTATCCATGCTTCATTAAATTTTACATCTTTATAATACATATTTGTCTGTTTTAAATATTGCAATGCCTGTTTTATGTGCATGCTGTCAACAAACTGATACTCATAATGTCCTTTATATGTGAGCTTACGTTTCAATTTTACACGCAACAAAGATCCTTTCATATCTGAACGAGGCAGCAAATTAGTAGTTTGTACAATATTTGCTGGAACACATGTCACCGCTCCATGTACTCCATTTTGGCCTCCTTTTGGTAATGCCAACATTTTCATAAACGGAATGTGTAAGGCAATTAAATGTTGTTCTAAACTGTTCAAACAACTTAACTCAGCTGGAATGGGGTCAATTTCCAAATTGTTTAGTGCACATTCAGGTGGCATTTCACCTTTATTAATCTTATAATGACACGTGTAACAAATCCATAGCTGACCTCTACCTGTATCAATCAAAGGACATGGCATTGCACAGTCCTCATTACATTTGTGTACATAGTCTTCAGTTATACATTTATTTGCAATTAAAGCTACAGCTTTACTTTGCTTATAATAATCTCTTTTACAAGTTAAAACCTGATGTCTAAACAACAATCTATTGCAGACACAACAAACAAAGTGCGGCCCATCTTTCACTTTTGTGAAATTTTTTTTTAAATACGAATTTGGGGAATACGTGATTTTGTACAATATAACAGTCCCCACTGTTAAGTTATTCTTTGTCAAGACAAAACACCTATAAAAAGGCCTCACACATATAATTTGAATGCAAATTACCGGTTTGCCTTGTGGAACTGCCGTGCACACAGGGCTAGGGAGATGCGATGGGACAGCTTTGTCCATCGCATCCAACACGGCACTGCTGAAACGGACAGGATTCAGCGGGATGAAACACTTGACTGGCATTTCATGTGCCTGTGGAAAGCAAAACAAGACCATCTTTGCAAATATATCTTAATAAGGCAAATTATGCACACAGGTACAGCAACTAATACAAAGCACTTTGTCATTACAGTGTTACACTAGTCAGGAAAATTCTTCCATTTTAAAACTCTGACACAAATACAGTATGCAAAGTCTCACCTTCCTGCCCTTGCTGACAACTGTCCAGTCAAAAGGGTTTGACGGACGTGGCACAGGTGCTTCTCCCTTCACCACCACCTTTGGTACAAAGGTTCTCCCAGGGGGTGGAGTCCTGAGAGGAACCTGGGGCGTAGGTGGTGGCGTCTCCAGTTGCTGATAAGCGGACATCCAGATCAACTGTGAGAGGATCGCCATACCGCCAGCATCACTCAGGTGGACCTGCAAATATAAGCAATCAATAACATTTTATAAAACAGAAGTTTTCATGTCTGTATGAATCTGCAATGAATTGCACTTTTAAAATCAACTAAATTTGAGTATATTAAGTTTTTCATTGGCAATCTTATCAGATATTGTTCTACTTACGCCATCTCTGCTCCACAAGTCCAGGCGATCCAAGGGGAAGTGCTCAGCGGTGGGAAAGTATCTGATACCTAAAAAAATAAATAACTAAATAAAACACCCCAAACAAAAACACATGCAGCATTGACATGTCTACATATATTAATTTGTAACTACATATATCATATTAACTGAATAAATTCCTATAATCCTATAATTCCTATATAATGGAACTCTTGACGCATGAATTCCTGAAGATCCATGTCAACATTGAGACGAGGTGTGAAATCCTGGACAAAGACCTACACAAAACAAAAGTATTTCCATAATTATTAAAATTATCGTATACAATTTTCACCAGGTAACCCAACCAAATAATGTGTAGTACCAAAGACGACTATTTACTACTATAAAGCATACCGTTGTCCAGAGATTGCACGTGCTGCGCAGAAACTGTCGGAAGTCAGCTCCTGCCTCATCTACAGTCCTGCTGGTGGTCAGGTTGTTGCTGGGGGCCATCACACAGACTGCGTCGGGTGTCCGAGGTACAGCAGCATGCAACATCTCGGTCCTCAACTCAGACGCACAGGCCCCCGGGGTCGACATGAAGCCAAAGGAGAGGCGTCCCTCTGGCATCTTCACAAATCCATCTACCATGGCCCGTAGATGGGAGGCTCCAATGACAAGAACAAACTGGAACAACAAACAATTTAATCAATTACAATCAATAACAACTCTTTACATCAAAAGTTTTTATTAAACTCTGAACCAATAATACCTTCTTGTCAGGATCCTCAGGCGGAATGACCAATTTGTGACTGCGCCCAGTCAAAGCGGAAATTGGCCACTGCTTCACCTTGTGACGAAAACCTGTGCCCTCACCTATTTATAAAAACACAACAACCCCACAGAAAGTTCAATTAAAAATTTGAAACAAACAAATGCATGGACACATACATTATAATCATACTACAACTATGTAATGCATATACATATAAGGAAAAACTGTACTGAAAAAACAGTTGAATACATACGGGCACAGGTGCCAGTGGAAGGCCGCTGAGGTCCGGAAACCACAAGACGGCGCTCTGCCATTCTCCGCCTGGCTGCCTGAGAACGGCGAAAGGACTTGTCGCGAGGCATCTGAAAATATGCAGACACAATTGGTTCATTGACATTATGACACTGTATTGTATGACATTACTAAACACTTCTAACACACAATAGATGTACAATTAGATTTTTTCATACATCTAACATATCATTTACAATGGCGGGAAAATAATTCAAATTCTTGTTTTCTGTCATACAGACAGACCGCGCACACTCTCACACACACACACACACACACACACACACACACACACACACACACACACTTTATCAATAAAAAAACTTGGCTACAAGGGATATATCATTTCTGACAAAATAACATGGTTAATATAAGCAGTACTAGGGACTCCGACGATGTGTATAAGTTTACAGACCATAGACTGTAAGAAAAAGTAGCTATATTTGGTTGACATGATGGCGTTAACCATAGCCAGTTTAGCAGAGTGCTTTTACAATCTATGTTTAACAATGCAAATAATATTGCTGAAGCTAATTTTCGATAGTGGGAATACGGCTATCCGTTAACACAAAATGTACGTTACTCATAGGAAAACGTTTGAAATGACTAACGTTATACTCGAAACATAAAAAACACTGTTCCTAAAGCTATAATTGACTTCATGTTAGTCAATTTCACCACAAAAATAATCTTACCGCCAACTGCCGCCAGTTTCAGGAGCTAATGATACACATGAGGATAAAATGATAACGAGCCACAAATACTTTAAAACTTTATCGCTAATTATTAAACATTTCATTCACTTACCGTGCGTTCACCAAAAGTCCACCGAAGAGATAAATGTAATGAATGCTGTCAAAGTCGCTGCTAGAGTCGCTGCTGAAGTTGCTGCTGAAATCGCTGAAAGGCTCACAAGCTAGCTTGTTCGCGCTACCGCTCTCTCACCAGTTGTCACAATGTCCGAAAACAAAGCAACAAGCGGCAAATGCTATCTGACCTGTATTTATACCTTAACCTGCGGCTTTCAAAATTCAAATGAGCCAACCAGGGGGGCCGACAAGATGCACAAAGCTGCTGAAGGAAAAACAAAACCGGATACCAATACGGAAGTTGTCAAAATAAAAGCCTTTGCGTTCCAGTGCACACTGTTATTCAAAGGAAATATACTTGTAATGAACTGCTACATTTAAAATTAATCAGTACTTTACAAATAAACTGAGTATTAATTCTTCAAGACGTAATGTGTTTAAAGAAAAAAGACAGAAACCAATACTGACCTGGTTGGATAAAAAAAATCTTGACAATAACATAAAAATTGATATTAATAAGTAATTACACACGTTACTCTAACAACTAAATTGCACCATTTCATGACTTTTTACAGATGAATCTATGCTAGGAAAATAATCATAAAGCTATAAATAAAACTGAATACAACGTTTTATTTTTGAACAGAGAAGTGATTGAACATATAAAACCCAAATAAGGAGCTGGTACATAATATAACTAACTAACTATAACTATTAAAATTAACCTATTAATAATATTGGGGGTGGGGATTCCTCTGCATTGACAACAGAATAACACAGACTTAAACAGAGGTGGCTATTAAATAATATTTTGAATAATACACCTGATAACAGTCAATCAACAACCACAAAAAGACTTTTTTTTAAACATTTTTATTTGAACACAATTAGAACAATTTAATCAGAACACACACAATGAACACACATTTAAAGGAACTCAAGGGGTAGAGGGAAGAGTTGGTGGGTCAACGCTGGGACCTGGGGGTGAGGCGGCACAGGTTTCATCTGCAGACGTTGGTAGACAAACAGAAAAACAGTTAATGTGACAATCCTATTTTTATGACGTCAATTCTTTGATAATGCATTCAACAACAAAAATATATATATACATTCAAACAATGACAGTCATAACATGAATAATAGCAAAGCCACAACTGAACAATTACCATCTTTCATGAAACTCGAAGAGGCCCGCTCAACCTCCAGCTCCACTCTGGCTGCAGCCAGTTGTTGCTGCACATGGTGAAGCTCTGTCTGGACCATGCGCAGCTTTTTCTCCGCTGCGCGCCGGAGGCGGACCTGCCTGACCAGGGCACTTAAGTGCCTGCTGGTACAGCTGCTGTCTCGTTATGGCCTCATCGTTGCAGGCATACTGTCAACAGATCATAGCATGCTGACTTGATATTCTGTGATCACATTCCAATAGTACAAATCTAAACACATTTTAATGCTAACCTTCCAGTTTCTTTCTGAACAGAGGTGTCAAGTAACAAAGTACACATACTTCGTTACCTTACTTAAGTCAAAACTTTGGTTATCTATACTTTACTGGAGTCATTATTTTTCAAACGACTTTCTACTTCTATTCCTTACATTTTCAGGCAATTATCTGTACTTCCTACTACTTGCATTTTAAAAAATAGCCTTGTTACTCCTATGTAATTTCAGCTTATAGTCATTCCCAACTTCTCATTGTTTAAAAAAAACAACAAAAAAACCTATCCAGATAAATCGCGCAATCTGGATAGAGTGAATTTGATTGTGATTGGATGAGAAGAACAAACATGTACAATTCTGACACTCTATAAATTTGTACGCGATCAATCGCACCTGCACGTTTATAAATTACGCCACACTCCAGCAGAATACATAGCAGACCTAGTGTGAAGATGTCAGTTACTGAAGAGAATGTCTGTACTAAATTGCATTCTTTTTCAATGGGCATATATGCAGTCCAAATCCGTAGCCTAGTGCATTTACATTAACATTTTAATATAACATTTGGTCATTATGCCCCTTTGAAAATGTTTTTGTGGGGGAATGTGGGGTACTGCACTATAAGCCCGTGTGGCATGGCCTAAGCTTTTGTCCTTTTTTTCCTTTTACATTACTTTTACTTTTACACTTCAAGTAGTTTAGAAAGCAGTACTCTAATACTTTTACTTGAATAAAAAGCTGGAGATGATACTTCAACTTCCACAAAAGTATTTTAAAACCCTAGTATCTATACTTCTATTTAAGTAATGACTGTGAATACTTTGACATCTCTGCTTTTGAATGACCAATTACTTGTTAATATTAACAATAAATCATAGCAAGGTAAAAATCACACTTTGATAAAAAAAATAAATAAAAAAAATAGGATTGCCAGGTTTTATAACGTGTTACATACATGGAATTTGATTTGTATGAGCATAACATTTTATTTTTCCATATTTTCATATACATATTATTTTCAAAATTCTATATTTATTTTTCCAAGGTGTTTTGTCGAACTCATAACGAATCCCATAAATACTAACAACACAAAAACCACCACATTTATCACTTACTGAAAGAAGCTGGCACTCCTGCTGCAGCTTCTCCACCTCCGGATCATCAATGCCTGCGAACTTGCTGGGGGATGCTTCAGCCATCTGCGCAACAACATAAAACAAGACACAATAAATAAACTACAAAAAACATAGATAAATACATATTTACTAATCACATACTATGGAAAGACAACAAAACAAAGATATCACATCATATCATATATCATATAGATAAAGCACATTTTTAATTAAAAAAATTAGTTAATCGTGCATCTACAACCCTGCAGATACTTTCACCCTTACATTACACGGGTGTCGTAATTTGATAAATTGTACAAACAATTACTGTCACTGCTAAATTTTGCTATCATTTCGACTCGCCTTCTCCCTACTTCGCTACTCTTTTCTACTTTCTCAGCGCTGGAGACGCTGCCCATCCCCCACCCCACCATTTGTGCAAAGCTGCAAAGCAGCGACACACAGCAATGACGACTTGAGAATTGATTATGACCAAAGTTTTGCAAATAAAAATCCGCGAACAGTACTATTTATTACAAAGGTGTTTGGTTTTAAGATGAGATTACTTAAAAAGTAACTTCTTACAGCCTAGAAATAAGTGAAATATACTCAATATAAGCAATTACACACAAAACCTTTCTTACTTTTAGCAAATTGAGCTGAAGATTAGTTAAGAAAAATATTAAATTTAGAGAAAAATACTATAGTATTAGTGAAGAATGACTAAGCTCTGTCTTAATCCAAGCAGGTTTATCTTGAAACAAGGCCTACTTCATCTTAAAACTAAACCTTGAAACCTAAAGCCTGTCCTTATTTTTTAGAATATACATCTTACAGAAATCACAACCAGAATGACTTATAAGAGCGTTCAACATTTATTTAACACTCAACATCATGAGCAGTGAGTCAGAGTTGCTATGCATTCTTACAATCAATCTTTACAACGGAGACATTTGAATATATTTTTTTCACATTTCACAAAATAGAAAAACCTAATTCTCAGCTCTCTCAGTTATGTATCAGCATTTTTCAATGAACAATACAGGCAGATAACTAAGTGACACTGTAATAAACTTACACAAAACCATTGTAAGGCACAGCTAACAATAATAAGAACTGACATGACAAAATACTGCTTAACATTCAGCTATTACTCAGTGAAAGATTTCCAATCAGCCATTGCTTTCTTATATGCACTAGTGGCATCTTGATCATGGATTTTGTCGCCAATTACCTCTGTTTGAATAACAGAGAGAAGCGTTGCAACACATTTAGGGTATGTTAAATGCAAAGTGTAGTAGTATGCCATTAACACCAACATCCCTTCTGAGAAATCGTCCTGTGGGAGGGTGGTCACAGGTACATTACCAACAGCCACGATGGTGGTTGATCCATCAAAAAGCAGAACTGGGGAGGAGAGAGGACGCTTCTCCAGGTACAGGGTGGGGTCTTCACCTGACTGGAACAGAAAAAAAAAGAACAATGCTCATACTCTATACTATATGGGTTGTCTGCCACGCAGAGAAGGGGCTCCCTTTCAAAATTAAATTTGAAATTTATTGGTAAATAATCACGGAAGGGTGACCATATGTCCAAAAACCGCTCATATCTCTCCTTTAGAGCTGCCTGCAACCTTTCATGGGGGAAGGTGTTGAAGATCTCCCTGTACCACAGAGTAATTTCCGGCAATCAATCTAGTAGAAAAACACCTGGGTCCTTTTTAATATTTCTCTTAAATATCCCACTTAGCACCTGTGAAATAAATAACCAGAATCTGGAGATTAATTTACACTCCCAGAAACAATGAAAATATGTTCCCCTCTTAGAGTTACATTTGGTACACGGCAAAACATTTTTTGTTATTTCTTTCTGTGAACACCATTTGAGGGACAGTAAGGAATCAACACAAACATTTTCTTACCTTCAAGATATGAAGAAGTGCCTCACAGCTATTCCCAAGCTTCTTTGGTGGTGAAGTTGGTGAGGGGAAGAGGGATGGCAGTGCACTGAAAAGGGCGAGTGTGAAATCCACTAAAGAATATAAAGATTAACAGAATGGTCTGATTGTGGTATAAATATCAATATATACATACTGTATGGAACAGCAACTTACCACTGCGGACATCCAAAGGGAAAGGGGGTTTCAGGACTTTCTTCCACACACTGTAGAACTGCACCTTGGCACAGAATTCTGCCCATCTTCCTTTTACTTCCTTGATGTATCTGCTGTTGGTGCCAGCTACTATGCGCCGTAGCTCATCCATTGCCTAAAACAGCATTTTGCACAATTATTCAACAGTTAACAATGCATTGAAATTCAGTACACAGATGGATACACAGTAATTCAAGTTCAGGTAGTAAAAAACAAACATACATACATACATACATACATTTCGAACATCTTTGAAGCATAGATATGCCTCAAAAATTTTTGCAGGTCGGTCTTCTTCCCTTGCAACATCTGCATCAATGAAAGCCCGTCTGGCCTCAAACTCAAGGTCCAAAATTTGAGCAACATCATTTTGATTAGGTTTTGCATTGGGCTTATTGTACATGTTGCTCAAGGTTCTGTAGTGCCTAGCCTGCATCTTCAGACTGTCCTGGCCCACTGAAATGACAAAAAACCAATCCGAGACATTTCAATTAGGGGTGTGACAAAATATCGATATTACGATATATCGTGATATTTTGTTTTGAGCCACGTTATCGATACAGTGGCGTCAAATATCGATATTTAAACAATAAACATAAAACCATTCTAAGCCGTTCTCACTACTAGACTTCTTCAAGTCTCCACATGGTGGCGCTTAACATGAATAAGAGTGGATGCAGTGCTGCAATAGAGAAAAGAAGAGAGGCAGGAAAGAAAGAAAATGGCGCAAAGCGGAGGAACGAACAGTGGAGAAAAAGAGAAGAAAATAAGAGATGCACCGTCCAATTTTAAATCCAAAGTATGGGCGCACTTCGGCTTTTACTGTACTGACAACGGGACACTTGATAAAGAGCTCGTGATCTGCAAGAAGTGTCTCGTGAAAGTCAAGTACACGGGCAACACAACAAACATGCATAGCCACCTTGCCCGCCATCATCCTGATCTTGTCGCGGAGGGGAGGAAAGTTAGCGATGCTAATGTAAATGCTGCTTTAAGCCAGCCTACAATCAGTGCCGTATTTAAAGCAAAGCTTCCTTTTGCATCCCCCCGGGCAGCGAGCATTACAAAATCCATTGCTGGTTTTATTTGCAAAGACCTCAGACCATACAGTGTGGTTGAAAATGAAGGTTTCCGCCGAATGCTACAAACCCTGGAACCAAGGTATGACATACCATGTCGGAAATATTTCACTGAACAAGCTATCCCTGAGTTGTATGCTGAGACAAAAAAAAAAGTGGAAAATGCACTTCAGTCTGCTGAGAGAGTTGCACTTACGTGTGACGCGTGGACTTCCAGGACCACAGAGTCATTTGTGACAATCACTGTTCATTTTGTACACGAGTGGGAATTGCACTCCTACGTTCTTCAGACCCGGGTGATGTCCGAGTCTCACACCGGTGCTAACATGGCAGAAGTCATACGGAAGGCTACGGTGGAGTGGAAGCTTACCGGGAAAGACCCAGCCGTTGTTACCGACAATGCTTCTAATATGACTCTTGCTGTTCAGCTGACTGGATACCAACACATTCGTTGTTTTGCACATGTACTTAACCTTGCGTCACAGCATGCCCTGAAAATGACAGCTGTCGCTCGACTCACTGCAAAGGTCCGGAGAAGTTCTTTCACAGAAGCACAGCAGCCGCCGATGCACTGAAGAGAAACCAAAGGATGCTTGGACTGCCACACCACAAGCTCATCACAGATGTTTCTGTGCGGTGGAACAGCACATTTGAGATGCTGGCCAGGTTTCTGGAGCAGCAGCCCGCGATCTGTACTGCCCTGTTATCTCCTGAGGTAGGTTATTTCTTCGATTCTAACGTTATATTGTTGCTGATAATGTAACGTTAGTGTAATAACATCTATGTGTGTTTCTCTTTTTATTTGTACAACGTTGCTAACTTTTTCCATGGGAAGTTAAGCTGGGGAATTTTGGAAATATTCCAAATTGGAAACTTTCCTTGAGAATTTAACTGTAAATTGAGGGTAATTTAAACAAACTGGATCATATCCAAACATAAATGTAAATATTTTTCTTTTGTCATAAGCAGACATCCATGCAAAATGCTTTGCTGCCGAATGTTTTGAGCCTTGCAGAAATTTTTGGCACTGAAACGTGCCGCTGCATTTTGGTAGCATTCTTCACATAAGTCTTTAATGTACATTAAATTTGTGTATTTAATGAAAGTTACATTCTGTCCTGTGTTCTTTCATTAAGATAAGGAAAAGTAGCACTGACATCTGTGCCCTGAATGAAACCGACATCTCAAATGCTGAGCAGATTGTGAAAGTTCTGAAGCCCATGTTAATAGCAACTAACATCATGTGCGAGGAGAAGAGCCCGACGATCTCTATCATTGCTCCGCTCCATGCCCAGCTTCTAAGTGACACAACCAGCGCCATTGAAGATTCCTCTCTGGTCAGAGAGATCAAGGCCGCCATCCACCAAGACCTGTCCAAGCGTTACAACTCAGTGGAGGAGAAAAGCATCCTGTACATCGCATCAGCCCTCGACCCCAGGTTTAAGTCTCTGCAGTTCCTATTGCCACAAGATGTACAGGACACGCATGCCAAACTGACTGAAATGGCGTCTGCTCTGAAGGTATTGCAGTCATTCCAACAGTAATAGGTCATTTTAGTTTCTTTTCTTCTTATATGCCTTTAAGTACTGGTAGATGCCATAGGCATTATTTAATCCATACTGCACAATATATATATATATATATATATATATATATATATATATATATATATATATATATATATATATATATATATATATACACACACACACACATCTTAAAGAGTTAATATTAAAAAGACATGCATAAAAATTATAAAATTGATAGTAACCTAAAAACACATTTTTAAATAGTTTGTCACTCTTTCTTACAGGAAGATGCAGGCATGGATCATTCTCAAGTGAGCCCTATTCCTTCTGACGAAGAGGGAAGCACTGAGCAGCAGACTTTAGAGACCAATGCACACACACCTAAGAGGAAGAAATCAGCACTTACTGATCTCCTTGGGCAGACATTCAAGACCACCCACCATCAACTGTCTCCTACTTCCATTGCTGAAACAGAGGTCAAACAGTACCTAGATGCTCCACCTCTACCACTGACTGATGACCCATTTCACTGGTGGAAATGTCACGCTCCAGCCTACCCACTCCTTGCCAAGCTGGTGAAAAGACTTCTGTGTGTCCCAGGGACCAGTGTACCTGCAGAACGTGTTTTTTCAACCGCAGGTGACATTATCAGCTCTCAGAGAAGTTGTCTAACCTCTGAGCATGCTGACCAGTTGCTCTTCCTGAAGAAGAACATGCACTTTTGAATTGTGTGTGCAGTACAGGTATTAGGTTAAGTAGGTTTTATACTAAGCACAAATTAAATGTTCTCAGGTTAAGGTTACAAAGAACAAATTGATAGTAGCATTTGTTTTGAAATGTATGTTCAATGCAGGTATATGTTAAATTTTACACATGGTGGTAGTTAAAGTTAAAAATGTATGCTCAAGTCACTGCCCATTGTTTTCATAGACCTCATTTTTTTCATATTTTCATTCAGTCATTGACTGAAATGTTGTATTGTCTGAAATATTTTTCATATGCAATAAAATTTGCAAGTTTTTGTAAAACTATTTGTTCCTGCTTGTTAAACAGAATTTATGTGTCCATGTTTACAGAGAACTTGATAATAATAGCTCTAAAATGTGCATTTTCTGCATTATTAGGTTATTTTTCTTGAGTCATTAAATTCTGAATTTCTTCAGTGACACAGATATCGTGATGTATCGTGGATGAAATTACTTGCAATATATCGATCATCGCAGAATCGCTGTATCGTGATATTATCGTTATCGTGAGCAAAATATCGTGATAGTATCGTATCGCAAGGTATCTGGTGATACCCAGCCCTAATTTCAATGTAAACACTTTAACAACAACACAGGGGAAATAAAGTGTGGTTAAAATACAATCTCTAGGCAACAATGATTCCAAGGCAACTGGACTTAGATTTGTCTTATGAAGACGTTTCACCTCTTATCCAAGCGGCTTCATCAGTTTGTAACGCATCGGTCTGACTTGTCAGACTTCTTCATAAGACAAATCTAAGTCCAGTTGCCTTGGAATCATTGTTGCCTAGAGATAAATATGACCTGGACAAATGAGAATATACACAGACTTAAAATACAATGCACAATTTTTTGGGAAACTTTTATCCATTATCATGGAGGCTGAGAGGTGAGAGGTGTACTGAGATGGGCTTACCAACAACATCCTTTGCAGGCATGGTTGGTGAAGCAGACGTGGTTGGTGAAGCAATCACAGTCGTGGGTGCAGAGCATGAGGCTGACTTGGATGGCAGCAGTGATGTTTTGGTGCCACTCTTTGGCTTCTTTGGCGTAGTGGGGATGCTTTTTTTGGAGAAATAATGAAAAAATTCTCAATACAATTATAAGCATAATGACAAGCAAAATAGGCATATATAAACACTGTGCCAGAGTTCATGTCTAGCCATGAACTCTGGTTCAAGGACAACTATAGTTTCATTACATGATTTAACATTTTTAGACAAACAAATTTGTAAAACAACACCCTTTCATTTTTTTGCCCACAATTTGCACACCTGCACTGGAGTTGTCCTCGCTGATGTCATCATTGCTCTCAAGAAGTATGGTATTATCACTCGAGTAGCTTGTGTCTGTCCAATCTGTCTCCATGTCCTGGTTGTCTGCGCTGAAGAGAGCTGTCTTGGCCGGTCCTCTTTGTGGTACGGAGCC
The DNA here is from genome assembly GCA_029490765.1 of Euthynnus affinis. Classification (NCBI taxonomy): domain Eukaryota; kingdom Metazoa; phylum Chordata; class Actinopteri; order Scombriformes; family Scombridae; genus Euthynnus; species Euthynnus affinis. The sequence continues at coordinate 33,010,804 of CM055846.1, forward strand.
CTGCCTCTTCCTTGGGGATCTCATATTCTGGAGTCGCTTGTACATTTTGGTGTAGATGGTCAGCTGTGGTGAAAGAATGTTAGATAAGTTGTTTGTCTTGTTGCTGACCTGTCCACAGTTTTGGTTTAGAGAAATAAAAAAATATTACTTACATATGGCATATTTGTATCAGCATCACATAACATAGGGTAATAGTCGACAATCTTCTGTGACATGGCTCTCATTTCCAGTTTGGATGGGTATCTTGCTTGTTTACCCATGGGACTAGCACGCATGATTGCAACCATGCTGGTGATTGTGTTCCTTACAAGTCTGCAACATAGCTCCTTTGACATCTTGTAGTTCTTTTCCTTTCCATTGCAGAGCAATGCAAAATACTGACTACGCACCATGTCTAACTCTGAATCTGTGTACACCACATACTCTGGAGGGTCTGGCATTTTCATTGTTTTCTCAGCAGATGTGGGTGTGGAGGCTTGAGGCTGGCATGGTGGCATGGAGCTAGTTGAGGGCATAATCCTGCTTCCATTACAAGTGCTGGCATCTTGGTCCCGTGGTATTTTCACACTATTAGGATTATGTAGGATGAAAACAAAATGCATTAGGACCATTAAAAATATAGTACAATTTAATTTTAATTATTATTACTTATTCCAATTTGTGTTTACATTTTGATTGATGAACTCCCAAATTTTCTTTCTTCTGAGAAAATTTCCAGGACCAGGAAAAAGATCCTTCAGGTCATCCCGGCTAAGGCCTTTCAAAGCCTCCTCATCAACACTGGCAGCTGTAATATGACGAATAAATATCTTTAGATGAAGCAATGCCAAGCTACAGTACCAAGCAACATAAAGAGGTGCCATTTTTCTCTCCCTCTGAGCTCCAACACATTTGTAAACTGTTTAACTAGTTGTCTGTGCTATGAAGCTTCCTTTTTGTGTAATTAATGTAAAGTCAGCGAAAATAATCATAAGCCTATCTCACAAAGATGACTGCCCCAAATAAAATCAAGGGTAAAAATGTTAAAGTCTGGACTTTAAACATTAGGCTACCTTTATGCTATAAGTTCAGTGTTGGTAATATTTTTTATTTATTTACGTTAACTGATGTAATTAATTCATTTAAATGATTAATCAGCACATTTGAGTTGCAACTGTGGCTGTTACTCAGATAATGAATAGCAGAATTACTAATTTGGTTTTCAAATCAGCTTTTATTATTATTTCTACAAACTATATGCCAAAATCACCAATACATCAAATATATACTTTATTTGTGACTTACCCTCCAAGACTGATAGAGTGGCATCGTCAAAAACATCCATTCTTTATTCATCTGCTCCGAAGAATTAACACGTGGTAGGCTAACGTTACCTAGCAAAAACACAGCCAAACAGAGCTGTTAGTTAGCATGCAAAAGTGCACATGAGCTAACACTAGCTGGCTTGCTAAGCAAGTACCCTGGTGGAAGACAACTGAAACAGTAACCGTCACACCAACAATCTGCTCTAAAATATGATTTTGGCAAGTAATATTAAAATTCCAATTAAGTTTACTGACCTTGAGCCGCTGTTCCTTCACGAATGTAACATGCTTCTTTCCGTTTTTCAAGCGGGGAAATCACTTGGACGTAACATAAATCCTGACGTCATTGAGGTGGGACGGTTGGAGGGCATGAACTGAGGATGTAAACATCAACTTGTTAATAAAATATTTTTAAAACAAAACATTTACCATCTTACAATTAATGAAATAACATATAATTGGAGAAATTTTGTGTTAAAGTAATAAATCCAAATGATAGCATGCGTGCCCCCTCCCCCATCCACCTCAGGGTCATCAGCCAGCGACCAACAATATTGCCGCGCAAACCTGGGGCAAGCCATGCAAACGGTGCATCAGCAAAGACGGTTTGGCATCATAGCAGAGTGGAGGTGTATGATATGTTTCGTCTTTGTTGCTCTACGTCTTAAAGTCCTACTAAGCCACATTAATGCAAGCCACAGTCGCAGCCCGGATTTTTGGGTTTACTGTAGAATTGATGGATGTGAACAGGACTTCTTTCGCCACATTAAACGGACGCACCTTCAGTATCTTCGGACTGGATGCCCACCAAGTGGATGGAGTACGACGCCTTCATCTCGCTTTTTGGGACAGGAAACATTTGGTGTGTCCGTTTTTGCCAGCAGTAGCACCCCTGCAGCGGACAGCACTGTGGCCTTCCCACCTGGTGCCTCCCGCCCTGAACCGTCACAGCAACCTGATGCTGTCGGCCGCCTTGAATCCGTAAGTTTCCACAGTTCCATTCGTTTTGACCTCTGAGGGCCTATCACGCCAATTAATTTGCTCTCAGTGTGATGCTAACTTGTGTAAAGTGTTTTATTTTATTTTATTTCCCACATATAACGGTGTATTCAAAGCGTGGCCTCCCATACCAGGAGTGCTCCCGTTAAACATGCAAGAGTAGGCTATAGACCTTTTCAGAAACAAATACAGGTGTTACCAAGGATCCGAATTAAGGCTCCATCCAATTTAATAAATTAAAGCTGTGCGCAAAACGCACATAATTGAACGAACTTAACACTTACCTTGGCTAAAGACGATAGAGCTGCTCAGGTCCAAGACCTGTGAGGCGGATGTGGGATTAAAAATATTTTTTCCCCTCTCGTGTGTCCTGTTCCTCATCAATTAGTCCGCCCTGCATTATGGCATGCTTTTTCTTCATAAGGAGAAATGGGACAAAATGTTTTCAACTACTGTAACATTATATAGAGGGCAATAAACATATACTGTGTGGAAATATTTTCTCATAGACTGTATTATATATGTGCTTTAGTTATTCATTTAGTTTTTAGTTGTAAACAAAGTAGTACCCAGTAAAGTTAAGGTTACCTCGGTAATTAGAGCTGGGTACTTACTTGCTGAAAAATAACACTACTGACTGAACCAATTTTACACACTCATTGTTTGTTGTAGTCTAATTTATAATCTTGAAAAAACACTTTTCACTGTAAGAAAAAACAAACAACAACTATTCAAATCAACCCTGATAATCTACTCTTACTTTTATCACTTTCTGAAGGAGGAGGCTGTTGCTGTGACATCCAGAGCCAGACCTGATATTGCTAGATCTGCAGCGGCATTCGCCATCAGTGTCCGGGAACAGTGCCACTTGTCACAGGTAAATTTGTCTTGATGGACCAATGCTTTAATGATACTATTGATATCATATAATAATTCCTTGATACAATGTTTATAAAAAATATAATTACTGTAATAATTCCTTTCTATATTTCAATGTTAACGATGGGCCTGTTAGCAATAATTATATGAGGGGAAAATGTATATATATATATATGTATGTATATTTTTTAAAATATTTTCACAGAGAACTGTCAATAGTGTCATCTCGGGGGTGCAACAGTACCAAGCTGCTCTCCTTGACACACTAAGGGAGAGAATCAGAAGGGTGTTTGAAGAGAATCCAGAGACAACTGCTCAGCTCCAAGATGAGGCTTTGGCTACATTTGATACATTCATGGATCCTTTCTCAACCACAGCATATGGACAGAATAAAACCATCCGGGAACTATTCAATCCAGTCAACCCAGAGGAAGTTGTAGTATCCCAGAAGATTTGTTGGGTAAAGCATGGTCCTTCAAGGGTCATGCTATAAGACTCCTTGCTATTGCCAAGGCAAATGATATTTCTCAATGGGGTGTTGATGTTATACTAAAACGAATCCTAAAAGATCTGACACTTCTTTACAATGGTGTTAGGATTGAAACCCCAAATGGTGAAATTGAGTTGTTTGGTGCTGTGATAGCCTTATGTGGAGACACACTTGCCCAGCATGACCTTGCTGGGTTTAAACAAGGTGTTGGTTTTGCTTATAGCAAATGTAGACATTGTGAATGCTCCTTTGATGATATGCAAAGTGTTTTTGAGGAGAATAAGTTTGCTGAAAGAACTTTGGAAAAGCACATCAGGCAATGTCTTGAAATAGACAAAGCAAGCACATTGAAAGCATCCCTCAAAACCACTTACGGGATTAACAGAAGAAGCAGGCTAGTTGATTCTCCAGCATTTGACCTGATCAAACAAACTCCACAGGATATAATGCATGTAATTTTTGAAGGTGTTGCACCAATGGAAATAAAGCTTGTGTTAAAAAACCTGATTCTGTCAGGACAGATAGAATTAGATGAGATTAACTCGGCTATTATAAATTTTCCTTACTCACCTCTAGATATACGAGATAAGCCATGTCCTATTAGTGTCAGCACTTTAGCTGCTAATGACATTAAAATAAAACAGTCATGTGGACAAATGTTAATACTTTTGAAAATACTACCTTTCATTTTGAATGATATGGACAGTGAGTATATCAAATTTATTCTCAAATTAATTCAGATTGTTCAAATTATCCTTGCTCCTGTTATTTCATTAGAAACTGTATTACGGCTCAGGCACATGATTGAGCAACATCTGCATCAGTTCAAAGAACTTTTTTCTGCATCCAATGTAATTCCCAAGCAGCATTACATGCTACATCTACCTAGCCAAATAATATCTTTTGGTCCTTTAGTAAGAAGTATGTGTATGCGATTTCAAGCTAAGCATAGCTATTTTAAGCAGTGGGCTTCCAAGTTAAATTTCAAAAATGTATGTAAATCGCTTGCAAACCATAATCAGTTCCTTGAATGTTGTCAAAATGAAATAGGCACTGAGCATCCAATTTTTGCTAGTGAAAGAGAATCAGGGCCTGTCAGCCGTCAAAAATGTTGATTATGTTAAAAGAAAAGTCAAAGATTTTTTAGGCATAGAGGTCATGCAATCTGTGAAATGGTACATCCTCAATGGAAATAAGTACATTAGTGGGAAATCTATGATTATTGTAGATGTAGATGGTGCTTTCCCAGTGTTCGGACTGATAAAAGATATCTTCGTGATAGATTCCTCTTTAGTTGCTTTTGAGTACCAAGGTTATCAGACACTGAATCTGAGTCCAGAGTTGCTGGCATATGAGGTGGCAGTTCCCAATGTTGCCCAGGCTACAGAACTTGTAAAAGAACTAATTGACTGCATTTCCTATTTTCCAGTTAGTTTCAAAGGCAATACCTTTGTTCCAATAAAATATAGTCTTTGTGACATTATTTCCCACAGACATTAATCTGGAGGAACAATAAGTATGTATGAGTGTATCATGTATTGGGTGACCCAGTTTGCCTGTTTTCTGTTTTGTGTTTGTTTTGCCAGTTTTGTGAACATCATCAGCTTGAAGTCAGAGAAATAAAGAGTTTTTCAGATGCTTTTTGTGTGACTCTTGAATCAAGCAAGTTGAGTTTGTTACTGAAAAAAGACAAGGTTTGCTTGATATAAGATTATGGTGTAAAGTTGAACACTTAAAATAAGAAATTAACTCTTAAAACAAGACAAATTATCTAACACTTCTAAATCTAAGTTTTTTTTTCTTGGTAAGAACCAAATAATTTGCAGTGTTCTCCTCACATTCAGGCTGCTTCTGCATGCTCGCGAAATTTCTGCTCCCGGATTTCTCCACTGCGCTTGGATTTTTTTGTGTAGCAACAACTATGGCAACCACCCTGTCAAAATCAACCAATCAGTAGAAGGCTTGGGCGCATGTGTGTAAATTAACTTTATTCAAAAAGTCGTAAAGAAAGCAAGGGAAGTACATTTAATAAGCCCAGGAGGGCGGGAGTAAATATACAATATAGACTACAGTGTGTCAGTTACTAAATGCTTCTAAACAGATAAATCATAGATTGTCATGAGCTCTCCTTCTCTGCCTCTGTCATCTGCTGCTCCAGTCTCTGCTCTGTCTGATTAGCCACACCTGTGTCTACTCCTGCACTCATCAACCTGCCAGCTGCACTGCATTCTCTGTTGATCACCCTCTGTATATAAAGCCCTGTCTTTCAGTGCCTCCTTGTCGGACCGTCTGCAAACCAGCACCAGTTACCTGCCTGTCTTCTTACGCCTCTGACTCCAACCTGTGAAACCGGACCTGCTCGACTACGTCTCTGATCTCCTGCCCCGGTAAACTAGACCTGCCTTCCGCCTTACCTCTAAGAATGCTGTCTAGCCCTTGACTGTACTGCTGCCACGATTCCCTCTGCCCAGTCCTCCCCTCTCTCCGCTGTGTGTGTATTCCTCCAGGAACTTCTGACCTTTGCTGAGTGGGCCCTGGAACCAACCCCGCCATCTCAGTGAGACGCCACTCAGCTCTGGACACACACCCACACACCTCCTTTCCCCAAACCCTTCAATAAACTGTTTAAACGTGACGCTTTTGTGGTCCTCGTCTATTTGGTGTCTGACATGTATGTATGTATGTATATATATATATATATATATATATATATATATATATATATATATATATATATATATATATATATATATATATATATATATATATATATATATATATATATATATATATATATATATATATATATATATATATATATATAGACATGTAAAAGAGATAAATAGAAAACGGAGAAATGTGTAGCTGCCTGCCCCCCCCCACTCCACCCCCCACCAGGCCAAACCAATGAAATGAACCCTGCCTCCTTGCGGAAGCACTCGCTTTTGGTTTTAGAGCATCCCGTACGGGCAGATACCTTGTAACAGTGTTCATAGCACAGTGAACTCAGCAGTCTGTATTTCTCTGTTAAGCGTCTTCAGGCTAGGCTAATCCATCGTTGCTAACTTTGGAGCTAACTCCCTTCACTTTTCCAGCAATTGGAGAAACAACAGATGTGACTTTTTAGCATTTAACTGACACACTGTAATCTGTGCTGTACATTTACTGCCAGACTGACAACTTACCGCTAAACTTTTCCTCTGCTCCGCTCGTATCCACCGTCACTTTCTCTGCGTCCAACTTGCTAAGCAAACAAGCTATGCGATGCCGTGTAACTTAACAGAGTTGCTTGTTTCCCTGGCAACGACACAGCGGTTGACTGCTGCAGACTCCCAAACGCTAAATATTTCTGAATGAGTGGATATTTGGCGTTAATTCTAGCATTATTTTTTGGGGGGTGCCTGGCAGGGGTTCTTGTTGATATAATTGTAGGAGAAACAGTTAAGAGCCAGAAGTCTGAGTTTGGGCGAGTCCAAAGTTGTGAAAACAGCGGGGGTGTTTTGAATACACCACAGGTAGTTTGTTAGTCTGTCCCTACCGCTGCAGGAAATAATGGATTAATCCTAAAAAGCTGCTGATGTAGCATTTTTCTCCTTATGAAAGTAACGTGGAGATTAGTCAACCAGAATTTAGTCGGGCGGGAGCGTATCGACCAATTAATCGACTAGTCGACCAGCAGACTACAGCCCTACAAAAATGACTTAAAACACTTTTTACATGTTAAACATTAAACACACTGATGAGAAACTTGTCAATGGGTCAGATCTCTGTCAGTGGATATAACATTAGTACCGGTGTGAAACTGACTTCAACACAGAGTTTAGCATTACAGGTTGTTTGTAGCATCAATGTTGCTAAGCTAGCAAGTGTCTTGAAGTCTGTTTATCGTGTGTGGTAGAGTCAGTCAGCACTAAAACTGTTTCATCAGTCCGTTTTAACCTGCAGCAGTTGCTGAAGGATAGTGTAACGTGTTTTTCTGCCACAGAGGAAAAAAATTCATGATGAGTGAAAATGAGTCCAAAGTGTCTTCCAACTGCAGAAACGGAAATATCAAACTGCCAGCTGAGTTAAAACTATCGCAGACAGCTGACATAAGCAGTCTTATAAATACTAACTGCTAGAGAGAATAATGTTTGACCACTTCCCAGAGCCTGTGACTGAACTTAAAACACAATGTGTATTAGTTCTGAGACTGTACAGTGTTTAGCTGCCTGTGCTTATCACTGCAATGACTGTTAGCTGGTAGCTAATGTAAGATAGCGGGTTAGCTATTTGCGTATTTGCGAGAAATCTTCCACTACTGTTGATATCCAGCATGATGACACAGACACTGGCTAATATTCAGTCTGTTTATTCGCTTCGCCACATGTAGTTTTAAATTAGGAAATCCGCAAAGGGCACAATGACCAGTTCAAAACAAGGCACGTAAAACTGGCCGTGTGTGTAGTTACATTTTTAAAGGGCATTACGGCCACACAGTGGAACATTCAGGGCACTGACCATTTGGCTGTGGTAATGTATAACTCCTGCCCTGTTATGTACTCGACAAATAACAGCTACTTACTCGTATTTGATTATTTTCTCCTTTTAGTTCACGAAGCGTTGTCAAATGACGACAGATCTCTGACATGACTGAGAGAGTCCTGCATACCGTGGCTGCACATCCAAATATCAAAAACATCATACTGCATATAGGGGCAAATGATGTTGTTAAACAACAGTCTGAAGTGCTTAATGATCTGTTGAACACAGTCAGCTCGCTGAATGCTGAGGTATTTATCAGTGGCCCTCTACCGCCAGTCACAAAAGGAGTCGAGAGATTCAGCAGATTGTTGGCACTGAACACATGGCTTTCAACTGCATGTACTGTCCATTCACTGCACTTCATTGACAATTTCAACTTTTTCTGGGACCGTAGACGTCTTTTTAAGGCAGATGGACCTTTCCTCAACAAGCCTGGAGTAAAATTGTTCATCTCTAACCTATTTTACCTCCTACGTCACCAATCTGCTCTCTCTGCCAAGGTCAAGCGACAAGAGGTATCAAAATAAAAAGAAGATATAACTAAACACGTCAGAGACCTTGGAGGATTCACCACCTTCGCCCCCCCCCCCCCGAAACTCATCCAGGTCACTCTCTTCTCCAGTCACCCTTTCTCCCTCCTCCCCCCTCTTGGAGTTCACTGACCAGATGAAAGAGCTGGTCACTGCAGGGACCAAACTCACACCCCGCCCTACTCCCATTTTCTCTCCCCTAAACCCCCCTCGGCGTCCACCTCCACCAATGACTTTAAGCCTAGTCCCAACAGTTTCATCACAGTTACAGCGCCTGCTGCCTCCCCTCCTCCTCGGCGGCTACAGAGTCATCCTCTCCCTCCTTCCTCCCCCTCCTCCATGACAAAAAAGCACTAACTGATATGTGCCGGGTCCAGGCTGCAAGGCTGATGATACTGATGTCTATTCCTAGGAAAAATATATTGATAGGTAACAGGAAAAGAATGTTGAATCTGTTAAGAAAGAGGAAGCACTCAACTGGTTTTGTGAATTTATCAAATTTAGCACCATTCCTCATCAGCTACAGCTTGTCCCAAAAAATTGGGTAGTTTATAAGACATTAAATTTATCTTTATTAAATATCAGGTCTTTGTCAGGAAAGACATTTTTAATCAATGATTTTATCGTCAAGCACAACCTTGATTTTAATGTTTTTAACTGAAACTTGGTAGACCAAGATAACAATGCAGCTGTTTTTATCAAGTCAACTCCTCCCAACTTCAGTTTTACGAGTGAAGCTAGAGCGCATAAGAAAGGAGGTGGAGTTGCCATTTTGTTTAATGATTCCCTCCAATGCAAACAGATGTGTTATGGAAACGTTGATTCTTTTGAATGTGTGGCTCTTCAATTAATTCCTCCACTCATGCTATATTTCTAAATATCTACAGGCCACCTAAATACTGTGCAACCTTTTTTGATGATTTTTCTGAACTGCTGTCTATTGTCTGTATTGACTTTGACTGTGTTGTTATTGTGATTTTGGTGATTTTAACATCCATGTTGATAATCCCCAGGACAGAAGGACTAAAGAACTTTATTATGTTCTTGACAACTATGGTCTGACTCAGCATGTAATGGAGCCCACACTCACAACAAGGGGCACACTGGACTTAATCATCTCTAAGGGTCTGAACATGTCTAAGGTTGTAGTGACTGATGTTGCTCTATCTGATCATTCCTGTGTTTTCTTTGAGAGTACTATCTCCATGCACACAAATGTTCAAACAGAGGTAATCACAAAACGGTTTATCACTGAAAACACCAGTGAAACATTTATTCAAGCCTTCTCTGTCATACCCACCCTCTCCGGGGTCTCAGTCAATGACCTTGTAGATAATGTCAGTTCTAGAATTACAAATGTTATTGATGCCATTGCACCTACCAAGGTGAAGGCTGTCTCTGGTAAGAAATAATCTCCATGGAGAAATGCCACGCTAGCTGAAAAGCTGAACGCAGGTGGTGAAAAACAAATCTCCAGGTTCATTATGACAGTGGTTCTCAACCTTTTTGAGTAGCGACCCCCAATTTAACACACACTGCTGTTCGCGACACCTCCCCCCCCCCCCCCCCCAAAAAAAAAAAATCAACCCACACAGTCGTATTTACAAATCAAGCACTTATGATCACATGACATCTATTAGTTTCCTCATTTTATTTTGAAACAATTTTGATTTTGATGAAAAACATAAATCAGCATCGATATCTTTTCAAACGAGATAACAGATTTCGCCACATCTCATCATAGGCTACTGATTATTATTAATTGTTAGTGTTATAGCCGCTTGAATGCAAACAAGCAACCTTTACTATTCTTTTTCATAAAAGAAAAACTATTAACATAGGAAGTCGAAACAAAACAGCTTGGGGAGAAAAACAGCCCAAAACTCATTTCAAACTTTGTGTTGTTGTAACGTTAAACAGGAAAAAGAAGATAATTAGGCCTAACAAACTCCAAGTTCCAAAAAATCAAATTTAATTATAGATTCACTCTCAATGATACTTTTGGGCCAACTAGGCTACTCTTTTAATGTGATGGCTGAGCTTGCTTCTTTGAACAGAGCAATTGCATTCTTGGCTTTATTTTAGACACGGCCACGCGCAGATCGCTCTCAACTCTGAGGAGTCGTGATTTATATTTGTTTTTCATATATGTCAGCGCAGAAAAGGTCTTCTCGCACAGATACGTTGATGCAAATGGAAGCAGTACATCCATTGCAGCTTTTGACAGTGCTGCGTATTCTGTTGCTACTGACAACCAGAACTCCTCCAGCGTGTATGCCGCGAAAGCGGTCTGTAGTGTCCGGTCAGAGGAGAGCTCCAGCAGGGCGTCCTGCAGCTCTGATGGAAGGTGGTGCGCGGTGGAGGTGGCAAAAGGTTGGCGTATCCAGTCGTACTTCTCTGGAGTGTCATCGGTTGGGAAGTACTTATTGAAGCTTTCAAGCAGGCTTCTGAGGTGAGAGGCAATTATTCCTTTCATTGTTTTAATGGATATGTCGTAACTGTCCATAAAGTCATCAAGCTCGGGAAACATGTCAACACTCCCCCCTTCCACTCTCACAGCCCACCGCTGTGAGAGTGGGCTGTGAGAGTGGAAGGGGGGAGCTTTCTCTTAAATGCTGTGACCTTATCAGAGAGAATAAGGACATTTGTGTTTGGGCCTTGTAGGGACAGGTTTAGGCTGTTTAATTTGTCAAAAATGCTGGCTAAATATGCCAAGCTCACAACCCACTTTTGGTCAGTCAGATAGTCAGCAAGGGGGGAACCACAGTCCGATAAAAATATGCGGACCTCCTCACGCAGTTCAAATAGCCTCGTTAAAACTTTGCCATGAGAAAGCCATCTAACCTCTGTGTGAAAGAGAAGTGCTTCTTGGTCTGATCCCATTTCGTGGCAGAGTGTGGCAAAGAGTCTGCTTTGGAGCGGCCTTGATTTGATGAAATTGACCATCTTAACTGATGTTTGTAGAACATCACGAAGCTCTGGCTCGAGGCACCTGCCAGCGAGTGCTTCCCTTGTGGATCACACAGTGAAGAAATTTTACGTGGGGAGCTACCTCCAACACGCAGGCCCTCAAACCCTCTCTGGCCCCCTGCATGGCTCCAGCTCCATCTGTGCACACAGACACACAACTCTCCCATTTCAGTCCCTCTTTTTGAATGTTACAGTCGAATTTGTTGAAAATGTCCCGTCCAGTGCATGTTCCCTCCAGTGATGAGCAAAATAACAGATCCTTGTGCATTTTCCCCTCATAGCTGTACCTCACAAATGCCAGCAGCTGCGCATCTCCCGACACATCTGTACATTCGTCAATTTGAAGGGAAAACCTTCCACTCTTTCTCACTCTGTCAATGAGCTGATCTTTTATGTCACCTCTGAACAAATAACACACTGGGGCTGTTCGATGTTATTTTTGATTATGAATGAAAATCCATATTTCAAAAAGTCTGCCTGGTATTTACGTAGCCGTGTAGTAGCCGGTGTCGGCCCCAGTGCCAAACGTTTTTCAGGTGGTGGTAGGCTTTCATCTTTGGACCCCTGCTGCTGATCATCTTGGGATGATAGAATACTTTTTCTTTTCAGCCATCGCTCCATTATTATTATTATTATTATTATTATTATCATTATTATTTTACAAATATAGGCTAGCGAAACTGCTGCTGCTGCTACCAAAAACAATAACAAGCCTTTGTTTATTTTTCCCGCTCTGTGTCACTGACCAATCTCACGCGCACAGTAGCTACAGATCATGCCGCTGATAGGCTACAATGAATTTGAGACAAACCATTAAGCAGTAATGAACTAAAACAACTCCCTGTTTGAAATTATGTAATTTAATATTGGTATGCTTGAATTTATTTTTTCCAAAATGATTTGGCGACCCCTAGAAATCATCTCGCGACCCCAGTTGGGGTCGGGACCCCAAAGTTGAGAATAGCTGCATTATGACATCTATAAAGAGAGACTACACATTTATAATTTGGAACTGAGAAATGCAAGGCAGTCCTTCTTCTCCGAAATCATTGCCAAAAATAATAATAATACGCATGCCTTGTTTGCTAAGGTCGACAGGCTAACAAACCCTCCTGTCTCAGTAGCCCCTGAACTTCAGTCCACCAAGGCGTGCAATGAATTTGCTTCATTCTTCAGTAACAAAATTCAGAAAATCAGACAGTCAGTTCCACCATATCAGGTGCAGAATATGGGTTGTCCCTGTGTCCATTTAAAATCAATTTGAGTAGTATGACACAATTCCACCCGATCAACCATAAAAACCTGGAGGACATAATACAACATCTGAAACCCTCCTCTTGTTGTCTCGATATCCTGCCAACAGGGTTTTTCAAAACGGTCTCAAATTGCATGGCCTCAGATCTCCTACAGATTAACACATCTCTTCTGTCAGGTGTCTTCCCACAGGCCCTGAAAACCGTTGTCATCAAGCCACTCTTAAAAAAGAACAATCTAGACACTTCACAAATGAGCAACTATAGGCCCATATCAAACCTCCCGTTTCTAAGCAAAATCATTGAAAAAGCTGTTTTTCAACAATTGAACAACTTTGTGGCACTAAACAACTGTTTTGATATCTTCCAATCAGGATTTCGACCACACCACAGCACTGAGACTGCTCTTGTTAAAGTCTTCAATGACATACAGCTAAACACTGACAGTAGCAGAATTACAGTATTAGTATTACTAGATCTCAGTGCAGCATTTGACACAGTTGACCACAACATATTACTAGACAGACTGGAAAACTAGTTGGGACTTTCTGGCACAGTGCTAAACTGATTTGAATCCTATTTAAAGGACAGAGACTACTTTGTGTCTATAGGTAATTACACATCTTAGTGAACGAAAATGATATGAGGAGTTCCCCAAGGCTCCATTCTGGGGCCTCTTCTGTTCAACATCTACATGCTCCCACTAGCTCAGATTATGGAAAACAATAAAATATGTATAATTGCAATTTCGTTACTTTGGCTTCCTGAGCCATCCCACCTCCCCATTTGTGTTTTGGATGTTTATTGTAATTTAATTTCCTTGTCTATCAGAGACACCTCACCTGTCCTTTTGTCTTTTTAATCATGACGTCTAGACCCCTTCACATTTACACTCTGAGCCTGCAGGATGACTCCAGTGTGAACCACACCCTAGGGGGTCGGTTCACTGAGTAAGTGCATTGAAGAAATCAATGATTGGATGTGCCAGAAGTTTCTTCAGTTAAACAAAGACAAAACTGAAGTAATTGTTTTTGGAGCCAAGGAAGAATGTTTAAAAGTCAACACTCAGCTTCAGTCAGTAATGCTAAAGCCAGAAATCTTGGTGTAGTCATGGACTCAGACCTGAATTTCAACAGCCACATGAAGACAATTACTAAGCCAGCCTACTATCACCTAAAGAATATATCAAGAATAAAAGGACTTATGTCTCAACAGGATTTGGTAAAACTTGACCATGCATTTATCTTCAGTAGACTTGACTATTGTAACGCTGTATTCACAGGTCTCCCTAAAAAATCGATCAGACAGCTGCAGCTGATTCAGAATGCTGCTGCCTGAGTCCTCACTAAGACCAAGAAAGTGGATCATATCAGTCCAGTTCTCAGATCTTTGCACTGGCTTCCCGTCTGTCAAAGAACTGATTTTAAGATACTGCTGTTGGTTTATGAATGGTTTAGGGCCAAAATACATATCTGATCTGCTGTTACTTTACGAACCATCTAGACCTCTCAGGTCATCTGGATCAGGTCTGCTTTCTGTCCCCAGGGTCAAAACTAAACATGGAGAAGCAGCTTTCATTTTTTATGCACCACATATCTGGAACAAAACTGCAGGTCTGCAGTGACTCTCAGCTCTTTTAAATCGCAGCTCAAGACTTTTCTGTTTGCTGCTGCCTTTGATTACACCACATTAAGGGTTAATATTTTACGCTGCACTGTTACTTTTATTCTCTTCTTTTATCTGTTTTATTTCCTTTTTAGCTTTAAAATTTCTAAATGTAACACTTTTAATTGTTTTTATGTCTTTTTATCTGTCTTGCTTTTAAATTCTGTTTTAATGCCTTTTATGATCTTTGTAAAGCACTTCGAATTACCTTGTTGTTGAAATGTGCTATATAAATAAACTTGCCTTGCCTATAGAGCCATAAAATTTGCTTAATTTTGATGACACTGCTGTGAGCTAGACATCTCTCACCTCGCAGAAAATTGTCATCCTCACATGTTGACATTTGATGTTTCACCGTGACAGGGACAGTTGCTATAACTTTACTGTACATGCTCTTGTCTGCACTGCACTTTATGTGGCATGGAGACATTTAAGCGAGTGTGACGGATGACCTCGGACGGTGCCGCGAAGGCCCGTCCAACGCTGCTTGCAGCTTTAATTTGAAACTCGGCCGGAAGATAGCATTTCAGTCTTGTTTACGCCCTCTTGATGCCGCTTCGCACCGATGCTTCTCTATGGTATCTGGATGAGACAGACCTGCATCTAGTCGTGCTTATGCGCGCCGAGCCAGAGTTTAACAGGCACGAGATAGGAGAACATTCACGAGCGGCTCTAGAGACCTCGCTTCGTGTTTAACCGTGAAGGGTGGCTAAAGAAGCAAGTGTCCCACGAGACACGGTTGCTGCCTGAAGACGAGATAGGAGCAGGGGCGGGGGGGTGGGGGGGAGCATCCGTTGCCCTGGTGAATTCATTAACACGTTAGCTTCCAGCTAGCTCTAATCTTGGGTACCTAATGTAACAACGAGGTTCACACCGAAAATCACGAATGTCATTTCTCGTTCCTGGAGGGCTGAGCTCGACATGATTCTAAAGTAAGTACCGCACCCGGTTACGGGGCGATATATTGTGTTAGTAAAAGAGGGATCTTAGAGATGTAGAATTGGGTGTCATGAAAGGCTAGGGAGCTAGCAGGCTAGCTTCATGGAAATACAGTTAAAGGTATGCAGCTGCTGCAAATCGTAGCTATAAGCTACATACCCAGCTAGCTAACATGGACTGTTTGGGTCCCATTCAAGCTGACGGTGTCTGAGATAGGTAAATAAAATGGTAACACTGTATTTGGCCGCAAGATAGAAGGCCGACGCGACAATGGAGTCTTTCCTGCAGATAGCTCCCCACTCCCTGGCCATAGTGCTGTCCAGGGTCGGAGCTGGGGAGGCGGTCGGGGCCGGTGTGTTAGAGAGCGACGAGCTGCCGAGACACCACACCGGCTATGAGATTTTTGCCGATTTCAAAGCGGAAAATACCCAGCAACACGCGTGGAACCAACGGATTATTGAGGCTGTGTCCGAGACCTTCTTCCTGGGATGGATAGATGAGCATGTGCTGCTGATACAGGGGAAGGAGGACCATCTGGAGGTGCTGAGGGAGGGATGGATGCGGAGGTCCCTTAATCCGCCTAGAGGATTCACCATCAAATACCTGGGTAAGGTCTCCACACCGAACACTGCTGCATAAGTTTAGGACAGCTATTACTCTTATGCTTGTGGGAGTGTTTCCATTGCCATTCAACATCGATCATCATCATCGCCTGTTTCTCTGTGGCAAACAGAAACTCGGTTCTCGTGTTTAACATCTTTCTGTCTGACCAGCAGCTACAGTCTCTGGGTGTGATGTAAAATGAGTGACTGCTTTGAGATTATCCACTCAATATAAAATACATCTTTAAGATGAGTATTTCCAAGAGAAAAGTAAAACTTAAGTGAGAAATTTCGACGTCTTGTGCCACATTGTAGGCAACATTTTCAGAAACAATGACATCACAGGAAAAGTTGTTTATAATTGCTTTATCACATTATCTACAGTCTTGAAAAGTTATGACTTCAGTTTCCTCAAAATAAAAAGGCCACAAAAGATCTCAAAGTAAATTGCATGTAGCCTACAAATCTTTAATATCTTCTCTTGCATGCTGTAAACAGTAATCGTCCTTATACAATGTTTTCGCGTCTGTTTGCTGGCTCTCGGGAGAGTTAGTCATGAACCATGAAAGAGGCCATATTATGAAAAACTCACTTTTTCAGTTCTTGTGTGTATGTATTTGGGTCTCTGATGTGCCTACTAACACACAAGATGTGAACTAAGACCACCCAGTCATTTTGGTGTGGGCTAGCCATTCATATTTGGTGCACCTTCTTGCATCACATGAGGCTAAGCTAGACTAAGCTAAGTGCAAAAACTTTGCCCCTATCGTGGGGCTTGACTGGGGGACAGAGCTACTGTTTGCTGACAGAAGGCTGCTGAGCTCCAGTGAGCTCTGCAGGAGAGAGGTGGCCGGGGAGCAGAGCCAAAGAGTTCTGCGTCGTCACTGCTGCTGTCTTCTGGAGGAATAAACACATAATTCTGCTCTGAGAAGGAGCAGTTTACTTGCGGGAGGCCTTAATTTTTTAAATTTTGGGATTAAGTGGATTTATCTTCAGTCTTGCTTCTCAACCTAGCAGGAGCTAACACTGGTGTGACACACCACTTTAGTTGCTGGTATCAGTAATAAACATCTTAAATGCCGACATATGACATATTACATTTATGACATTTATGACTATTCCTCTGTGTCCACTTGCTGTTTCTTTTGTCTCTGCACAACGAATTGTGCCTTCACTCACACTCTCCATTCAAATACATGACTATTTATCTGTCTGCCTACAGTTTCTCATTGTCTGTGCACACTTGATAGTATGGCTTAAAAGTCCTTACTTTTTTAAAAATGCACTTGGTAAAAAGAAGAAAATTGATTTATTTCACACACAAACTTATTAGAAGCTTTCAATGTATTAATTTCACTGACAGTAGAGGGGCACAACATTGGCATAATGTTGATGACACTGGTGTGAGCCAGACACACATCTCCTTCTGCAGAAAATTTGTCATTTTCACATCGTTGACATTTCGTGTTTCGCCATGACAGGGAAGGTGCTATAACTTTACTGTACATGCTCCTATCTACACTGCACTTTACATGGCAGCCGAGTCACCCCTCAGACCGGGTCCACAGATAGTGAGTGTGATGGACGCCCTCGGATGGCGCCACGTCCCGGCATGCACGTGGTGCGAAGACCTGTCCAACGCTGCTTGCAGTTTTAATTTACACTCAAACCAAACGGCCTTTCTGAACATGGCTGTTTAGACAGGATAAGAATACTGCTGTGGCACTTGATTCTTGTGGTATTTTGACCAAAGCATGTCAGACACACGGGGAACGGTGTTAACTTGTGGAAAAGGAGCATAATATGGCCTCTTGAATCAAACCAGTAACTAACAGCAGTCAATGTCATACAACATTATCATGCATTAACAATTCTGTACGTGTCCGCAGATACATAAAAACCATCATATGTTGACAGTCTTCTTCTCAATCTGGCATCATAAAAACAAGCTGTATTTGTGTACAAACTTTACTTTTCAGATTTTTCTCTCCTCAACTCCTCAACTCAACTTCAAATTAATATTTCTCACTAAAATAGCTGTTGGTTGTGGTTTGGTAGTGGTTTGGCCTGGGGGAGGGATGGACAGAGTCAGACCTGTCAGCCAGGCAGAAACAGAGGGGTGGCTGAACTCAGATCTGTCAAACCATGGCTGGAGACATGTATATGCTTTTGACAGAAACCACTCCTAGCAGTTCACTCACTCACCATTGAAATGCATGAGTATTCCTCTGTGTCCACCTGCAGTTACTTATTGTCTCTACACAAAACACTCTGGCTTCACTCACACTCTCCATTCAAATACATGACTATTTGTCTCTTTCTGGCTGCACTTTGTCTCTGCACACTTCATAGAACACACAGAGCACATTTCAATCAAACTTTTATCAGGTCATGTGGATTAAAAGTCTTTACTTTTCTCAACATAGACTTAATGAAAATTAGGATATTAATTTCTTTTACACACAAACTCATCACATTTTTTCTATGTATTAATTCACATTACAGTACAAAACTTGCATAATTTTGATGGCAGTGGTGTGAGCCACATAGACATGTCTCACCCTCCAGAAAATTGTCATCCTCACAACGTTGACATTTGATGTTTCAGCGTGACAGGGGAAGTTGCCATAACTTCAGTGTACGTGCTCCAATCTGTACCGCACTTCAACCCTGATTTTAATACATCACTCACGAGACTGTGCTGAACAAAAGTTAATAAAGACTTTGTAATAACTCGTACGGTTTTCATATTATTAGACCTCAAAGTTGCCGTGCAACATTTCAACTTATATTGCATTTCAATGGGAGAGGCATTCTCTGAGCATGCCTTCTTGTTCTTGACCCTATTGTTCCTGTCCTGTTTGTTTCTTTGTAATTAGGGCCTGAGCCCAAAGGGCGAAGACCCTATTGTGACTCGATTTTTCTTTCTTTCTTTCTTTATTATTACGCGACTTTCCCCCTGAATTTGACCCCCTAAAAATGCTCGAAAACTCACCAAATTTCGCAGGTAGGTCCGGTCCGGTGAAAAATTTGATAATATGTAAAAATTACCCTCCCCCCACCCCAAAATTAATTAATAAAATATGTTGTAGAGACATGGACCAACACCAAATTGTTCGTCTCCTTAAGACCTAAAAATCATACACTGACACCCCAGACCTAAATCCAACAGGAATTCCACAAAATGCACACAAATGTCAGATTTTTCTGCAATTTCCGTGTCTAAAGAAATCTATCTTCTTTTAGGGCGTGCATGTTATTGGCTTCAGATTTTAATATATCACTCACAAGACTGTGCTGAACAATAGTTGTTAAACACTTCGTAATAACTCGTGCGGTTTTCTTAATATTTGATCTGAAAGTCGCTGAGCGACATTTCCACTTATAATGCATTTCAATGGGAGAGGCATGCCCACTCTCTGTTAATTGAGGGCTACCATCTAAACTATAAGTCACACAACTTTCTAACCTGTATCAGTGGACTCGCGCCAAAAATTCCTACTCATCATATATTTTCAGTCTGATTCGGCCAAAAGTCATGGCCTATATGTGCTTCTTTAAACAGGAGAAGGTCTCTTCTCTCCTCTCTCATGCTCTTCCAGCAGGCAGGAGGGGAAGGGGTCAACAGCTGACTGCAGCTCAAACAGACACATGCAATGAGCGTGCCTGGTGAGTCATACAGTGCTGTAGATAATGGTCATAACTACATACACTACAAGCTTTGCACTGCAGTTTTTCCTTTATTATATTAAATTGATTTCTTTTACACACAAACTTATCAGAAGCTTTCAATGTATTAATTTAAATGACAGTACAGTGGCACAAAACTTGCATAATGTTGATGACACTGGTGTGAGCCAGACACACGTCTCACTCTGCAGAAATTTGTCATTCTCACACTGTTGACATTTGATGTTTCATTGTGACAGAGGAAGTTGCTATAACTTCAGTTCACATGTTCCAATCTGCACCTTATTTTACATGTTTGCCAAGTCACAGCTGTCAACTCAGGTCCGGAGGCATCTACTCACAAGTGTGTCGAATGCCCTTGGACGGCGCTGCATTTGTGCGTGCAGGGGGGAAAGCCCGTCCAACGCTGCTTGCAGCTTTTATTTGTGGTAATGAAGGAAGGTGTCACTTAGTTCAACAGTGAAGCTCTTGAATGTATTTTTAATAGTTTTTGGACAACAATGGAGGTCCATGGTGCTCAAGATACACATACAATACTTGTTAATAGAGGGTACATTTATTTTTGGTGTGTTTCTGCATGTTGGGTTTATTGACAATAAGAAAAATAAAGAATGTCATCATATTTACTTCACTTTTTTCCAGTTGTCTTTTCCCAGGCCTGTACAGGTCTCCCCAGCAGCATTAATAAAAGCCTAATGTCTGTTGGGTGTCTGTGTTTGGCTCAGGGACATTTCAGCAGCTCTGTGTGCTGCAGTGAACAGTGCAGCAGCACTGTGTACAAAGCTGATGTGGTGGCCCAAGCTTAGTCAGAAAATCAGGGTACAACAACTATGTTGGTATCACACACCTTTCTCTTTGTTTGTCTCCATAGAAACACATGCAAATGCACATACCCAAACACAATCATTTTGTTGTGTACTGACAGATGAAGTTTTGAAAGAAATTTAGCTGAGCCTTTCATCAGGAGGAAAATTACTTGTACTACTCACTTATAACTGTGTGTGTGTGTGTTGGGGTGCCAGCTGTGCATGCCTGCAGGCATGGAGTTTCATGCGCCCTACCTGTATCTCCCTTTATGTCTGTTTTGCTTGTGTGTTTGTTTTGGCTGTTATCAAAGCAAAAACATATGAGCTGCATCAACAACCACAACAAACCACCTGTTAATTGGTTCACTTCTGCTCTGGCTTTATTCAACCAGCTAAAAAGAATAGCTGGGAAAAATGTGAGTAGTTAGCACCATTAAATCATGTTCAGTGCAGTAACCATGTCCGTCCACTAGATGGACTAACTTCCCCACTGATCGTGTCTGGTTTAGTTGAAGTCAGCTTTCTGTCTATAATCTATCAATGTAACTAGTTTTGTGTCATCTTTATGGCCTCTTCATGTTGATATACTGTATATCCTCAAATAAAAAATGGTAGTCAATTAAAAGCCAGGTCTCCAAGAATGGTGGGGGGCGTGGTCAATACAAACAAATAAAGGCTGACCCCAAAAACAGGCCTGGGTAAAAACAAGGGTGGATAAACTCTGATGTCTGTTATATAATGTGCATTCCAGTTAAGCATAAATAGTAGTTACCTGTATGTAACTCCAGTTCTTCTTTCTTTAGGGTAGGGTGGGGGGGGGTACGGGGACAGAGGAGTGACATTGTTTAAATACAGGGATAACAGCACATATTTCAATAATAATGATGACAGTGACACCATATGATCATGGGTAACCAGGGCAACTTGGCTAAGCTGTCCAGCATACATTCATTAGCATGCTACCCACATGCTACACATAAGTGATGCACTGCCAACATTCCAGGTGGAACTTAAGTGCTGGCATTATTGTGAACATCGGAGTATGTGGATTACTGGTAATGCAGTAACAAATATCTAATAGCCAGCACAAGTAGATCAGAAAACAAGGATGCTTTGTACTAAAATATCAGCCAATATACTTGTCAAACAGAGGAGTTAGAAATAAAAGCTAACTCTCTCTAGTATAAGCCTGCTTCCAGCTTAGGCCTGGTATTCTCTGCTTGTGAGGTAAATAAAGGTCCCGGCCACTTATCCCGGCCATCATATCAATATTTTTCAAATTGAAAACAGTCTACATAGTTTGTGTATTTTTTCACACTCACACTAAGGTAGAGCTGCCTGAATTAGTCAATTCATAGATTTGTCAATAGACTTTTTTTTTTTTTTAGCATAAATGCCAAAATTTGCTAGTTCAGGCTTTTCAAATGTGAGAATTTGATGCTTTATTTTGTCATACATGATAGTAAACTGAATGACAGGCATGACAATCCTGTTTTTATTGCACTTCTAATTTTACTAGATTAAACTGTTAAAATAAATGTTCTTCAATAAACTATTTTGCAAATGAGGGTTCCCACTCGAGCCCCAGTCACCCAGACCACTGACAACCGCTCATCTCAGCTCCACCAGACATACAGACCTGCAGCTGTTTATACATCCATGACACAGTGATAGAAAGTAGACTGGAGCACACAGAGGCTGTGATACAAGTCATGATATGCTTGCTGTTACTTGACATGTTTTTTCTTCTTCACAAAAATAAGTCATTTTTAAATATTTGTACTTGTACTATTTGTACTTTTGATACTTACCTACCTGCTGATCAGCACACACTTTGCCCATGCACTTCTGTAAGGCTAGGCAGACAAAACAGAAAATATGGAGACTGGGTGAGCAGTGAGATACCAATGGATAGGAAGTGACTGGACTGCATAAATTGCAGGAGAGAAAACAAAGTCAGGAATATCAAGAAGTCCCAGAAGCCAAAAACAATTATATATTTTTACGCATCACTGTGGCTATATATTGGGATACTGACCCATCTCTGCACACTGATGATGCTCGTTCTGGGACTTGATTTGGAGCTGTGGGTCCAGGTCTGGCTCTCTGACAGACATAAGGAGGTTTTGGAGGGAGCTAACAAAAGAGACATGATATCACTGTAATTCAAGCAGGGAGAATGGGCACTCATTACTTTTGTGGCAGATTTCAAACAGGTGAGAGATGATGTTATAGAAATCATAAGGTCATCAATTCAGAAAACCCCATGAGGTATGGATGTCTTATGCAAAAAGATTTATTCACAAAATTTATTCACAAACATATTGATCAACCAAGGAGATAGAAGTAACAGTTCAGAGTGTTGGTGTAGACCCAGTGAAATACCACATCAAATCCAAAGGATGCGTAGAGGAAAACTCAGTAGCCACACATTTGTTTAGCATCGTCAGATTAAGCTAACCCATTGTTGGTAACTTTGGTGCTATTCCCCTTTTTTGTCTTGAGAAGCTGCTGCATTTATTAACTGACACACTGTAGCCTGTGCTGTACATCTCACTGCCATATTTACAATTTACTGCTATAATTTTCCTCTCGTCCACTTGCATTCACTCACTTTTCTGCTGCTTGCTCTCTCTCTCTGGCTACACACACACACATTACACACTTCCCTATTCCTTAAAAGGAGTTACACTACCAAGAGTTTCCCAAGGAATGACACAGACTGGTAGTCAGACCTTGTGATTCTCATTGGCCTGTTGGCTCGCCAGGCCAGGCTTGTGCAGTGCGATCTTCATTATAGCATTCAATGTGTTCAGTGTGCCTCTCTCCACCACCGATCTTAGAGGGTCCAGTCTCCTGCCCAGCACTGAGCCAGCTTGTCTAATTGCTTGGTGTTTTTGGCTGCAAGGCTGCCTCCTCAGCACACTGCAGCAAAAAAGAGTGCACTGGCCACTAGGGCTGTAGTCAACCAAAGAAAATCTGGGTCAACTAAAATTGTAAAGAATCTGCGACTAATTGATTAGTCGCGCGCGCGCGCGGGGGGGGAATTTTGCACAGTGATCTCTGTATTTCTCTGTTTAGCATCTTCAGGCTAGGCTAATCCATCGTTGCTAACTTTGGAGCTAACTCCTTTCACTTTTCCAGCACTTGGAGAAACAACAGATGTGACTTTTCATCATTTAACTGACACACTGTAGTCTGTGCTGTACATTTACTGCCAGACTGACAACTTACCGCTAACCTTTTCCTCTGCTCCACTCGTATCCACCGTCACTTGACCTCAGTGTCCTCAGGAAGAACAGTCGGCTCCCCTTCCTGTACAGAGGGTCGGTGTTAGGGGACCAGTCCAGCTTGTCATCCACAAAGACTCCTAGATATTTGTAAGTGGGCACTACTTCAGTGTCCACCCCACAGATTATCACTGGCTCCAGAGGCGGTTTAGACCTGCAGAAATCCATGATCATTTCCTTTGTTTTTGAGGTGTTCAGTTGAAGGCGACTCCATTGACTCCATTCACTGAAGGCTGTATTCGGATTCCTTTCCATTCCTGATACACGCCACAATAGCAGTGTCATCCGAGTATTTCTGGATGTGGCAGGACTCAGAGTTGTATTTGAAGTCCGAGGTATACAGTGTGAACAGGAATGGAGCTAGTACAGTCCCCTGTGGAGCCCCCGCACTGCTCATTACTGTCCCTGAAACACAGTTTCCCAACCTGACAAACTATGGCCTTTCTGTCAGGTAATCTGTGATCCAGGAAACAAGGGAGGAATCCACTCCCATGTCTCTGAGCTTGTCTTTGAGTATGATGGGTTGGATGGAGTTGAATGCACTTGAAAAATCAAAGAACATGATTCTTACATAAGTGCCTCATTCCTCCAGATAAGAGAGGGCATGGTGGGTAGCACAGTCTTTAAGCAGCCTTGGGAACACACCATCTGGGTCAGCTGCCTTCCCAGAGCAAAGTCTCCCAAGCTCCAACTTCACTCCCATTTCAGTGACAGACAAGGGTGGAGGCACAGGTGTGACAACGGGAGTAGCTACAGCAGTGGACATGGACACCTGTAGGTGGAGGAGGAACTGTATTGGAGAAACACATGTGGAGGAGAAGAAGGAGCCACAGTGGAGATGCATCCATGAAGACGAGAAGGAGCAGCAATGGAAGTGGGTGTGACCACAGTGTCAAATCTGTTGAAGAACTGGTTAAGTTCATTGGCTCTGTCCACATCTCCCACTGTTGGCGTCCTTCTCTTTTTGTTGTAGCCAGAGATGGTGTTGATTCCTCTCCACAACCCCCGGATGTTGCTGTGTTGTAAATTTCTTTCAATTTACTTTTTGTATTCCACCTTTGCCATCTTCAATCTCCTCTTCAACTCATGTTGCACCTGTTTGAGCTGTTCTTTGTTACCGTTTCTAAAGGCTTCCTTTTTCTGGTTGAGGATTGCCACTTGTGTTCCAGGGTTTGTTATTGGGGAAACATCGTACAGTCGTTGTTGGTATGACTGTATCTCTACAGAAGTTGATATACTGAGTAAAACAGTCAACCTGACTGTCAATGCCCATACTCTTCCCATCTGTTTCCAGCAGCACATTTCATCACACAGGGCTTGTAGCAGGTCTCCAGAAAAACCAGGTTGTGATCTGACCAGCCCAGAGGTTGTAAGGCAGTAGGTCTGAAAGCGTCTTTGTTAATTGTGCTACCAGAGAAAGTAAAACAATTGACGTGCTATATGCCAATGTCAAACTGTGTAAATCCAGTCAGGTGGGAAGACAGTTTCACATGGTTGAAATCTCCAGATATTAATATAAGTGCCTCAGGATGTTTAGTCTGTATCCTGGCAACAGTTTCATGGAGAACTTCACATAGAACTTCAGCAGTTGCCTTGGGAGGAATGTACACAAGTATTGTTATGATATGACTGAATTATCTTGGTACATAGTATGGTCTCATACCAACTGCCAATAATTCAATATCTGTCCATCCATATGAGAGTGAAGCCAGGTAATTCCACACAGGAGATGTTTTGATTCAACCAGGTTTCAGTAGAACACATGAGGCTGCACTCATGGTATGTTTTCTGAGTCTTCACCAAAATCTCCAGCTCAACACTTTTGTTTGGCAGGGAGTTGACATTTTCCCTTGATGACTGATGGCAGAAAGGGTTTATTTCCCCATTTCCTGGCCTTCACCTTTGCACCAGCACGGTGTATTGGAGCATCTTCTTCTTTTGAGTGTCTTCTTCTTTGGAGCGTCTTCTTTGTTTTCTGAAGCTAGAGGTCAATAACAGCCTTCAGTGAATGGAGTCGTCAAAATAGCCTTCAATTAAAAATCTCAAAAACGAAGGAAATGATCATGGATTTCCACAGGTCTAAGCCCCCTTTGGAGCCAGTGACAATCTGTGGGGTGGACATTGAAGTGGTGCACACTTACAAATATCTAGGGGTCCTTGTGGATGACAAGCTGGACTGGTCCCCTAACACTGACGCTCTCTACAGGAAAGGGCAGAACCAGCTGTTCTTCCTGCAGTCACTGAGGTCCTATGATGTATGTGTGGATATATAATGACCATGTTCTATCACACGGCGGTGGCCAGTGCACTCTTTTTTGCTGTAGTGTGCTGGGGAGAGCCTTACCGACAAAAACACCAAGCGATTAGACAAGCTAGTCAAAAAAGCGGGCTCAGTGCTGGGCAGGAGACTGGACCCTCTAAGATCGGTAGTGGAGAGAGGCACACTGAACACACTGAATGCTATAATGAATAATAGCAGACACCCTCTCCACAGCCTCCTGGAACAACAGACAAGTAGCTGCAGCAGTCATCTCCTCTCTCTTTCCTGCAGAACAGAGATTTAAGAGGTCCTTTGTCCTCACAGCAATCAGACTCTTCAACTCTTGAATTGACTTGGATTGTTTTTGTTTTATTGAGCTATGGACATTTTGAATTTCCCTTTGGGGATTAATAAAGTATCAATCAATCAATCAATCAATCATCCATTCATTCATTCATTCATTCAATCAATCAAACCATGAAAACACCTCTTTATCTCAGCTGGAATTGGATGGGATCCTCCAGACCTACTCACTTCAAACAACAGAAGTTCCGCTGTAGAGTAAATAAAGTTTCTCCCCACAGCAATATTCATCCGCGATTGACAAAACAAAACAAATTTAAAACAAAAAATACAACAAAAATAAATAAAGTGCTTCTTGCTGCTGTTCTAGAAGGCTTAAGGGGAACACTGATTATATGAATAGATGTAAGAATAAATAAAGTTATAATGTAATGAAAGTAGTGTGTATGAATGTAGTCAATATCTGATCTGAATAGGCTCCTTTGAATGATATTCTCTCAACCTTTCTATTAGTATTAGTTCAGTTAGTAGTAGTTAGTAGTTAAATTCACAATATGTAATTTCTGCCGCTAGGAGTCTCCCAATCAAAACAATAACAAAAGTTTGTGAAGTAGCATGGGACATGGGCATCTCAGCCATGGGTGTTACGGGTGTTGTAAGCCACCCCCACCCACACACACACACTTTTTCCTGTGGTAGTCATTGAATGTAGTGTGCATGAATGTAGTCAATATCTGCAATGCCCTGGGGATATTGAGATAATCACTGGTTTCCCACAGGTGTCCCAACTGTAGATCATGGGAGTTGTTGTCTTTATTGTTAAACAATCAGCTTCTCTGTGTTTGGATTACATAAGTGTTCATTGAACACACTTTACTTTCAGAGCATCTCTGCCTCAATTGCATCATTTTAAAATTTAAGACTGACTTTGGTTCTGTAGTCATCGTTTTATGAAATCTATCTTGTTGTAGTACACTGAAATCCTTGCACTATAACAAGGCTGAATTATCTTTGCCACAAAGGCTGTGAGCCTAGCTAGCCCTAACTACAAGCTATATGAAAAAGGAAAGTTTTAAGCCGACTATCAAATGTGGAGAGGGTGTCTGCCCCCAGACCGAATCTGGAAAATGGTTCCACAGCTTAAGTCTCTGCCTCTCAGACATGGCTAGACCATGAGTAAGCCTGCATTCTGGGAGCACAATATTCAATGGGATAATAGGGTATTATGGGCTTTTTAAGATATGATGGTGCCTGACCATTAAGGGCTTTGTAGGTGAAGATAAAGATTTTAAATTATATTCTGGATTTTACAGAGAGGCAGTGCAAAGAAGTTCAAATGGCAGTAATATGATCTCTTTTCCTAGTTTTTGACAGTACACATGCAAATTTGCATTCTGGACCAGTTAGGGCAGCCTGATAATAAGGAATTGCAATAATCCAGCCTCAAAGTAACAAACGCGTGGACTAGTTTTTCTGCATATTTTTGAGACAGCATGTGCCTGATTTTTTGCAATATTGTCGAGGTGAAAAAAGGCAGTCCTTGAAATTGTTCTATGTGGGAGCTAAAGGACATATCCTGATCAAAGATATCTCCCCGAATCTTTATGGTGATGCTGGAGGATGATTGGATTCATTCAGCTTCACTGATAAATATAATATACAGTAGCATCTATAAGGTGAATAGTATTGGTACAAGCAAAGAACCTCGAGGAACTCTGTAACTAACTTTTGCATGCATGGAGGATTTATTGTTAAAACTGAAATCAATCTAATAAATAGGGTTTAACCCAGCTTAATGCAGTCCCTTTACTGCCTATTAAATGTCCCAGTCTCTGTAATAGGATGCAATGGTCACTGGTATCAAATGCAGCTCTAAGATCTAAGAAGACAAGTACACAGAGAAATCCTTTGTCCAATGCAGCTAGGAGGTCATTTATAACTTTCACCAGTGTTGTGCTATGATGAGCTTTTAATCCTGACTGAAAATCCTCAAATAAACTGGTTATGTAAAAAGTCACACAACTGAACTGCTTTCTCAAGGATTTTAGGTTGCATTTACACTGAATGTCTTGGTGCCAAGTTCCGATTTCTTGTCTATACCCAATTTTTTATCTGTTTACATCTACTTTTATAAGTGACTGATACCAATACCTGTGTTTACGCCTGCTGAACACTTGAAACAACCCACATGCGTAAACAAGGGTTTGGTTACCAAAATAGAAGTAGACAATCCACCATTTGCAATGGATGCAAACAAAACTGAAATAATAATTCAAACTGTTGTTTTCCGATGCATCTTTAAAGGTCCGCAAAATGTCTGACAGAGAGGAAAGAGACGAGCCACTGTTGCAGTATGGGTGTATGCAGCAATGAAAGCTGCTTCATCAGTTCAGAGGAATGTGTGGATGCGGGAAAGGACTCAAGATTGTGAGAGACATGTTGTTGGAATTTTTGACCAGGAACAGTGGGTCATCAACTTTCGAATGCTGAAAGAAACATTTGACATGTTGTGTGAGGGGTTATCACCAAGGCTCTCCTATGAGGATAGATGATTTTGCTGGGCAGTCCCAATGCAGAACCATGTTGGATTTGGACTACGGGAGCTGGTTATTGCACACTAGCAAATCTGTTTGGCATAAATGATGTATCGGTATGCCTGTTTTGCCAGGCTATGTGATACGAAATGATGCATGATCACCTCAAACTGCCAGAAGGTGAGGAGCTCCAAACCATCCTTCATGGATTCAAGACCCACTGAGGTTTCCCCAGTGCCCTGGGTTCATCCATGTGAGCCATAAACCTATCATTGCTCCACCTGAAAACCACTCTGACTGACTGATTGTGGACAATAGATTTTTGGTAAGAACAGATAAAACATCTACATGGCCCTGAAATCACTATTGTAGTCATCACCAAATTAGAAATGACATGATGATACTCAGCTAACTAGCCAGGTTAGGTTAAGTCTGTGATGTCATCATGCTTGCTAGCCACACAGTAACATCATCACACCCTTTTCCTAAACAAATAGGCTAACGCTAACATTATTCATGATATGTAACCATTCATACTCATTTGGGGTTAAGTGTCTTGCCCAAGGACACATCGACACGCAGACCTGGAAGAGCCAGGAATCAAACCGCCAATCTTCCGATTAGAGGATGACCTGCTCTACCTCCTGAGCCACAGCCACCCCAAGCAACCATTGCCACTTTTGCTTTAACCTCCTTGTATTTCCCTTTGAAGCTCTTGATTTTGTGTTGACATTCTAGCCACAAGCATTTAAAACGTCTTTCTCCCATCGCAGCTGAAATGTAGCTGTATTTTGGCCTGCACCGACTCTATACCCCAAAGGTTTTAAAGGGTTAGGGTTTTGGGCTTGATCCTTTGTTCTCCATTTCACTTTCCCTGCATTTGTTTGTTTTTCAGTGGAGAGTAGTGCACATGAAAACATTATACGTCATTAAAATGCGGAAAAGCATAAGATAGGTGCATTTTCAATGATGTATGAATCGCAATGACTAGGAATATCCAATCTGTCCATTTATTTTTGAGCGTTGCAATGGCAGCTATCCGATTAATATCAGATTTATTTTCACATAATGATTGAGGCTTGAAATGGATCTGAGAATATCTGATTCTATGTGCTTTTTCCTGTTTACACATTCATAATACATATCTGATCTGTGCCACATGTAAGCAAAAAATCTGAATTGGGTCACTTGTACCAGGCAGTGTAAATGCAGCCTTGGTGAGAAAGGGAAGATGGTCTATGGTTGACGAAAATGCCTGAATCAAGAGTAGGGTTTTTAAGAAGAGGTTTAATTACAGCTACTTTACTGTGCTACATATCTTGTTAATAAAGACAGATTGATAGAATATAAAAACAGAATATTTAGCAAAGAGTTGCTAACTAAGGGTACAACTTCTTTAAGCAGCCTACTTGGGATGGGAGAAAATTAGTCTAATGAGTCTAAATATTAGGGCTGTAGGCTGTTGGTCGACTAGTCGATTAATTGGTTGATACTCATCCGACTAAATTCTCATTGGTCGACTAATCTCCGTGTATCTCTGTCTCTACTTTCATAAGGAGAAACGTGCTACATTAGCAGCTTTCTGGGATTAATGCATTATTTTCCTGCAGCAGGGGGACAGACCAACAAACTACCTTTTGAAAACGGGGATGTATTCAAAACACCCCCACTGTTTTGGCAACTTTGGACTCGCCCAAACTCCGGAGTGGAGGTCTAACGGTCTAACTGTATAAAGATAGGGTCTAACTGTACACGTTACTGATCGTTTACTAACTGTACTGAACTTTTACTGAATCAGTGTTTCTCCTACGATTATATTAACAAGAACCCCCGCCAGGCCAAAAAATATTTTTTAATGCTGGAATAAATGCCAAATATCCACTCATTCAGAAATATTTAGCGTGTGGGAGTCTGTGCAGCGCGTGAGTCAATCACTGTGTTGTTGCCTGGGAAATGAGCAACTGTGTTATACGTCATTGCGTAGTATGTTTGCGTAGCGAGTTGGACACAGAGAAAGTGACAGTGGATACGAGCGGAGCAGAGGAAAAGGTTAGCGGTAAGTTGTCAGTCTGGCAGTAAATGTACAGCACAGACTACAGTGTGTCAGTTAGCTCCAAAGTTAGCAACGATGGATTAGCCTAGCCTGAAGACGCTAAACAGAGAAATACAGATTGCAGGATTCACTGTGCAACCCCCCCCACCCCGCGACTAACTGATTAATCGCAGATTATTTACAATTTTAGTTGACCAAGATATTCTTTGGTTGACTGCAGCCCTACTAAATATATATATCGTCTGATGTAATATGACTTTGTGGAAAACCTGTTAATTAAAGCTGCAGGCAATGTTGGACGGGCCTTTGCTCCACACGCACGCTAAAATCACAGCAACTTCCCCTGTCACGGTGAAACATGAAATCTCAGGGGTGTGAGGATGACAGTTTTCTGCAAGATGAGACGTGTGTGTGGCTCACACCAGTGTCATCAAAATTATGCAAGTTTTGTGCCCCTGTACTGGGGTAAAAAAAAATTAATACGTTGAAAGCTTCTGATAAGTTTGTGTGTAAAAGAAATCAGTGTACTAATTTTCATCAAGTGCATTTTTAGAAAAATAAAGACTTGTAACCCACATGACCTGATAAGTGAGATTAAAATGTATACTATTAAGTGTGCAGAGACAATGACAAACTGTAGGCAGACAGAGAAATAGTCATATATTTGAATGGACGCAACGCCATCCGATGGCGTCCGTCACACTCGCGTGGATGTCTCGCGACCCATGCTAAGGGGTGTGACTCCACAGCCATGTAAAGTGCAGTGCAGATAGGAGCGTGTACAGTAAAATTATAGCATCTTCCCCTGTCACTGCGAAATATCAAATCTCACAGTGTGAGGATTTTTTTCAGAATGAGATGTGTGTGGCTCACGGCAGTGTTATTAAAAAAAAAAAGTTTTGGGCCCCTGTACTATCATTTAAATTAATGCATTGAAAGCTTCTGAGAAGTTTGTGTGTAAAATAAATCTGTTAAATCAGTCAAGATGAATGATTGTTGAATGCCACTAGAAATACTATAAAGTAGTTGCTGGGCAGGTAATGTGATCTCTGCAGGGCATCGGTAAGAATGCTCTGGAGGTGGGGTTTGTCTTCAGTGACTTTCATTGCTGACATAACACTTTACAGCATAATAAAGTCAAACAGGAAGAGGAGTATGGGTGTGTGTGGTTCTAAATAAAGAAATAAAAACATAAATGAATATTACTGCATGTCAAAATGTTACAACATGACTTTCTCCTCACAATATTACAGAATAATAATGTAGTTATGTATATAACATCCACTTATAAACACTATAACATATAACATATCCAAATATCACTCATAACCACAGTACAGTGTATCATCACTCTCATTCACATTTCTCACATTTCTTACATGGCTGTCAAATGAGATGAGAAACAACATTATAACTACTAAGAAAAATATTCAGCTTCTCTTATAAATGCACTGAACACACAGCTGGACTAGGCAGCGGCTAACTGCGGCTCATTAAAGCACATCGTATCGCTACGGAGGTTTGATTTACAGGTAGGCGGGACTTATGATTAATAACTACAACTAATAAAGAGCCTGCATATTAAACAATAAAGAAACATACAATGTGTATAGAACATAAATCTTCTTTACAAAATCAATGTCCTAATTTTCGTCAAGTGCTTTTTTTAGAAAAGTAAAGACTTTTAACCCACATGACCTGATAAAAGTTTGGGTGAAATGTGTACTATCAAGTGTGCAGAGGCAACAATGAGAAACTGTAGGCAGACACTCCTGTACTCCTGTATTTGAATGGAGAGTATGAGTGAAGGCACAATTTGTTGTGTAGAGATAAAAGTGGATACAGAGGAAAAGTCATATATTTCATATTTAATAAATAATAAAGGAACAACTGCAGTACAAATCTTCAAAATGTAGTTATGTCTATTTTTCTACAGCAAATTCAGGGTTGAACTCGCGGTATAATAAGAAAGAAAGAAAGAAAGAAGAAAGTAACTGCACAGTAACATTAAAGCTGCAAGCAGCGTTGGATGGGCCTTTGCCCCGCGGGCACAATTGTTGTGTAGAGACAAAAGTAACAGCAAATGGACACAGAGGAATAGTCATATATATCATATTTGACATATAAGAAAAGAAAAACTGTGGTACAAAGCTTCAAAATGTAGTTATGTGTATTTATCTGCAGCAGTGTATGACTAACCAGCCCTAGGAGGAGATAGAGTTTTTGTTTGGAGTCGAAATTATCGAAAAATCTGACTTTTGTTTGCATTTTGTGGAATTCCTGTTGGATTTAGGTCTCGGGTGTCAGTGTATGATTTTTAGGTCTTGAAGAGATGAACAATTTAGTTGGTTTGATGTCTCTATGACATTCCTACAGGCCGTAGCGGACGAAATAGCGCCTCTGTGGCACTAGTGAGCAATTTTGGGGTTGGGGGGGGGGGTACATTTTTCATATTATCAAATTTCTCGCCGGACCAGACATACGTGCCAAATTTGGTGAGTTTTTGAGCATGTTTAGGGGGTAAAATTCAGGGTTGAAGTGGTGTAATAAGAAAGAAAGAAAGTAACATACCAGTTACAATAAGGTCTTTGCCCTGTTCCAGGGCTCAGGCCCTAATTTAAGCTGCAACCAGCGTTGGACGGGCATGAGCCCTCCGCGCATGCCGGGACCCGGCCATGGCGCCATGGCGTCCGTCACACTCGCCACCCGTGAGCCCGGTGCGAGGGGTGTGACTCTGCAGCCATGTGGAGTTCAGTGCAGACAGGAGCGTGTACAGTGAAGTCGTAGCAAGCTCCCTGTTATGGCTAAACATGACATGTCAACGGTGTAAGAATGACAAATTTCTGCTGAAGGAGAAGTGTGTGTGGAAAGCTTCTGATAAGTTTGTGTGAAAAATAAATCAATTTTCTACTTTTCATCAGGTGCATTTTTTTAAATTAAAAAAGTAAAGACTTGTAAGCCACACAACTATATCACTCTCATTAACATTTCTCACATGTCTGACATGGCTGTCAAAAGAGATGAGAAAAAACATTATAACTACTAAGATAAATATTCAGCTTATTTAATAAATGGACTGAACACACAGCTGGACTAGGCAGTGGATAACACTGTCAAACTGCTGCACACAGCATGCTACTGTTGTGCCCCTGTATTGTCATTTACATTGAAATACATGGAAAGCTTCTGATAAGTTTGTGTGAAAAATAAATCAATGTTCTACTTCTGCATTTTTTTTTTAAAGTATAGACTTGTAAGCCACATGACCTGATAAAAGTTAATTTAAATGTGTACAATCAAGTGTGCAGAGGCAATATGAGAAACTGCAGGGAGACACAGAGAAGTACTCATGTAATTGAATGGAGACTGAGTGAAGTCCCATTGTGTGTGTGTGTGTGTGTGTGTGTCTGTGTCTGTGTCTGTGTGTGTGTGGGAGCTGCTGTCACCTCCAGACTCCACCCCCTCCCGCACATGCTGGCTAGAGCAGAGGGGACAGAAGAGAATAAGACTTTCATGCAGAACTGCGGACTTCCTGTTGGATTTAGGTCTGGGGTATCAGCATATGATTTTTAGCTCTTGAGGAGAGGAACAATTTGGTGTTGGGTGCATCTCTCTATGACATTCCTACAGGCCGTAGCGTCCAAAATACAAACCTAAGTGAGATTCTCCCATTGACCATTGAATTGACCATTATAAATCTCACCAACTTTGGAGGCCAATATTTTGAAAACCGGACCTCCTATTACAAAGTTTTTAAGAACTTTTGTTCAGACAGTGTTAGAGAGCGATATATTACAATCTGAAGCCATGACGATGAGCGGTCTCGGAGGAGATGATGTTTAAGCAATTTCTTACAAAAAGTGACATTTTTGGAATCTTGTGTAATTCATGTTGGATTTATGTCTGGGGTGTCAGTGTATGATTTTTAGGTCTTCAGCAGACGAACAATTTGGCGTTGGTCTCATGTCTCTATGACATTCCTGTGGGCCGCAGCGGCCGAAAACCAGCGCTAGAGAGTAATTTTGTGGGGGGGGGATTTTTACATATTATCGAATTAATCATTTTCAATACCATAAATCAAAACAAGGTCAAGGGTGTGATTAAGACAGTGAATGGATTTATTTACACTCTGAGAGAAGCCAACTGAGTCTAATAATTCTTTCATTATTAGATTGTTCATTAATATGGCTTTAGATGACAGGGATCTAATATTTAAGGGTCCATGTTATGATATGAGAGCAGTTACATCCAAAGTGGGATGTATGGTGTCTCTCCTAGTCAGACCAAGTCTTCCCCAGAAAGTCTGCCAGTTGTCTATGAAGCCCATGTTGTTTGCTGGATGCCACCTCAACAGCCAGTGGTTGAATGATGACATGTGGCTATACATGTCATCACTAGTCAGAGTAGGCGGGGGCCCAGAGAAAGCCATGCGGTCTGACATTGTTTTTGCATAGGTACACGCCAACTCTTAATTCTAGTAACCTCCAATTGGCGTAATTGGGAGTCATTCCCACTGACAAGAATAACAATTGTACCATATTTACATTTATCCTTAGCCAGTAGTTTTAAATTTGATTCTATGTCCCCTGCTCTGACCCCAGGAATGCATTTGACCATAGTCACTGGTGTCACTAACTTCATGGTTCTCACTATGTAGCTGCTGATAATCAGGGTTGGTTTCTCAGCAGTCACTTTTATGTATAGGTTACAAGGGTAACCTTACTAAGTCAGACCTAGTGACATATCTGTATCTCTTTTTTCACCTTCTAGCATCTCTATAATAAATCTAATATCTCAATCATCATCTCTTATCAAAATGTGTTTGATAGACTAGAAAACACTGAAAGAGCCAATTTATAGGCATTTAGGAGATTGATCCTATATCAGAACAGTGTAGAGAACTATTTTTCCCCTCTCGATGGAACTGCAGCAGAATTTAAAAAAAAAAAACAACAAAAAAAAACCCTTACCACTGATAATAATCAAGCATGCCCTCTCTATATTTTAATTTTCCATTAATGCCAACTGTTGAAAATGCAGTGATGCAACCTCAACAAAACAATGTTGCTATGATGCTAATAGTGGTTGATTTTTTTAAGATGGGGTTTCCTCCAACTTTAGCAGTTTTTAACACTACATGTTTTATTGTTCAATTGGTCAAATATTTGCTAAAATACGTGCACAAGGTGGAGACAAGCAGCAGAAACCACCCAAAAATAACTAGAATTACTGGAGTATAACTGGAATTATAAACACAAAATATTGCAGACAAGCACTTTGTTGTTTCTGGGAAACATACAGTTACACCTTAGATGTAGCTTAACTGTACTGGCTGTACTGAAACTATTACATGTACTGTAGCTGTCTTATAGTTAGTGATACAGGGTACCGCACGAGTCACTACGCTCCATAGCTATGCAGTAGCAATGGAGTGTAGTGACTCAAGCGAAGCCTGTACAAAATTTCGGCGCGTAACTTGTCCCGCTTTGAGAAAACCCATGCGAATTATACATCAAAACGTGCGGCTCGTTCGGGAATGGTGTGCTATGACTTTTGGTGAAGATATTGAAATTTTTCGCGACGTAAGTTGCGAAAAACTGCAAAAAATTTCCCATAGGAAATGAATGATGAGGGGTCAAAAAACATCCACATTTTAAGGGCAATTTCAAGCTTCAACTACTTTGCCATACTTTGAGCTACAGACTTCAATCAAACTTTAAAATGTTCACAAAGTTGTCAGCTATTAAACTTGTATTCAACTTTTTGAGTATCTTTTATACTTTTTGATCTGTGACTTTTAAAGTTTCATGTGCAATTTTGGATAAATTTTGAGTTTAACATTAGTGTGTATTGCTGGAATGTTCAGAGCTAGAGTGCGTGATGTCATCGCTTAGAGTGGAAGAAGCTGTTTAAATTTTTCTGAAAAATTTCTGGATAAATCTTCCTTTCAGCCACATATTTTGGTCTACACAAATAATTTTTTTCACAGTAGTAGGCACACTTGTGCTCTGTCATTTAAATCACCAACCATAGCTCAGACACAAACAGAATTTGAACTGTCAGCCCTTTTGTGAAGGGTTTACCGGCCAACTGTCCCATAGACTCCCATATTAATTAAGGAGGAGATTTCAGGAGGAGAGTTGAACCGACACCCTTTTTTCTCTCGCTCTCCTGTCCACATTTTTGGGTCTAGGGACTTGAAGATCACCAATATTGTGCAGAAAGATCTTGCAGTGGTCCTGGTCTGCTCAGATTTCTGACAGGACTTACGGTTTCTTCACAAAAATGCCTTTTTTGACAGGCTCATGGAGCTAACATTTTTACCTACTTTGACAAATTTACACACCAACACACACACGCACGCGTACGAGCACGCAAACATGCACGGGTTGCCATGGGGAGCAGAGTAAATCTCTGTGTATGTGTGTGGGGTTGCGTGTGGGCATGCCTGCGGGCGTGCGTGTGAGTGTCCCGATGTGTGCGAAGCTATGTGCAAGGAGGTAAGTGCGCTAGCTAATCTGCCTGAATCAGAGGGCGCTGCACCAACCACAAAGTCATCAGTCATCTGATTGAGGTAAGTGAATATTTTTCTCTTCAACTTTGTTATCTTAGTAGCATTAGCCTACATTATTCCTGAATCTAGACATTATTCTCTCATATTTTTGGGAATAAATTATTAATATGTACAAAAAATATACAGTCGGTGCTGAACAAGAACACTATACATAGAGCTAAACTGTGACTCAGTGTGCTGTCAAAGTCCATTAAAGTGCTGTGTTTGCTTCTGTCACGTTCAGAGTTATGTTAAAAGTGTTTGAGGACATCATTAATATGATTTGTATCGAGTTAGACGTCTCTGTTTAAAAGTAAGGTCCGTTTTAACCGAAAATAGCCGCGCTATATAGCAGCGCCAGACTCCTTTGAAAAAAACACACATTTAAGATGGTAAGGTAACGGGAGGTGCTGCTGTAGCGCAGCTAGCTGCTTAGTCTGTGTGTGTGACTGGGTGAGTTTCAGTGGTTGTGAAGCAAAGTACCTCACATTAACGCCAAAAAGAGACTGTGTGGTAGATCTGTAAATTTAGTCTTTCTGTCAAAGGAGTCTGGTGTATTTGAATGGCAGTGAGGCTCACTGGCCAAACAGGTAGATGACATCACAGATTAAAACTGACCTTCGTGCTGTAAATACTGTTAGCGTAGTAACATAATGCTGTTGGTTGAAGAAATGTTCAGATTATTTTCTTACAAGTAAAAGTCCACTATGAGAAATCCTTTTCGGTGAGATAAAAAAAAAAACAGCCTTCTCTTACTGTTCATATAAACACCCGACTGAAAGTTACACACCCGGAGAACTATGTATATATTGTTTCATATCTATATTCTACTATCTATTGGACTATATACATACAGTCAAGCCTGAAATGATTCATACCCCTTGCGCGAATTTTGTCTTAAAGTTACTTTTATTCAAGCATATTATTTTGACTGGAAAATAAAAGCTAAGAAATATTTATTTCCACAATAATGCCTCTTTTACATCCTCTTATTATCTTCTGGTAGATGCCTGTGTCATTTCACATCAAGAAAAAACTTGCTGGTTGAATATATATATATATACATACATACATACATACACACACACATAGCACTTTGAAAACTGTAACTGAATGATGTCTTTGTTATTGTAGGAAGGATGACAACAGATCCAGGAAGACCTCCAGAGGACCACAGCTGAAGACAGCAACCCAGCAGAAGACAAGTAAGGAACATTTACAAATGTGTCCATGAGGATGAGTTTAGTTTGAGTTAATTCATGCTACCATAATAGTTAGTTTCTTTCATTTTGTCCATGTGTGATGGCTGCACTCTCAGCCACACAACTGCATTGAGTTGGTATCCTGTCTGGCACTCATTTTTGGTTTCTTTTACACTTATAGTACACCTTTTTCCTTCAGTTAATTCTAATTACATTTCACATTGCATACAAATAAATAGCACACTGGATTTTGTTTCATTCATCATACTCATTTTATTATAGTTTTGACAGTACATTAGTTTTATTTGTAGTGTGCACATTTAGTTAAACTTATGTACAATTATTAGTTTAAGTTCTAATTTTTCTTTCATTTGAGTTACCAGAAGGGTGCTGCTCCATGGGGGACATCTGGCCGGGCCTGGGCAAAAGGATTTGCCCCAGGAAGTGAAGGACTAAAGTACAGGAAATGGTCAATTGGGACAGACCAACTCTGGTTGCTGCATGGGGGTGGATTGATTGTAAATTTAGTTTTGTCTAGTTTAGTATTGTTTTCTTTATTGAATATTTAGTTGGGTATTTGTGGTTTAGTTTATTTAGCTGAGTTAATTTGTTTTGGGGATAATTCTGTTTATTGGTTAGTTGGTAGGGTGTGTTTTATTTGTCGGTTACCCCTTTGTTTTGCCTTGGTCTGACCAACCAAGTATATAGGTTCCCTTTTGTGTTTGGTTTGTTAGGTCTTTTTGTAGAATTAAGTTACCTTCTGTTGAGTTCTGTTCAGTTGACCTCTTTTATGGGCCCAACTTAATTTACTGTATTTTGTTATTTGTATTATTTTTGGCATTTTTTTTGGGTAAATAAAACCCTCTTTTTTCCGGAACCACCTGTGTCTCCTTTGTCTGCCAGCTTGGTCCCTTACATATGGTGGCAGTGGTGGGATCAGCCGGTTTAGGAGACAGGTGTGTTTTTTTTTTTTTTTTCTTCTTTTCTTTCTTTCTCCACCGTGTGAGGCATGCAGCGTGGAGCAAAGTCCAGAAGAGGAAATCAGTCAGCAATGGGAGAAACACATGCAGGATTAGAAGGCCAGGTGAACAGTGACACAGAGATGGAGGGTGCAGCTTTAAAGGGAGCATCAGGCACTGAGGGTGAAGATGGTAGAGAGCCAACATTAAGAGACTTGACTAGTATAATTCAGGCCTTCATGGGGCAGCAGGAGGCCCGTGAGGTGAAACGGAAGGAGGAGGCAACACGCCAGGAGCACCGCTTTAAAGCTCTCCAACATCAGTTCCAGCTGTTGCAGCAGGAGGGGCAGGTGCGAACTTCTCCAGTCCCAGAGCTCACTTCAACAATTCCAGATCCTCTGGATCCTGAGCCAGATGATTATCACTCTCAGGCCCAAGCCATATCTCCACCAGCACAGGCACACCCTGCCATCATCTCACCAGGCCAGTCCCGAGTCTCCCATGAGCCGAGACTAGAAAAACTGACAGAAAATGATGATGTTGAACATTTTCTCATCACATTTGAGAGAATTGCAGCAGCATGTCAGTGGCCAAAGTCGGACTGGGTTTTTCGGCTGATTCCATTGCTGACTGGTAAGGCCAGGGGAGCCTATGTTCATATGGATGTTGATGATTCTCTTGAATATGACAATGTGAAAACTGCTATTCTAAAAAAATATGACATTAACCCTGAGACATACAGGCAAAGGTTTCGTTCCCTGGAAGTTGGACGTGATGAGAGCCCCAAGGAGCTGTATGTGAGGCTGAAGGAGCTGTATGGGAAATGGATTCAACCACGAGGTAAAACTATTCAGCAAATTGGTGAAATTATTATTCTGGAACAATACTTGAGGATGTTGTCTCCTGAGCTTCAGGTTTGGGTAAAGGAGCGTGGTCCAAAATCAGCGGCTGAGGCTGCCACTCTGGCTGATGTGTTTGTCGCTGCCCGGGAAAAGAGCCAGCCATGGACTAATAGTGCCTGGCAGGCCCCAAGGGACACCTGCAGGCCTACACCTCCTCAATACCACCAGAGGTCAACACCAGGTGTGGGTAAGCCTCATGCAAGGGAGAATCAGCAGGTACCACTAAGATCTCCAAATAAAATACCCACATGTTACCTGTGTGGACAGGAAGGCCATACCAGACCAGTTTGTCCCAAGAATCCATCTAAGCTCACTCAAAGGTGTTATGTTCCACGCCAACATACCAGCAATGCATCCGGGAGTAACCCGTCCCAGAAAATGACCAATGTTAAGATTAATGGGAAAACCCTCAGAGCTCTAATTGACACTGGCAGTACTCAGACCCTTGTGCACAGACAATATGTACCAGCTAACATTATCTGCACCATGGAGGCCATCCCTGTTTGCTGTGTACATGGTGATGAGAAGCCTTACCCCACTGCTGACATTTACATGGAAGTGCAAGAACAGGTTTATCTGTTAAATGTCTGTGTTGTGGACAACCTGCCTTTCCCAGTGATTTTGGGCGATGATCTGCCAGTACTTTTTGATCTGTTAAAACCAACCCAAAGTTCTAATGTTGCCCTCACTAGAGCACAAGCTAAGCGTGTAGATGTGGATTCCCCAGCCCTCAGTGCCTTGCCATTCTATGGTGTCGAGCTGGAGACACTACCCGGGAAGTCTCGGAAGCCCCGTAGCCAGAGAAGGCAAGAGAAATTCCAACGCACTGCTATACAACCCTCAGCTGAGGCCACTCCGGACATGCCCCTAGGATTTCAGGTACCCACTAACATAACTGAAATGCAGCATAATGATCCAACGTTGTCCAACCTGTTACAGAGAGCTGCAGAGAGGGAGCCAGGTATGGAGCCTGAGGGTAAGAGGGAGGAGTACTTCCTGCGAAAGGGTATTCTTTATCATCAGCACGGCCAGGTTAAGCAGCTAGTGGTCCCACAAGCAGCCCGAGACATAGTACTTGCCTTGGGCCACACCATTCCCTGGGCTGGCCACCTGGGGAAACACAAGACCACTGCTCGCATTAAGCGCCACTTCTACTGGCCAGGCCTGCGCTCAGATGTGGCCCAGTTTTGCAGGAGTTGCCCTCAGTGCCAAAAGACATCGATTAAAGGCCCCATTAGAGCTCCCCTCCAACCTCTCCCAATTATCAGTACTCCCTTTGAACGCCTCGGGATGGACATTGTTGGCCCTGTGGAAAGAAGTAAGGCAGGAAATCGCTTTATGTTGGTCATCACAGACTATGGTACCAAATATCCAGAAGTTTTCCCCTTGAAGTCCATTAAAGCAAAAACTGTGGCTTTTTCCTTGGTTCAGTTCTTTTCCAGAGTGGGTTTCCCTCGTGAAATCTTGACTGACCAGGGCACTAACTTTATGTCAACCCTTTTGAAACAGGTCTATCAGCTGCTGGGCATAAAGAGGGTGCGCACCACCCCATATCATCCACAGACAGATGGACTGACGGAGCGGTTCAACCAAACCCTCAAACAGATGCTCCGTAAGTTTGTCAATGAGACTGGATCTGACTGGGACCAGTGGCTTCCTTACCTAC
The DNA here is from genome assembly GCA_029490765.1 of Euthynnus affinis. NCBI lineage: Eukaryota > Metazoa > Chordata > Actinopteri > Scombriformes > Scombridae > Euthynnus > Euthynnus affinis. The sequence goes on from CM055846.1 coordinate 33,053,177, forward strand.
TCTTTGCCTATAGGGAGGTACCCCAGGCCTCCACTGGTTTCTCCCCCTTTGAACTCCTTTATGGTCATGAGGTGAGGGGCCCTCTTACCTTGTTAAGGGAGACCTGGGAGGTGGATCAGGGGAGGGAGGAGCCTGTTAATGTCATCTCTTATGTCATTCAGATGAGGGAGAAGTTGCAGCGAATGAGTGAGTTGGCCCAGACACACATGATGGAGGCCCAGCAGCACCAGAAGACCTGGTATGACCAGTCAGCTAGACAGAGAAGCTTTGACCTGGGTCAAAAGGTCTTGGTCATGCTTCCAACCAGCGACAGCAAGCTACTGGCAAAGTGGCAGGGGCCTTTTAAAGTCCAAAGGAGACTGGGACCCACCACTTATCAGGTCTCCACCCCAGGCCATCAGCAGTCCAGTCGTGTGCTGCATGTGAACCTCCTCAAAGAGTGGGTGCCAAGGGCCGAGAAAGGAGCAGAGGTGTTGCTGATTCAGGCTGTGAAGGAGGAAGAGGAGGTAGATGATCAATACCTGCCCTCACCAGTATCCACCGACCTGGATTTGAGCCATCTCTCTGAACTTCAGCAATCTCAGGTGAAGCCTTTAATTAATCCAGATATATTTCAAGAATACCCAGGATACACAAATCTGGTAGAACATGATATTGTGTTGAAACCTGATGCAACTGTGAAGCGTATGAGTTATAGGATACCAGAGCGCCTCCTCACGTCACTGAAGAAGGAAGTGGATCTTATGCTGTCCCTGGGAATAATTCAAGCATCAAAAAGTGAGTGGTGTAACCCAGTGGTGTTGGTCCCTAAGAAAGATGGCACAATACGATTTTGTATTGATTTTAGGTACTTGAACTCTATCTCAAAGTTTGACTCGTATCCTACTCCACGGATTGATGATCTCCTGGAGCGCCTGGGGAAGGCAAAATACCTGACTACCATTGACCTTTGTAAGGGCTACTGGCAAGTGCCCCTGACCCAGCAGTCTCGGGAGCTGACCGCATTCCGGACTCCCTGGGGGCTCTTTGAGTTTACAGTCTTGCCATTTGGATTGCATGGGGCCCCTGCAACATTTCAGAGGTTGATGGACCAGGTACTCTATGGGATTTCTGATTTTGCATGTGCATATCTTGATGATATTGTCATCTACAGCGCCACCTGGGAGGAGCACTTGGAACACCTGAAGGAAGTCCTGGGATGTCTGCATTCTGCAGGCTTGACAGTCAACCCAGCCAAGTGTGTCCTCGCCAGAAGGGAAACAGAGTACCTGGGTTTCACCATTGGAGGTGGGTTAATAAAACCACAAGTTCATAAAGTCCATGCCCTTGAATCATGTCCTCTCCCACAAACCAGGAAGCAGCTTAGATCATTCCTGGGGATGGCTGGCTTCTACCATCGGTTCATACCCAACTTCTCAGCCAGGGCGGCTCCACTGACTGACAGGACTGGATCACGATGTCCCAATCGGGTGCAGTGGACAGCAGAGGCAGCTGCAGCTTTTAAGGACATTCAGCAATCTCTGAGTGAGAACCCAGTTCTTCATAGCCCAGATTTTGATAAACCCTTTGTCTTACAAACTGATGCATCTGAGAGGGGTATTGGAGCTGTGCTTTTGCAGGGACCAGCAGGGGACCAACACCCAGTGGCCTACATCAGTCGGAAGCTTCTTCCCAGGGAGGCCCGCTATTCAACCATAGAGAAAGAGGCTTTGGCGGTCAAGTGGGCCCTGGACTCCTTCAAGTATTACCTACTGGGGAGGGAGTTCACCTTGGAAACTGACCACAGAGCACTACAGTGGCTTGAAAGAATGAAGGACACCAATGGACGAATCACCCGATGGTACCTCGCCATGCAGCCGTTCCGATTCACAGTTCACCATATTCCTGGCAAAGACAACTCCACAGCAGACTACCTCTCTCGCTGTCCCAGCGAGGACTCTGAAGGGGAGGGGTGTGTGATGGCTGCACTCTCAGCCACACAACTGCATTGAGTTGGTATCCTGTCTGGCACTCATTTTTGGTTTCTTTTACACTTATAGTACACCTTTTTCCTTCAGTTAATTCTAATTACATTTCACATTGCATACAAATAAATAGCACACTGGATTTTGTTTCATTCATCATACTCATTTTATTATAGTTTTGACAGTACATTAGTTTTATTTGTAGTGTGCACATTTAGTTAAACTTATGTACAATTATTAGTTTAAGTTCTAATTTTTCTTTCATTTGAGTTACCAGAAGGGTGCTGCTCCATGGGGGACATCTGGCCGGGCCTGGGCAAAAGGATTTGCCCCAGGAAGTGAAGGACTAAAGTACAGGAAATGGTCAATTGGGACAGACCAACTCTGGTTGCTGCATGGGGGTGGATTGATTGTAAATTTAGTTTTGTCTAGTTTAGTATTGTTTTCTTTATTGAATATTTAGTTGGGTATTTGTGGTTTAGTTTATTTAGCTGAGTTAATTTGTTTTGGGGATAATTCTGTTTATTGGTTAGTTGGTAGGGTGTGTTTTATTTGTCGGTTACCCCTTTGTTTTGCCTTGGTCTGACCAACCAAGTATATAGGTTCCCTTTTGTGTTTGGTTTGTTAGGTCTTTTTGTAGAATTAAGTTACCTTCTGTTGAGTTCTGTTCAGTTGACCTCTTTTATGGGCCCAACTTAATTTACTGTATTTTGTTATTTGTATTATTTTTGGCATTTTTTTTGGGTAAATAAAACCCTCTTTTTTCCGGAACCACCTGTGTCTCCTTTGTCTGCCAGCTTGGTCCCTTACACCATGTAAAAGGTTTTTATGGGGCAGTTTCTCTAATCACATTTGAGGGTAAAAGGGCAGATTGTCATATAAATAAACACATGAAAAACAACTGTTGGTCTAAGGTGTGTTCTGTTTCAATATTTGAAATGTATTAAGAAATGTATTCATAATGTACAGATGTGCTCCTGATGATGTAGAAAACCCGTAAATTATATTTATTATGTACGTGTTGTGACTCCACATCATGACTTAAAAGTCAATGTAATATATAGTATTATTAGAATTATATATATGTTTATATATATTTCCATGTTTCAAACACACTAAGTGTAATTATTGATCAGCACTAATAATTAACGGCCATACCACTGAAATCATCACAGAGCATCAGTGACACAAATACCATCAGCTCCTCCCTGATAAGTGTTCCCCATCAGCTGCTGGGGCTCCTCACACATGACCCACCGGCACCGGCCCGTGTCACTCTCAAAATTTCTGCTGCAGGAATTTTCTAGTTATAATTTAGTGTCATACATATTTAACATATTTATATAAGCAACCATTTCATAGTTCTGGGATGTTTTGTTGGCTGTATCTGTGTGCGTGTATGTGTGTGTGTGTGTGTGTGTCCTACATCCAGCCTCAGTGTTCTAACTGGGTCACACCAGAACCCAGCTGGTATACTGCAACACCGGCTAAGAGCATGTGCAGACACACACACACACACACAACATGTAACAGAGATGTATGCAGCATAGCAGAGACATGTTACAGAGATATTAAAAGGAAAAGACTGTGGAGCCTGTGTGTATTTATACGTGCGTATGTGCATGTAAATGCAGGAGTGATAGCAACAAAGAGCAACTGGGGATGCGTTGTTATGGAAACCCTCTTGGCAGCCCGCCCACAAGCTTGTATGTCGGAGTGAGGGAGGGAAAAAAACATAGGTGCAGAGTGAGGCGGTGTGTGATTGGTCACACCCCCTTGTCTTTGTGTGGTGCAAGGGATTGTGGGTAGCCCTTGACTGAATGCTCATTTGTGTGTGTGGGAAAAGAGGGGAGGGGGTCTTGGAGAGAGAGTGTATGAATACGCGTGAGAACAGAGGAGGACGACGCCTGTGTGTGTGGGGAGGGGGAGGAGCAGCAGCATATGTGTGGGACAGAGGACGAGTTAGTGTGTGCGTGTGCGTGTGTGTGGGTGAAAAGCAGAGAGAGAGGGAGATAGATGCGCTACCATCAGAGCCTACTCTGGGCCCTTAAACTGGATTCTATTTTTTACTAAAGAAGTGGATTACTATTAACCAAGGTATGAATTTGCATGTCACATTGTCTGTTAGTCTGTCTCTCTGTGTGTCTGCCTGTTCCACTCTTTCATTAGCTAGTTTGCAAGCAGCAACTGCTAGTTAGCGTTAGCAACACAGCGTCATAGCTCTATAGAGAGAGACAGAGGAAGGGACGAGTGATAGAGGGATAGATGCACGCATACTGTAAGAGAGACACATAATTGAGGTTTACAGACAGCAAGAGAAAGGAGGGAGAGGGAAATGGATGGTGAGAGAGGGAGGGAGAGTATGACAAAAGGAGGGGGTGTGGTTTAGTGTTGTGGACAAAGGAGGCTGGCTGATTGTTTACTACCACTGCAGTGAGAGAGACACTGGTGATCAATGTTCCTCCATTCTCCCTCTATTACTCTCTCTTTTTATTTTCTCACCACTCTGCTTCACATAGTTGCTCTCTTCTCTGCATCACATTTTTCCTCTCCTAATCTCTCTCCGCTGATTTATCATTTCCTCTTCCTCCTCTCCTGGCAGCTCTTTCTCAGTGTAATAGTAATGGGATGAACAGGGCTGTATTTTAACAGCTGCTACTTTAAAACGACTCTTCTTTACCCTCAGCTCAGTGATTTTATTGGTATGACTGGATCAGACAGTGCACTACTGATATAGTCAGGAAAAGAAAAATGAAACTCATTAGTTAATGTTTTCACTCCATAATGATGACAAGTACATAATAACAAACTGTGTTCTGTCTACAATGTGACTTTGGTCAGTCTGTTTATTCCTCACGAGCAGTAAGAGAAGCAATTAAAGGAGTAGTAGTCATGGTAAAAAGCTATGATAGAAATAGGAGGAGCTGCAGCAGAATCTGTTATACAGTAACTACAGCATGCAAATATACTACAAGTAAGTAGGGAGACCTGATGAAGAAGAAATCTATGGTATTGGCTCAAATATTTGATGACCCTGATTATAAGACATAAAAGTAGAACATGAACTACTTTCATCAAAGCAGACATAAATTCCACTTTTGTGTTAGGCTCTTGGATGCGGTAGAAATGGTTTTCTCTGACAGACTGTCTGTTTGAGCTCATTATTATTTGAGACACCGGCAGTTCTGGGCTGCCTGAAAGAGGATTCAATCATGGTTGGACCCATATAGCATGAGCACTTGAGTCCTAGTTCACCCAAGCTGGGTAAGAGCATGGGCGTCTGAGACCTCTGCTGGCAGAGCCAGCTGACTTCCTGTTAGCCTCCCACACACAAATGGGATCAAATCATTTAATTATATGGCATTTCTAGACATTCCAAATGTTATTGGACTAAATGGATCAAATTCTGTTATTAAGAAAGTGGTGATCCTGGAAGTTGCAATACCTAGGGCAGCTTCTATGCCAAATCACTTCACAGCCCAGTGCCGTTTCTGCGGGCTTGTTCAGTCCCCACTGTTTTCCTGCATTCAATGTCAGTAAGTGCTGCCACCTCTCTCTTACTTGTACATAATATATACAACAGTGAAATTCCCTTTTAGATTTGGTTGTTTTCCTTTAGATATTGATATGTAATGTTGATATGTTTATAAAGAATATTTGGTTGAAATAAACCATTTCCAATCTCAGTATTATTATTATTTTTTTTAAACTTTTTCTTTATTACATTTTTAAACAATATTAATAACAGAGCGCCCGAAGGGGATGCAAACACAAAAACAAAACAAAACAAAAAAACAAGTTGGATTGTCAAGTTTCTACAAATTGTTCCTGTGTTTTTAGCATGGTAGTCCTTGGTGGGCAGATGAGCCATTTCACCCATTTTTCTCGACATTGTTCTTCTTGAGTCTTTATCTTGTGTGTCAATAGTTCCATAGTATAAATTTCGTTCACAATTCTCAACCAGTCATCAAGTCCTGGAGGATCCGGTTTACACCATCCTCTCGTGATTGCCTTCTTACTAGCTGCTAATAAAATTTTCAGTAAATATCTGTCCTCTTTCAACACCACATTCTCAGTCATATTGCCAAAATATAGTAACATACAAGTCTTAGGTATATCATAGCCCAGAATCTTTACAATAACAATGTGAACATCATCCCAGAACTTTACAATTTCAGGACAAAACCAAAAAACATGAGAATGATCTACATTGTTGGCCCCACATTTCCTCCAACATGGTTGAGACACTGAGGAATACTTATTCTTAATTTTGGGTGTGATAAAAAAATCTTATTATGTTCTTCCAGCAATATAACCTCCACACACGTGATGACGTAGTTGATTGCTGCGTTCTCCAGATATGCAACCATTCATCCTCAGAAATTTTCTCACCCAACTCTCGTTCCCACCTGAGTCTTATATATGAGGTTGTGTTCCCCCTTTTCTCCATTAGGTGGCCATAGATTGTAGATATTGCTCTGTATTTCTTAGATTTATAGATTCCAATTATGGTGTTGATTATGCCATTATCCAAATTTACAGTGTGTTTTATTACTTTGTCAAAGAAATCCCTTAGTTGCAAGTATCTAAATAGGTTACTTAGTTCATACTTTTGTTTAAATTCTTGAAAGTTCATGAAATTCCCATTTTTTATTACAGTACACATTGCTGTTATTCCGTTTGGGATCCATTGTTTAAAGCTCTGGTCAAGTGAACTGGGGGTAAAACACTTATCATAGGCTAACCATCGCAAAAGTCTAAGCTCTTTATCCAGTTTATATTTTTGTATCAAATTAAACCAAATTTTTAACGTAAATTGAGTAACATTATCCACTTGTTCAATTATTTTCATAGTTTCTTCTCTATCTCCAATGAAGCTTTGAATTTCTCTTCCTTGTATAAATTGCTCTATATTTTTCCATTTTGCCATATAATCTTTGTCACACCAGCAAAGTACAGGTCTAAGGTGTGCTGCGTGGAAGTATTCCTTCAGGTTTGGCAGCGCCATACCTCCCTTTTCCTTACTAAGCTGTAATGTTTCAAATTTAATTCTTGGTCTATGACCATTCCATATAAACCTTGAGATGGCTTTATCCCATGCTCTGAACTGCTTTTCCGGTATCTGTACCGGAAGAGACTGGAATAGGAAGAGAAGCTGAGGAAGAATACTCATCTTGATGATCTCTATGCGTGAACCAATATCTAGTGGAAGGACGGCCCACCTATCCATGTCATCCCAAATTTTCTTGTCCATTTTAATGTAGTTAGCTTCATATAATTCGCCTACTTTCTGTGTTAGGGTAATCCCAAGATATTTCATTTTTGTCTTAGCCCAATTCAGTTTATATTTTTGTTTTACATTTTGGGATGGAATGTAATTAAATGTTAGGATTTGTGTTTTGGTCAAGTTAAGCTTGTATCCAGAACAGAAGCCAAATGTCTTTAACTGGTTGATTAATATGGGTATAGAGTTGTCCGGGTCCTCCAAAAAAAGGATCACGTCATCTGCGAAAAGTCCAATAGTGTGATCTTCTCCCCCAATCTTTATACCTTTGAGATCTTTGTTCTGCCTGATTGCTTGTGCCAGGGGCTCTATGAAGATTGCGAACAGAGTTGGTGAAAGACAACAGCCCTGTCTGGTTGACCTCTCCAATGAAATGCTTCCATTGAGACTACCATTAATTTTTATCCTAGCAGTTGGTTTTTGATATAATGTCTTGATACACTGAATAGCTTTGTCATTAAATCCAAATTTTCCAAGAACCTTATATAGAAAAGTCCAATTAACACTATCAAACGCCTTCTGCATCTAAGCTTATCAAGGCTGCAGTAATATTTTTATTCTGAATATGGTTAATGATGTGTAAGGTTCTTCTTGTATTATCATGTGTTTGGCGCCCCCCAATGAAGCCGGTCTGGTCTTCATCTATAATGTCAGTAATGAAATGTTCGTATCTTTTTGAAATAATTCAATTATAGTTTATAATCCACATTGAGTAGTGATATAGGTCTATAATCTGGACAAGTCTCACTGTTACTTTTCTTAGGGATCACAGATATTATAGCTTCCTTCCAGGATGGGGGGGATTCACCATATTCAAGAATGTGGTTAAATGCTGATTCGAGCAGTGGTATGAGTTGTTCATTGAATACTTTATACCACTCAGATGGTAGGCCGTCACTTCCGGGTGTCTTGCTGTTTTTTAATCTATTAACTGCTTTTTCTATCTCCCTTTTGGTAATGGGAGAGGTCAAAAGATCATTCTGACTTTTCCCAATATATGGTAAATCTAAATCCTCAAGAAAATTTTTCATCTGGTCTAAGTCTGCAGAAGGTGGTTGGCTATACAAGTCTTTATAGTAGTCCATGAATTGAGTTTCAATCTCTTTAGGTTCATAGATTATCTGATTCGTTTTTATATCCCTGATCTTGTAAATTGTCCTATCAGCCTGTTGTTTTTTTTAACCTTTTAGCCAGCAACTTGGTTGCCCTCGGCCCTGCTTCATAATATGATTGTCTCAGAAATCTTGCTTTCTTCTCTATTTCTGCAGTTAATATTCCATCTATATTATCTTTAATTTCTTTAATTCTTGGGAGTATTGAGGGGTCTTGCGTGTTTTTATGTTGTTGTTCAAATTTAAATAGCTTCTCGTTTTCCTTCTTGTAGGCTTCCTCTCTAGTTCTTTTAACTGCTGTTGTCTTTGCAATTAGTTTTCCTCGTATAACTGCTTTAAGGGCATCCCATAAAATAGCAGGGTTTACCTCACCATTGTCATTTTCCTTTTGATAAGTCGTGATATCTTCCCTCAGCTCTTCCACTATTGTCTTATTATTTAGTAACCCAACATTTAACCTCCATAGTGTGCTTTTCTCTTGTGCTCTTAATTTGACTTCAAGATTAACTGCACAGTGATCTGAAACATCTGCTTCTAGTATTTCACACTTCTTTACTCTATATAGTTCGCTCTTGTTTGTGAAAAAGTAGTCAATCCTAGCATAGCTGTCATTTGGAGTGGAGTAGTGTGTGTAGTCTCTCTTAGAAGGGTGTAATTCCCTCCAAGTATCAATTATCCCAAATTCTTTAAATGACGTCCTAATCATTTTAGCAACATGGCTGGGATTTTTATTTTTGTTTGTTGTGTCCAGTTTGTTATTCATTACTAGGTTGAAATCTCCGCCACATATCAATATTCCATCCATTTCTGTGATCATAGTATCAAGTAGGAATTTATAGAATTGTCTGCCACTGTTAGGCGGAGCATATACATTAACCAATGTTACCATTTTGTTCTCCAGTTTACCTTTCACAAGAATGAACCTTCCTTCCTTATCACAAATTTCCTTGGTACATTCAAATTTCACTGAGTTAGGAATAAGTATGATCACACCCCTTTTACAACCATGTCGAAATGAACTATAAAATGAATTTACATAACCAAACCGCTTAAGCTTCTCACTCTCTTGTTTAGACAGGTGTGTTTCTTGTAGGTATACAATCCGCGACCTATCCTTTTTCAGTTTAGACATTACTTTTTGACGTTTCACAGGACTGTTTAAACCATTAATATTCAAGGACATTACCTTAATATTATATTCTGTCATCAATCTTTAAGGCTGTGTGTGCCAATCCAACTCTGAACATGAGGAACATTAACATCAATTGAACAATGAACAGTGTGACTTCAAGATTGAGAGAAGTGAACCTTCCCTCGTTGTCCCTGTTGGTGGGAGGAGGGCAAAGTGCCCCATCACTGTAGGGGCCCTCCCTAGTAGTGTGAGAGTACCCACTTTCACTAGAATTGTCCAACATTGGTGTGTATACAACACACTCCCTCTAGTCGGTTTCACTGATATAATGACATAGCCATCTTCATGAGTCATTGTCTTGCGTGGCTCATATTTATGCGTTTCATTCCACTCTGGTATAAAAAGCAAATTCAAATGAAGTGAAAATAATGTTTAAATTCACCTTAGACACGTTATCTTTTCACTGAAGCTGTCTTATTCTGTTTCCCGTCTGAACTCCGTCAGCCTGTCTCTCGCTCGTTGAGCTGCACCACCTGCAGCATTGCTGCGTTTCCATGGTAATGCTGCATTCAGACGCTCCTCCGCGGCTGCCGCCTCGTTCGTTCTGGTCCTCACCGTCACCTTTACCCCTCGTCGATTAAGATCCTGAGCTGCCTCATCCGCTGTCCCGTAGATCTGCAGTCCGGTGTCCCAGTAGACTCGCATCTTCGTGTAGGGTGTCTGGTATCTGATCCCTTTCTCCTTCAGCGCAGCTTTAATGGGTGCATACGCTTTGCGTCTCTCCATAGTATCTGAAGCATAGTCGTTGTCAAAATAAATTCTTTTGCCGTTCATCTCAATCTTCTGCTGCCATGATTTCCTCAAGACTAGCTCTTTGATTTGAAACTGTAGAAAATTTACAATTATAGATCTTGGGGATGAGGAAGAGGTCGGCTTTGGGATCAATGCCCTGTGTGCTTGCTGGATTTGGAGCTCCAGTCCCTCGGGGAGGGAGAGGTGGTTTTTTTAGCAGTGCTTTTACAAACTCGACGGCAGACGTTCCTTCTTTTCCTTCTGGTACTCCGTAAATCCTCATATTATTTCTTCGCGAGCGGCTCTCCAAATCGACAATTTTGTCTTGCAAGGCCGTATTTTCTCTCACCGTTGCTAGTAGCGTGTCTTTCATCTCAAGACAGCACGACTCCAGATCAGATATCCAGGTCTGTGCCTCACTCAGGCTAGTCTTTTGGCTCTGTAGCTCTTGTAAAACTTCCTTTCGGAGCTCCGCAAGGTCGTCTTTCAGAGTTTTCTTTAAATCATCCTTAAAATCACTCAGGTTACGCTTTACATCCCATTTAAAGTCTATCAGCTCCTTTGAGAGAAGTTTTAGACTCTCATGTAAGCTGTTTTGATCAGAGCTAGCTGCCGCTTTAGCTTCACCTGTTATCGATTCACCGCCGCCGCCATTTTCCCCCTTGTCCGTGGACTTGTCCATCTCGGTCTTTTGTCGATGTTTACTCGTTGCTTTGATAATTCTTTGACTCCTTCGTTGTTTCCCTCCTCTCATACTCCGTATGTAGAATAATTGGACTTACTTTTATTTGTTAGGAGGTACTTTTTCAAAACTGACTACCAGGAGCTCACCGCTACGCATCCATAGTACAGTAGCACCACACCGGAAGTCAATCTCAGTATTATTTATGAAGTATTTTTCTCTCTTCTTTGGAAAAAACCCATTATTGAAAATCTGTTTAAAATGCTTTAACAGCAACACCTGCAGGGTGGGAGGAGAAAGAGCAGTGTGTGTGAAGTGGTGGGGGGGGTGGGGAGGGTGCGACAAGGGAGGAAGGGTGCCTGCTTTCCAGGGCGGGACCTCTTACATTGGACTCAATGTATTTCGTTTTTTTTTTTCATACTAATCTGTGATTGGCCATGACATGTAAAATGACCTCCAAGGGAGGCCGTCCTCCCTTACCAATCAACAACCAGAATGCAATATTGACATCTAGTTGGTCCAATGATAGTTTCCAGATTTCATCTTCTTCTTCTCTCAACTGTAAGGCAGAGTAGCAGCCATATAAAGCTCCTTGTTAGCCAATGCAACAACTGGCTTGTTGTAGCAGCCTGAAAGACTCTTTATACATCCATGGAAGGACTGTTAAGGACTGTTGTTAAGCTAACGGGAGAAATTTTCTGGACTGTTCAACGCAGCAGCAGGGCGCTGCAGGGAGGCTGGAGAGAGAAGCAACCTGAGAAACAACCAGGAGAGTTAACGTTAGCTTGTTTGTCATTGTTGCTAATGATATCAGACAGGTTAAGCAGCAGCCATAAAGTTCTGTTAACTAACAAACAACATGACCAACAGCAACAAATGGACGTTATGACGTGAATATTTCATCTCCATGAAAGAAAGAAGTCATCAGATAACGTGAGTCAGATACAGCTTCTCTCTCTCTGTCTCTTTGCTCGCTAATTTCATCTCTGTGTGGCTTTTTTGTGAATTCATCTCCTTGCAGAATGCAGCAGAGATCATATAATATGTTGTGGGTAATGTTAGTTTGCTTGTTGAAGTTACAGTGAGCTGTCTGGACTCATTCATTGGTTTTTAATTGAGTGGTGGAAACTGCAGATTATTTGCAAAATGTAATGTCTCATTTAAATAAATTTAAATAAACTGCTGTAAGTCATGGACAGACAGTGTGTCTAACAGGCATTTTGAAGAGCAACAATCAAACCAGCATCTAACGGGTCGAAGTGACATTTAAGTTACGTTTACCTGCTGTTTAATGTTAATTAGCATCTAACGTTAGTTGCTAAACTGATGCTATCGGTGAATGTTTGCTATCATCAAGTTTTGATGATGTGGGCAGAGGCTGTTTCATTCACTACTGTGTTTAAAAGAGGACGGTTTCATGTCTCATATTGCAATAACTGAGCATTGAATATTTTATATATTTAATTTATTTTATTAATCATGGGACATCTTAAATGTTGTTTTCATTTAAGACCATGGGCAAAATTTCCTCTTTCTGGCTGTAAGTGTAATAAATATAAACGGAAAACACAGTTTAATTCGTCTGATCCTAAAAATGATCCCATCCATGATTCAGATCTGTGATATGATCCAAACCGTGAGTTCTGTGTTCATGTTAACATGCTACTGTTAACATGTCAGCTTTGTAGACTATGTTTTGTATGTTTTGTACACATAGATAAGAGTGTGTAAGTCATGTATTTGATACATGCATGAATACTTTCTGATGTGAACCTTCACTTTTAGATCTGTGAATGGTTTTAGTGTTCAGCACTGATCTGTTCCCGTATCACATTATAAACTTTGTGCTACTTTATATATTTCTGTATACTAAGAAAATACACAGGAAACACGTGTAAATCATGTGATATGTCTGTTTTTGATGAGAACATAAATTTGTTGTCACAATAGAACAATACTATAAATTTGAATTTCTCTTTGTTGGTAAAATGACACAATCTGAGCTGCTCCATGGCTAAAATGAGCATTTCTTTGTATGTATGTGTACATGCTAAATGTCTTTAATGATGCAACCTTTACACCACTCAGGGGTTTTTTGTTTTTGAAAGTTAATTGTTTTATTGGCATATAAAATTTCCCCCCACCCTGAGGTATAACCCAGCATGACCACAAAAAATTACATTATGTTCCTTCTCTCACTGCATTTCTGCATATATATATATATGTAGTATATGTGTATATGTATGTAGTATATGTGTATATGTATGTGTGTGTGTGTGTGTATATGTATATATATATATATATATATACATACATATACATACATATACATATGCAGAAACGTACTAACAGTGAGAGTATATGTGTATATGTATGTAGTATATGTGTATATGTATGTGTGTGTGTGTGTGTATATGTATATATATATATATATATATATATATACACATACATATACATACATATACATATATATACATATGCAGAAACGTACTAACAGTGAGAGTATATGTGTATATGTATGTGTGTGTGTGTGTATATGTATATATATATATATATATATATATATATATACACATACATATACATACATATACATATATATACATATGCAGAAACGTACTAACAGTGAGAGAAGGAACATAATGTAATTTTTTGTGGTCATGCTGGGTTACACCTCAGGTTAGTTACTTTTGGTTTAAACTGGAGATGTGAGGTTGGTTAATTTTGCTGTGGACAGACCGACACCCATTAACTGGTAACTAACCAGTTCATTTTTAAGAAAAGTTGTGATGTAGCTTTCGTTTGTGAGAGCTGTCCAGTTGGTGGTCAGACCTAGCTTGACTTTTATCTCATCCATCTTCTCCTTAAAGTGTTTTTCAATGCGTTTAGTCACAGTTGCTCTCAATAGCATAATGTACCCATGCTTGTGGTATGAATATAAATATATGATCCTGATTGTAAGATGACCTCCCCTTTTCCAACAGCTGTTTTTGGAAAAATAACATAACTTTTTGAATGTAGCTTACATCATTGTATAGCTTCATACTCCCATACTCTCCAACCAAGCTTGTACATGCTAAATGTCTTTATGAAGAGTGAACAGCTGTAATATCTGTACTTTAGGAGTGATTTCTGGGGTAGATGTTTAATGTTTTGGGGCATCAGATTATGTCAGACTCCGTCTTTTCTCTCTATGGTGACCAGCTTTTCACTCTGCCTTAGTGTGGCCATTCAGATCATACAAACATATTCGGTCTGTCACTACAGGATCTGAGTCAACTGTGGATTTGAGTAATGCTTGCGCAAATGGGTCTTGGATGGCTAGGTACAGCAACACCACTTGGACAAACCACATACACAAGTTCAACTCCATTGCACCCTGTTAATGTATGTCCACTAAAAGTGCTTGTTTTCGCCACTGACATGCTCACATTGTTATTAAAAGTGTCTGACAACATTATGCAATGGATCCCTACAGAGAAATAAAACCTTTTCTTTACTTTTCACTTGTTCTGGTCTGTTTGTTGTTGTGTCTAACCAAGTCTCCCTCAAGGAGAAGTATCACTCTGAAATCTCGTGAGAGCTGAGTGAGAGATTGAGAGAGGAGTGCTGGGAACAGTTGGTTGTGTTGGAGTGCAGAAAGCGTAGCTTAGTGTTATCCAAAATATTTTCAAAATATTTCAACTCTCGCAGGATTTCCGAGTGAGAGTTCTCCTTGAGTGAGACTTGATTAGACACAATAACAAACAGGTCGGCTCAAGTGAAAGGTAAAGAAAAATGTTTTGTTTCTCTGTATGGTCCTTTTCATAATGTTGTCAGACACTTATAATAATAATCTAAGCCTGCCAGTGGCTAAAAAAAAAAAGTTTTACTCGATGTACATGGCGATACTGGTAGAGAGTGTGTTATTGTTTACTGTTATTGCCACTTGTTATAATTTTTATGATTCTGTGCATTGATAGCTCTTTTTAAAATCTATTTCTACACATGTGATGTGACAAATATATGACCAAAAATATTTTTTTAATTTCAAAAGTGAAACAATAAACATTGATATTTATTACTACATTCATTTGCATTTGTTTAAAATTTGTAAATAGTGTTCACTATGTTGACTGCCTTTTTTCTTGTGAAATATGTTTCATGATACACTCCTGTTATGATCTCCTCAGTGCTGAATCAACCTCGGCATATTAAGAATGCTTTCTTTTATTTAGGGCAATCCTGTCTTATCTCCTATCTTCATAGGTACCTACACTTTATGAAAACGCTTCACATTGAGTGCAAAAATCTTTCTGTCACTGTCATCAATAAATATTGTTATACACTTCCAATTGATCTCCCCTTATTGAACTGTCCATAATAAACATCCATCACAGTTCAGAGACCTACCTCCTGCTTGAGCTTTGACCTACTGTACATTTCACTTTAAGTTTGACCTCCAAATAAAGAGGTCTAGATAATCCTGATAAACTTTGTTTGTTTCCAATCTGTTTTACCATATTAGCTTATGTTTCTGAACCATCTGCATATCTATAATGGCATGATGGAATAACATAAATACAAGATTTTAAAAAATGTAAACAAAATTAAGTTAGATTAAACTAAACTGACTGTAAGTAGTTATTTCACTAACTATCTTTCTTTTCAAGCAGCTCTTCAATGTGCATCTAAATCTACCTCTGATATTAAAAAAGCATTTTATGCAGGTTGTATCAACTCTAACTGACATATGAATAGAGAGATGATCATGCACTGGAATGAATTCACTATTGTTAACTCTCTATTTTGACAAAAGAAAATTAAACTTGGTCAGTAAAGTTAAATCATTTAGAATAAAAACTGAGGATGAATGACTGGTCATTAGATTCATACATTAACAGCTCATTTACATCTCTGTCCAGCTGATGATTGGTCCATTGAATGTGCTGCTGTTCTGTCCCACCCACTGAACAGTCAATCCAGAGAGCCACATTAGATCTCATTCACTGAGGAAAAATTGGTGACCCTTCAAGGAGAGTAGTTAAGGTCTGTCCAAAGTTAGATAAAGTTAAATCGTTAGATATGCCGCTAGCTGCTTTTTGGGGGGAAAAATATGCTATAGGGGTTTGAAAAGTCACTAAATCTAGCAACAAAGTTGCTAAGTTGGTGACACTGCTATGAACAATGTTGAAGCAGCAGAGGCAAAGATATCTTGACTTTAGTCTCTAGTCTTGATCAAGCTCCAAAAATGCTGGAGCACAAGTCATGCGCAGTCATTCTGTCATTAGAAGTGACCACAAGGTACTGTCTTATTTTGAAGAACACAAAAAGTTTGAACAAAACTTTGCTCCACACATTGCTGATTCTAGAACATGTGCACATGGAGAGAGAAAAGAGGATCTCTCTCTGGCATTGTTTCCTACAGTACTTTATACCTTGTCACAAACAAGTCATCTCAGGTAAACGATGGGCCATTTAACTCTATAACCAATCAAGGAGGTTTCAATTCCTTATAGCAACTGCTGTAATGGATGCCAAGTTGAATATAGATAATAGGCCTAAACCCCAGGAACAGGCTTCATTTTTTAGAAAGACTAATGAACGAGAGATCCTAAATGACTGTGCCATCAGTGTATGAACATGTGCGAATGGTCAGTTTCCTCCGATGGACAGGTTGGGACCTTGCATGGTAGCCCCTGTACCCATTTAGCGTATGAATGGGTGAATGTTATTCATAGTGTAAAAGCGTTTTGAGTGGTTGGAAGACTAGAAAGAAGTCAGGAGATGAGTGAAATAGGGAATAGCATACAACAAAGGTCTCCGACCTGACACCTGGACAGCCAGGACATTTTTTATATTTGTGATAGGTAGATCTGGGACATTGCCATGCATGGTGTTCATATTGTCCTGCTGGCACAGGTTATAGCAGATCATAATCCAGTATCTCTCAAAGTCACGGATTTGTCTCTTTCCACAGGTGATGTGTCACCCATCAGTATGTCCCCCATCAGCCAATCGCAGTTCATCCCCCTGGGAGAGGTATTGCTATTGGCTATCTCTGCTATGAACTCCGCCCATAAGCCTGTCACTCAGGAGGCCCTAACTGAACACCTACAGACATGTTTTCCAGGTAACGCTAGCTCTGCATTAGTCGACACCCAGTGTATTTATAGCTTAAAATAAAAACTGGGATTTAATTGTAATCAAATTTATTAATTGTTATTTTTATTTTATATCTTCAGTGGATTTTATGAAGTACTTACCTTTTTTGTTTAATTGTACTTTTATTTTTGTGAGATTGTACTTCACTACATTTCAAAGGGAAATATTGTTCCTTATACTTGACTGCATGCACCTGGACCCAACACAACATTCAAAATACTGCTGACATATCAGTACATCAATAATGTAATACTTCACAAGGAAACTAGTCTTCACAGTGAATACTTAATTTATATATATAATTAATATATATTTATATAATTTTTAATTTTTTACTGCCACTATTTCTTACTTCTATACAATTTTGTTGAAAAACTTGTTGTTGGTTTGGGAAATAAGTAGACAGCCAAGTCAGTCACCTGTGTTTTCACCTGGCTGTAAGAGGTTTCACCCCAAGGGTGTAACATGTTAGCATGTGAGTGACACACAAGTGAGGGAAGCAAGGAAGCACATTAGCCAAATGGAAGGCATCCCAAGTAGTAGAGTTGCTAGCACAGCAACACAAGGAATGATTCTGCCTACATACACCACCAGTTGTGCTCACTACAGGGACTGTTGTGCCCCTGCGTCTTTCCATGCTAAGACCTTTTGCCACAGCTCATGAGGTAGTGCTGCCTGTGGTATAACTATAACTGGCATACTGGCATTTATTAATGAGTTCACTGCTGACAGACAGAACAAGATGATTGCAGAGGTATTCAGGAGCATTCTGTGTGCACATTCAGCCTTTCCCTTCAACCAATAAAATTAGGCTAGACTGTTCCTAGAAGAGGATATTGGCAGCTTCATTTGACTTCCATTTCAAATGTCCAGAAATTGGAAATCTGTTTTGGGAACTCTGAATGGAAATAATGACTAAAGATATGTAACTCCACACTTTTTAATTTTTTCCTCTTATTTTGATGATTCATAAGACTTGAGTAGAGGCTAAACTCTGGACATACATATTCATGAGTGAAATGTGAAGGAACCTTAGTATTGTCAGTGTCTATCAGTAAGAATTAGTAAAGAAAAAGTGAAAAAAAGTGGCAGATACTGCTCCTCACCACAGTCTGGTTTAGAGCTGCAACTAATGATGAGTTTCATCATTTGTTAATCTGTCAGCTAATTTCACAATTAATCAATTTGTTTTGTTTAAAATGTCAGAAAATAGAAAGAAAATTCATTACAGTTTCCCAATGCCCAGTGATGTTTTGAAATGCCCAACCACCACACATTAAGCCAGAGAAGCTTGTGATTTTTTTCCTCAATAAGTTAAGCAATCGATCAAAATAGTTGCCAACTCATTTTCTGTCTTTGAATGTGTGTGAATGTGTATGAACTATTAGATTTCCTCTGATGGGCTGGTTGGGACCTTGCAGCCTCTGTACCCATTCAATTCAATTCAATTCAGTTTTATTTATATAGCGCCAAATCACAACAACTGGAAGCCAATGCAGTGAAGCTAAGATGGGTGATCTCTTTCTTTAGTTAGTACACAAGCAGCTGCATTCTGGACCAGCTGCAGAGTCTTTATGGACCTGTTAGGGCAGCCTGATAATAATGAGTTACAATAATCCAGCCTAGAAGTAACATATGCGTAGATTATTTTTTCTGCATCTTGTTGAGAGAGGATATGTCTGATTTTAGCGATATTGCGTATGTGTAAAAATGCATTCCTTGATATTTGTTTTAGTTAAAGGACATATCCTGATCGAAGATAACTCCCAGATTCCTTACGGTGGTGCTGGAGGCCAGGGTAATGCCTTCTAGATTAGATAAATCATTAGATAATGTTTTTCTAAGATGTTTAAGGCCAAGTACAATAACTTCCGTTTTATCTGAGTTTAGCAGCAGAAAATTGCAGGTCATCCAGGTCTTTATGTCTTTAAGGCGTGCTTGGAGTATAGTTAACTGATTGGATTCATCTGGCTTCATTGATAAATATATTTGGGTATCATCTGCATAACAATGGAAATTTATGGAGTGTTTTCGAATAATATTCCCTAAAGGAAGCATATATAAAGTGAATAGTATAGGTCCCAGAATAGAACCTTGAGGAACTCTGTGTCTAACTTTTGTTTTTATGGAAGATTCATCATTAACAACATTCAGCATGTGTGTGAATGGGTGAATGTGATTTGTAGTGTAAAAGAGCTCTGAGTCGTTGGAAGGCTAGGAGAGCACTATACAAGTACAGTCCATTTACCATTTATGTTATGAACATTATATATAAAGCATGCTTCCTGGCAAAAATCAAATAACAGATAGCCTACACTACACTGACTATAGTGCATTTAAAGTTAGCACTGCAAGGATTTTCCAGATCAGCATTACTATGAGGCTATGTGTAATTGTTTTTAAGGCAATAATGTGTCCCTACCAGCAGTGCAGTCTATATACAAAAGAGTTCATTTTAATGGGATTTATTATCATAAGCATTTTCAGTATTAATATCCCATTATAATTGCTGTACTTCAAAGTATATTTTTCTTCCAGTAATTCTTTTCATGTTAGTCTTACTTTTATGATCAGGCAATAAATGGTTTATCTCACATTCCATGGTGGGTTTACTCTGACCTTTTTAGACTGCATCCTAACACATGTTTACATTTGAGATGTTGTTGCTGAAATTAAATATTGTTGGGGCCTGCTTAACACACACACACACAAACATTTAGTCTGTTGGTGTGTGTCAGTCAGCTCTGGGTTTCCCTCTTTAGACAACTTGCATCATGTCACCAAAGCAACTACACTTATATGATGTAATGACAGGCAACACACTCACACACAGCTGTCTGCCCAGCTGCTATGCAGTCTATCAATGGGTTT
Source organism: Euthynnus affinis (assembly GCA_029490765.1). Lineage (NCBI taxonomy): Eukaryota > Metazoa > Chordata > Actinopteri > Scombriformes > Scombridae > Euthynnus > Euthynnus affinis. Next base: position 33,073,161 of record CM055846.1, read on the forward strand.
ATAATAGTTTGTCAATTTGTAGTTCAGTGATCTCCTCCAACTGATTTTGAGGTATAATTTGGGACAACTCCATCATAATTATTTGCACTGATATGATCCTTCTGATGCTGACATTGCATAAAGCCTACCTGTTTCTTCAGGTGGTATTTTCACTGAGAAATATAATTTCTGTCAAACAGTCAACTTCATGCTTTAACCCACTATTTTCTCCATTATTATTGTCCTAATTTAAGCGTACCCCATATTTTTTTAAGATTTTTTTTTTGGAATCTTAAACTACAGAGAGAGGGGAAACATAGGTAGAAGGAGGGGTATGACATCCAATATAGCTTGCAGACCCAAGTTTACCATAGCCAATTCAAATAAGATGGTTACATTCCCATTCTGTATAGGAGTAGTTTGGGAAACATGCTGATGTGATATTGATACCAATGTCAATGCGTTAAGTATGGACAAACAACAGGACTATAAAATGATTAATTGAGAAAGTTTTGATGCAGACTCCACTACCTTCATGGTCCCAGGCTGATCACACTGTACTTGCTCCATGGAGGGTGATGCTGGTGTGGTGCCTGGGAGATGAACAACACTGTGGGGGACAGAAAGGGCTACTTTATGAGTACAAGATAGTGACCCTAAAGCATGGGCTATATTCAGATGAATGAGATCAAGTAGGATGTAGGACAAGAAACCAGAACTAAGCCAAGAGCACAAATGAGTCTGACTCTGTCACTAAACTTGACAAACACATTACAACAACATGTATAGTAACATAACAGAGAATTTAGGGGTCTTCATGTAAATGGACCCTCCCCCAGTACCTGTGGTCGGTTAGATTTTTACTGCAGTCTCTACATCACAGTTGGATGGCTGCTTTTAGTCACACTATCTGTGTGAGAGGGGAAAAATGAGGCTGACATACAAACTGTTTTGGTTCAGTAAATTTCTGCTCAGTCAGACTGGTGAAAGCAGCTGCTGCTCTCTGAGCTCCCTAGGAGCTGTAGCTGACAAGTAGCTGCTTCTGTGGACAGAGATGTTGAGATATTTGGATAACAATAGTGTGAATGCTTGTCAGCATGCACACTATTGTTATCCAAATCTTTATTATAATTATTATTAGTGACACGGGACACCGCACAAGTCACTACGTTCCATAGCTATGCAATAGCAATGGTGCATAGTGACTCGGGTGAAGAAATTTTGAGTTTAAAATGAGTGTGTATTGGGCGGAATGTTCAGAGCTAGAGTAGGTGACATCATTGCTAAAGTGGAAGAGGCTGTTTATATTTTGGCCTACACAAATAATTTTTTCCACAGTAATAGGCACTCCGTCATTTAAACACCCAACCATAGCTTAGGCACTAACAGAATTTGAACTGCCATTTTGTGAAGGGGTTACTGGCCAGTTGTCCTATAGACTCTCATATTAATTAAGGTGGAGATTTCAGGAGGAGAGCTGGACGGACACCCTTTTTTTCTCTCTCTCTCCCGTCCACATTTTTGGGTGTAGGGACTTGAAGATCACCATTATTGTGTAGAAAGTTCTTGCAGTGGTCGTGGTCTGCTCAGATTTCTGATAGATCTTACAATTCTTTCACAAAAATGCACTCGATGTATACTCGCGTGCTCAAGCACGGGTTGCCATGGGGAGCAAAGTAAGTGTCTTTGTATGTGTGTGGGTTTGCGTGTGGGTGTGCCTGAGGGCGTGCGTATGTGTATCTGGTGTGTGTGAAGCTATATGCGCACTGGCTAATCAGAGGGCACTGCAATGTAACCCAGGTCACAAAGAGTTAACGCCACAGAGGTGCCTAGGCAATCAGAGTGCAGGTCCGCAGCACCATAGACAGGCTACACAGCATATGCTAGTCAGACGCTGGGTGACACTGTTGAGAGAGGACCTGCGGCTGAACGGTAAAAATATAACTCAGATCAAAACACCATATGATGTTATCAAAGCAGCATGGTATCAGCCTGTAGTTTGTTGTAAGCTCATAGATGTGTGTGAGAGAGGCTGTTCACTGCACCCTGCCAGTGACACAGAGGAATTCCCGAATTGGTGAGTCATAGTAAAAGTAAACAATTAAATGCTGAGTCACATGATGCTAGGCTAAGCTGGCTAGTTCAAGAGAATGAGCCTAGGGCTAACAAAAATGAGCATTTAGTGCTAAGCGGTGCAATTAGCTGACTGTTGTAGAGCTCAAATAAAGTAAAACTGGTTGACAACTCAACTGGGAAAAAATATAAAGATGTGATATGTAGAGAATTTAATTGTTCAGTCTTTTCTGTGGCTGGTAAAGTTACTGAACTGTTCAATACTGAAGCAACATACTAACTTATGTTTTGTTGGGTATTATATTTTATTGGTATAGTAAATCTGATTTAAAGAACATACCTGTCATACCTGACAAATCAGAATGGCATTTGATTAATGATTATTTCCGGCCATGTCAATGACTGCAATGACGGCGAGCCAAACCAGATGAGACCAGATGAGACTCTCCTGCTATGGTGGTAGTGTAAACACCTTAACTGCACAAGTCCAGCACCACTTTCATGCTCAATTCCCAGCCCACCTGCACAATCCAAGATGTAGGAACATCACTTATTATCATAAAATCCTAGTTTAGAAAGGGGCACCACTTCCTATTAAGCTTAATTTAACTGTGTCGGGAAGACACACAGAAAACCACTTTATCAATCTCAAATCTAAGGTGGAGAGCTCTGATGCAGTGATCTTAATTCTCTGCTAAAATTGAAGCCACAGACAACGACTTGCTAACCAAGATATATTTATTAACTAAATAGCAAACAAGGAATAAAATGCGACATCAATGTAAATGAATGAATGAATAATTAACCAAGGTGAAATTCAAATTAAGCATTGAAGTTGAAATAGGCAATGGTGAAATGTTTATGATGGGGAATTAATTTCAGTTAGAATTTGAATAACTTCTCTGAGAAAAATTTAACTAGAGGGTTCAATTTAAATGACACCAACTCTTAACCATGAAGTGGATAGCAGACGTGTTGTTGATCCAGCTTACTTTGCACAGCGTTGTCCTTGGGTGACTCAGCAGAGATTCATCTGTTGCCTTGCGTCACTAACGTCACACTTCTGCCACGGGGTTCCCAGGGGTTTTCCCGGTTTGGAGACTGGAACAGTCCTCTTAGTTACGGTTTCTTCAGATGATTCTTGCAACCATCACAGGCTTTGCCGTAACAGAGAATGACTTTTGAGTCTGGTGAGGATGTCTGGTCCGCGACGTTGATGTTGTCTTGATCCGTCGAGAGATCGGTGGTCGTTTTAATTGGAGTCTCTAATTAACCATCTTTCTTGCCAAATAGCTCAAAATTATAATCTCGCCGGCCGAACAAACTATATTTCGTGATAAAAAGCTTGAAAGGATTTCAAAATAAAGTTTTCTTGGTTCACTGTAGTAAGGCACTTGACTTAAATAAAAAGTTAATCTTGATCAATTACAAAAATTAAGACAAAACTCAAGAATTGTGCAAAAGATAGACTTAAGATTGTGCAAAAACAAAGACTGAAGAACAAAAACTTCTAAAAAAAAATCTGATCCGCTTGAGTGTAGCATGTGGACTGTTTTATGAGGATAGCGCGAGGGGCGTTTCTGGGTGGGCAAAACTATTTCTCGCGCAAAAATGGAACACGTGATCTCCGGCTTCGGATAAAACATTTCACCATAACCATCCATTTAAATATTAATTACATATATATGAGATGTTAGACACACGTGGAAAGATGCACGACTATCATATAATCACAGAAATAGTAGTTGAGTTAGAGCATTTGATTGATTAAAAGTAATGTGATATTTTTGGTATTTATCAACACATTAACAATCATAAAATGTAGCTTACTTAAACACACTATAGTTATTCAACAAGCTTTCTCTTTCTATTGGCTAACGTACATTATAACTTCTAATGCTACTTCTTTAACTATTACAGTAATCCTTTATACATATCAAATCTATCTTATAAGTTATATAGAGTATAATGAAACTGTAATATTTGATTGTGATTCACAAAGCATTTTATCTGAATAAAGTTGTCCATTGGGTGACACTGTGGTTACATTAATATGAATTCAATTACATTTGGATATTTCTAATTCAACTTTACTTTGTCGCAGAAAGACCAGAATCGGACCGGTTTAACAGACATTATTTGATAAGCGATGATATGCAGATTATAAGATAGTTATACATTCAAAAACCTGCTAATCAAAACTCCTGAGTTTTGATGAACACAGAAATTCAACTAGGCTTAGGTGAATTTACGATGGGTCTGGCTATGTTATCTTGGAGTCACATCAGGCTGAAAGCAACAGGGGAAGATGTGTTGAAGAATGCACGTGTGCATTGATATTGCGTGAAGAGGAGACATAAATTGTCCACATTCAAACAAGCTGTGGGGTTTTCACCATGATAAACAGTCTTCAGATCCAAAGATTGAGAATTGAGATTACCTATAGAAGGCTGCACCTAGTCAAAACCAAAAAGTAGTTGAAAAGAACTCAGTGGCTCAAGACCAACAGAAAAGGTGACAGAAGAAATTATTTGTTGCTGAATCAAACTGAGATATCTCTGTGGAATTTAAATATTTACTGAACTTAAAGTTATTTAATGTGTTTTGTTTATTTTCAAAAATAATACATGGTACCAGTTTACAGCTTCTTGTCTTTTGTGGTAATTTGATATTGCAAATATCCACTTCTACCTCCTATCCAAATCTGGTATTCTCTGATTCTGGTCCAAAATGATTAAAATCTTAACTAAATAGTAGTGTTAGGAGCCAAGTGCTACACATAGCAACCACAACATCATCAGTCATCTGATTGGACAGCCAGGCCCAGAAGCTGAGATGGAGGAAGTTGACCTGGCAGAGCTGAGTCCATCCAGTCCCACCCTATTTGAAAAGTATTAAGAAATGTATTCATAATGTACAGGTGTGCTCCTGGTGATGTAGAAAACCCATAAATAATATTTATATTGTACATGTTGAGACTCCACATCACTTAAAAGTCCATGTAATATATAGTATTATTAGAATTATATGTATATGTTTATATATTTTTATGTTTTGTGTATACATGATACAGAAAAACACAAAGTGTATTGATCAGCACTAATAATTAACTGGCACATCGCTGCCTGAAATCATAACAGAGCTATCAGTGACACAAATACCATGGGCTCCTCCCTGATAAGTGTTCCCCATCAGCTGCTGGGACTCTCTCACACATGACCCACTGGCACGGGCCGGTGTCACTTTCAAAATTTCTGCTGCAGAAATTTCCTGTTTTTTGCCACGTTTCAACTGCTGCATTTTTCGTACTATCTGACGACTGGTCTGATGATCTCAGACCGGTGAGGACTGGTCAAACTGATGCATTACGAACTAATGAAGCCGCTTGGATAAGATGCGAAACGTCTTCATAAGACAAATCTAAGTCCAGTTGCATTTGAATCTATTGTTGCCTAGATATAACTATGACCTGGACAAATGAGAATATTCATAGACCACTCAGCACACAACACAGTACAGTTTAAGGTGCAGGAGTTCACTGGTGACCTCAATCATCTTAATCACACTGCTACTGACAAATGTCATGCAATTCATATCACATGTTAGCTTGATGCATAGCATGTCTGTCTCACAATCATCAAGATGCAGGTTCAATTCTTATAACTTATCATCCGTACACACAGATTAAAATCGTTCAAAATGCTACTTAAAGCTGTTAAGCCAATATTTCTCCAGCAATGTTTGGTGACCACCTGACTTCCTGGAGGGGCTGTTAGCCGAGCTGCTGCTAACGTTTGCCCAGTTTATTTCTCTGATAACTTAAGATCCAGACGTCCAATGACTAAAACCCTTCAGATAAACAACCTCAATTTATCATGAGAATGTGGCTTAAAACTGAATAAAAGTCAATTTATAACATTTTCTGTGGAGCAACCACAATGCCAGTGTATCTTGTATGTGTGTAAGTTACCCTTTGGTAGAGACCATTGTAGCGGACAAACACAGCACCACTGAATGCATCTCGTGCCTATTTATTCTTTGTTAAATGAGGCATGACGCCAGTGACATACGACTAAATGAAACAGTCCATTACTTTTATTAAAATTGAAAATTGTTTGAAACATTTGGGATAATTTAAGTACACAGCTCAATGATATATATAACATAGGTCTAGTTGTTTTTAGACATTTTAATTGGAATAATTACATATTATACCTGGTTTAGAACACTGTTCTCCTGATCAGCTTCACCTTAGATCACAAGGTTGTGTGTTCAATACCTGCTCACTGCAGTGTTTCTCATGTACAAACTTGCTTTACATCTTTATCAAGTACCATGACTCAATTACACTCTACTCTAACCACTCCAGTGGTTTAAGGTCATGTTGTTTCTGAACAGCTTTTGGACCAAAAGAATGAGTTCAAATCCCTCTCAGGATACAGCTCAGTACAGTTTAAGATGCAGTAGTCCACAGATTACCTCAATCATTTTAATCACACTACTACTGACAAATGTCATGCAATTGACAAACTAAACATCATAATCTGGCCTGGCATTGCTGTGTCACATGTTAGCTTGGTGAATAGCATGTCTGTCTCACAATCATCAAGGTGCAGGTTCACTTCCACCCATTTCTCATTTTAATCTTGCTACATTTTTCAATAGTGTTCAGCTCCCATTAATGCAGTCGAAATACACTTTCAGCAATCACACGCAGTTTCTACAGAAATAGCATTTTCTAGTTTTTATTATTCCATCTTCCGTATGTTTTTTTGCTGCGCTTCTACTGCTGCATACTTAATGCTATAAAACCATTCAAACATTAATCTGTGCAACTCTTTCAGCAGATGTGTGCTATTACTTTTCTCAAATGTAACATGTTTCAACAATTTTATAAAAATGTTTAAAGCATTAAAATTTATAATGGCAGTCTATCGGACGAACCATCCAACTGAGTTGGAACATTTGTAACTTTGACACTCAACTGCTCGAGCGTCCCTTATCCTATAGAACCCATTCAAACTTAAAAATGTTCACAAACCTTTCAATTTTCAAAGTTATCAGATTGTTTGGTTATATGTTTGATAGTTTTTCAGCTATTTGAGCCCAAAGTCAGGGGTTTTTCAGACTTTGTCAGGGCTCATCAGTGTGTGATGTGATATTTTCAGAGCAGAAAACAATTTCTTAACAGGTCTCACTCCCATAGTTTTAACTCCTCAAGCACATATCTTGCCTCAAAATGTTCCCACAAGCCTCCTCTCTCTCAAAATAGCAATACATTTGATATAGGACTTATGGTTTAGGTAGTCCCTGTCCAGCTCTCATTGACCGCAATACAGTCTGCAGGATATGTGTCTCCTCTCACTCCACTTCCTTTAACTTACTGGTTCTCCCTTCCGTCAAACCCTTTTTACACATATCATTCATTCTCATGTTAAACTAGTCTTGCTTTCACTGATTTACAAATCTCTGGGCTTTAAGCTCTAGTTTGAGAAAGGCACATTTTCTTCATCAAAAAGGAGATTTTTTTCTTCTTCAGTCTGTGGATGTTTGTGTAGTCCAGTGATTTAAACTCATGTCATGACTGAATAGCTTTTGGACCAAAAGACTGTGAGTTCAAATCCGTGTCAGGACACAACTCAGTACAGTTTGAGATGCAGGAGTTCACAGGTTGTTTTAATCACACTGCTACTGACAAATGTCCCACAATCTGGCCTGGCATTGCTGTGTCAAATGTTAGCTCCATGCATAGCATGTCTGTCACAATAACATGAAAGTGCAAGTTCATTTCCACCCGTTGCTCATTTTAATCATGCTACATTTTTCAATAGTGTTCAGCTCCTATTAACGCAATCCAAATACGCTTTCAGCAATCACACGCAATTTCTACAGAAATTGCCTTTTCTAGTTGTGTGATGTACTTCTGTTCTTAGTGTGAATGCTAATAATGTTATCCAAATCTTTATTATTAGTGACACGGGGTATTGCACGAGTCACTACGCTCCATAGCTATGCAATAGCAATGGAGCGTAGTGACTTCATCATGTTTCTTCCACTTCTTATTATTCCTCTTCTGTACAAAATTTCGGCGCGTAACTATTCCCGCAGCTTTGAGAAAACCCATGCGAATTATACATCAAAATGTGCGGCTCGTTCGGGAGTGTGCTATGACTTTTGGTGAAGATATTGAAATTTTTCGTGACGTAAGTCGCGACAAACTGCAAAAAATTTCCCATAGGAAATGAATGGGGAGGGGTCAAAAAATGTCCATATTTTAGGGCCAATTTCAAGCTTCAACTACTTTGCCATACTTTGAGCTACAGACTTCATTCAAACTTTAAAATGTTCACAAAGTTGTCAGCTATTAAACTTGTATTCAACTTTTTGAGTATATTTTATACTTTTTGATCTGTGACTTTTAAAGTTTCATGTGCAATTTTAGATAAATTTTGAGTTTAACATTAGTGTGTATTGCTGGAATGTTCAGTGCTAGAGTGCGTGATGTCATCGCTTAGAGTGGAAGAACCTATTTAAATTTTTCTGAAAAATTTCTGGATCAATCGTCCTTTCAGCCACATATTTTGGTCTACACAAATAATTTTTTCCACAGTAGTAGGCATGCTTGTGCTCTGTTATTTAAATCGCCAACTGTAGCTCAGACACAAACAGAATTTGAACTGTCAGCCCTTTTGTGAAGGGTTTACCGGCCAACTGTCCCATAGACTCCCATATTAATTAAGGAGGAGATTTCAGGAGAAGAGCTGAACTGACAACCTTTTTTCTCTCGGTCTCCTGTCAACATTTTTGAGTCTAGGGACTTGAAGATCACGAATACTGTGCAGAAAGATCTTGTGGTGGTCCTGGTCTGCTCAGATTTCTGATAGGACTTACGGTTCCTTCACAAAAATGCCTTTTTTGACAGGCTCACGGAGCTAACATTTTTACCTACTTTGACAAATTTACACACCAACACACACACGCACGAGCACGCAAACATGCACGGGTTGCCATGGGGAGCAGAGTAAATCTCTGTGTATGTGTGTGGGGTTGCATGTGGGTGTGCCTGCGGGCGTGCGTGTAAGTGTCCCGGTGTGTGCGAAGCTATGTGCATGGAGCTAAGTGTGCTAGCTAATCTGCCTGAATCAGAGGGCGCTCTACCAACCACAAAGTCAACAGTCATCTGATTGAGGTAAGTGAATATTTTTCTCTTCAACTTTGTTATCTTAGTAGCATTAGCCTACATTATTCTTGAATCTAGACATTATTCTCTCATATTTTTGGGAATAAATTATTAATATGTACAAAAAATATACAGTCGGTGCTGAGCAAGAACACTATACATATAGCTAAACTGTGCTGTCAACGTCCATTAAAGTGCTGAGTTTGCTTCTGTTGCGTTCAGAGTGACGTGAAAAGTGTTTGAGGACATCATTTATATGATTTGTATCGAGATAGACCATCTCTGTTGAAAAGTAAGGTCCGTTTTGTTTACGTTAACTGAAAATAGCCACACTATATAGCAGCGCCAGACTCCTTTGAAAAAAACATACATTTAAGATGGTAAGGTAACGGGAGGTGCTGCTGTAGCGCAGCTAGCTGCTTAGTCTGTGTGTGTGACTGGGTGAGTGTCAGCGGTTGAAGAAGTTATCAGATCCCTTCGTGAAGCAAAGTACCTCACATTAACGCCAAAAAGAGACTGTGTGGTAGATCTGTGCTCTGCTAAGTAAATTTAGTCTTTCTGTCAAAGGAGTCTGGTGTATTTGAACGGCAGTGAGGCTCACTGGCCAAACAGGTAGATGATATCACAGATTAAAACTAACCTTCGTGCTGTAAATACTGTTAGTGTAGTAATGTAATGCTGCTGGTTGAAGAAGTATTCCGATTATTTTATTACAAGTAAAAGTCCACTATGAGAAATCCTTTTTGGTGAGATAAAAACAACAACCTTCTTTTACTGTTCATATAAACACCCGACTGTAAGTTACACACCCGGAGAACTACGTATATATTGCTTCATATCTATATTATACTATCTATTGGACTATATACATACAGTCAAGCCTGAAATGATTCATACCCTTTGCAGCAAATTTTGTCTTAAAGTTACTTTTATTCAAGCATATTATTTTGACTGGAAAATAAAAGCTGAGAAATATTTATTTCCACACGATGCCTCTTTTACATCCTCTTATTATCTTCTGATAGATGCCTGTGTCATTTCACATCAAGAAAAAACTTGCTGGTTGAATTATATATATATATATATAGACAAGTAAGGAGCATTTACAAATGTTTAATGTGAGTTAATTCATGCTACCATAATGTTGTCTGTCTTACTGATTTCTTTGTTTTTGTATATTTTCAGAGAACATACAAGACGATCACCCTGCAGCCAAATATCCCTCCTCTGTCTGTCCCATAAGAGACATCCCACTTCTGCTGCTCCTCCCAAAGTTTCTTTCATTTTGTCCATGTAAAAGGTTTTTATGGGGCAGTTTCTCTAATCACATTTGAGGGTGAAAGGGCAGATTGTCATATAAATAAACACATGAAAAACAACTGTTGGTCTAAGATGTGTTCTGTTTCAATATTTGAAATGTATTAAGAAATGTATTCATAATGTACAGATGTGCTCCTGATGATGTAGAAAACCCATAAATTATATTTATTATGTACATGTTGTGACTCCACATCATGACTTAAAAGTCAATGTAATATATAGTATTATTAGAATTATATATATGTTTATATATATTTTCATGTTTCAAACACACTAAGTGTAATTATTGATCAGCACTAATAATGAACGGCCATACCACTGAAATCATAACAGAGCATCAATGACACAAATACCATCAGCTCCTCCCTGATAAGTGTTCCCCATCAGCTGCTGGGGCTCCTCACACATGACCCACTGGCACCGGTGGTCCTACACTATGTGATCTTCGCTCTTTATTTGTGTGGGAGCTGCAAAGCAGCTCACACACTGTTATCTTCGCTCTTTATTGTGTGTTATCTTCGCTCTTTATTTATTTATTATTTCGCCATTTTTCGGCGTCGAACTAGTAGTTATGAAATTGCAAAATTTTCTAGTTATTTATTATTATTTTTCGTAGTGTAACTAGTCCTACACGATTTGTCGTATCAACTTTGTTTCAGTGTCAAATTGTACATATCCATAAGGAGATGTGTGCTATTACTTTTCTTATCTCTAACACATTCCATTGTTTTTATATAATTTTTTAAAACATTAAAATTTATAATGGAAAGTCAAAGGGAGCAATGTTTGAAAGTTCATATCTCAAAAAGTAAAAGTGCAAAACTGTTCAAACTTCAGTGACAGGTGGCCCATATGCAAATGCTTCACATATTGTAAAATGAATCTATAGCGCCACCATGTGGTCAGTTATTATGTGTTTTACATTTTGCCTTATAACTCATGAATCGTTAGGCGTATTCAAACAATTTTTGCACAGTGTGTTCCTTGGATGGTACCAAGTAGAGTGATATAGGCCACGCCCATTTGCATCTCAAAAAAATTTCATTCTGTCATTTTGAATTTTTTCCAACACACATTTTTTATTACGTTTGGCACATTTTTTACCCAATTTTCACCAAACTTTGTAAACAACATATTTAGACGACCCCAAACAAAGCTATTATCTTCAATTTTTGGTATCACGTACCATTTGTTCGTAATTGGTTAGCAAACTTTTGGAGGCGTGGCCTAATGCATTTAACAAGCAATAACTCCTCAATGCTGATTCAGATTGCCACAAAATTTGACAATCTTGTACAGATAATGACAGTGCACCATTATGTAAAATTTGATACAATTCTACCAATAGGGGGCGCCACTATAATATTATAACACAATATTTCTACAGTTCTGTTGTCTTCAATGAAATGAAACTTGATACGTAAGTTCTCCATGTGAATGTGCACAACATAGTGGAATATGGCGCCAATAGCCCCACCTTGTGGTCATTAGTTAAAACCAACATATCACTTACTAAGTTCAATATCTCTTAAACGCAACATTCCATGGTGACCAAATTCAGCAAAATTGTGCAGATGGGGATAATGAACAAGTGTGTGGTATTTGATATAATTTCACCTGTAGTTGGTGCTACAAAATTTTGAATAATTGCTGCTTAAGCAGAAATTTGCAGTGAAGGTGGCAATAACAGGAATGGCAGCAGCCAGCAGTGGCAGCGGCTGCATCTGGCAGTTAGTGGTGGATGCGTCTGGCAGTTTGCAGCTCCCACACGCAATTTCTTATGAAATTGCTAAATTTTCTAGTTTATTATTATTTTGCCGTTTTTCGTAGTGTAAGAAGTCCTACATGATTTGTCGTATCAACTTCGTTTCAATGTCAAATTGTACATATCCATAAGGAGTAGGTGTTATTAATTTTCTTATCTCTAACATATTCCATTGATTTTATATAATTTTTTAAAATATTAAAATTTATAATGGAAAGTCAATGGGAGCGATGTTTGAAAGCTCATATCTCAAAAAGTAAAAGTGCTAAAGTGTTTAAACTTCATTGGCTGGTGGCCTATGTGCAAATGCTTCACATGTTGTAAAATGGGATCTATAGAGCCACCATGTGGTCAGTTATTATGTGTTTTACATTTTGGCTTATAACTCATGAACCGTTAGGCATATTCAAACAATTTTTGCACAGTGTGTTCCTTGGATGGTAGTAAGTAGACTGATATAGGCCACGCCCATTTGCGTCGAAGAAATATTTCTGCCATTTTGAATTTTTTCAAAAATACATTTTATGCTACTTTTGGCACATTTTTTTACCCAATCTTCACCAAACTTGGTATACACCATATTTAGAGGACCCTGAACACAGCTATTATATTCGCTTTTTGGTATCACTTAGTGTTTGTCCATAATTGGTTAGCAAACTTTTGGAGGCGTGGCCTGATGCATTTAACGAGTAATAACTCTTCAATGCTGATTCAGATTGCCACAAAATTTGATAATCTTATACATATGGCGACAGTGCACCATTATGTAAAATTTTACAGAATTCTGCCAACAGGGGGCGCCACTTTAATATTGTAGCATCATATTTCTTCCGTTTTGTTGTCTTCAATGAAATCAAACTAGGTACACAAGTTCTCCACGTCAATGCACACGACATAGTGAAACATGGAGCCAATAGCCCCACCTTGTGGCCATTAGTGAAACACCAACATACGGCTTAAGTTCCATATCTCTTAATTTCAACCTTCCATGCGGACCAAATTCAGCAAAATTGTACCGATGGGGATATTGAACAGGTGTGTGGTATTTGATAAAACTACACCTGTAGGTGGCGCTAAAAATGTTGAATAATTGCTGCTCGAACAGAAATTTGCAGTTTGCATTGGCAACGTCTGCATCTGGTAGTTTGTGGTGGATGCGTCTGGCAGTTTGCAGCTCTCACACGCAATTTCTTATGAAATTGCTAAATTTTCTAGTTATTATCATTTCGCCGTTTTTCGTAGTGTAACTAGTCCTACACAATTTGTTGTATCACCTTCGCTTCAATGTCAAATTGTACATATTCATAAGGAGATGTGTGATATTACTTTTCTTATCTCTAACATATTCCATTGATTTTATATAATTTTTTAAAATATTAAAATTTATAATGGAAAGTCAATGGAAGCAATGTTTGAAAGTTCTTATCTCAAAAAGTAAAAGTGCTAAAGTGTTGAAACTTCAACTACAGGTTGCCCATAAGCAAATGTTTCACATATTTTAAGATGGGATCTATAGCGCCACCATGTGGTCAGTTATTATGTGTTTTACATTTTGCCTTATAACTCATGAACCGTTAGGCATATTCAAACAATTTTTGCACAGTGTGTTCCTTGGATGGTACCAAGTAGACTGATATAGGCCACGCCCATTTGCTTCTGAAAATATTTTCCGCAATTTTGACTTTTTTGAAAAATATATTTTTTTACTACTTTTGGCACATTTTTCATCCAATCTTCACCAAACTTGGTTCACAACATATTTAGAGGACCCCGAACACAGCTATTATCTTCTAATTTTTGGTATCACTTATCGTTTGTCCATAATTGGTTAGCAAACTTTTGGGGGCATGGCCTAATGCATATAGTTGCATGTAGTTGCTGGCAGTTTGAAGCTCGCACACACAATTTCTTCTGAAATTGCAAAATTTTCTAGTTATTATTCTTCTGTACAGTTTTTGGCTGCTTTCAACTGCTGTATACTTTGAGCAACAGAAACCATTCATATATCAAAATGTTAACCTCTTTAAAGACATGCTATTACTTTTCAGCTTTCTATCATAATCCATTGATTATTATGAACTTTTTAAAATATTAAAATTCATAATGGCAGTCTATGGGAGGATTTCTTTGAAAGCTAATATCTCAAAAATTAAAAGTGCTAGAATGTTCATATTTGCTAAACTGGTGTCCCATCTGGACATACTTAACATATTAAAACATGGTATCAATAGCGCCACCATGTGGTCAGTTATTAAGTGATTTGTATTTTGGCTTATAAATCATGATTATTATTACTATTAAAAAACTTTTTGGGCAGGATATTCCTGGGATGATGCTGGTTAGACTGATATAGACCACACCCATTTGCATCCATAAGAATTTTCCGCCATTTTGTTTTTTTTCATAAACATATGTTTTGCTTCTGTCGGCTCATATGTCATCCAATCTTCACCAAACTTCGTATATACCATATTTAGAGGACCCCGAACAAGACTTATTCATTTGTTTTCAGATATCACTTACCGTTTGTTTGTTAATAGCTAACAAACTTTTGGAGGCGTAGCCTAATGCACTTAATGGTCAATAACTCCTCAATACTGAATTGGATTGCCCCCAAATTTGGAGATATTGCACAAGGTGACCTTGCAGAATTGTGTAATATTTCATAAAATTTTGGCCAAAGGGGGTGCTAAAGTAACCTTATCACATGATATATCAGCAATTCTGTTGTCTTTAATGGAATGAAACTTGGTACACAGGTTTTCAATGAGAATCTGCACGACATTCTGAATCATGGCACTAATAGCTCCACCTGATGGTCATGAATAAAACACCACTATACTCCTTATTAACTACCAAATCTCTTAAATCTGAAATGTAACATGCCATGGTAATCACATGGACACACTAGAACATGTGCACCAAGGAGAAGCAGCATAGTCAGATAGCTCTTTATGTTTACTTGATTTATTTATTTATGTTGTGTTTTTTTTTTTTTTTTTGTCAATTGAGGATGAATACTGCTGTGGGGAAAAAAGTTATTTAATCTAGAGAGGAACTTTTGTCGTTTGAAGTGAGCAGGTCTGGAGGATACCATCCAATTGCAGCTGAGATAAAGAGGTGTTTTCGTGGTTGCCATGCTGGTACAAAGGTGAACACCAGGAAATAGAGATATAAAATGTCAACTCCCTGCCGAACAAAATGGATGAGTTGGAGATTTTGGTGAAGATTCAGAAAACATACCGTTAGTGGAGCCTCATGTGTTTCACTGAAACTGGTTGAATCAAAACATCTCCTGTGTGGAACTACCTGGCTTCACTCTCATATGGATGGACTGAGACACTAAAGCTAGTGGAAAGAAGAAAGGAGGAGGACTTGCTTTATTTGTGAATCAGAGATGGCGTAATCCTTCATATATTACTGTCAAGAAGAGGATGTGCTCTCCAGATATTGAATTGTTGGCAGTTGGTATGAGACCATACTATGTACCAAGAGAATTCAGTCATATCATAACAATACTTGTGTACATTCCTCCCAAGGCAACTGCTTAGATTCCATGTGAAGTTCTCAATGAAACTGTTGCCAGGATAGAGACTAAACATCCTGTAGGAACATCACTTATTATTATAAAATCCTCGTTTAGAAAGGGGCACCACTTCCCATTAAGCTTAATGTAATTGTGTGGGAAGAAACACAGAAACAGCTTTATCAATCTCAAATCTGAGGTGCTCGCTCCGATTCAGTGATCTTAATTCTCTGCTAAAATTGAACTCACAGACAACGACTTACTACAAAAAAAGATATATTTATTAACTAAATAACAATAAACCAGTAATAAAATGTGACATTAATACAAATGGATAAGTGAACATGTAACCAAAGTAAAATTAAAATGAGTATAAAATCTGGAGAGTTTGCCGTAACAGATGATGATGTTAGATTCGGTGATGATATCTTGATCCGTCGAGAGAGAGCGGTAGTCGTTTAATTGAAGTCTCTGGCTTACTGACTTTCTTGCCAAATAGCTCAATAATAATTTCGCCAGTCGGACGGAACTAGATTTTGAAATAAAAGAAATTGAAAATATTCAGGATGAGGTTCCTTGGCAGGATATCTAATTTAAATGCAAGTTTACCTAGATTCAAACTCAAAGTTAGGCTGCTAACGAGGGTTGCAGCAAAGAACTGAAAAGACTAAGTTAATAGAATAAAAGAAAAAGAGCGCGTGTGAAAGGCCTGATAGGACAAGTATAAAAATCAAAAAGGATGAAAAAGCAAGAGAGCAAGAGTGAAGCGCAGCCGGTACGCTTGTTTTATACGAGGCTAGCGTGAGGGCGTTTCTGGGAGGGTGAAACTATTTCTCGCGCGCAAACGAGACATGTGATCTCCGGCTTTGGAAAAGCATTTCACCATGATCATCAGTTTCAATATTAATTACATATATATGAGATGTTAGACACATGTGGAAAGATGCATGACTATCATATGATCACAGACATAGCAATTGAGTTGAAACACTTGATTGATTAACAAGATGGGGTTTCCTTATACATTATTTAATATACTTTAGCAATCATTAAATGTAATTTATTCAAACACATTGTAGTTCACAGTCTTTGTCTTTCTATTAGCTAAATGTACACTATAACTCCTACTGCTATTCCTTTATCTACTATAGTAATACTTTGTGTATGTCAAATCTATTTTCTAATTTATATATAGAGAGTATAATGGAAATGTAATATTTGATTGTGATTCACAGAGCATTAATCCTGAATAAAGTTGTCCATTGGGTGGCACTGTGGTTACATCAATATGAATTCAATTAAATCTGGATATTTCTAATTCAGCTTTACTTTGTCGTAGAAAGACCAGAATTTGATTGATTTAACAGACATTATTTGATAAGCAATGATATGCAGACTATAAGATGGTTATACATTCAAAACCTGTGAATCAAAACTCCTGAGTTTTTGGGAACACAGAAATTCAACTAGGCTTAGCTGAATTTACGATGGGTCTGGCTATGTTATCTTAGAGTAACATCAGGGTGCGAAACCTGTTAAGGAATGTGACCATAAAATATTGGGGTGAAGAGGAGACATAAATATCTGCACAACTGTCCACATTCAAACAAGCTGAGGGGATTCACCATGATAAACAGTTTTTCTACATGTCTCCAGAGAAGGGTCCTTTTGATCCAGTATTTCTGAAATGTGGTTTGATAAAGAGTATCAGTGAATGTTAGGTGTAAATTGTTGGGTGTAAAATGCACCGGGTATCCTCCCCCTGTAGTTCAGGAAGAGGACAAGTCCTGCCAAGGGTCAAACTGACATTTTAATGTGGGGAAAAGGGGTCCTCAGTTCCTCTGAGAGCCTTCTCAGACGGAGCAGAATACACGTCCATACCTTTGAGTTCAGAGGTTATTGCTGATTCAGCCACAAACCTCTCAAAATGATGATAGGGGAAAACAGTCAACTGGTTCTCCTACAATCCTGAAGCACTTGTATTAATATCTGGAGATTTCAATCATGTGAGACTGTCTTCCCACCTGACTGGATTTACACAGTTTGTTAGTTGTCCCACCAGAAAAAGTAAAACACTTGATCTGCTAAATGCCAATGTCAAAGATGCTTACAGAGCTACTGCCTTACCACCACTGGGCTGGTCAGATCACAACTTGGTTTTTCTGTAGACCTGCTACAAGCCCTGTGTGATGAGTGGCTCAGGAGGTAGAGCGGGTCGTCCTCTAATCGGATGTGTGTGTTTGGAAATGATGACCATGTTCTATCACATGGTGGTGGCCAGTGCACTCTTTTTTGCTGCAGTGTGCTGGGGAGGCAGCCTTACAGACAAAAACACCAAGTGATTAGACAAGCTGGTCAAAAAAGTGGGCTCAGTGCGGGGCAGGAGACTGGACGGTGGCGGAAAGAGGCACATTGAACAAATTGAATGCTATAATGAATAATAGACACCCTCTCCTCAGCCTCCTGGAACGTTAGAGGAGTTGCTGCAGAAGTCGGCTCCTCTCTTTGTACTGCAGAACAGAGAGATTTAGGAGGTCCTTCGTCCCCACAGCAATTAGACTCTTCAACTCCTTGAATTGACTAGACAGTTTTTGTTTTGTTATAATTGGATGAGCTATGACAATTTGAATTTCCCTTCAGGGATTAATAAAGTATCAATCAATCAATCAATCAATCAATCAATCACTCATTCTATTTGTACAGATGGGGGTAGTATTTTAACAATGCTTCGCAATTTTTCCAGTTATCAGCATTCACATGCATTTTCCATAGGAATTCCATTTCTAGTTAACTTCTACATCAACAAAGTACAACAAAAAATTTTCACCTGCAAAACATTCATGAAACAGATGCAAAATTCTGCTCTCATTGTTCACTGCTGCTGCTTAATATCATTACCTGAAACTACTAATGTGATGGTTAAGATGGTGTTTTTATATATTTGGTGTGAACTTCTGGATGTATTGTGGATAACTGTTAATTAAAATGTCTGGATTTACCTGGGTTAGGTACAACAATTCTTTCACTTTAATTTCAAGGTGTACATCATTGTTTACAATTATAGACTATCTTTTCTTAAAAGCACTGACTCACTGACTACTACATGACTCAAGTTGTGGACACACCTGTGCATACATAGGCACTGTGCACTGGACTGCACACATGGTGTTATCTATATCCGTTATCAATTATGCTGGCTTTGATTACACTATGATTTTTGCATGGAACAGGAGTAACCTGGTTATTCATACATGATTCTTACATAGGGGTGTAAGCAAATGAACCATGATATAGCAAAATAAGTGACAGCAAGTAGGTAAATGAGCAGCAGAGTGTTAACCACCAATGCCTATAATCTCCTCTATCACGTGTTTGTCAGCAGCAGTGACCTTCTTATGTAAGGGGTGCATTGGATGATGGTGTTCAAAATATTGCCCAAAAACATCCCTTTTTGTTAGTTAGATAAGAAGACTTTAGCAGAAAAGCTAATGTAACACAGACACAGAAAAAGGTGCAAAGAGGCATTAGGTACTTAAGTAGTTAAAACATCCCAAATAACAATCACTGACAGAACACTGAAAAATAAGACATCTGAAAAATGAGGGAGACTTAATAATAATTGGAATATTGGATATCCTTTATAATCTGAAGCAAAATCACTTCTCTTTCAAATGAAAGATCCCAACATATGAGTGAAAAGTATTATTAGTAGTATTAAACTGCATAATCTTTTTTTCTAACTCAAATGTAGCTTAACCTTATCATGTGATATGTTACTTCAGTATACTTTAACAAGAACAAATATTACTAGGTACACTACAGAAAATTGCAGATGAATGTTTAATTTCCAGGAATTCATATTATAGACACTACCACTGACTATGTCAAACACCTTCAATTGACCATACACGGTTGGTCCAGCCATATACTAGGTTTTTGTTTAGGGTCTATGGCTCTGGTGTTGTGCAGCAGGATGCTGTTTGGCTTTTCGTGTGACCATCTGCCTGTGATTAAGGTACAGCTTTATGCAAATATGGTTTAAAATTAGACCATTTGATTACCTGTATGGAGCTCTCTATCTACAAATATGGAGAATTCTGACAAATTAATGCTAAAAACTACATGGGATCATCATTAAACCAAAAAACCGAACATAATAATTTCTCCCTTTCCATTTGCTTTCCATTTGGAAAATATTTGGTGGTGAGGATGAAGGGCTACTTGAGCTCACCTGACAGGACTGTGGAGGTACATGTGACTTGGTCTAGAGAAACACCTACTTCAGAATGTGAGATAAACTAAGGCTGTTCTATGCTTTACATGCACCATGTCAACATCTACATGCACCATGCCAACATCTGACATATGTTGAGTTTATAGGATAATTCTGGTTTATGAAGGCAAACGGTGAAATTATCACCCAAACTTTTGGATGTAAACTTCCATTACAGTTCACCAATCCACTTCCTGCTTCAACTTTGACCTACTGTACTTTTTAGGTCCTTGGCAGCATTTCAGGTGCACTGGCTTCAATTTAGGTAAAATCAGTGGCTGTTCATTGCACTAACCACTTTCAGTATACCGACCAGTTGACCTGGAACTCTTTATCACCAATTAACGTGTAGAATTGAAACCACTCTTGTCTTATCATTAACAAAACATGTCTGCGACAAGTTTTTTCCCTTCCTGTCAGTATATTGAGAGCAGACAGTGATCAGCTATATGTCTTCATGTCCTGAATCAGGTATAGCAGCTTTCAGCCATAGCTTCCTTCTGTCTTTGCCTCCTTCCCTCCACTCGGCCTTGTTATCAAAAACAAAATGAAGAGAAAAATAGATGGACAAACACTGTGTGTGTTTGCGTGAGTGAGTGAGTGAGTGTGTGTGCGTGCGTGTGTGTGTATGTGTGTACACGTGCCTGTCTGTCTGCATGGTGTTGCATCATTCTGGCTTGGTTGAAAGACTGCTATGATGTAACTGGCAGTAATACCTCCAGACTGACAGTGGGAGAAGCAGAGAGGATAAATGAGAAAGAGAACAAAAATGGGAGGATGGCTGAAGAGTAAAATAAAATGACTGCACACATGGTCATCTGTCATTCACAACCTCATAAACTTCACCTGAGGATTCCCATTATAGTTGTATGCAGTTAATTGATAGTGGTTTTACTTTTCAGAACTCAATGATTATTTTTCAATTGTTTATAAAATGTTTTATAATATAACTTTTTAATATTTTGTGGGGCATGTTATACCTATATTAAAAGCAACAGTGGATAAATGACAGGAAGCAAAGCAAGAGAGATTGAGATGGGAGGTGAAATGCAACAAAGATCTGTGGTCAGAGTTATACATATGAGAATAAAGGAAACAGTAATACAGTAGACAGCTGTGTTTGTTGCCCAGTAGTAATACATATTCAATTATTGTTGTTGTTGTTGCTGTTCTCTTTCACTGTGTCCAACCCCCCCTGCAGGTTGGACACAGGGGGGGTTGGACTCTTTCTCTCTCTCAACCCAACCAGTCAAGGCAGATGGCCACCCACCCAGCCTTAGGTTTCTTCCCTTTAAAGGGGAGTTTTTCCTCACCGCTATCACCAAGTGCTTGCTCATGGGGGGAACTGTTGGGTTTCTCTTTCTGTAAATGAAAGAGCGTGGTTTAAACTTGCTCCATGTAAAAGTGCCCTTTGTGTTGTGATTTGACACTATATAAATAAATTGAATTGAATTGAATTACACAAACAAGCACCCTTTGACAGATAATCAGTGACTACTTAATAGTAGCCATTATTGATTTAACAAACTTTGCAAAACTGGTTAACTCCTCTCTATTTGTAGTATTTCATATTTTTTCAAATTTGACCTTGCTGGTATTGATCTTGTAGTATTTTTTTTATTAGACAGTAAAAACTGTCTGTAAAAGCTCATATAGCATGATATTTATTGAAAGATTGGAGGTTGTGCATGTAGTGGCAAGAGGTCCAGATGAAGAAAAGCTGAAGGGTTTCAGACAGATAATGTGGAATCTATTGTGAAAAAAGCTGTAACACCTTATTAGGCCATACTGCATGATTTTAATCTAAAAATAGGGAGTGTGCATATAATGTGGATGTTTTAGATCACCCAGTGCAATGGTGTGACTCTAAGGTGGGATGTAAACACCGAGCAGGAGAAAAGATTGCAGTTCATGAAGAGAGCCCCTGGGTTTGGACTACATGTTTTCCATACCACTGCGATACGTGTACACCAACCTTTGTTTATGTAAAAGCAGATTCCACCTCCCCTTTTTTCCCCAATAACTGTTATTTTCTTTGGTCGAGGGGTATAACAGTCCTTAAACAAGGCAGTTAAACTGTTAAACATAGAAAACAAAAAGGATAGGGAGTCTCTCTCAGAAAGTTCAGAACTTCTGTTCAGAACTTCTTAAACACTGGAGCTGCAGCTCCAGTGTTTAAGCCCCCCATGTCTGTGTCAGACAACGTGGCCTCATCTCCCTCAGCCAGCAGGATAGCTGCCTGGCTCATCATTTGCAGCCACTCTCTGTTTTGGTATAAGAAAGCCCAGGGGTTTGTGATGAAGGTCCAGCATTAATTTTTTTATGATTAACATTTTATTGAAATTTCAGATAGTACACAATACAAGCATATATGTCGATAAGGATGGTTAGACATCCAGCAGAATCAATGTTTATACTAGTATGGAAAGTATGAAGATGTCCACAATACATATTGTCCACCATCAAAGAGAAACAAAGACAGACCAAAGAGGCAAACCACCAGACCAACAGAAACAGAACTGAAAAAACAAAAAACAAAACTATATCATAGCACGTTGCATACTCAGCAATACATTAATGATAATGAAAGGGCACTAATATGAACTCCTGCCATAGATGAAAAAAGGCTGACATACAAGGAACCAAGGTAGTGATACTGAGATGTACATGTAAACTTCTGGGACCCTGTGTCCCATCCTGTCATGTCCCTTAGTCCTGCCACCTAATGGCAGCTAGGTAACATTCCCATTTCAGATTAAAACTCTCCACCCTATTCATGAGTCTGTATGACAAGCCTTCCAATGCTGATAGCCTACCCAACTGGTTGTGCCATAGATTGATAGAGCGGGGTAATGGTGATTTCCATTCTGAAATACTAAGTTTATGGGCCAGCATCAATGCAGTCTGTACCCATTCTGCATCATGGGATGGAAGGTCCTCAAGTAAAGAGGGGTCTACCAGAATGTAAAGACTCTGGGAGAAGGGCACATCACTCTCTATGATTTTAGTAACATTTTGGTGAATCGCAGTCCAGTAATCTTGTATTTTCCAGCAGCTCCACAGCATATGAGTCAGTGTGCCTTCCCCCTCTTGGCATCTCCAGCACTCTGGGCTCAGTATTAACTCTATGTAACTTGGAGGGGGTCCAGTACACTCTATTCAGGATCTTGAGTTGGATTAGACTGGTCCTGAGTCCCCTGCACATCTTTTTCATAATTTGCAAGATCCTGCTTCATTCCCTCTCTATGAATGACACATTGAGGCCTGCTTCCCAAGTCACTCTAAGGGAAGATACACCTTTGTCTGAGCATTTCAAGAGCATTGAATAATACAAATGAGGCTTCATGCCCCTTACCAAAGATTTCCGATATTTGTGTGAAGAAACTTGCAGTAGGGGGAGGTGTTGAGAGAGATCCAAAGGCATGGAGAAGCAGGTGTCTGTGCTGTAAATACTTCCAGAACTGCTGCTGGGTCAGGTGGAATTGAGCCTTAAGATCAGAAAGACTCAAAAGTGTCCCCTGCATATAGATCCACAAGAACCAAGATGCCCCTTTCGACTCATGACCTCCAGAAAAATGATTTCCCTTTGAAAAGTTTAGGGTTGAGCCATATGGAGGCTGTAGTGTGGGGGTGGACACTAAAGTTAAACATGAAATCCATTCTCTTCCATACCCATCCTATGTGTGAAATAATAGGGTCAGTCTGTGTCCCCTGTAGTGTAGTAGTGTAATGCATAAGGAGGAGTGGGCTACACAAAGACCTTAAATTTGTCAACCTTAAATTTGTCCAGGAGGGGCTCAAAATTAACCTGCATCAAGTCAGCCAACGATGGGGGAAACAGAACGCCTAGATAATTAATACCTGATTGTGGCCAAGAAGATTTTCTAGGTTGGAATAGATTTTTAGGACAATAAGGTGTCAAAGGTAGTGCCTCAGATTTGGCCCAGTTTACTTTGTACCCAGATAACTTAGAAAACAATTTGATTGTTTTGAATAAGGAAGGAATGAAGTGTTCAGGGTCTGTTATCAGGACCAAAGCATTGTTCGCATAGAGCATCAACTTATGGCTGCTGCCATCTAGTTGGATACCTGGAAATTCAGGATCTCTGTGAATGGCTGCTGCCAGAGGTTCCAGTGCCAATCCAAAGAGTAATGGACTCAGTGGGCAACCCTGCCTAGTGCCTCATTGAAGCTTAAATGACTGTGAGATAACACCATTTGTTGCGACCGAGGCTATAGGATTAGTGTACAGGAGTTTGATCCAGTTCACAAATTTCTTATCAAAACCAAAGACCTCCAGGGTGGAGAAAAGGTATAGCCACTGCACCCTGTTGAATGACTTTTAGGCGTCCAGAGAGCGGCAGCGGGGAAACCTTAGATCAAATGTCTGATATTATCCGCCGAATTACGTATTCAAATAAAGCCAACCTGGTTGAGTTGAATCAAGCTGGTTATCACCTTGTCCAACCTTCTGGCTAATATTTTACTGTCACAGCCAATCAGTCTAATTGGTCTATAGCTTTTGCACTCCAATGGGTCCTTATCTCTCTCTAAAATAAGAGAGATAAGTGCCTCAGATAGAGTAGAGTGCTGACCCCCTTGTCCAAAGCCTCATCTGCATGAGTAAAGGAGAAAGCTCTGTGGCGTATGCTTTAAAAAACTCTGCTCTGAAGCCTTGAATTTCAGAAGTGTAAAGTGCTGCATAAAATTTTCTGAATGTCTTATTTATTTCAATGGGATCATAGGTAAGAGTGCCATCTTCTGAGGACTTCCGGTTGCAGGCGGTGATGGAGTAGTCAGAAGTCACGGAGCTCCCGACTCATTTATTATTTAACGCTGAAATACCTGCAATTATTTTTGGCTTTCACTCCAGATATATAGTTAATACAAGTAAAGTCAGCTAGACGTTGCTTAATTTGATTTAAAACTACGCTGAAACCTACAAAGGCCAGGCATATTGATACAGCCCTGGCTAGCCTACTAGCATCTAAAGATGGAGGAGACACCGTTAACACTACAAACTTTGAGAAGTGAACTACAGCTGTCTCGTCAAGCTTCATTGGAAGAATTTAAAGTCGAAATAGCTAGTCTTCGTCATGATTTGAGTAGAGACATTGAGGCTCTTTGGGCAGAAACAGTTTCAAACACTCAAAGGCTGCGACAGGAATTGGATGACGAAATTGGGAAACTACAAAGAAACCATGAGGAGGTTTTGACTGAACAAGCCACAATGGGTCACCGTCTTAACGATGCACTTGAGCAGACTACCAAACTTGACCGTGAGCATGAATCTTTGTCTAACGAGGTGAAACGATTACAAGAGAAGTGCTTGGACCTCGAGGCTAGAAGTCGGAGACATAACCTAAGGATAATCGGTGTCCCTGAGGGCGCCGAAGGTGCTAACATAACACGCTTCATGTCAGAGTTCATATCGGAGGGCCCTGAGAACCTCCCATCTCCCGTGGTCATAGATCGTGCACATAGGAGTTTGGCTCCCAAGCCGAAACAGGGTGAGCGTCCACGGCCAATTCTTATCCGACTGCACTACTTTGCCGAAAAGGAGAGAATACTGGGCATCTGTAAAGGCAAGGGACACCTCTCCTATCGTGGATCTCCAGTTCATGTCTTCCCCGATCTCCCTGCCGAAATAAGCAAGCTTAGAGCAGCTTTTAACCCAGTGAAAGCTAAGCTACGTGAGGCGAAGATTGACTACAGCCTGTTCTACCCTGCTGTCCTCTCGGTAAATTTCAACGGTGTCAGGCGCAAATTCTCCACCCCCAAAGCAGCCACAGAATTCTACCACAAGGAGAATGCTTCAAAATAAACTGGTGTGAGTGAGTAGGCTAGTCACGTTTATCTTAGCTGATGGCCCACAAGATTTTCTTCTTCCTTTATTTCTTTTTTTTTATCACCTGATTTTACTTGTGGGAAGCTACTATTAACATTCTAACAGTGGATGAGGCTAAATTGATAATGCATCTTTCTGTAATTTTAAAAGTGTTCAGGCTACATCATTGATTTATTTTAAGCAATCTGCTTTTTTTTCTGTTTATGTTAAACGAAGGGGCCAAACTCCAAGTAGGCTGGTGCTCATAGTTAGCCTATTTGAGAAGACTGACCTACACATGTAGATGGCTGATTTATTTATTTATTAGTGTATTTAACTTAAGCTTGGTCATCCTTATTGATTTATGCACCATCACAAACTTTTTGAATGGTCCACTGATATTGTTTACTTCGGGTGATGTGAGCCTAGCCTGGGACTAAAAAAAAAAAAAATTTTTAATTATTTTTACATTTTTCATTCATTTTGAGTTAAAACAGAATTGTAAATTAGGTAGCCTGCCTGCCTATTAAGCTGACAAACTCTTTCAAGATATTTCTTGTTTTTGTTACACAACTGCTTTGAATTTAGGTATTGGTTTGTGGAAGCACAGAATATCCATATTGTCCTGTTGGGAGCTGTGCTAAACTGACGTTTAGAATAAGTTGAGCTTAACTGGTATAGTGACTACACAATGGTTGGTTATGTGCCATTTTGGGATTTTTCTGCTTTTCAGTTGGGGAAAAGCAAAGGTGGGAGGGGGGTGATGTTCTGTACTGGTTACTATTTATGTGTATTTTTTTCGTAATAGTCCCGCTTGTTATCATACTGGATAGTTCTATAAACAAGATGACCAAATACATTAGTCATAACATCCTTTAGAACTAAAGAGGAAAGCCTGGTCCACTGTGTTAGCTGGAATACAAAAGACCTGAATACAGCAGTGAAACAAGGTAGAGTCTTGGCTCATTTAAAACTTAATTCTGGTATAGCGTTTTTGCAGGAAACGCACTTGAGAAATCAAGATAATTTTAGGATGTGAAAGGGATGGGTTGGTCAGACGTTTCATTCGACCTTCCACTTTAAATCTAGGGGAGTAGCTATTTTAATTAACAAAAATATTCCTTTTGTATCCTGCTCTATTACTTCTGACCCGCAGGGTAGGTTTGTAGTGGTGACTGGATCCTTGTACAACACCCCCCTTGATCATCTACCAAAAAACAGACACTAACTAAATCATTTCTGGACACCTTTGGAGTCACTGATGCTTGGCGCTTCAAATACCCAGTGTCCCGTGGCTACTCTTTTTTTTTCCCCCCGTCCATCATTCATATAGTCACATAGATTATTTCCTTATTGATTGTAAGCTCCTCCCCTCAGTTAGGCAGTGTGATTATGAGGCCATAGTTATCTCCGACCATGCTCCACACTCAATGCAGCTTGGATTTTCTAATAAAAATATGCCCAAGACATGGCGTTTTAATAACTTGTTGTTAGCTGATAAATCTTTTACAGACTTTGCATCAACTCATATTGATGTCTTTTTGAAGATTAATGACACAGGTGAAGTGTCAAAAAGTGTGTTGTGGGAAACTTTAAAAGCCTACCTTCGTGGTCAAATAATTTCCTATAACACTGTTATTAACAAGACACAAACTGAAAGCATGGCTAATGTTAAAAAAAAAGATTCTAGATTTAGACAGGCTTTACTCTGAGTCACCTACTCCTGAACTTTATAAAGAAAGGTTAACACTGCAAACGGAATTTGATCTGTTATCCACAAACGAAACAGCACAGCTTTTGTTGCAAGCGAGGCATAGATCTTATGAACATGGTGAGAAAGCGGGGAAACTTCTGGCCCTACAAATTAGAAAATCAGCTGCTACTAGAATGATAACTGAAGTTCGAACCCATTCTGGACAAAAACTTGTCAATCAAGAAGATATTAATAAAGAATTTGAACAGTTTTATACTCATTTATATTCCACAGAGTCAGAGGGAGATCCTAGCTTGATAGATAATTTTTTGAGAAAATTGGATATCCCAACTTTATCACAGGCAGATAAAGCACAACTTGAAGAGCCTTTGACTCTTGAAGAGTTGAATTATTCTATACAGAGTATGCAAACATCTAAAGCTCCAGAACCTGATGGATTTAGTTCAGAGTTTTACAAAACTTTTTCAGAGATGCTCTCCCCTTTACTTTTAAAGGTTTTCAATGAGTCCTATGAAGCCAAGACATGGAGAGATTTGGCTTTGGAGGGAAGCTCATTTCATGGATCCACCTCCTGTATGTGTTTCCCCTTTAGCTTCTGTTCAGACCAACTCTTTCAAATCAAAGTATTTCTCCTTGCAGCGGGGCACAAGGCAGGGGTGCCCCCTCTCTCCTCTATTATTTGCTCTATCTATTGAACCCCTGGCCATTGCCCTGCGAACACTCAATCAAATGGGCAACCTTCCTGGCTACAGATAGAACAGGCATCATGCCTTCCCACCTCTCTTGATGCATTACTGTTCTCTTCCCTACCAATGGCATTTGAATATGCTAAAAATAATCCTGTTGTGAAAGAATCTCAAAATTTGGAATAAGATAAGGCAACACTTTGGTTGGCATGAAAATTCCCTCCTGGCTCCTCTTTTTGCAAACCATCACTTTCACCCTTCTCTAATGGACAGTTCCTTCCAAGTATGGAAACAAAATGGTATCAGAAAGATGAAGGATCTTTATATAGATAACACTTTTCCCTCTTTTAAATTGTTATGCAACAAATTTAGTTTACCTCAAGCTCACTTTTTTCGTTTCCTGCAAATTCATAATTATATCAGAGCCAATACTAATACATTCCCTAAGGCCCCAGACTCCACTCACATGGAGTCTTTGTTTTTACATAACCCATCATGTAGAAGGGTAATTTCATATATATACAATCAATTGTCTTGTCAGTCAGAAGTATCCATGATCCTTTTGAAATCTGCTTGGGAGGAGGACCTAAATGTTACCTTAACTGAGGAACAGCGGGTAGAGGCCCAGAGAGAAGTACACTCAGCATCCATATGTGCCAGACATGGCCTCATACAGTTTAAGGTGTTACATCGCCTGCATCTCTCAAAAACCAGGCTTGCTACGATGTATCCTAATATAGATCCCTTATGTGACTGTTGTGGGGCATTTCCTGCCTCACTGGGTCACATGTTCTGGTTGTGCCCAAGACTGTCAGGTTATTGGAGTTCTATTTTTAAAACATTGTCAGATGTGTCTGGTCTTGAGGTTAAACCTGACTCAGTATTGGGAGTGTTTGGAGCACTTACTAAAGACTGTCCTTTAAAAGGAGGTGCTGCCATTGTGGCGAGGTTTGTGCTTCTCATGGCACATAGATTAATTTTATTGAACTGGAAAGAAGTAAAACCTCATAGGTACACTGCATTGACTAATGATATTAGGCAGCACCTTAAACTAGAGAAAATTAGATTCATGCTTAAAGGCTCAGTTGAAAAATTCTATAAAACTTGGCAACCCTTCATGGATTACATACAGTAGGGTCCAGGTCTTAAATTTCCTCTTAAATAGGATTTATAACAGCTAGTATGGGACAGCGGGCTTTATGTGTTATTCAAACAGTCAAATGTGTGTATCTGTTTTTCTTCTTGTTTTTTTTCTTTCTCCTTTTTTCTTTCATTATTATTATTATTATTACTATTGTTATTTGTATGCAAATCTATTAACCTATTTTTTGTGTGTGTTTTGTTTGAAGTTGTTGGGAGTATGCAGGCCTATTGTTCTATGATTTATTTAAATGACAGTGCCTACATAACTGTTGTACCTTAATTTTGAAAAACCAATAAACAAAATTAAAAAAGAAAAAGAGTGCCATCTTCTGTTGTGACGACTGCTATAGTGCACAGTGCCTCTCTTTCTTTAATATACCTAGCCAACATTCTTCCTGCTTTATCGCCTTCCACAAAGCGTTTTTACCCAGCTCTGAAAATGGAGAACTCGGCTTTCTGAGTTAGGATAGAGTTAAATTTGTATTTTAGTCTGGTTAGATTGGTCAGATTTCAGGGTGTCATATTTTGTTTAAATGCACTTTCAGCAGCAGAAATGTTCCTCTCCAGGTCAAGTTGTTTGGTAATGTTAGTTTTCTTTTGGAATGAAGCATGTTGTATTATATAACCTCTGAGTAGAAAGTATAGTCTCTTGTGGCTGGGTTTAATAACCACCAAACATCAACCAGTCCAGAGGTCCTCCACACCTCCTGCATGATGGAGGCTGATCTGTATTGGCGCTGTGAAGGGGTGCTGCAGCCCAATATATTATCCATGACTTGATTAAAGTCGCCCCCCATTATAATTGAGTATCATTGCGCTTACGCTCAAGCTGTCCAAAAAATGTGGGGTCATCAATATTAGGCGCAGAAATATTAGCCAATATAACTTTATGACCTTGGATCTCAGAGAGAAGCAGTAAGACCCATCCAGCTTCATCCACACTTTCCCTGATACGTTTAAATTGCAGTTGTTTGTGAGCTAAAATTGCTACTCCCCTGCTGTGGCTACTCCAGCATGATGTGGAGATGTAACTAACCCAATCCCTGAGTCTCCTGCAGAAATGCAGTGTCACACCTCTGCGACTTAATAATTGTAAGGACTTTTTAAATTTTAATCGGGTGGTTAAGACACATGCTACAATATAAGAGCTATGTAAAGTTCAGAGCAATGAACAGTCAATTTTGAGAACAATAATTGAAGCATAATAGCTTCCCGAGAAAAACACTTGAATAGAGTTGGAAGAGCTTAATACCCATAACAGGACACCTATTGGGCCCTACACAATACAGTTACTGCAACACAATAGTAAAAATGTCACAAGGAGAGAAAAAAACACAAACACAATTTGTCTCCCTACCCAGAGAATGATAAGATTAATTGCATAAATAAAATTAAAACAAATAAAAATAAGGGCACACCACACCGCTGAGGTAGCAAGTAAACTGTCACCTGCCACATCAACATATTAGGAACTATATAACAAATACTGAGCATTGCTGACTGCGTTCACAGAATTAAATGATAAGAATATTACCTAGGGGTAACTTGAGCGACTCTCAATTGAAAATGTACTGCACAGAGTCAGAGCTAAGCATCTTGAAGCTTGGTTACCGTTCGATCTGACAGGACAGCAACAACAGCCCACCACTGCTCCACCAGCCAATCAAACATCTCACAGACGGAGTTTGACCGTGTTTTACATGATTGTACAAAGGCCCAATTACTCCTGTTTTCTCTGCAGCGTTTTGCTTGCTACAATGCTGTGACTGTGGCTAACAAGTTTGCCAGCTACAGAGATTACCTGATGCAGGTGTAGTACAAATCCGTCATTAATGGTCAATTGGAAGGTGTGTGCAAAGCAGGCAATTTCAATTCAATTCAATTTTATTTATATAGCGCCAAATCACAACACAGTCATCTCAGGGCACTTTTACATGGAGCAGGTCTAGACCATACTCTTTAATTTACAGAAAGAGAAACCCAACAGATCCCCCCATGAGCAAGCACTTGGCGACAGCAGAAAGGAAAAACTCCCCTTTAACGGGAAGAAACCTAAGGCAGACCCCAGCTCTGGGTGGGCTGCCATCTGCCTTGACCGGTTGGGTTGAGAGAGAGAGAGAAGAGGGTGGGGGGTTGCGACACAGTGAAAGAGAACAGCAACAACAATTAACAATCAGCAACAAACAGCAGCAACAGAGGAACAGCTGGCGAAGGACAGAAGGAGGACACCAACACATCAGCATGGTTTATGGTTTATCGGGCTTCTTGTGGATTAGAAAACACAAAGAACTCTGGGGAAGAAGTAAAGTTAGTAACATGCATTAATGGTAACAAAATACATACAGATGGAGAAGAGAAGAGAGGAGCTCAGTGCATCATGGGAAGTCCCCCGGCAGTCTAGGCGTATAGCAGCATAACTAAGGGCTGATCCAAGGCGAGCCTGGTCAGACCTAACTATAAGCTTTATTGAAAATGTTTTAAGCCTATTCTTAAACATAGAGAGGGTCTGCCCCATCTGGGAGATGTTTCCACAGGCTCTGGCTTCCATTCTACTTTTAAATACTATAGGAACCACCAGTAAAGCTGCATATTGGGAGCGTAGTGCTCTAGTGGGATAATATGGTACTATGAGTTCTTTAAGATATGATGGTGCCTGACCATTAAGAGCTTTGTAGGTAAGGAGAAGGATTTTAAATTCTATTCTTGATTTTACAGGAAGCCAATGCAGTGAAGCTAAGATGGGGGAAATATGATCTATTTTTCTAGTTGTAGTCAGAACATGAGCAGCTGCATTCTGGACCAGCTGCAGAGTCTTTATAGACTTGTTAGGGCAGCCTGATTATAATGAGTTGCAGTAGTCTAGCCTAGAAGTAACAAATGCGTGGACTGTTTTTTCTGCATCTTATTGAGAAAAGGTGTCTGATTTTAGCGATATTGTGTAAGTGAAAAAAGGCAGTCCTTGAAATTTGTTTTATATGGGCATGAAAGGACATATCCTGATCAAAAATAACTCCCAGATTCCTTATGGTGGTGCTGGAGGCCAGGGTAATGCCATTTAGGTTAGGTAAATCATTAGATAATGTGTTTCTAAGGTGTTTAGGACCAAGCACAATAACTTCAGTGTTATCTGAGTGTAGCAGCAGAAAGTTGCAGGTTATCCAGGTCTTAATTCCTTAAGGCATGCTTGGAGTACAGTTAACTGATTGGATTCCTCTGGCTTCATTGATAGATATAAGTGGGTATCATCTGCATAACAGTGGGAATTTGAGTGTTTCCGAATAATATTCCCTAAAGGTAGCACATACAAAGTGAATAGTATAGATCCCAGAACAGAACCTTGTGGAACTCTGTGTCTAACTTTTGCTTTAATAGTGGATTCATCATTAACATGTACAAACTGAAATCGACCTGATAAGTAAGATTTAAACCAGTATAATTCAGTACCTTTAATGCCAATGAAATGTTCCAGTCTCTGAAGCAGGATTTGATGGTCAACAGTGTCAAATGTGGCACAGAGATCTAACAAGACAAGTACAGATACAAGAAAGTCCTTTGTCTGATGCAGTCAGGAGGTTGTTTGTGACTTTATCCAGTGCTGTCACTGTGCTATGATGCGCTCTAAATCCTGACTGAAAAACCTCAAATAAATTATTGTTATCTAGAAAGTCACATAACTGATTGGCGACTGCTTTCTCAAGGATCTTAGAAGGTTAGATATAGGTCTATAGTTGGCTAAAACGCCTGAATCGAGAGTAGGCTTCTTAAGGAGGGGTTTAATTACAGCTACTGCGGTACTTAGCCAGTTACTAAAGACATATTGATCATATTTAGTAGGGAGGTGCTAATTAAGGGTATGGTGTCCTTAAGCAGCCTGGTTGGAATGGATTCGAAGGTGTGGATGAAGAAATCACTGAGGTTAATTCAGGAAGGTCAATCTGAGAGAAACAGTCCAAATTGAAGTCAGGTTTCATGGCTGTTTCTAGGGTTCTTGATAAATCTGAGCCTGTTCAGAGTAGAGACTGTTGAATTTTATCTCTAATTGTTAGAATTTTATCATTAAAGAAGCTCATGAAATTATTACTACTGAGAGACATTGGAATACACGGATCAATAGAGTTATGACTCTTTGTCAGCCTGACCAAAGTGCTAAAAAGAAACCTAGGGCTATGTTTATTTTCTTCAATTAATGATGAGTTATAGGCGGCTCTGGCTTTACAGAGGGCCTTCTAAGTTTTAAGATTTTCTAGCCAGACTAAACAAGATTCTTCTATTTTGGTGGAATACCAAATCCTTTCAGACTTACGTGATAATTGCTTTAATTTGCGGGTTTCGGAGCTAACCTCTTAGGTTTTATTATCTTCCTTTTTAAAGGAGCGATGGAATTGAGCGTTAGCTGTAGAGTGCCTGCAGCACTGTCAACAAAATTATCAATTTGGGAGGGACTAAAATTGTCATGAGTCCTCTGAAGTATTGATATAAGGAATTGAATTCATGGAATTGCTTAAATTTAGCTACAGCACTATCAGAAAGATATCTAGTGAAGACATTTTTGTCTAAGGGTGTGTAATCTACCAATAAAAATTCAAAAGTTATCAAGTAATGGTCTGATAAAATGGGATTTTGAGGAAAAACTGTTAAATGTTCAATTACTATGCCATAAGACAGCACAAGATCAAGGGTGTCATTATGACAGTGAGTGGGTTTATTTACACACTGAGAGAAGCCAATTGAGTCTAATGATGACATAAAGGCAGTGCTAAGACTATCATTATCGACGTCCACATGAATGTTAAAGTCACCTGCTATAATTACTTTGTCGGTACTAAGGACTAAGTTTGATAGAAACTCTGAGAATTTAGATAAGAATTCGGAGTGTGGGCCAGGAGAACAGTACACTATCACAAATAGAA
Source organism: Euthynnus affinis (assembly GCA_029490765.1). Taxonomy (NCBI): domain Eukaryota; kingdom Metazoa; phylum Chordata; class Actinopteri; order Scombriformes; family Scombridae; genus Euthynnus; species Euthynnus affinis. Next base: position 33,107,557 of record CM055846.1, read on the forward strand.
CAGGCTGTACGGTTTTCCAAGTTGGATGATAGATATAAAGAACAAGGCTTTCAAAAGAATTAAATTTAAATTTAGGTCTAGGGCTGAGAATAAGGCTGGAGTTGAAAATGGGTGCAACTCCACCTCCTCAGCCAGTATCTCGAGGGATGTGAGTATTAATATGACTGGGAGGAGTTGATTTGTTAAGACTAACATACTCATCATGACATTGCCAGGTTTCAGTAAGGCAAAATAAATCAATATGCTGGTCTGAGATTACTAATAGAGCTTTAGAAGATAGTGATCTAATGTTTAAGAGACTGCATTTAATTTTTTTTATTTTGTTGAACTGTTTCAGATGTAATGTTAATTTGTTTTAGATTTTTATGATTGACTCATCTATTGTTGATTTTCGAGTTAATTAATTTAAATGGTCGAGGGACAGAGAAGCACAGAGAAGCGTGTAAGACTGCAACTCTGCCTCCTTGTCTCAACTCTGGGTTGTCATGGTTTGGGTTTTATTATAAACTCAGCCATATTTTTTGATATGAGAGCAGCCCCAAGTGGGATGTATGCCGTCTCTCCTAATCAGGCCTCCGATTGGCATAATCGGGAGTCATTACCGCCGACATGGATAACAATAGTACCATATCTACGTTGCCTTTGTCTAATTTCTATGGCAGCTCAACAGCAATTGAGTATAAATTTTCCCTCTTAAATTTAAATTGTGCCCCCAGCTGGTTGCTGCATGTAGTGAAATTTATTGCAACTTCAGGACACATATATACATAACATACATTGATACAAATGTTTGATTGATTTAATTTCCTATGAATCAAAAAAATTCTTAATGATCAATTATTGATCATCGATTAATCATGCCCATCCCTAGTTGTGGCTGTCTACCAGAAATGGTAATAAATTGACTTTTGATTATTTTTTCTAACTTTGTACACTGCATTTTTTTTTTTAACTTTTTATTCTCTGAGCTCTTTAATGACTGTTTAATTATATTTGAATGTCCTTTTATGGTGTGTTTCTTTTACACTTTATCTCAATGCTTTTATGTAATGTTTTATATAAAGCACCTTGAATTGCCTTGTTCCTGAAATATGCTAATAAATAAACTCGCCTTTCCTCACACATAATCATAACCTAGAAAAAAATCTCCTTAGGTGTGAATTCTTGAGAAGAAATCTCATGAAGAGAATCTGTTGTGCACCTATGTGAAATGTCACTGCTTCTTGTCTCCGATTTTGCTCAGGTGTTCCTACTCCAACGGAAGAGGTTCTGCACCACACGCTAAACATGCTGGTCCGTGAGCGGAAGATCTACCCAACTCCTGACGGATATTTTATTGTAACCCCTCAGACTTACTTTATCACTCCAAGCCTAATCCGAACCAGTTCCAAGTGGTACCATTTAGACGAGCGTTCTGCTGACCGACACCAACAGCAGCAACATCAGAACCAGCAACAGCATCAGCAGACACAGTGCACTTCCCCTCTCTCTGGCACCATCACTCTGTCCACCTCTGGAGGCGTGCAGGATCGAACACACCCAAAATCCAGCCAGAACCACAGTGGGGGTTGTGGAGGAGGTGGGGATTCTTTTTACAGTTACCGTGGAGACGACCCCCCTAGCCACCACACCACTCTGCAGCGCAGATCCCCCAAAGACCACAGGGAGGCATACTCATCCTTGCACTCTCCACAAACACCTCCTCAGCAAGTAGGAGGCAACACAGAAAAGAGCCGCAGCACCCTCGGGTTCCCCTTCAAGACGGACACGCTCACAAAGCATCGAGGAGGGGGAGCAGGGGGAGGGGGAGGAGGAAATGGAGAACTAGAGAAGCAGACAGGTGGAGGAAGTGGTATAGGAAGTCGGAAGTTTGGTTTGAAGCTGTTCCGTCTGAGCTTTAAGAAGGACAAGGCCAAGCAGCTGGCCACCTTTTCTGCACAGTTTCCTCCTGAAGAGTGGCCGCTCCGCGATGAGGAGGCCCCCAGCCAGCTTCCACGCCACGTAGAGATGGAGATCATCCGCAGAATCAACCCTGATCTCACCGTGGAGAACCTTGCTCGGCATACAGCAGTCATGAAGCGTCTTGAAGAAGAGCGTGCTCAGAGGAACAAAGCATCGTCAGCCAATCAGAGCTCCAGGAGTAGGAGAAGTGGGGGCAGACATAGGAAGCAGTCTCAGACCAAACTCAGCCGTTCGCATAGCAAGACAAGGGTGTCCCGTGGTGAGCCAAGTGACGGTTCCCATCTTGAACTAGCTGACAGGGATTACAGAGCCTACTCATCATCACTGGCTCGGTCACCAAGGGAACATGCCCTGGCCATGGAGCGGCAGCGGGCGCGGCTTCACCTAGCACACAGCAACCCCAACATCCTTGACTCCTCCCACCTACCAGTCACACCTGAGTGGGATGTGTCTGGAGAACTTGCCAAACGGCGGACAGAAATGCCTTTCCCTGAGCCAAGCCATGGGCCATCGGCCCACCACTCCAAAGTCCACCGCTCACACTCCCATACACAGGAAAGGAAGTCCAGGAACGAACGCAGTGACAAGGCCAAGGAACGATCCAGATCCATGGACAATTCTAAAGGACCACTTGGAGCTGGGTTGATGGGACCACCCAATTACTACGAGGACCGGAGCCGTTACTATACTGATGATGGAACCCTGCGAGCCAATCAGAGCTCTTCTCACTACTCTCGTGTCACTCCCCCCTCAGCTAAGCTGCCTGGGAGCTCCCTGGGGTTGGATGGTTGCAAGAGCTTAGAGAAGAATAAGAACAGGGACAGCCTGCCAGCATACTCACCCAAACCACTGCCCACCTCTGTCCCTCCTGATGATTACTTCCAGTGCTCCAGTTCCTCTGAGGCTGTACTCACAGCAGCAAGCCCACTGGGGACTCTGGGCAAAAGTTGCCATGATGGGTTAAAATTGAGCAGCACTGACAGGCAATCAGAGAGACAGACATCCCATCCCCCAGAAACTAAGGAGGACTTGTCAAAGGTGGGACCTAAAGGTGGCAGCCTGCCTCCAATACCTCTCTCTATCCCTGATCCCCCTCTTCTTAATGGACGACCTCCCCATAGTGCCTCCTCTGGTCAGGAGAAACGTAAGGAGATCTTTAGTAAAGACACACTCTTCAAACCTCCTCCTAGCCTCCCTTTGCCTGGATACAGCTCCCTGAAAAAAAACCCTGCCCTTGCCTCCTCCTCTCTGTCCTCATCCTGCGATGCACTTGATTCGCAGGAGGCCTTTGATGCTCCCAAACCTCTTGTGGCCACACAGTCTGCTCCCCCACAGGGAATTGAACCCACAACCAGTACTGCAGAGGCCTCCTTTGACTACTACAATGTTTCAGATGATGATGAACTTGAGGAGGGGGGGACTAAAAGCCGAGTTGAGGACGAGAAGACTGGAGGAGGTGTTGTTGGGATAGGCCGAGGAGGTGCAGGAACAATGCAATGGCTATTGGAAAGAGAGAAGGAGAGGGATCTACAGAGGAGGTTTGAAAGAACCCTCACCTTCCCTGGTGCTAAAGAGAACCTTCCAGAACCCAGTCAGAATCAGCAGTCATCCCACTCTGCCAGACTGGACAGTATGGACTCAAGCTCTGTCACTGTTGACAGTGGATTCAATTCACCACGGTAAGAACACATACAAAAATGAAACACCCATACTTACAATTATTCCTGATAGTCTTTGCACTACATAGGCACATTTACCGCTGATGGTACATTTTTGTCTTGGCTTTATTTCACCCGCTTTTCATGGTTTAGTTTTAAGGTAATCTGATTTCTTTTTAGTCCCAGTGACATACATTCATAGGGAAGGCTGCAGGTAAAATTTGCAACAATGGATCATGTCCTACTTTCCGCAGTCAGATCATTCATAAAGCATTATCGGTAGCTTTTTAAGGGTCCAGTGTGTAATATATGTGGTATTTAATGGCCTCTAACGATGAGGTTCTAGATTGAAGCACTCCGCTGCTCCTGCCTCCCCTTCCTAAGACTTTGGAGTGGTACCAGAAGGTACGGTGGCCTTCAAGAACAAGAAGCTATTTGCTGAAGATGTCATCGTCCACAACAGCTCCGAGCATTTCTAACAAGTCAAGTGATGAGGTGAAGATGCATTTAGTTATTTAGTCTATAATACAGTAGGATATAGCTAACAAGTAAGGTAGCAATTATGAGTGTTTTACAAGCTAACATTAGCTACGTAATGCTAAACAAAACTTGCTGTTATTTTATTCTAACGGCATTATTGATAGCAAGATAGTGTTGGCAGGGTAACGTTACATATTTTATTATTCGTTTGCAGAGTCAAGTGCCGGAAGTTAGAGGGAGAGGGAGAGGAAGAGGGCAAGTAAGCAGTGCTGCTGCAGGCAGGACCAGGCGAGGGAGGAGCGGAAACCATGACAGCAATGGAAGAGACTGGAAACCCTCTGAAGGGAAGCGACTGAGGTTTGTGATGTTATTTATACAAATATTTTATTATATTACTACCCGTTCTGCACAGTACTTAAAATACCAATACAACACAAAGTGGTATTTACATAGCAGCTCTGTGCTCTACCTCACTGTAGTCTGTATAGTTTGATGTGTTATAGCAGTGTAACATGAGTCAGTAGCCCCTTTTACAGCCTGTTCAAGATGGGAATACTGCGCCTGTAACCCGCCACACTGTTCTGTTTAGCCCATATTCAGACCACATCAGGCAGTGCATTGTACAGCTGCAGGGTTGAGGGTGTGTTTGTGCTTTAGAAGCTAACCGCTGTAAAACATTCGAAAAATAACGTTTATTGATTGGATTCACCGGCTTCCTCACTAACAGCACTCACTCAGCTGCTGTCTCTTTTTATCATCTTTTTAAAATGACTTGGGAAGCTGACAGAAAAGTCTAACTTCCCTCCGATCCTCTTTACAGCTATAATGCGGGTTCTCTGTATAAAAGAGGCAACATCAACGTTACTGAATGATTATATAAAAACTAAATAGGAACACTAATGAGCAGCAGTATTTTGACTTTTTAAAAAATCATATTGTTGTAGACATGTTTGGGAACACTGGACAGCCTACAATCCATATTCTGCACTCTCATCACCATATTTCCAACATATCATGAAACTTATAATTTACAAAGCCTTATCTGTGTTTTTCCTGTGTTTTATTTTTTCAGAAACTTCTTGGAGAGATGTCCTTGGAGGAGCACAGGCAGCTCACCAGTGAACTGCTTCAGAGGCAGCCAGGGTTAATTTTTGATGCCTTGATGATGCATCAGTGCAGGCTTGGTGCCCTACCTGCTGGAGTACCAGGGGTACCATGGTGGACTTGTAGTAACTGTAGGGACATGCCTATGGACCAGGAGAGGAAATACTGTGGCCAGGACTCTGCAGTGAGCCTAATACAGCACTTCTCCCAGTTCTGCATTGACAGGCAGATCTAGGAGGACATTATGGTATTAGGCCAAAACAGGAAGCCTGGAGATAACAACCAGTAGTACCGTTATGCTGCCTGTACATATATCACCTATTGACTGGTTGGCTCTTTAGGGAAAACAACTTGTCATCTCCAGTTGCTGTCTTTGGAGGATCAGGGACAAGTTCCCTGATCCTCCAAACACATCACGCTGGTTTCACACCTGGCCTCTGAGTCTCCCTCCAGGTCCTCTGAAACGTCCTCACAGTATCTCAGGTACTCACACAGCTGCCTGTTCATCATTAAGGCATCAAATCATCTCATATTTATTTGTTACATTTTTGATGTTTTAATTATTTTATACTTGTTCTATAGATTTTCTTTAGTCATATATTTTTGGAATAATTATTAGACTTTTTGTTAATATATATATTCACATTTGTTCAATTTAAATGTGCAAGTTCATCAAATAAAAGATATTCATCAGATGTGCTGTAATAATTGCAATAACATACATATTATATATTATACTTGTACAATGACAGTACTTCCATGCAATGTTAGTATATTGTCATTACCACTTCCACTATTGATTTATATTTTCATTATTTATATATTATAAAGCAACATAAAACAGTTGTAAAGTTTGAATACCACTGAGCCTCAGAACAGGGCACTGTAGTACATGGATTATGGATTATGGATTAATTTTCATTACCACTACAGGTTATGTAAACTGTAATTTACTAGTATGAACAACAAAATAAAAATATAAAAAACAACACTAAGAATAATGACATTTATGATATAAATATCTTTTATTTAACAAATGTTTTTGGACATCTTTTTTAATTTGGACAATAAAAATGTTGGGGTTAAACATACAGCTTTTACTGTTCAAACAAACATTTTGACAGTTTACTCTGTTTTCTTCAGAGTTGATTCTGATAAAGACAGAATAAGCCATCAGATCATTAGTCTGTTTGAATACTAAAAGCAGTGTGATTAAACTTATCTGATCACCTTCCAGCAGTGGAACTGCTGCACATATAGTAGCAGACAAGGGTCAGACCAATACCACACCAAAGGTATTCAGTTTACTGCTCTGGATGAAGATACTCTCATGGCAGGAACAACACCCATGATTCATTGGCACTGCTGTTCCTCATCTGCTCCAGGAGCTGTGTGTAGAGCAGCAGCTGCAGGTGGAAGACAGTACCATTACACATCTATCTATTTATCTATCTATCTAATGTGCTCACCAAAAACTACAGATTTTCATCCCAACAACAGACTAGATCAGATTTCATTGATTAACACACTTAGTCAGAGACGAGTAGCTTTTCAGTGAAATCAACTTTTGTTGTCTTTGGTTGAAATGAAAACCTACGTACTTGCAGCCATTAATGGCACATGGTGAAATACTCCTGACTTAATACACAGTCACTGTAGGATGAAGATAAAGGCAATACCATTCATCTATGCTGTAGTACCTCTCTCATAGCTGGAGAAACAACAGCAACATCAAGAAAATAAGAGCTACATGACACAGTCACATACCCCTGTAATGCATTATGTTACTTCCTAAGATGCTAGGAGCCTTGTCTGGCCTGGATAAACATAGCAAAATAAATAACAAAAATTCTTCTGATTGGTAAAGTTAAAATTAAAACTCTGGTAGCAATTAACGTTTTTCAAAACTGAAATGGTAAAACGTTACTTGGACTGTAAGCTAACCTTGCCCCCAATGTGCTACTAAATGACAGATTATGAGCAAACAATGAAATTATGGAGTACTGTGAAAAATATTCACAGATTTATTAACCGGGTGATGAGCAGACTTCTCCTCAGTTTACCTTTCACACTAACTCATTACTCTGACTTACTGTCTTTAACTCATCACCAGCACTAAATATCTTAGTTACCAGTCCATGTGTTCTTACTGCCACAGAAAATGAATAAATTTTTGGATTAAACCAGAATCTCCTAAGAGGCTCAAACTGAGGCTACAGTGTGCTAATATTTAACGTTATGTAATGTTAGCAGTGTTTCTTTCCAGGGAAATGTATCTAATGCTAATAAACATTGTACATCATCTGGGTTTTAAACCATTAGCAGCAGGGCAAAATAAATATACATTACACTCATTCCTGTCCAGCAGAAAACAGGAAACTTTAGTGTCAATCTGCAAACATTTCTCTCAGGGATTTCCATATGGGTTTATCCTCTTTATGGCAATTTCGTTTGGCCTCTTCATGTTTTTGTTTCTTTGATGACAACAATTTACTCTCCTGTGATTTTCTAAATAAGTATGGTTCTCCATTTATCAGATTTTGGTTCCAAAAACTTCTCACAATACAAAATGTTTGGTCCATTCTTCTTCTTCATTTTAAAAGCGGTGCATTTCTGGTAGTCGCTTATTGAATTTAAAACATGTAAGGTTTGTGTTACGTTTGTCCATTCTGTGCTATTGTAGAAACATGGCGATCCAACATGGAGGGCGACCTGCTCCCATGTAGATATAAAAGGCTTATTTCTAAGGTAACAAAAGCACAACAATCATTATTTTCAGCTAATTAGACACCAATTAAAATATTCTTTCAAATAATCTGTTCAATTTTTACCAAGTCTGTTAATATTTCTAAATATTACACACTGGACCTTTAATGGACCAAATCTGAGTCAGATCATGTGAAATAAGACATAGGTTGTCACACCTATGTCTAAAGCAAGCAATCCTAATGCTTTGATTCCACTGGGCACGGCTGCATTACGTTCCGGCTGCAATGCAGTTTTGTTGTGTGCTCTCTGTTGTGTCCTCTATGTGGCATCATACCCCACCGGGAGCATTTCAGAAGTGAAGTACTGTCTGTGCCTTGCAAAGCAGCTGGGTTTGCAAGATCACATGAGAACTGCAAGATCACACAATAATCTATGTAACAACCGTGGATGTATAAAGAGAACAAGGTTACATTGCCTGTGCGACGTTTACTTGCTGATGATTTGATAATTTCTCCCTGATTTTTGTGCTTCTACCATAGGTAAGTAGGCTACATAGTTATATGGTTTCTGTTTTAATTGTGTATTGTTGTGCTTATTGTTTTTATGTCCTCCTTTGTTGTGCTGTAGTGTACAAAGTCAATACAGTTAAAAGTCCAGTTATGAACAACATGGATCAAAGATTTGCTGTGTTTTAGTTGTTAAAAAAATATTCATCCTCATAATTATTTAATATCTGTATTTGACATACAACACTTGTTAGCAGGAGGAGAACGCTTGCATTTCTTTTCCTACTTGTAAGACTACAGAGGTGGGGTAGAAGGAGAAGGAGCTGTTTGGGTGCATCCCCTCTACTGGTGAAGGAGACAACAATGGGATTTTTATTATCTTGTGGCTGAAATGCGGCTGGACAGCCAATGCCATAATTAATATTTTTGGATGACTGCAGAGCAGATGGATGAACCTCTCTCCCTCATTGGCCCTGAACTGACCAGACAATCAACAAGTTACAGAGCTGCTGTAGAAACCAAACAGAGACTGGCTGTTGGACTGAGGTAAGCAAAATACAAAATAAAAATTAGAAAACACTGCAAAATAACAAATATATTAATAACTGTTCAATTTTTAAAAATTGACAAATTACGTAAAGAGGCATTTTCAGAACCCAAATAAAAACAAAATGTTTTTAACCTTGCAAGATAACAAATAAATTAACACTTTCACATTTTTGAAACAAGTAACTATTTACAATCGAGCATCTTAGGCTTTGTAGAACAGTCAAGACCCCCCAGTGCTCATGTCTTCCACACCATTTCACTGAATGGCCCTGTTGGTCTTCTGATGTTTTGTGGGGGATGATTAGATAGTAGCCAAAAGCCTACTGGCCTGGAGGTGTGACGAGAGCGCCCTGTGATATACTGAGTGGGGAGAGGTAGTGGTGTGTGTAGTGGAGGGCGAATGGGTTGCCCACCCAATTGATATTTTTGGCTTTTGCCTCCTGTCCTTGTCCAGTCTGTGCAACACTGGCACAAGGCTTAGTGCAAAGAGGTATGACTCTTCCAGCACATTCTTCTTGTGTTCTTTGTAGCACAATGATGGTGTGCACATCTGCACCCTGGGGCTACAGGACCTAGAGGGCTTTTTGGTATAAAATACCAGGGGTGCTGCAACTGGATTGTAAAACAAACAACAGCAAAAACAAAAAGGAAATTACAGCTACAAGCAGCGATGATCTGGCTCTCACACTCTTGCGCACGTGGGGGCACGGTGCAGTCAAAGAGCCTCTGTCACGAGTATGTAGATGTCTTCAGACTCGGGCTGTTTTCAGACAGTGCAAGGAGATAAACATCACTTCCTTTGTCCACTATTTTAGCTGCTGATAGGGCTACTTCATTGAAATGTCGTATAGGGTGCTATGGAGCCAGTTTGCATCACTGATTGATTATTGTAATGTAGATGTGTTGGACTGTTATCAAACCTGTAAAATTTCAGGCAGATCCGACCATGTACACTCAAGTTATACACACACTGATTTCTTTACCATGAATTCTGTAGGAGGAGATGGCCGACTTCCTGTTGTAATTATAACATGGCTCCAACAGGCTTTTTTGTGCATCTTGGCATTATACATGTGCCTTGTGAAATTCATTTTTCTACGTTAATCTGAAAGGTGGGGCTTCAATTTTGAAATTTTCAAGGGGGCGCTGTGGAGCCAATTTGCCACGCCCATTAGAATTAACTACATAGGATTTCAGCTGGTATCCCTCCAGACATGTCTATGAAGTTTCATGACTGTAGAGCCATCCCTTCTCCCTGAAAAACAGTATTGTATTTCATGGCAAGGGATTTGTCGCCATGGTAACAGCATTCAGTTTTGGGTCATGACCTGCAAATGTAGCATCACCAAGGTCTTGTTTATTAGCTGACTTAATTTCAGGTGCATCAGCCAAATTTCCTAGGAGTAATTAGACAAAGTACGACGCATGTTTCTTCCTATCGCCAGTAGGTGGCGCTATGACTTTCACTAAATATGAGACCAGACATGTGTCAAGACTGGGACTTCTAACAAGCATATGAAATTTGGAAAAGATCAGACCACGTGGAGTCAAGTTATAAGGCTTTGAAATTTCATGGCGAGACATCAAAATTCGCCGCGTCGCCATGGCAACACTTTTTGGCGAAAAGTCACCAACTTCATAATATATGATCTTCAAGGTCTTGAGGCTATTCTGAGTAAATTTGAGGTGGATCCAATCACTGTGCTATCCACAGGGCGTCTGAGCTTAAAACATGTAACTTCCTGTTGCCAGTAGGTGGCGCTATGACTCAGATCCAATATTGTCACATGGATGCGTTCAGGGTGGGACTCAATCACAAAAGGTTTGGGTATCTTGGGATCGTGTATGCCGGAGTTATGGCCGTTTCAAATTTCATGGCGAAGGTTCGAAATTCGCCGGCCGGCCGGCCACACCCCCTTGGCAATGGCGAGAACTCATCGTTTTGATAACTTTTCATCTGTCATGTCTGTAGTTGATACTGTCAAATCTCTAGGAGGAGTTTGTTAAAGTATGCGGACTGGAAATGACCGAATCGGTGTCAAAATCGCAACTTTGACACAAAATGGCCGACTCTCTGTTGCTGTTAGGGTATGTGTCCAAGAGACTTTTTGGTGCATCTGGACATAATACATGTGCATGCCGAATTTCGTTCTCCTACAACAATCTGTATCGAGGGGCTGAATTTTCCAAATTTTCTAGGGGGCGCTATCGAGCCATTTTGCCCCGCCGTTTTGTGAGACCCATAAAACATCATATTTTTCACCACTTCTGATGTATGTGCAAAGTTAAACAACTTTTCGTGCATGTTTGTTTCAGAAGGAAAATAATAATAGAGAAGAATTTCTTGAATTACAATAGAGCTTGGCACCGGTAGGTGCTCGGGCCCTAATTAAAGCTGCAAGCAGCGTTGGACGGGCCTGAGCCCCCCACGTGCTCCGGGACCCGCCGCCGTCCGATGGCGTCTGTCCGTTTGCGGACTCCGTCCGAGGGGTGTGACTCAGCAGCCACGCGGAGTTCGGTGCACATAGGAGCGTGTACAGTAAAGTCGAAACATCAAATGTCAACGGTGTGAGCATGACAAATTTCTGCAGAAGGAGATGTGTGTGTGGCTCAAGGCAGCGTCATCAAAATTATGCATGTGTTGTGCCCCTGTACAACCATTCCATTGAAATACATGGAAAGCATCTGATAAGTTTGTGTGCAAATAAATCAATTTTCTACTTTTCATCAGGTGCATTTTTAAAAAAAGTAAAGATTTGTAAGCCACATGACCTGATAAAAGTTAGATTTAAATGTGTACAATCAAGTGTGTAGAGACAATGAGAAACTGTAGGCAGACAGAGAAATAGTCATGTATTTGAATGGACGCGACTTACAACATGGCTTTTTTGCTCCTGTCAATATTACAGAATAATCATGTAGTTATGTATATAATCTCCACTTAAAAACACTGTAACATGTCCAAACATCACTCATAACTACAGTACAGTGCATTATCACTCTCATTCACATTTCTCACATGTCTTACATGCCTGTCAAACGAGATGAGAAACAACATTATAACTACTAAGAAAAATATTCAGCTTCTCTTATAAATGCACTGAACACACAGCTGGATTAGGCAGCGGCTAACACAGTTAAACTGCGGCTCATTATAGCTGCACACAGCATGCTACTTTCGTTAGCATCGTCATACGAGTTAGCGCCTACTCCACTGATTAACTACAACAATTGACACATAAACAACATAACTTACAAGAGAAAAGGAAACTTACTTGTCAATGGACGCACACAGGCTCTCACTGTCCGAACACTGTCACAACCCGCTGAATAAAAGGCTTAGAGTAACACCACTGTAAAATCGTCTCACTTGCTCTCCTGCTCGTTAATATGACAACGATCAAACTCCGGTCTGCTACGGACGTTTGATTGACAGGTAGGCGGGACTTATAGTTAATAACTGCAACGAAGAAAGAGCCTGCATATTAAACAATAGAGAAACATATACAATGTGTGCAGAATATAAATCTTCTTTACAAAATCAATTTTCTACTTTTGATCACGTGCATTTAAAAAAAAGTTAAGCCGTGTAAAACACATGACCTGATAAAAGTTTGACTGAAATGTGTACAACCAAGTGTGCAGAGGCAAAAATGAGAAACAGCAGGCAGACACAGAGAAGTACTTAAGTATTTGAATGGAGAGTGTGAGTGAAGGCACAATTTGTTATGTAGAGACAAAAGTAACAGCAAGTGGACACAGAGGAAATGGTCATATATTTCATATATAATAAAGGCAAAACCACAGTACAAAGCTTCAAAATGTAGGTATGTTACTTTATCTACAGCACTGTATTACTAAGCAGGCAGTCTCATTGCATGTGTGTGTGTGTGTGTGAGCTGCTGGGAGGTGTCGACTCCACCCCCTGCTGCAGCCAGCTGGCTAGAGCAGAGGGGAGAGAAGAGAATAGTTCTACTCCTGATGAAAAAAGTGCATAGCAGCCCTGAATTTTGAACCATTTGGATTGAAAATACCTGCATTTTGTAGATATATTCGTTGCGAATCCAGTGGTGCAGATTTCAAAGTTGTGTGACTTATGGTTTAGATGGTAGGTTGTTAATTAGTCCATGTGTACATGTTGAGAAAAAGGCTCTCCCATTGAAACCCATTATAATCTGAAAATCACTCACCATGCTTGGTGGCCGATATTATGAAAACCGGACCAGTTATTACAAAGTTTTTAACAACTTTGGTTCAGGGCAGTCTGGTGAGCAATATATTACAATCTGAAGCCAAAACTATGAGCGGTCTCGGAGGAGATAGTAGTTGAAGCCCAATGAAATTTGGGAAAAATGTGGAAAAATTTGCCATTGTTTTTGGCATTTTATGCAATTCCTGTTGTATGATTTATAGGTCTTGAGGAGATGAACAATTTGGTGTTGGTTGCATCTCTCTACGACATTCCTACAGGCCGTAGTGTCCAAAATAAAAATCTAGGTGGCGCTGTAGAGTACCTTCTGGCCATTGGGGGGGGGGGGGGGGGGGGGTAATTTTTACATATTATTACAAGTTTTTCGCCGGACCGGACGTGCCTGCCAAATTTGAGTTTTTGAGCATTTTTAGGGGGTCAAATTCAGGTTGAAAGTCGCGTAAGTAGTAAGAAAGAAAGAAAGTAACAGACCAGTTACAATAGGGTGTTCACCCTTTGGGCTCAGGCCCTAATTAAAGCTGCAAGCAGCGTTGGACGGGCCTGAGCCCCCCGCACGCGCCAGGACCCAGCGCCATGGCGTCCGTCACACTGCAGCCAAGTGGAGTTCGGTGCAGACAGGAGCGTGTATAGCAAAGTCGTAGCAAGCTCCCTGTTATGGCTAAATATGACATGTCAACGGTGTGAGAATGACAAGTTTCTGCTGAAGGAGAAGTGTGTGTGGAAAGCTTCTGATAAGTTTGTGTGAAAAATAAATACATTTTCTACTTTTCATCAGGTGCATTTTTTTTAAATTAAAAAAGTAAAGACTTGTAAGCCACATGACCTGATAAGTTAGATTGAAATGTGTACAACATGACTTTTTCGCTCCTGTCAATATTACAGAATAATCATGTAGTTATGTATATTATCTCCACTTATAAACACTATAACATATAACATATCCAACCATCTCTCATAACTACATCACTCTCGTTCACATTTGTCACATTTCTGACATGGCTGTCAAAAGAGATGAGAAACAACATTATAACTACTACGAAAAATATTCAGCTTATTTAATAAATGGACTGAACACACAGCTGGACTAGGCAGCAGATAACACTGTTAAACTGCTGCACACAGCATGCTACTGTTGTGCCCCTGTATTGTCATTTACATTGAAATACATGGAAAGCTTCTGATAAGTTTGTGTGCAAAATAAATCAATTTTCTACTTTTCATCAGGTGCATTTTTTTTTAAAGTATAGACTTGTAAGCCACATGACCTGATAAAAGTTAGATTGAAATGTGTACAACATGACTTTTTTGCTCCTCTCAGTATTACAGAATAATCATGTAGTTATGTATATAATCTCCACTTATAAACACTATAACATATAACATATCCAAACATCACTCATAACTACAGTACTGTGCCTTAGCATCGTCCCTAACCCTAACCCCTGGTACACTGAGGCCATGTGCCCCTGGTAGTCTGACTAGCGCTTGTGCCCCTGGTAGTCAGCCGAGATTTGGTACCCCTGGTACTCCACTCAGTAAATGTCAGCCTCCGCGACGGATCATATTAAAACACTACGGATACGGATGATTATGCAATTTCTCCATATTTATACTTAGACCTCACGCTTCTCCCTTTAAGAAACATATATCATACACGTCGTTTTATTACACAGTCAGAAAAAACCCACAAAAAGAGATGACTGTGCTGTTTGATTTCACTCGTGGAGCACTTCCGGTAAATTACCGTGGAGCACTGAGGGACAGGAGTCCGAGCTCCCGCTACTCCCGAGTTTGGCTCTTTTTTTTTTAACTCTTTATTTACATCTCACTATACCCATCTATAAGTCTTTAAACATTGATATGGCTATGGACACCATCCCCGTTCTGATTATCACCGTATAATGGACTGTATATTGACAG
Source organism: Euthynnus affinis (assembly GCA_029490765.1). Taxonomy (NCBI): domain Eukaryota; kingdom Metazoa; phylum Chordata; class Actinopteri; order Scombriformes; family Scombridae; genus Euthynnus; species Euthynnus affinis. The sequence continues at coordinate 33,122,655 of CM055846.1, forward strand.
GACGCCCAAGATGGCGGTCACAGTGTCACAGTGGTTACGCTGCAAAATTTAATTTAAAAATCAAAATTACTACTCCAGTGACTCTTGTAATATTATTAACAACATTAAGTCAGGTAAATTCTGATCATTTTAATAATCATATTAATAATTTTTTTATAGTTAATAATTGCAACAAAGAAAGAGCCTGCATATTAAACAATAGAGAAACATATACAATGTGTACATAATATAAATGTTCTTGACAAAATCAATGTTCTACTTTTCATCACGTGTGTTTAAAAAAAAAAAAAAGTAAAGCTGTGTAAGCCATGTGACCTGTAGTTTGACTGAAACGTGTACAAGCAAGTGTGCAGAGGCCAAAATGACAAACAGCAGGCAGATACAGAGAGGTATTCATGTAATGAATGGAGAGTGTGAGTGAAGGCACAATTTGTTATGTAGAGACAAAAGTAACAGCAAGTGGACACAGAGGAGTAGTCATATATGTCATATATAATAAAGGAAAAACCACAGTACAAAGCCTCAAAATGTAGTTATGTTTATTTATCTACAGCACTGTATGACTAAGCAGGCAGTCTGTGTGTGTGTGTGTGCGTGGGAGCTGCTGTCACCTCCAGACTCCACCCCCTCCCGCACATGCTGGCTAGAGCAGAGGGGACAGAAGAGAATAGGACTTTCATGCAGAACTGCGGACTTCCTGTTGGATTTAGGTCTGGGGTATCAGCATATGATTTTTAGCTCTTGAGGAGAGGAACAATTTGGTGTTGTTTGCATCTCTCTACGACATTCCTACAGGCCGTAGCGTCCAAAATACAAACCTAGGTGAGACTCTCTTATTGAAAACCATTATAATCTCACCAACCTTGGAGGCCGATATTTTGAAAACCGGACGACCTATTACAGAGTTTTTGATAACTTTGGTTCAGGCAAGTGTAGAGAGCGATATATTACAATCTGAAGCCAAAACTATCAGCGATCTCGGAGGAGATAATGGTAGACGATTTTGGAATTGTCTGGAATTAGGTCTGGGGTGTCAGTATATGATTTTTAGGTCTTGAGCAGCTGAACAATTTGGTGTTGGTTTCTCTACGACATTCCTAAAGGCAGATACGGAAACTAGGTGGCGCTAAAGAGTAAATTTGGGGTGGGGGGCCATAATTTTTACATATTATCAAATTTTTCGCCGGACCGGACGTCCCTGCCAAATTTGGTGAGTTTTCATGCATGTTTACAGGGTCAAATTCAGGTTGAAAGTTGCATGAGGAGAAAGAAAGAAAGTAACGAACCAGTTACAATAGGGTATTCACCCTGTTCCAGGGCTCATGCCCTAATAAAGAAACAAACTGCACAGTTACAATAGGGTCCTCGCCCTTTCGGGGCTGAGGCCCTAATTAAAGCTGCAAGCAACAATGATCGGGCCCTTGTGCCTTCGTGCATTTTTCGTGCAGTCAGAGGGCTATTATTGCAAGCTTGCAGATGTGTTCAGGACCAGATTCTTATTGGACGTTGCATGAGTGACTTACATATCACTTCCTTTGTCCACTACATGGTACTAGAGATCAGCCATTAATTATAAAACATTTTGCTGTATATCATGTGTAGATCACACCATGTAAATTTCATGAAAATTGGATGACGTCTGTCTTATAAGGTTGACTTCCTGTTGTCAGTAGGTACTGTGACGATAACCAAATATTGACATGTAGACACGTTCAGGTCTGAACTCTTATCAAGCATGTGAAATTTGGGGCAGATTGAACAAAGTATAGTGGAGTTACAACAACTTATTGTTTCATGGTGAAATATCAAAGTTCGGTGCATTGCCACATCAAGGGAATTTGATGAAAACGATTTTGATACCTTTCATCACAGGTCTTTAGATGACCAAATTTGAAGTTAGTCAAGTTAAATCTGTAAAGTGCAAAAACAGCACTAAATTTGCAACTTAAATTTAATATGGCTGACTTCCTATTGGACTTAGGTATGGCTCCAAGAGGCTTTTTTGCACATCTGGACATGACACATGTACCCAGAAAATTTTGTCCATCTACCTCAAATTTAAAAGTTTGGGGGGCACCTTTGAGTCATTTTGCCACACTCACGTCCAAAAACCACATCGGAAAACTAAATACACAACTTCTGATTTGTGTGCCAAGCGATTAATGCGTTGCCATGGCAACAGCTTTTGGTGAAAATTCAAAAGCTCCATTTGGCATCATGAACGTCTTTCAACTTAGGTGACCAAATTTTAGGCGGATCTGTTCAATCTGCTAGGATTAGTTAGTAAAACTATTTGGCCTGTAACTTCTTGTTGCCAGTAGGTGGCACTATTACCATGATTCAATATGGGCCTGTACATGTCTTCAGACCGGGAATCTTATCAAACGTGAAATTTGGAAGATCTGACCGTGTGGAGTAGAGTTACAGTTTGTTTTGCAATGGCGAAATATCAAAATTCGCCATGTCACTACAACAAAGGTGTTCAATGAAAACTCACAATCTTCACAATATAGCATCATCAAGGTGTTAAGGCTTTTCTGACCAAATTTCAGGTGAAAGTGTTAGGTCCCCTATTATTTAGCCAATATAGTAATGATCTCTCTCAATAGTGTCATGATGTAGAACTGCAAATGTACACATATGAAACCATTGTGTACACACATGCATAAACAGCTGAGTTATCTGCTGTCAAGTTAACAATTGCACTGGAAAGGATCACACTTTGGCTTGATCAATCATGTCTGAGTCTAAATGTAAATAAGACAAAGGGTATGTTTTTCTCTAAACTATGGTACAACCTCCTGATGCTCATCAAAGGTGAGAGTATTGACATAGTCACTGATTTTAAATATCTTGGTGTGACAATGGATCCAAATTTGAATTTAAGAAACGTGTTAAAAACCGGTTTAAAACCATAAAGTAAAACTAAGCAAATTTTAAACATATTAGAAACTGTCTCCCTTTGGATGCAGCCAAGATAATACACATGCTTATGCATGCTATGATTCTTTCCTGTATGTCTTATTGCATCACATGTTGGGGGCAGACTGGAGAAACCGCCATAAAACCTCTTGAGTCCTAATACAAACAAGCTCTTGACAGAAAGCCAATGCATTATCATCACTGAAGGGTACTAGAGAAATATAATTTGGTGAGCTTTGACAACTTTAGATTATTCTCGAATGTATGCCTAGTTTATAAAATTTTAAATCATTTGGCCCCCTCTCCACTATGAGACTTTGTGTACATTTGGTCAGTAAGTTCTATTAGATCCTCCAGAATATCCTCTATATATTATTTTACCATACCATTTTGTTGCTCTGCATTTGGACAGTCAGCTTTCTCTGTGAAAGGGCCCATAAGGCTTTTGTGCTTGGGCCCTAATAATCTTTACAAAAACAACAGGTTCTTCACACCTTCAGCACCAGCAACTGTTGGGCCCTGGTACTTTTTTCTCTAGGCCCTAATAATCTCTACAAAAACAAGCGTCCCTAAAAAGGAAAGGTCAGTCGTTGTTATTCCTTTATGTTATAGGAACAATCTGCATAGAGTGTCATAATTTGAATTTATGACCACCACATTTGTAATACACCATGAAAAATTACAATGTTGCTACAGTCACTAATACTTCTATCACACTGTTAAAGACTTCAATAATTTCATGAAAATTACATATGTTTAAATGATTTCATCCAGACCTTGTTGGTTTAGGTGGGGCAAAAGGAAAGACATTATCTCTGCATACTCAGAGTGCCACTTACTGATCCACTATGCCGATTTTTTTCTGCTTTTCACAAAAACATCCCTTATTGTTTTCCATCTAACCTTGCAAAAATTGATTGAAACAAAGAAGAAACACAGATGAATACAAGAATTTCACATGTAACTTATCTTTGCTTGTTTCTTCCCTCACAGGTACTTGGCTTCCGGGGACTCACTGGTCAGTCTAGCATTCAGCTCTCACCTAGGGTGCACAACTGTTATCAACTTTGTCCATATAGTGCGTGCAGTCATTGACAAATTGTTGATGGAGAGGCTCCTAAGCCAGCACAAGATACTTAGAAGGCTGTGGCACAAGGCTTCTGGGAAAAATGGAATTTCTCAAATTTCCAGGGAGCGATAGATGGAAAACATGTAACCATACAACCATACCACCGTAGTCTGGAAGTCAGTACTTCAAGTACACTACAAGAAGACTACAAGAAGACTTTTCCCATAGTGCTTTTGGCACTTGTGGATCCTGACTACAGTACAGGTTCTGAGTAATTCAAGTGGGGGACTTTGGAAAAACCAGCGATGGCAGGGTGTGGGGTGAGGAATGGAGATCAGAACACTTCATGTGCCACCCAGTACCTCTCTGTTTGGTTCTGCTCACCTGAACAATGTGCCATTCATCATGAGTATGGCTTGAGCTGTCCCACTCAAGCCATACTTGATGAGACCATACTCCAGACAGAACCTCATTCATCAAAAGTAGATTTTAATCTACAGACATTCAAGAGCAAGGACGGTGATGGAAAATGCCTTTGACTATTCTGGCCTCAAGGTGGAGAATATTTCATTGCAGAATCAACCTGCACCCACAACAGACTATGGAGAGCCGTTTCATTCAAAAGGTTACCCAAACCATACACCACCTGTCCCGTCAACGGTGCTGCCCCCGAGTCGACGGTGCTGCTGCCAAGTCGGCGGCACCTCCCAGCTGACAGTGCTGATTAGACAGAAATTCAATCATCTCTCTTAAATCAGAAGTAAGAAGAAACTTTTGAATCTAAGATGGGGAAATTTGTATGCCTGTGTGCCCTCCAGTCTGTTGGCCAGTTGTGCCATCATGGATAATCTCAGAACCTGATGTTGATCTATGCACACTGAATAATAACAAAAGATAGTTTAGGAGATAAATTAGGAGAAATAGTCAAGGAAGTTAAGTCTCAACTGCAACAAGGATGGAGTTGATATTTACAGAATAAAGATGGATCAAAGGATCCAGAGTGTGGGTAAGTGGCATTTAGAGTAGGCTAACCATTCAGTGAATTAAGAATCATAAACAGACATATCAGATGTAATTATTCACAGCAGAGATACTGGTGATATTAATGTGCACTCTGGTGAATACAGGACAATAATCCCAACAACTCAGTCAGTAAGAGAAGTCAAATCCAAGCCCAGACCTAATATATTGGACAATATGTATCAAACATTATACAAAACAAAAAACATAACAGAACATAGGCTATGGTTTATGTCATTTAAATGTAGACACACTTGGGGTCGCTATTCCGTCTGGTCTGTAGGGGAAGCTCTGCATTGTCTGGTAGAAGAGAAGAGAAAAATATGTATAATTATAAATCTACTCAAATGGCACACTTGCATGTACATATCTCTGGACCCAGGCTGAGAGGTCTGATTTGGCAGCCATGTAAATTGCAGTGCAGATAGGAGCATGTACAGTTATAGCAACTTCCCCTGTCATGGCGAAAAATCAAATGTTAACAGTGTGAAAATGAAAAAAATTCTTCAGAGTGAGACGTGTGTCTGGCTCACACTAGTGTCATCAAAATGATGCAAGTTTTGTTCTCTACTGTCATTTAAATTAATGCATTGAAAGCTTCTGATAAGTTTGTGTGTAAAAGAAATTAATTTCTTAATTTTCATCAAGTGCATATTTAGAAAAATAAAGACTCCTAAGCCACATGACCTGATAAAAGTTTGATTGAAATGTGTATTATCAAGTGTGCAGAGACAATGAGAAACTGCAGCCGGACACAGATAAATACTACTGTATTTATCTACAATTTATCTACAGCACTGTATTACTAATCAGGCAGCCTCATTGCATGTCTCCCTTTGAGCTGGAGTCAGGTGTCGACTCCGCTCACTCCAGTCTGCAGGAGAGAAGAGAAGAGTTCTTCTCCTGTGTGAAGAAGTACATAGATGCCTTAACTTTTGGCCGAATTGGACTGAAACTATCAGATTTTTTTAGGAATTTCCGTCGCGAGTCCACTGGTCCAGGTTTGAAAGTCGTGTGACTTATAGTTTAGATGGTAGACCTTAATTGACAGGTAGTTGACATGCTCAGGGAAAGCCTCTCCCATTAAAACGCATTATAAGCTGAATGTCGCACACCAGCTTTAACAACTTTTGTTCAGCACAGTCTTGTGAGTGATGTTGAAAATCTGAATCCAATAACATGAACACGCTGGGAGGAGATAGCTCTGGCGCGGACCCCAAAATGGTAATTTTCATAAATTTTGAAGGAGTGTCATGAACGAACTGCGGATTTCCTGTTGGATTTAGGTCTGGGGTGTCAGTGTATGATTTGTAGGTCTTGAAGGGGGGGGGGGGGGGGGGGGCATTTTGCCAGATTATCAAATTTTTCGCCGGACTGGATGTGCATGCCAAATTTGGTGAGTTTTTGAGCATGTTTAGGGGGTCAAATTAAGCGCTGAAGTCGTGGTAGAAGAAAGAAAGAAAGAAACTGCACAGTTACATTAGCCCTTTTCTTGGCTCAGGCCCTAATTAGAGTTATACTAAAAGGCCATGGAAGGACTTGTGTAGATTTATAATTATACATATTTTTCGCTTCTCTCCTACCAGACAATGCAGGGCTTCCCCTACAAACCAGACAAACCGACCCCAAGTGTGTCTACATTGAAATGACATAAACCATAGCCTATGATCTGTTACAGTTTTTTTTGTTGTTGTTGTTGTTGTTTTTTCTCAGTCAATATATTAGGTCTGGACTTGGATTTGACTTCTCTTGCTAAATGAGTTGTCTGGTTTATTGTCCTGTATTCACCAGAGTGCACATTCATTTTGCCAACATCTCTGCTGTGAATAATGACATCTGATATGTCTGTTTATAATTCTTAATTCAATGAGTGGTTAGCCTACTCTAAATACCACTTACCCACTCTCTGGATCCTTTGATCCATCTTCATTCTGTTAATATATAACTCCATCCTTGTTGCAGTTGAGACTTAACTTCCTTGACTATTTCTCCTAATTTCTATCTTTTGTTATTATTCAATGTGCATAGATCAACATCAGGTTCTGAGATTATACATGATGGTACAATTGACCAACAGAAGGGAGGGCACACATTTATATTAATAATAATACAAATTTCCCTCTTAGATCTCAAAGTTTCTTCTTACTTCTGATTTAAGAGAGACGGTTGAATTTCTGTCTTATCAGTGCTGTCAGCTGGGTGGTGCCATCGCATTGTACATCCCATGCTGTCAACTGGACCATGTGCTGTCAACTGGACAGCAGTGCTGTTGAATTGGACATACCGCGCCGTCGACTGGATCACACGCGCTGTCGACTGGACAGCAGCATCATTTGGGTAACCTTTTGAATGATGAAACGGCCCTCCATAAAGATTTGTGGTGGCTGCATGCATCCATCACAACCACCTTCTTAACCCTACCATTTTCCAGAGGTTGTTGGATTAGGCAGTTCAGGGGCGACACGTCACTATTAAGAAACATGGGAGAAAACAGGGCATCATAGAGGCCTGTAATGTGAGGGAGGTCTTCTGCAACTTCTTCAAACTCTCCTGAAGGCAGTCTTGGCAGGACAGGATCATGTGATAACATGATCAAAAAGGTAATTGCAGACTCAAAAAAACTGTACATATTTATTTGTAAATAGCTGTCAGTTGTTTACAGATTTGTTAGTTTTTGTTATCATGTTCGGAAATTATCATAAAAGCAGATAACTGATTATGCTCCCAAGTTATTGTTGTATTTGTGAAAAGGTTTTCATTCTTTATAATGTACTTTTTGAAAATAAAATATAAGCAAAAAGATTTTTGTTTGAGAACTTAAGTCTGTCCAAGTATTCTTGTCAGCCCCCTTATAACATTTGAAAGTGTGTAAACTGTCACGCCCATGGCAAAAGAGTTCATGCCATTCTGTGGAGCCTTTAATCAGCAAAGAAAGGCTAGAGACTGCAAGTGCCTCACAGTAGACTGTATTTGAACAGCATTTACACTGGTTAGTTGGTTTAACTCTTTCATACCATAGCAAAGTGAAGTTTTTTCAGTGCTCTTCTATATTTCTAGAAATGTAAAACATAAATAACAAATGGTTAAAATAAGGCCCTGTTTACACCTGCCATTAACATCCATCTCAGGTGATCCAATCACAACTGGACAGCTTTAAGTACAAGTGTGAACACACCAAAGACGCATTGAGGATGCATTGAGATTTGATTACTCAGACTGCATTCGGAGGTGGTCTTGGCAGCATGTAGCCACATTCATTTCGCGGTGTTAACACAGTGCACCCCTGGGCCACATTGGAAGAACTGACTACTCAACTGATATCCTCTATTTTCCAGCAGACTAGGCATGGGAAGGGCATGGCTGCCTCCCGGTCCGTGCACCCTCTGTCCAAAGCTGCGTTCACTTTTTTCCTTTTATTTCTCTTTCCCCTAACCCGTTTTCCTCATCAAATCGACAATTTGAATAGAAATTAAACCAATAATATTTCACTTGTCCGTCTAAAAATATATTAAAGAAGCGAAATGTTGCTGAATAATTTCTTCCGTCCTGTCTAGTTTTTAGTTTTCCTGCACTGCTCAACATAATGGTAAATGGACCATACTTGTATAGCGCTTTTTAGTCTTCAGACTACTCAAAGCGCTTTCACACTATGAATCACATTCACCCATTCACACACATTCATACGCTGAATGGGTATAGGGGCTATCATGCAAGGTCCCAACCTGCCCATCAGAGGAAACTAAGCATTCACACTCATTCACACACTGATGGCGCAGCCATCAGGAGCAATTTGGGGTTAAGTGTCTTGTCCAAGGACACATCGACATGCGGACAAGAAGAGCCAGGAATCGAACCAATCTGCCAATTAGAGGACGACCCGCTCTACCTCTTGAGCCACAGACGCCCCGAGCTCAGGATTTATCAGGAGGACACCTGCTTTACTCCAAACAGTTTCACTGTATGAACTTAGACTGTGTGTGTGTAATAGTTGACTTATTGGATCTGTAGAAGAAGACAGAACATTAATTAACGTTAGATCCTGACCGATGCTGTCGGCGTGTCAGAGATTTAAATAATCCATCAAGTTGCACTGCTGTGCCGTGTGTGTGTGAATGCACACAGCATCTCTCAGCTGTGGGGAAATCACTGCATATAACTCTGTATTTATTGGAAATGATGTCTGTGTTTATTTGCATATAGAGCGGGGAAGTGAGATCCGATCACAAGTGGTCACTCAAGACACATGTGGAGATGCATGTTAATGCCAGGTATAAAGAGACCACTTGTGATCAGCAAGGTGTCTTACTTAAGATGAAGAAACTACCTGAAAAGCATCTGTCCGTTATGTAATTATTTCTTAGTATAGAAGATAATATCTCACAGGCCCTGTCCTGTGTAATGCAAAGTTACTAAACAGTTTGTCAAGATGGGTTTTCAAGATGGATGCTGAATGGCTCTTTACATGTACTTGAATGCTACAAGTCACATTCATTAAAAATAACAAATTCATATCGTAGCAACTTTCACTTGAGGCTAGAGGTAAGATCTTAAGCCCGAGCCCGAGCCCGACCCGGCGCGAAATTCGGGTCGGGCCCAAAATGCCGGGCTTCTCTCTCGCTAATTTTTTAAAATAAATATATATTTATGTATTATGTATTGTATACTAAAACGATGTGTATATATATTTATATATATATATATATATATATATATATATATATATATATATATATATACCACCTACCTCAGCAGGTCTGACTTCTGCAAACAGCAGGTGGTCCAGAAATATGTATGAATGGATCCATCCGTGCGCGCATTCTCCAGCGGAGGATTTTTAAAGTCTGTTTGTTTCCGCCTTTGGTAACGAAGACTATAGTGAACCTGCTGCGCTCCGGAGGCTTTACCCCGTGTATCTCAGAATGCCCTTCCTTGTGATCTACAATGAAGCCCAGAGACCTGCTCCTGCTGCTGTTCCTCTCCTTGTCAGAGAGGCGCGTCCATGTGAGCACAATATCACACACAGAAATATCTTTAACAAACTTTTCCAGCGTTATTTCATTGTGTAAATGCATTTATAATGATCATAAAAATATGTAGATTATTTTAACATTAAGAAAACTTGCGATATAAAATTTCGGGTTTGTTTTGGGCTCGGGCCTGCAAATCAAGTTAATTGATCGGGCTCGGGCCGGGTCGGGCTTTAATATCCGCGGGCCTGGGTCGGGTTAGGCTGGATTTTTTAGGCCCGATCTTACCTCTACTTGAGGCTCAAATGTTCCAGTAGCGCAGCATAGCCGTGTCTAGTCAATGCTAACTCAGGCTGGAATAAACTTGCAGTGTGCGTACGCACAGAGTACATAAGCAGGCCAGAACAGTCGATTGTTGAAAGAATGATATTATGTCACAAAAAGAAGAGGAAACTAGAAAATTCTGCAATTTCTAAAGAAATTGCGTGCAGCCCCTGCCAACTGCCAGACACAGCTGATGCCACTGCCGATGACTGCCACTGCTGTTATTGCTACTGTCGCTGCAAATTTCTACTTCAGCAGCAATTATTCAAAGTTTTGTAACACCATCTATAGGCGAAATTGTATCAAATACCACACACTTGTTCAGCATCCCCATCTGTACAATTTTGCTGAATTTGGTCACCACGGAATGTTGTGATATTGAAATTAAAAAATCAGTAAAAAATGCTGTTTCACTAAGGTGGGGCTATTGGCGCCATGTTCCACTATGTCATGCACATTGACATGGAGAAATTGTGTATCAAGTTTCATTTCATTGAAGACAACAGAACTGTAGAAATATCATGTTATACTAGAAAATTTTGCAATTTCATAAGAAATTGCGTGTGGGAGCTGCAAACTGCCAGACGCATCCACCACTAACTGCCATATGCAGCCGCTGCCACTGTTGGCTGCTTCCATTCCTGTTATTGCTACCTTCACTGCAAATTTCTGTTCAAGCAACATTTCATCAAATACCACACACCTATTCAATATCCCCATCTGTACAATTCTGCTGAATTTGGTCATCATAGGAGGTTGAAATTAAAAGATATGGAACTTAATAAGTCATATGTTGGTGTTTCACTAATGGCCACAAGGTGGGGCTATTGGCTCCATATTTCACTATGTCGTGCACATTGACATGGAGAACTAGTGTACCAAGTTTCATTTCACTGAAGAAAACAGAATTATAAAAATAAGATGTTATAATATTACAGTAGCGCCACCTGTTGGTAGAATTGTATCAAATTTTACATAATGGTGCCCTGTAACCATATGTATAAGATTATTAAATTTTGTGGCAATCTGAATCAGCATTGAAGAGTTATTGCTCGTTAAATGCATCAGGCCACGCCTCCAAAAGTTTTCTAACCAATTACGGACAAATGGTAAGTGATACCAAAAAACAAAGGTAATAGCTGTGTTCAGGGTCCTCTAAATATGTTGTGTACCAAGTTCAGCGAAAAATGTGCCAAAAGTAGCATAAAATGTATTTTTGAAAAAATTCAAAATGGCGGAATTTTTTTTGAAGCAAATGGGCATGGCCTATATCAGTCTACTTGGTACCATCCAAGGAACGCACTGTGCAAAGATTGTTTGAATACACCTGACGGTTCATGAGTTATAAGGCAAAATGTGAAACACATAATAACTGACACATGGTGGGGCTATAGATCCCATTTTACAATATGTGAAGCATTTGAATATGGGCCACCTGTCATTGTAGGTTGAGCACTTTATCACTTTCACATCTTGAGATATGAACTTTCAAACGTTGCTCCCATTGACTTTCAATTATAAATTTTAATGTTTTAAAAAATTATATAAAATCAATGGAATGTGTTAGAGATAAGAAAAGTAATAGCACACATCTCCTTATGGATATGTACAATTTGACATCGAAACAAAGTTGATACGACAAATCAAGTAGGACCAGTTACACTACGAAAAACGGCGAAATAATAATAATAATTATAACTAGAAATGCATTTTTTGTGGAAAATGCGTGTGAATGCTGAAAACTGAATGAATTGCAAAGCACTGCTGAAAATAATAAACACATCCCCATCTGTACAAACAGATGCTTGCAGCATTCACACTAATAAACTAGACAAACTATTTGTACCCAGGTTCACTGTAAACTCTGACTCAATGTCACTGTTAAGAAACAGAAAAATAACTTTATTTCAAGCTGAATACTTTCTAACTATGTAACATCTGTTAGTCTGGTGGTTTAAATTCAACACCTAGAACACATACTGCATGTAAACTGGACTGTCAGCTCCATCACAGAAACTCTGCTGAGTTCAGACTGTTTACTTACAGCTCAGTTACTCAGACAAATAACCAAGCCTCCAACCCGCCTGTGAAACAGAAAACAAACCATACACCTTCTCTAGACTTTCCGGATCTGAGTAAAGTCCTACTGGGATCAACAGATATTTAGTCCGTTGGCTGCTTGCTGTGCCTGCATGCTGCTGCCAGTCAGCAGCTAACAAGCAGAGCTAACTGCTAACATCTGAAACCAACAAACTCCATAAATTCATTCAACAGATTTGCCATCCACAGTCAAACTCATATGAATGCTTATTTAATGCAGAAGTACAGCTAAGATAAATACTAACAACCTAGCTGGTCCACTGTGTGGATAGCAAAACATCCTGGTGCAGACTGTTTTCTGGTGTTTACCAACCCATTGGCGCTCTGAGCTGATGCGCCACAACACCAGAGTTCCAGATATATGCTAGCGTTAGCAGCTATGCTAGCGTTAGCACGTCGCTAATATTAGCTAGGTGATAAATGCCTTTGTTTTACCAGGAAGATGTTTTGCCCTTATCGTTTTGTTTGGATTGTATCTGAAAAACCAGTGTCATGTTACCATATCATATAAAATGTCAAGCCTGTATTAGTAACTTTAAAAGCATTATGAACAGGGACAGGCAAACTCTGCTACTCACCACTGCAGCAGTCAGATCAAAGTGGTTATCTCCGGTATTTGCGCAGTTAGATTTTGATGAGGCGTTTAAGGGCACTTGGAAATTATAGTGTCAACGTATGGTGCTGATTTATTTATGACCACAAGGTGGCGCTATTGCTGCCATGATTCAGTATGTCGTGCAGATTCTCATGGAAAACCTGCCTATCAAGTTTCATTCCATTAACGACAACAGAATTGCTGAAATATCATGTTATAAGGTGACTTTAGCGCCCCCTGTGGGCAGAATTTTGTGAAATTTTACATACTTCTGTAAGGCCACGTTGTGTACAACATCCCCAAATTTGGTCACGATCCGATTCATTATTGAGGAGTTATCGGCCATTAAGTGCATTAGGCCACGCCTCCAAAGGTTTGTTAGCCAATAACAGACAAACGGTAAGTGATATGTGAAAACAAATGAATAAGTCTTGTTCAGGGTCCTCTAAATATGGTGTGTTCCAAGTTTGGTGAAGATTGGATGAAATATGAGCCGACAGGAGCAAAACATATGTTTATGAAAAAAAACAAAATGGCGGAAAATTTTTATAGACGCAAATGGGCGTGGCCTATATCATTCTAATCAGGGTCATCCAAGGAACATCCTGACCAAAAAGCTTTTTGATAGGACTTACCGTTCATGAGTTATTAGCCAAAATGCAAAACATTGAATAACTGACCACATGGTGGCGCTATTGATACCATGTTTTAATATGTTAAGCATGTCCACGTTGGACACCTGTATATCAAATATGAACATTTTAGCACTTTTAGTTTTTGAGATATTAGCTTTCAAAGAAATCCTCCCATAGACTGCCATTATAAATTTTTATATTTTTAAAAATTCATATAAAATCAATGGTTTATGATAAAAAAGCTGGAAAGTAATAGCACACTTCTCCTGAAAGAGCTGAACATTTTGATATATGAATGGTGTCTGTAGCTCAAAGTATAGAGCAGTTGAAACCGGACAAAAAACGTACGGAAGAATAATAATAACTAGAAAATGCATTTCCTGCGGAAAATGCGTGTGAATGCTGACAGCTGAAATGGATTGCAAAACCCTGCTGAACTTGCAGAAATCTGAAATGATTTTTTTTCTAAAAAAGCTGAATACAAGCATTAATATATTTAAAGAGCTCAATATTTTGATATTTGGTTGAAATGGTTGAAAGTATGAAAGAGGTGAAAGGTTGAACAAAACTGCATGAAAGTACTTAAAGAGCTGAATACTTTGATATTTGAATGTTTGAAATAGCTGAATGTATGACAGAGTTGATATGTTGTGAAAAACTGCATAAATGTACTTAAAGAGCTGAATGTTTTGATACTTGGTTGAAATAGTTGAAAGTATGAAAGACGTGAAAGGTTGAGCAAAACTGCATAAAAGTGCTTAAAGAGCTGAATATTTTGATAATTGGTTGAAATGGCTGAAAGTGTGAAACAGGTGAAAGGTTGCAAAAAAGTGCGTAAATGTACTTAAAGAGCTAAATATTTTTGATATTGGAGTATTTCTGTGAAATAAAACTTTGAGGAGTTAAACAGAACACAGTTTTTGGGTGCAATGAAAAAAATTCTTCAGCGTGAGCGAGCCGAGACTTCAGTGGTGATTCTGATGTAGGATATATTTCTGTACGATTTAAAATGAAGGAGCTGTGACAGTTTATATTTGCCCATCATCTCTGTTTTTGACAATGAATTTTAAAGCTCAAATAACAGTGAATGAGGCTGCTGGACAGCACTCTCTGCGCATTTGAGTGATTTACTCAAAAACCGTGAGTCCTGTCTTAATGAAAGTCAGACTGGATGAGAAAGGACAAGTTTGTCTACATTTCTGTGCAAAAAATGTGCTTGTAGAGTGTAAGATGTGGAAGTAAGATCATAATGTTTAAAAGATTTTTGTTCAAATTTGAAGGCCTGAACTGTTAGAGTGAGTGATGTCATCAGTGACATCGTCCACTCTAAGTTTGAGAATTCCACGCAATACACACTAATGTAAAAGTCTGAGAAGGGCTGAAAATTTCATAAAACATAAACCGTGACTGTGTAAAAACCGTAAAAGATATGAAAAGGCTGAATACATGTTTAATAGTTGAAAGTCTCGTGACCCGTTTAAAGTTGAAATGAAGTCTGTAGCTGAAAGTATGCGGAAGTAGTTGAATGCCAAAGTGGAGTGGGTTGAAGAGGATTTTAAGCCTCTGTCCATTCATTTCAATGGCAGAAATTTTTTTGAATTTGTGTAATATTTTAAAAAGTATAAAAGGTATAAAAAAGAAAAATACAAGCATAAATGTCCTTAAAGAGCTGCACGTTTTGATATGTGAATGGTTGAAATCGGTGAAAGTATGAAGGAGTTGAAAAGATGCGAAAAACGTACGGAATAATAATAATAATGATAATAATAATAAAAATAACTAGAAAATTCCTGCAGCAGAAATTTTTAGAGTGACACGGGCCGGTGCCGGTGGGTCATGTGTGAGGGAGCCCCAGCAGCTGATGGGGAACACTTATCAGGGAGGAGCTGATGGTGTTTGTGTCATTGATGCTCTGTTATGATTTCAGTGGTATGGCCGTTAATTATTAGTGCTGATCAATAATTACACTTAGTGTGTTTGAAACATGAAAATATATATAAACATATATATAATTCTAATAATACTATATATTACATTGACTTTTAAGTCATGATGTGGAGTCACAACATGTACATAATAAATATAATTTATGGGTTTTCTACATCATCAGGAGCACACCTGTACATTATGAATACATTTCTTAATACATTTCAAATATTGAAACAGAACACACCTTAGACCAACAGTTGTTTTTCATGTGTTTATTTATATGACAATCTGCCCTTTCACCCAACATTATGGTAGCATGACTTAACTCAAATTAAACTCATCAACATGGATACATTTATAAATACATTTGATGCACTTTTTATAATAGCATTTATAAAGGCTATTACTTGTCTATATATATATATATATATATATATATATATATATGTGTGTGTGTGTGTATATATATATATATATATATATATACATATATAT
This sequence comes from Euthynnus affinis, assembly GCA_029490765.1. NCBI lineage: Eukaryota > Metazoa > Chordata > Actinopteri > Scombriformes > Scombridae > Euthynnus > Euthynnus affinis. Next base: position 33,138,711 of record CM055846.1, read on the forward strand.
ATATATATATATATATATATATATATATATATATATATATATACATATATATATATATAGATATAGATATATATATAGATATATATAGATATATGTATGTATATTCAACCAGCAAGCTTTTATTTTCCAGTCAAAATAATATGCTTGAATAAAAGTAACTATAAGACAAAATTCGCGCAAGGGGTATGAATCATTTCAGGCTTGACTGTATGTATATAGTCCAATAGATAGTATAATATAGATATGAAACAACATATACGTAGTTCTCCGGGTGTGTAATTTTAAGTCGGGTGTTTATATGAACAGTAAAAGAAGGTTTTTTTTATCTCACCGAAAAGGATTTCTCATAGTGGGCATTTACTTGTAAGAAAATAATCTGAATACTTCTTCAACCAGCAGCATTACCAACCCGTTGGCGCTCTGAGCTGATGTGCCACAACACCAGAGTTCCAGATATATGCTAGCATTAGCATCTATGCTAGCGTTAGCAGCTATGCTAGCGTTAGCACGTCGCTAATATTAGCTAGGTGACAATAAATGCCTTTGTTTTACCAGGACGATGTTTTGCCCTTATCGTTTTGTTTGGATTGTATCTGAGAAACCAGTGTCATGTTACCATATCATATAAAATGTCAAGCCTGTATTAGTAACTTTAAAAGCATTATGAACAGGGACAGGTAAACTCTGCTACTCACCACTGCAGCAGTCAGATCAAAGTTAGATTTAGATGAGGTGTTTAAGGGCACTTGGAAATTATAGTGTCAAAGTATGGTGCTGATTTATTTATGACCACAAGGTGGCGCTATTGCTGCCATGATTCAGTATGTCGTGCAGATTCTCATGGAAAACCTGCCTATCAAGTTTCATTCCATTAACGACAACAGAATTGCTGAAATATCATGTTATAAGGTGACTTTAGCGCCCCCTGTGGGCAGAATTTTGTGAAATTTTACACACTTCTGTAAGGTCACGTTGTGTACAACATCCCCAAATTTGGTCACGATCCGATTCATTATTGAGGAGTTATCGGCCATTAAGTGCATTAGGCCACACCTCCAAAGGTTTGTTAGCCAATAAAAAACAAACGGTAAGTGATATCTGAAAATAAGTGAATAGGTCTTGTTCAGGGTCCTCTAAATATGGTATGTACCAAGTTTGGTGAAGATTGGATGAAATATGAGCCTACAGGAGCAAAACATATAATGAAAAAAAAACAAAATGGCGGAAAATTTTTATAGACGCAAATGGGCGTGGCCTATATCATTCTAATCAGGGTCATCCAAGGAACATCCTGACCAAAAAGCTTTTAGATAGGACTTACCGTTCATGAGTTATTAGCCAAAACACAAAACATTGAATAACTGACCACATGGTGGCGCTATTGATACCATATTTTAATATGTTAAGCATGTCCACATGGGACACTTGTACGTCAAGTATGAACATTTTAGCACTTTTAGTTTTTGAGATATTAGCTTTCAAAGAAATCCTCCCATAGACTGCCATTATAAATTTTAATATTTTTAAAAAGTCATATAAAATCAATGGTTTATGATAAAAAGCTGAAAAGTAATAGCACACTTCTCCTTAAAGAGCTGAACATTTTGATAGATGAATGGTGTCTGTAGCTCAAAGTATAGAGCAGTTGAAAGCCGCCGAAAAACGTACAGAATAATAATAATAATAAAGAATTGGATAATAATAATAAAGGTTAGGATAACTATAGTGTGAATGCTTTCAGCATGCATGCTTTCAGCTTCAGCATGCTTTCAGCATTCACACTAAAAATAACAATAAAGAATTGGATAACAACAGCATTCACACTAATAAAGGTTTGGATAACTATAGTGTGAATGCTTTCAGCATACATTTCTTAATACATTTCAAATATTGAAACAGAACACACCTTAGACCAACAGTTGTTTTTCATGTGTTTATTTATATGACAATCTGCCCTTTCACCCTCAAATGTGATTAGAGAAACTGCCCCATAAAAACCTTTTACATGGACAAAATGAAAGAAACTTTAGGAGGAGCAGCAGAAGTGAGATGTCTCGTATGGGACAGACAGAGGAGGGAAATTTGGCTGCAAGGTGATCGTCTTGCATGTTCTCTGAAAATACACAAAAACAAAGAAATCAGTAAGACAGACAACATTATGGTAGCATGAATTAACTCAAATTAAACTCATCCTCATGGATACATTTGTAAATGCTCCTTACTTGTGTATATATATATATATTCAACTAGCAAGTTTTTTCTTGATGTGAATTGACACGGGCATCTATCAGAAGATAATAAGAGGATGTCAGTCAAAGTAATATGCTTGAATAAAAGTAACTTTAAGACAAAATTTGCTGCAAAGGGTATGAATCATTTCAGGCTTGACTGTATGTATATAGTCCAATAGATAGTATAATATTAGATATGAAGCAATATATACGTAGTTCTCCAGGAGTGTAATTTTAAGTCAGGTGTTTATATGAACAGTAAAAGAAGGTTGTTTTTTTTTAAATCTCACCGAAAAGGATTTCTCATAGCGGACTTTTACTTGTAAGAAAATAGTCTAAAAACTTCTTCAACCAACAGCATTACATTACTACACTAACAGTATTTACAGCACAAAGGTCAGTTTTAACCTGTGATATCTACCTGTTTGGTCAGTGAGCCTCACTGCCATTCAAATACACCAGACTCCTTTGACAGAAAGACTAAATTTACTTAGCAGAGCACAGATCTACCACACAGTCTCTTTTTTGGTGTTAATGTGAGGTACTTCGCTTCACGAAGGGATCTGATAACTTCTTCAACCGCTGAAACTCACCCAGTCACACACACAGACTAAGCAGCTAGCTGCGCTACAGCAGCACCTCCCGTTACCTTACCATCTTAAATGTGTGTTTTTTTCAAAGGAGTCTGGCACTGCTATATAGCGCGGCTATTTTCGGTTAACGTAAACAAAACGGACCTTACTTTTAAACAGAGAGGTCTATCTCGATACTCAAACACTTTTAACATCACTCTGAATGTGACAGAAGCAAACTCAGCACTTTAATGGACGTTGACAGCACACTGAGTCACAGTTCAGCTATATGTATAGTGTTCTTGCTCTGCACCGACTGTATACTTTTTGTACATATAATAATTTATTAATTTATTATAATAATATATATAATAATATATAATAATTATAATAATTTATTCCCAAAAATATGAGAGAATAATGTCTAGATTCAAGAATAATGTAGGCTAATGCTACTAAGATAACAAAGTTGAAGAGAAAAATATTCACTTACCTCAATCAGATGATTGTTGACTTTGTGGTTGGTACACTGCGCCCTCTGATTCAGGCAGATTAAGCTAGCGCACATAGCTCCGTGCACATAGCTTCGCACACACCGGGACACTCACACGCACGCCCGCAGGCACGCCCACACGCACGCCCACACACATACACAGAGATTTATTCTGCTCCTCATGGCAACCCGTGCATGTGTGCGTCCTCGTACTCGTGTGTGTGTGTTGGTGTGTAAATTTGTCAAAGTAGCTAAAAATGTGCTCCGTGAGCCTGTCAAAATAGGTATGTTTGTGAAGGAACCGTAAATCTAATGGCAGATTACAGTCGTTAGGCATGATGTGCGTTTGCCTGTGAACGACAGTCGTTCTGTTCGTTAGAGTCACTTGTTGTTGGTTTCGGGCAGCTTTTGTTCATAAGTTTCCTGGGAATGGTCGAAAGTGCAGCATTGTAAATGGGTGAAAGATGGTGTCTCAAACCACCTCCTCTGTTTAGGGATAGTTTCTCGACTTTTACATAAATTGCTTCTTTAACTCCTCTTTCAAACCACCTGTCTTCTCTGTCCAAAATTCTGACATTACTGTCTTCAAAGGAATGATCCTTTTCCTTAAGATGTAAATAGACAGCTGAAACTGGACCTGAGGAGGTTGCCCTTCTGTGCAGGGCCATTCTCTACACAGACTTAGCACACAAAAGTCAGATTTTTTGCCAATTTCGCCATTTTGCCAAAATCTATCTCCTCCTAGGGCATTTATTTTATTGGCTTCAGATTTTAATACATCACTCACAAGACTGTGCTGAACAAAAGTTATTAAAATCTTTGTAATAACCCATACCATTTAGATTTTATGAGACCATAAAGTCGCTTAGCAACATTTCCACTTATAAAGCATTTCAATGGGGGAGGCATTCCCTAAAGCCTTCTGTGTTAACTATATATGACACGACTTTCAAACCTGTATCATTGGACTCGCAATGAAAAAAATTCTTACAAAACAGATATTTTCAGTCCAATTCGGCCAAAAGTCATGGCATGTTATGTACTTCTATACAAAAGAGAAGGACTTTTCTCTCCTCTGTCATGCTATTCTACCCTGCAGAATGGGGGGAGGTGCTTGCAGCTCCTTCAGCTCACTGGCCTGCACTGAGGCTGCCTGGTGGGTCATACAGTGCTGTAGATAAATAGACATAACTATGTTCTGTGTCCACTTGCTGTTACTTCTTGTCTCTACACAACAAATTGTGCCTTCACTTATGCTCTCCATTCAAATACATGAGCATTTCTCTGTGTCTGCCTGCAGTTTCTCATTGTCTCTGCATACTTGTTAGTACACGTTTCAATCAAACTTTTATCAGGTCATGTGAGTGAAAAGTCTTCACTTGTCTAAAATGCACTTGATGAAAATGAGAAAATTAATTTCTTTTACACACAAACTTATCAGAAGCTTTCAATGTATTGATTTAAATGACAGTACAGGGGCACAAAACTGGCACTGGTGTGAGCCAGACACACGTGTCACTCTGCAGAAACTTGTCTTTCTCACCGTTGACATTTGATGTTTCGCCATGACAGGGAAAGTTGCTATCACTTTACTGTACATGCTACTATCGGCACCATACTTTACATGGCTGCTGAGTCACACCCCTCTGCCCAGGTCCGGAGACATCTATGTGAGCTTGATGGATGCCCTCGGACAGCGCTGTGTCTAAACGTGTGTGCTGGGCAAAGGCCTGTCCAACGCTGCTTGTAGCTTTATTCTTATTATTATTACACCACTTCAAGGCTTAATTTGACCCCCTAAACATCAAAACTCACCAAATTTGGCACGCACATCAGGTCCGGTGAAGCGTTAACTGAGAGGTTAGCAGAAGCTAGCTGGTTGTGCTTCTTTTCAGTCATGCTGCTGCTAATGCTCCACTAGCCTCTCACCTAACATTAGCCCCTGCTCTCTGTGTGGATCCAACTGGAGCACCAAGCCCCGGTTTGTCATTCAGGTTAAAGTGGGAAGAAGCAGTGGGTCTGACGGGCAGCTGAGTGAAGTGGAGCCTGCGGAGGAAGCACCGGGACTGTTAGGGTGAAACAGTCCGCGGAGGAGCTGCTGTGTTCACTCTGTTTGGAAAAAAAAGCTTCTTCTTTTTGGTTTGTAACGGCAGTTGGCAACCACCGTTTTAGGTGCATTACCGCCGCCAACTTCTGCTCTGGAGTGATGACCAGAGATTAAATCCTACACATTTATACTGTTTAATAAACTCAATGAAAACTCTACTGCTCCAGTTCATTAAAGTTTTAATGCCAAGCTCCTGAACTCCAGTCTTCCTGAAATTTTCCTTCATATATTGTCTTTCTTGATCATACTTAGCACAATCTATGCTTGCATGCATAATAGTCTCCTCAGCCAGCTGGAAAAAAAAAGTGCATACATCGGCATTGGCAGTCGGCTACAATGAGTTGGAAATATCGGCATATTGTACATCAGCAAAAAATCCAATATCATGCATCACTGGTTGTATACCTTCTCACTGTGTCTTTCTCTCTGCAGAACAAGGGAGAGCCTAGCATCTAACACCTCTTCGATAGTGGAGAGTAACCGTCGGCAGAACCTGGCACTGAGCCCTGGCCACCTTGGCATCACTACTGGCAACGGTCCCCCTTTTTCCTTCCGCACCATCCCTGAGCCTGCCGGCACCCAACCAGAGAAGCTCCAGAAGCCCAATGCCTGCCTTGCATCAATCACCAGCGTCTAGAGGCAGAACTAAGGGCTGGGTTTAACTCTGGGAGCCAATGGAAAGGGGCCAGAAAATAAAAGTCCTACCCAAGGACTGTTACACCTTTAGAATGATAGACTGTCTGAATCAGTGGAGTTGCAACAGGCCCATTGTGGAACTATAGCTGTAAACACACACACACACATACACACATACATACGAAAAGGAATTTAGACCACCAGGAAACTGCTTTTTCTCTCTCACACACACACAAACACACACACACGTACAAACCAGGCCACTGGGCAGATTGACCATGTCATTTTGCAGCCTGTAGTTTACACACTGCTGTTGTGTTGTTTCACTTATGTGGATTCTATTTGTGCGCATGCGTGTGTGAGTGTGTGAGTGTGAGGGTGTGCAGGTGTGCGCATGTGTGTGTGTGCATGTGGGATATGTTTGTGTATCAGTAATCTGTAATCTCAGGTCATGTTATTTCCTCTCCCATTCCAGCTGCTTCAGATCAGTGCATCTCTCTCTAGTGGTGTCTTCTGCTACCAAACACTGGAGAGATGCAACTCTGCTGACTACTGTTATCAATGGTGTATACACTCTCACTGATCCAGCTTTTACTCACTACATCTGTTACCCATAATCTTTTCACCACTGTAAGGTGCATGGCCACAGACAATTGACAGTTAACACCCTTGAGCATTGCTCTAAAATCCAACAACAGTGTGAGGTGGTTAGACAGTCAAATGCTGTACTTGTACCCAGTACTGTTTTTACCATAACACACTTTGTGGAATTAATTGGCCAGTTCTTGCATCTGCCGGAAGCCACAATGCCCATCTGAACTGCCTAAACAGTGTTTCCAGTTTTTAGCCCGTTTTTAGCTATCGCCCCCAACTGTTACTAGTATACTCATATTGACAACCTGAGGTGTAGCTCAACATATGAGATTCTTGATTGCAGTACTTAGAGCTTGTGTCTATCTCTTCATGTTACACCTCATGTCCAAAGGATATGGCTGCATCGTGTGCCAAGCCAGTGTGTCTACTGGACACATGAGTGGAGCATCTTACTTGCAAGTTGTTTCTCTGCTCCACCATCTTCACAAGCCAGGTGTATTTTTGCTATAGCAACTCATGTGAAAGTCAAGATACATAAATGCCTATATTTATTGATAATTGACATGAAATTATGGGGACACACAGCATTTTGTTACTGACATTTCATTAAGGACACATGGACAAACATTTTTTCTTGTTTGTGTATAAAATCACCTATCACTGGTATAGGCCATTGAGGGCTGCAGGTGTTGACATAGCTTGCAACAGCTGCCGTACTGGCAGGCAGAAGACATGAATCTCTCTGTCCTGTTGGCATATAAATTCACAAATAATAACTTAATTTCACATGAGACAATGATATTTCCAAAATGCATGACACAGTAACTAAACCCAGCGTTAAATTTCATCAAAAAATCTCAGTGAAGTGAACAGACGGTGGAAATGAATTCATAAAAATATGAATCATTCATTGTTGTTTAAGGACCTGGTGTTTTTGCCATTCAATATGGAGTTGGAATTATAGATGGTGACATGATAGCTGGACTACAATAAACCTACATTTAATAAAACAGCATAACTGCTTAAATCATTTTCTATCAAAAACAATCTGTGGGGCAGGGTGCTCTTATAAGTTTTTAAAGGGGAGCGAGAGACTGATAACACAAAATTGTTGGTACAATAACAACATAATATTTCAATATTAAAACACTCCACTGAAATGCTTTTAGTGGACATTTGAACTGCAACAAATATGATGTAATGCAAATGGAATGTGATTCAGCCAAGGACATGAGGGATTCCAATAACATCCCTGTTGAGTTTCATGTGCAATTTTTCAACCAGCAAAAACTGTTTTCAGTACATGAACTGTGGATTTCAATTAAAGGTGTGAGTCCTTGCATTAGAGAAAGTACATTCAATAGTGTATGAGTGCAGAAATTTGATTCATTTTTTTTTCTAGATTATGCTATCTAGAAAAAAAACTAATTCAGACCAATTTTATACACAACAAGCATAGGATACAAACAAGGATGTGATTTTATTTTTTAAATGCTTCATTTAAACAACTTCACCATTCATTTACATTTTTATGAAGTTCATGGCTATTTGAGTTTAATTACTGATTGAATCTAATTCCTGAGCCATTCTGTCTCTCCTGGTGCTAAGATGTATTATGGTCAGTGACTATAATAAAAATAATGATGATAAAGTTGGAATATAGTATTAAATGGATACTTACACTTGTATAATAGGTTTCACCATTGTAATTTTGGCATTGGCCATTTAGACCCTTTTATGAAGCATTTGGGTGAACTGGATTGGTATTACACAGTGACTGAACAGACAGATGTGGCAACTACTGACTATGGCACAGAGATGTGAAATACGACCTACATTTGGCATGTGTTGGTCCCATTCTGAAACCAGACCTGAGGCCTGTACTACAAAGCAAGGTTGGGGTTAGTGAGGTAACTTCAGGTTTAACTGTGGGTTTTCAGGGTTATGACCGTGGTTTAATTCTTACCAGGGTACATCGCCATGGTAACTTACGCTGAACATCTAACCTGCGCTGGAGCAGGTTAACTTGAGAGGATCGGATCACAAATTGTAAACACCACAACCAATCAGATCACTGGAAAAAAGAGTCATCATTCCTATAGGCTCCCAACTTGTGTTTAGAATAAAGTGACAAGTAAAAAAAGAGCAACACATATTTTTATAAGTCAGTGGAAACATATTATTGTTACAGGCTTTCTATTTCTACTCTGGTTTTAAAACAGTGCTTCTAACAAATGGAGATATCATTTATGACACTAAACACAAAATGATGATTTTAGCTGCATTTTAATTGTGCAAAGATTATTTTATCCTCAGAGTGATAGTTGACAGTATGGATGATTTTACACGCTGATTCCATCACTGCAACTCAGAATAACATGAGGAAACTGTGTGATGATAATTGGAAATAAAAACAAAAGATTGTCTTTTATTAGAAAAATAATTCACACACAGTTAATTGGCTTCCATGATTAGAAATGCAGCATCAGCTAGATTACATCAGTCCTGAACTACTTTTCCACTCTTTGCTTCAGTAGCAGAAACAGTCTGACATTACTTTTAGGTTTTTTATGTGACATATGTACAATGGTTTCTTCACCGTTTCATCTCATTCACATCAAGTACTTAATTCATAGTTCTGATAATGTCGCTTGCAATTAACAATGCTCCTTTCACCCCTTTCACACAAATGCACTTGTAGCTGGATAGGAAACAGTCAGCTTCGTATTACTGGTTATCTGGACAGTCAATGTTAGGCTCAGTGAAGTCAGCTAATGAAAATATATCCTTGGTATGTTGAACTTGCTTCATAGTACAGGCCCCTATACTGAGCTGGATTTACCCATTTTGATGGTTCCTGCAGTCCTATACTTACAGTGATATGTCAGTCATTTGAGTCTGATCCTCCTATTGGCAAAGGGAGTTGTCAAATGTCCCAATCCTCCCAATATTGTTGTCCTACAGGCTCCTCTACAACTACCTCCACAGCAGCAAACACACAGCCTGTCCTTTCTACTATCACACTGTCATCAGCCTTTAGCCTGTGAATGTCTACACACACACACACACACACACACGCACGCACGCTTACACATCAAAGTGCTGGACTCCCCTGTTGTTTCCCTTTTGTTTACTATCAAAGCTTCTTCTACTGGTACATGATAGCATTGTGGTTTAGCTGCCAACCAACCCCCACTTCCTCTACAATTCTTCCTCATTATTACACCCTCTGGTGGTACATGACTTCCTCTGCAGAGTGAACCTCTGTCTATATCACAGAAAGGACTTAAGCCCAAATAATATTGGCCTTCCCATCATGATGTGTAACACAAAATCCTGACATAGGGCAATGCGTGCTGGCCAACTGTTGTGAAGCCTGACAAAATAAATATCAGATTCAGTGAGCATATGCACACTGTAAGATCCCAGATATACTCTAACACCAATTCTGTGCATTTGATGAGAGGCTATTATTTGAGAATATTATACAGAATATAATTGGACACAATACAAAACACCCTGGGAACTCATGAATTAGGAGTCACTAAAACAAACTGCATTACATAATGTCAACCTCAACATTAATTTGAGGTTGCCCAGGCCAACATTAACAGTTGGCCTGGGCAACTGTACAGGCACCATGATCAACCAGTGGGAGTCACAAATACAGTGACAAGGATGAGAACTCTCCACAGCGTCCCACCTGCAAATACATTGTGTTGGGAACACACAAACAAGCTAGAAATACTGCTATTGGGAATTGAACTCCTGCAATTGTAGACTGAAACTCTACCCCTTCACTGCCATACACGCAGAACAAAATTAACAAGGTAACAAACTTTCTTAATCTCCTTAAATAACTAGTCAAATAAATTTGGGTATGATATATGAGGGTATCAGTCTAATACCACTGGAGTAGGATTGTATGCTCTGACTTTATGCTCTGCGGAGTTTTAGTTCTCATTCTACCAGTGCATCTTGTTCTACTATGTATCTTGTCAAAACATCATGTATTGCTACTACAGTAAAGATTCCAGTATGCTTCAAACAAACTAGTTCATACACATTGTCTGATCACATCTGAAGGCATACATGCTCATACCTTTTCCAAATGGCCACTGTAGAAGGTAGGGGAAAAGCCTTTTGTCTTAGCAGTAAATTTTACAAATGGAGATAACAGAGTGCACTTTCAGACAGTCCCGCTTAAGCCATTCATGTTGAGGCCCATGGCTGTGTAAAATGGATGTGATTGTTAGATTGTGTGTTTTGGAAATTTACAAAAAACTGCATACATCCCCTTCTAATTCCAATATTGGAAATGTGTGGGGAAAGAGGTTTCAGAGGCTATCAGATGATCCAAAAAATACTTTGTTTGCAGCATACTGAAGCCTTACATGTCTATGATGTGTCATTCCTGTGTGCTAGGTTTTCAGTCCCTAATCTACCACTTCAAGTACAATTCTCTACCACAACAGTTTTCACACTTGCATTTCAAGGATTGTGCCATTTCAATACAATTAATGTCTTAAATTATTCTAGGGTGTTCTAGGGCTGTACCAGGGTACTGGTTTATATTTACCAGGTTTCTGTTCTACTTATATGCTTGGGTTGTAATCAAAATTTCATCAATATTTTCAGAATTTAATCTCTGTTAAAATAGAGATTTACAGTCTGTTCTGCTGCTCGTCTTGGGTTTTAGTCTTCTGGTTTTCTAGGGACTAAAACCCACCGGGGACTAAAACCCTTGGACACTCCAACAAAAATTTAGATTCTAGTCTGTTATTTGAGTATTCTAGGTTTATAGTTGGTAGTCTAGAATGCCAGTAAGGCTCTAAACCTACTTTAGGGTTTTAGTCCCTCTTCCACCAATATTCCAGGGGTATACTGTAGATCCCTTTTTAAAGCTGTAATAGGGTTCTCATCTCCTCTCACCCAACAGTAGGGCTCCAGTCCATTACAAAGATCACAACAATAAGGCTTTAGTTCTCATATCATTGCAGTAGGGCTCTAGTCCCAATTCTACCTCTCTGAAGAGTTGTAGTTGCAGTTGTACCTACATAGCTGAGACACAGACAAGGATAAATCTCTTACTGTAAGTCAAGTTCTAGTTTGTGTTCTACCATTACCATTCAGAGGGTGCTAATCACTGTCCCTAGATCAACAATAGTTGCAGTCTCTATTGTACCACTAATCTTGGGTTGACCACCACAGTTGAATTCTAATCTCTACAGTCGAGTTTAATCTCTACCACCATTCAGGGGTTCTAGTTTCTGTTCTACAGTGGGGTTTTTGTCCCTTTTCCACCAGTAAAACAGGGCTATAGTCTCCTGCCTGGTGGCGGTCATGGGGTTCCATCCCTCATGTCAGATGTTTGCACTGCCCCATACCCCAATCTTCCCTGTTACTGTCTGGCCCAGTGGCCCTCAATCTACTCCTTTGCCCCTCCTGCCACAATCCTGTAACCTTCCTTCCCTTTTCTACACTGACAGTCCATGAAATGTCTTCCCTTAACATCAGTGGTGGTTTATAACATGGAGGTTAAATAATAACATTGTTTCTAATGGTGACAGTATGTCATACCTGTAAATGATGTTTATCTGTCATGACTAGTCAAATAATTTAAACAATAAAAAGAGGGATTTTTTAAAATGTCTATAATATCTGAAAGTCCCTTTGATGTGTAGTACTGGTGTTACTGTTGTTGTAGTGTATGTGATACCCTATGGGGACTGTGTTGCTTTTTAAGATAATAAAATAATCTTTGGTTACACCACTGTTGTGTGTTTTTGATGTGATTAACATTACTGCTTTATTAGAAAGCAACACTGCAGTACGCATAGTGCGGTATGAAGGAGCATGCCCATTTTGGATTTTATAGGTAATCAGAAGCATCTTAAAATCTGATCTAACATGTATGGGGAGCTAATGAAGAGAGGTTAGAATAGGTGGTCACATTTTCTTGTTTCATGTGTCATGCTAGCTTTGCTAAATCTCTCCAGCTCTGAGAATCAGCACCGAGATTCATGGGGTTCACAAAAAAGCCCTTTTCCAACCAAAATTTCCAGGCACTTTGGGACCAGAGGTACTTATCTCAGGGACTAAACTTGGAATTAAGATTCCCTGTAGTGCAGTACCTTTGGTGTTTCCACCACATCTGTGGGACCAGGTAAATCCTGCAAATTAGACCAAGGATGAATTAAAACATCATAGCAATGCTTGAAACATAGCATTCACACACAAGGAATAAACATATTTTTCCTTTTCTTTGTGTTTACTGTTGCATGAATTGGATGTAATGAATGAATGAAAAGGAGAAATATAGAGGAGGAAACTGAAACATCTGTTTTTGAGTGTTTTTGATGGTTATTTCCACTTTAGAACATGAAACAATCAGAAAATAACTCCAATAATTAAATAATAATTTTATTTTTGTTAGTTTGCTCTTGCTGCTGCCGCTCCCTCTCTTCATTCATTCTCTAGCTAAGTGGCTTTATATTCATGACTGCATACAATATATGTATATTAGTACAGACAGATAGAGGAACTCTGGGAATATTTTTAATATTTTTACAAAATATTGGGCTTTAAGACCTAGATATTGGTTGCAGTGAGTTAAGAAGTGCAACTCGGTCTCTACTGTTCCCTGGTCAGAGTAAGAACACAACCTCTCCTCTCCTCTCTGGGTAGCCAGGTCTGCCTGTGCTGGCATACTTCCTCTGCCAGGTTCAGGGATGCTGGAAGTCAGAGTTGGGGTGCTGGGAGAAAGTCTATATAATTATGTCATATTAAATGCGGTGCAACATTCATGATTTTTGTATTTATTTGAATGTCCAACAATGTTTTACTCCAGTTTTGAACGCCAACATGTTGTATGTCAAGACAGTGTAGTACCATATTCAGCTATGACAGTTCACACATGGAATGCAGGTTTTATTCCTGATAAGAATTTATTGAAGAATTTATTGTTGACTGACAGCCATGCTGTATGGATAGCAACAGAACAAGGCTCTTGAACTTTATAAAACATACACACACAGCAACCAAAAACATTAATGAGTAACTCTGGCCATAGGCAGTGCTTTACAAAGAGGCTTTCATTAAAGACCGTACTCCAAAATGTCTTTCTCTCTCACTCTCCTTTTCTTTTCACACACACACACACACACACACACACACACACACACACACACACACACACACACACACAAAGAGAGAGCAATTGAAACCATTAAGAAGAACTCTGAATTCATTGAAGGCTGCATTCCAAAACGCAACTCCACACCACAACGACTTCAACTCTTCCTCTCATTTGAAGCATGTTGCACTATCAGATCTCTGATAAAAACAAGATATAACTGAATTTACTAAATATTATAATCAATTCATATGCCCTCTAACTGGTGAGACAGGAATATTAGAGATGAGGAGTAAGCTACATAACTAATCCTGGTCCAGCAGCAAGACCACACCAAGTTAAAATAATGAATACACAAAGCATCTGAAATTTACAGCCAACCTGTACATAGTATAAATATTGTAACGGAGATCAAAGTAAGCTTACATGGCAGCAGGAGAAATTACAAAAACACATTACTTCATGTTAGCACTGATGTTAGGTAGCTGCTCTGATCTCTCCCCCTCAGGGCTGCTGGAGTGACAAGGGTCCTGTCGTGTTCTGGTAGGGTAATGGTTTTGGTTGGTTTGGCTGTATTTGGCTGTATCTCGAACTATGACCTTACCCATGTGATTAAAAGTAACCAATAGAGGACAGGTACAATTAGCTGACAGTGATCTTTAAAACAGCCACTAGGAGTCACTAAAATGCCCTTTACATACATATAGCAAAACAGGCTGATTGGCATTTTTATTGATTTGTTTAGTAAACTTTTTTAACTTGCAGTTATGGCCCCCTGCCAGTAGAGGGTGCTGCAGTCAGTTTGGCACCCCATATTTCCAGCATCCCTGGCAAGCGGCAACCTCCAGGACTGAAAAATTAAGCCAATATGGAAGTGCCAAAAACCTGCAATCTAATGGCCATCAGGGAGACGAATCTACTGGCTGTAAAAGAAGTCCAATTGTATAGAAGTCTATGAGAAAATTACCCTAATTCTCTCTTGATTTATTACCTAAGCAAACTGCTTCCTTATTAGTTTATGGTCTCAATCACTAGTTTAAAGTGTTCTTCAATTCGGCATAATGTTCATTTAGTAAATTATTGCCCCATTTGGAGTAAAATAGATGACGATGAAGCAGTGTATGTTTTAGGGCGTGGCTATGTTGTGATTGACAAGTCGCTACCACTGCGGTAACGTTGCTTACATTACATGTTTTTGGTTCACTGAAATTGTAAAATTTTGGCTGCCTAAAAAAAGTCTTGTTCGGTGTTTGGTTGTAATAAAAGGTTGTGTTCACTCAGGGCCTTTCTCAAACACAGGAATGCAAAGAATGGACTTGTGTCCTTGGGGAGAACATTCTTGCTAGTCATTCTTGGAAGAATGAACTTGCAAGGTCACAAGCACACAGAAAGCTTTGTTGACAGTTTGAGACAATGCATTCTTCCTGGTATTAAGCAATACCCTGCACAGGGGCCTCCAAAACAACAGCTGGGCTTTATGGCCCAAAACAATGGATATTGTACAATTTGTTAAGCTCAGCTGATTACTCCACAGCTGTATAATAGTGATACAATGTCTATAATAATAAAGCAATGACAGTCCCCTTGAATATTACTTCTGTTTTTTGTTTTTTCTCCAAAAGTATTTCTAAGTTTCACAAGCCCTGAATTTTTTGTACATCACGAGCCAATGACGGGAAAAACCCCAATAAAGCCAAATGTGTGTGATTCACATTTGATTTATCAAAGAATAAAGAAAGGTAAAACAACTATAGATAAAAGATGAACCGGGCAATGTTAGCAGCCACCATCAGTATACTTTACCGGGAAGCAGAAGAGGAGGCTACTATTTGGTATTACAGTTGGATCACATCTGTCAAGATTATCATTTGATACTGTTATAAAACAAGTCTGATAAGCCTTCTATAATGAATCGAGTAAAGTTAATTTGTTTAGCCCATTACATGTCTCAGTGGGCTTTACAGGCCCACATTACAACACCCCCTGACCTATCCATCATGGAAATAAGGAAAAACATTGGTAGAAAAAAATGTAAGAAATCTCAGAAGGGCAATTCAAAAGGATCTCCAAACCAGGATGGCCAGGAGTACGATAGGTGCTGAGAGGGGCAGCTGATGATTAGCATAATACATGAAGAAGTATAAACATACATGGGGCTAACAGGGCAATAGTAATATCTATTACAGATGCCAGGAGAGTCATAGGCACAGCTACAGAATCGGATTTGTTTTATCTGCAAATGTCTGGACTAAATAAATATTTGTCTTTACACATCTGCACATATTTTTTAATGAAATATAAATAACCAGAATAGAATTGATGAATACAAATGGAACAGACATTTTCTTAATAGATGCAATACAAAGAATCATGGAGTAAATGATAAATAATGTGTAATGAGAGCCTGAGAAAATAACAATAAATATTAATACAATTTTTAAAATACATTTGACATTACATAATATTAAATCTAATTAATTAATTAATTAATTAATTAATTAAAGTAGAGTAAATATTAAATCTATCTATCTATCTATCTATCTATCTATCTATCTATAAACTCCTTCTAAAAGGTACGCACAAATAAACATATATGTGCCTATCCTCCAAATGTTGCCTTGGCTCACTGCGAATAACGCTCGACTCCATCGCCCCTTTAAAAAGGAAGACAATAAAACATGAGAGAACTCCATTGTATAACCCCCAAACCCACAAATTAAGGCAAATATTGCAATGATGAATCCTGAATGATGAATGATGAATCCTCCATGAAAGCGAAAGTTACACATGGAATTCCACAAGGTTCTGTTCTTGGACCTATACTATTCACTTTGTATATGCTACCTTTAGGTAATATTATTCAGAAACATTCCATAAATTTTCATTGTTATGCAGATGATACTCAAATATATTTATCAATGAAGTGTGATGAATCCAATCAGTTAACTAGACTCCAAGCAAGCCTTAAGGAAATAAAGATCTGGATGACCTGCAATTCTCCACTACTAAACTCAGACAAAACTGAAGTTGTGCTTAGAACCACCTTAGAAACACATTAGCTAATGATTTAGCTAATCTAGATGGCATTACCCTGGCCTCCAGCACCCCCGTAAGCAATCTGGGAATTATCTTTGTTCAGGATATGTCCTTTAACTCCCACATAAAACAAATTTCAAAGACTGCCTTTTTTCACTGACATTGTAGGAGCAAAGTCTAGTACTTAGCTACTGAGATGTTTTGACCCAGAGCCTGGTTGACTCGCTGCGCGTATTAAAATACCGTACGTTGATGAAGATGATGAGTGAGAGTCCGGACACTTCTTCTGATGCAACGTGATGAATGATTTATTGTACAGAAAATAAAAGTCCATATTCTGATAACCAAAAAGAAAAAGCAACACAAAGAAAAACGCCGGCATTTACCGCCACAGCGGTCAAAAACCCTTTGCCCTTCCAGGTCAAACACCTGTCAACAATAGTGACGTGCACACCTATATGCAATACTGCCCAGGTAACCTCACAGCGACACCCCATGGAAGTGTATTATAATGCACCCTCATAAACATATTTGGCTGCTACACACCGGCCCCTAAATTATTCATAGACAATTTCAAACAAACAAAAAGCAGCAAATATTTATAATAAACCCAGTTACAGCAATTTACAGTGCAGCTAATTCACATTCACATTCAAATTCACATTCCATGTACCAAACAAAGCTTTGTGACTGGTCTTTCAATAATGTTTGCCTTGGTCTGCAACTTAACAGAATGCACAAGTCCATGTTTGTCTGGAAAAACCTCCAGAACTTTGCCAAGCGGCCAGGAACCACGAGGAGCTGACGGATCCATGATCACCACAATATCTCCATTTTCTTTTTGCTCCACTTCTGCCTCTCCTGGAGCAAAGGCAAGTACTCCCGTATCCATCTCCTCCAGAAAAGATCTGAGAGATACTGTATCTGCCTCCAGCGCTTTCTCACATACTGGTCATGAGGTTGAAACACTCCTGGTGGCAAAGCTGGTTTACCTTTCAGTAGGAGAAGATGGTTAGGTGTGAGAGGTTCCAGGTCATTGGCATCCTCTAAGAGCTTTGTAATTGGCCGATCGTTCAAAATGGCCTCCACTTCACATAACACTGTATGCAGCCCGTCATCATCCAGCTTCTGCTGACGTAGAACAGAACTTAGGACTCTCCTCACCAGGCGGATCATTCGCTCCCACACCCCACCATGGTGTGAACCTGCTGGTGGATTAAATGTCCAATGAATTCCAGCCTGTGACAAAACTCCTTGAATCTTGTCCTGATCTAAAACAGTAAGAGCCTCTTTCAGTTCCCTGTCCGCTCCAATGAAGTTGGTGCCATTATCAGATGTTAAGTGTGACACTTGTCCTCTCCTGCTGATAAAACGCCGCAGACCATTTATACATGCATCGGTGTCCAGTGAGACAGCAACTTCAAGATGAACAGCCCTGCTAGCCATGCATGTAAATATCACTCCAAAGTAATCCACGCCACTGTTAGTAAATGGTGGTAAATCAGGAATAATTCTAACCTTTGGTAGATCTGCCATTTTTTGTTCAACAGCTCTCCCATTGTAGCGTCTACAAAAGCTACATTCACTGATGACTTTCCTGACAGCTGCATTAGTGTTAGTGATCCAAAACCTCCTCCTCACCTTCGACAGCGTGTGAGTCCGCCCGCTATGACCCAGATTCTGGTGTGTGTCTCTGAGAATGATCATAGAGATGTACTGCTCTTTTGAAAGAATGAGTGGATACTTAGCTTCCTCAGGCATTGCTCCTTTGTTCAGTCTTCCTCCAACTCTCAAGAGACCATCCTCCAAAACTGGATCCAGCCTATATATGGAACTTTGTCGACTCACGGTCCCCTTTCCAGATGACAGAGCGAAGATTTCCTCCCCAAATCTCTGCTGCTGATAATAGCGAATTATGGCCACTTCTGCTCCCTGCAGCTCTTTAAGCGTCAGAGTGCCACTCTTGCACAGCAGTGTCATCCTCTGCCTTTCAGCCTGTCTTGAGCTATCCTGTCTGCTTTCCCCTGGAGAATTAGCCACAGAAGCCTCCAACTCCTTCCTCAAGCCACTTTTTGCCAGCCACATGGCTTTTAATCTGAGGATCCAGGCAACTGCTTTCTTGAGCTTCCTCCAGCTAGAAAAGTAGGTAAGGAGCCGGCCAGTGGGACTGGACATGTCATACACATTGATGGTATTCACTGTTACCTCCTTCCTAACCTCCTGGTCATTAGAGTACACTGAGATGTCCAACACAGAGTTAGGACAATCCTCCTCATGCCTCCAAAGAAATGTGGGACCTTCCAACCAGCTCATAAAATCAGAGACCTTCATTCCCCTGGATGCATCGTCAGCTGGATTGTCTTTGGAACTGACATGTCTCCACTGTGAGGGTTCAGTTGCCTCTCTGATGGTCGAGATCCTATTGGTTACAAATGTGTGAAATCGTCTGTCCTCATTTCTAAGATACTTCAAC
Source organism: Euthynnus affinis (assembly GCA_029490765.1). Classification (NCBI taxonomy): domain Eukaryota; kingdom Metazoa; phylum Chordata; class Actinopteri; order Scombriformes; family Scombridae; genus Euthynnus; species Euthynnus affinis. Next base: position 33,157,988 of record CM055846.1, read on the forward strand.
ACTGAAGTGCTATCAGTCCAAAAGACTGAATCCTCCAACTGGAAGTTCAGCTCCGCCTTTAACAATGAGTCCACTCTGACGGCAAGGACAGCTGCTGTTAGCTCAAGCCGGGGAATAGTTACTGCTTTCAGTGGGGTCACTCTGGCTTTACCAAGCAGGAAAGAGACCTGGATGTTGTTTCCATGATTTAACATCCGGAGGTCTGTTACTGTTCCATCTCCACTTTCACTGGCATCGGCAAAGTGATGTAATTGTGCATGTTTGACATCTCCAAAGCTCACCGGTTTGATGCATCGATCCACACTGAATACAGCTAGCCGATCCAAATCCTCCAACCATTTTTTCCATTGTGGCAAGATGTCCTGTGGCAGCCTGTCATCCCATGCATAACCTCTTCTATAAAGCTCCTGCAGCATCATCTTAGCAAGCAAGGTGATTGGTGACAAAAATCCCAGTGGGTCATAGACTGAGCTGGTGACTGACAGCATGCCACGTCTGGTGAGAGACTGTTGTTTCATCTCCATTTTGAAAGTGAAAGAGTCTGTCTCGACACACCACTGTAGACCCAGAGCTCTTTCTACTGGAAGCTTATCCTGGTCCAGATCCAACTCCTTTAAGTCCTTAGCCCTTTGTTCCGCAGTGATGGCTTGCAAAACAGTTCGACTGTTGCTGGTCCATTTTTCAAGGATGAAGCTCCCCTTCCGACACAAAGCACTGAGGTCCCTTATCATTTGAACAGCTTCTCCTTCTGTGGCTGAGCTCTTCAGACAATCGTCCACATAGAAATTCTGCTTGACAGACTGAACCACCTTGTCATAAGAATTTCTTGTACAAGAAGGAATGTTTTACAATGCAACACACAAGTGGGGTTACAAAGAAAAGGCTCCATGAGGAGCATTCACAGTCTGCTTATATACCTTGGCTTTCTCTTGATGTTTTCAGACACATTCCACAGTTAAGATATTATCTCAGTTTATGGCCACCCCCAATCTAACTAAACACCTCCTGGCCTCCCTTAGACCCTTTATGACCTTCTCCTAAATATTTATCCTAACCCATCACCCTTAGGTTATTTACTATACAGGTCACTGAATCAAAGAGAAACTGTCATCTTAAAACATCAAAGGGAAAGGGGGCTCATACCCAGGTATATCCTAATTTTTATAACACACCTCATCCAAAAACTCAGCTTGGTTGTCATCAGCAGTTTTCCTCAGTGCATAGCTCGCACAGCTAGGAGATGACACCGCCCCAAATAAGTGCACACACATCCTGTACTCCACAAGCTCCTTTTTCACATCTCCATCCGGTCACCAGAGAAAGTGTAAGAATTCTTTATGTTCCTCAGAGACTCTCACCTGGTGGAACATGGCCTGAATGTCTCCCATGAACGCCACCGGTTCCTTCCTAAAGCGTACTAGGACTCCCAGCAGTGAGCTGGTGAGGTTAGGACCTTGTAACAGTTCGCTGTTCAATGATGCTCCCTGAAAGGTGGCTCCACAATCAAACACCACACGGAGAGATCCCTTTCTTGGATGATGGACACCATGATGAGGGATATACCACACCTTTCCATTTTCACACTGCAGTTGCTCCTGAGGCACCTGTTCTGCATAGTTTTTACTTATGAGTGTGTTCATGTACTCGGTATATACCTGCTGCAGCTGTTTGTTGTTTGAGAACCTTTTCCTCAAACCTTGGATCCTTTGCTTTGCCACCGCAATGTTATTAGGCAGACAGACTTCCTGGGCAACTTCAAGCAATACCTTCCCCTGTCTTCACAGCGTATGGGCCACTCCCACGACTGTTAATAACCTCCCATGGTTCCAATAACTTGGGGGCATTGGTTCCAATTAACAGATTAACATTTATGGTGGGGATGTTCACTTTAGACAGATATGGCCATTTTGACAGTTATTCAGGTGTCACCATATTGTCCACAGTAACTGGCATTTTTGTTTGAGTGAGAACCTCCGGGAGCACATGAAAGCCACTGCTGTCCAGCCCCAACACCTCCAAACCAGCCAATAAATAGGCTGGGACAACTGACCTTTGCCCCATGGTGCTCAACAGGACGTTGGTTCTTTTGCCTGCTACATTCAGCTTCTGCATTGGATACTCCGAGCAGAACGTGGCTGAACTACCCGGGTCCAGGAAGGCATAGGTTTCTATGAAGTGATTTCCTTTTGCAACTTTTACTTTCACTGGGTAGAATAGAAAGAACACATCTATCCTCCTCCCCGGCCCCTGTATGCCCACGTTTTAAGTGAAGCTGTCTGATCAGATGTTTCAGGAGTTTCCAGCGCTGGTTGCTTTTTGATGTGAAGCACAGTGAGATGGGTTTGATTACACACTTTGCATGTCAAGCGTCTGTTGCAGTCACGGCTCATGTGAGAGACACGTAAGCATGCGAAACACACCCCCTGTCCCCTCAGAAACTGAATCTTCTTCTTGTGCTTCTTTCCTTTAAACTGCTTGCATTCCTCCAGAGAGTGATTATGAGAGCAGCAAAGACATCCAGCTTTCTCCGCCTTCCTTGAGTCTGATGTTGGTGGCTCTTTAACTCCTTCAGCCACCTCCATAGAAGTCACTGTGGTGGCAACCACATTTCCTTTCACTCTGTACCTGGGCTGGGACTTAAACCCGGTGCTAGGCTTCATTCCAGAACTACCAGAAGTTGGATCATATATATCTCCAAACAGAGGATCAGAAAGAATTCTAACCCTACGCTCTATAAATGCAACCAGATCCGTGAAGCGAGCTCTTGGTTAGTAGACTCCATTATGTCATGAGCTGTGGTCCTCTATTGCTCCCTCATTTTGAATGGCAGCTTTGACATGATGGCTCTGATATTTACTGGCATATCCAGTTTCTGCATGTATTGGAGCTCCTCCATAACATTGCAGCATCCACGCAAGAACAAAGAGTAGGCCTGGAGTGATTTGACATCCTCAGATTTTATTGTTTGCCATGCCAAAGCCTTTTCCATGTATGCACTGGCGATTTTGTATTGATTTCCAAAATGCTTCCTTATGAGTTCCTTAGCCACTGTGTAGCTCCGTTCAGCAGTCATATGCTGACAGCTGCGCACCAGCTCACGTGGTTGCCCTCTGGTGTACTGTTCAAGGTAATACAGGCAATCAGCTTTTCCTGCCTTTTCCTCAACTCCTTGCTCAAAAGCTCTGATAAATGCCTTGTATTGAAGAGGGTCCCCATCAAAGGTTGGAATATCTCTCAGTGGAAGTGACATCAAATGCTGCTGCTGCACCAGAACTGCTGTTATTTCAGTCTGCCTGTGCATGATGGCAAGTATGTCTCCAGGTGGGTTGAGACTGATTTGATGCTGGTATGCAGGTTGAACACTTACTGATTGTTGTTGAAAATGTTGTGATGTTCCCAGTGTATCCTCCTGTTGCTGTTCATTTAGGTTGCACTGATACATTGAAGCAACTTTAACCCATTCCTCAGTTTCCTTTGGTCGCTCATCCTTTGGTAAGGTTCTGTTATATGATAATGACCCTTTTGTCAAATCATTTTGTTGTGTTTTCCATGTTTCAGGCTTGTATTCCTCCACCATAGGATTTAAACCAGCTTCCCGTCTTCTTGTCTCCTTTCCTAGATAGGAATTCATGCCATTGCTGGATCTTTGAGAAGTGCTGCAATACTTCCAATTTAGCAGTGGATGCAGCTATTTCAGCCTCCAAGTCAAGCAGCTCTCTTTTCCTCCTTAGCTGCTGTTCCTGTTCCTCCAAAGCATGCTTTTGTTTTAAAGCGTCAGCACGTGCAACAAGTGCTGCCTTTTCAGCCTCCACCTTTGTAGCTATCCTGGATGTGGTACTGCCACTTTTATGACTCACACAACTTGAATGTCTACCGACATTTGACACACTGTCATTAGGATCAACATCATTCATAGCATTTCAAAACCTGCAACCCATTTTTTTGCTTTTGCAATACACTCATTATTAGGCAACATTTTTGCTTTAAACCAAATTTCATGTTTTTCTTTTTCCATCACCTGGCAGTAGAACCAATAGCTCATCATGCACCTTTTTTACTTCACCACACAATTCAATCAACTCTCCAAGAGCATCCCCGACCTTTGTTTTGTCATGTTTTACCACTAAACTTTGTATTGATTCCCTTATACTGGCTGCTTTATTTAGTTTACCCTTTCTGCTAGATTGCAACCTGTCCAATTCATTGGCAAGCGCCTTTTCAGTGAGCTTAACCACTCTTTTAGCAGTTTGCACATTTGTCCCGGTAATTAAGTCCAACGCTTCATCGCTTCTTCGACGCTTCTCCATAATGAAAGAACAGTCAATGAGCAGATCACCGTCGCGAATTAATCAACGCAAAGTCTATTGTCTTTCAGTTTCGACAACCAATGCATTGGGTTTATGCCCCGTTATGTGTGCACACAGTTTAAATGGCCATTAAAGGGTGTAGCGCTACACATACCTCTGGTGCGTTGGGCGCCATGCGGTAATGCGGTGCTCCGGTGATGCGGGGGTCCAGCGATCCGGTGTGTCCTGATGATCCGGTGGTCCTGTGCTCCGCCAACAGCCAGCTCAGCACTAATACCGCAGCTCCTGCCTGCACATCCGCAGACGGATCCAAACGTCCTTGTGAACAGCCAAAGTTAAAAATAATCTCCAGCTGCTACACTCGTCCTGTAGCCACTCCCGACAAGTCCAAAATGCACCGAAGTTTACAAACAAAAACCAACTGGTGCAGGGTTTTTGACTAATATTGTAGGAGCAAAGTCTAGTGCTTAGCTACTGAGATGTTTTGACCCAGAGCCTGGTTGACTCGCTGCGCGTATTAAAATACCGTACGTTGATGAAGATGATGAGTGAGAGTCCGGACACTTCTTCTGATGCAACGTGATGAATGATTTATTGTACAGAAAATAAAAGTCCATATTCTGATAACCAAAAAGAAAAAGCAACACAAAGAAAAACGCCGGCATTTACCGCCACAGCGGTCAAAAACCCTTTGCCCTTCCGGGTCAAACACCTGTCAACAATAGTGACGTGCACACCTATATGCAATACTGCCCAGGTAACCTCACAGCGACACCCCATGGACACAAAGTGTATTATAATGCACCCTCATAAACATATTTGGCTGCTACAGACATAATATTGCTAAAATCAGACACATCCTGTCTCAACAAGATACAGAAAAAATAGTCCACGCATTTGTTACTTCTAGGCTGGATTATTGCAACTCATTATTATCAGGCTGCCCTAACAAGTCTATAAAGACTGACTCTCTAGCTGATCCAGAATGCAGCTGCATGTGTACTGACTAAAACTAGAAAAAGAGATCACTTTCCCCCATCTTAGCTTCGCTGCCCTCTCCAGTAAAATCAAGAATAGAATTTAAAATCCTTCTCTCCATTTACAAAGCCCTTAATGGTCAGGCACCATGAGATGTGAAAGAGCTCATAGTACCCTATTACCCCACTAGAGGTCTGTGCTCCCAGAACTAAAAGTAGAATGGGAGGCAAAGCCTTCAGCTATCAGGCTCCTCTCTTGTGGAACCATCTCCCAGATTCAGTTCAAGGGGCAGACACCCTCTCTATGTTTAAGAATAGTCTTAAAACTTTCCTTATTTGATAAAGGTTATAGTTAGGTCTGACCCTTAGTTATGCTCTTATAGGCCTAGACTGCCGGGGGACTGCTAGTGATGCACTGAGCTCCTCTCTTCTTTTCTCCATCTGTATGTATTCTTTTACTATTAATACATGTTACTAACTTGACTTATTCCCCAGAGTTTTTTGTGCTTTCTCATCTGCAGGAAGCCCAATATACCATACTGACATGTTGGCATCCTTCTTCTGTCCTTCGGCAACTGTTCCTGCTGTTGCTGTCTGTTATTTGTTGCTGCTAATCATGTGATGTCATCTATTGTTGTTGTTGTTGCCGCTGCTCTGCTTGTCTATGTCCTCACCCCCTTCTCTCTCTTTCTCCTTTCTCCCTTGTCTCTCTCTCTCAACCCAACCAGTCACGGCAGATGGCTGCCCACCTAGAGCTAGGTTCTGCTTTAGGTTTCTTCCCCTTAAAGAGGGGAGAGACCTGCTCTATGTGAAAAGTGCCCTGATATGACTTACTGTGAATTAGTGCTATATAAATAAATTTAACTGAAATAAATTAAATTGAAGTGAATTATTAATCTCTCTTTTTCTTTCTTTCTTTATTTTTCTTTTGTTCTTTCTTGCTATCTCTTCTTCTTCATCATCTTCGATGTACTAAGCACCAAGTGGTGTGAAGATCCTGTTCTATCTCAAGGACTTAAGGACTTATTAGGACCCTAGCACCATGTGGTGTAGTCACATGTACCATGTCCAGTTGCACCATAATGCCTGGAGCCATGCCCACGGTCCAAATTTTGACTGTGCAATTTTTGCGAAGTTTTTGCAATTTGCAAGTGTTGTATTTTAACAAACTCCTCCTACAGATTTGACCTGACCAACTTCAAATTTAGTTGTTGTCATAATTTGTCAAGTTGTGTGCAATGAAAAATTACCAAAATCTTGACGGAACCCCCTTGACGTGGCATGCCAGTAAATTTGCATGTTTTGCAATGAAAGAGGAAGTTGTTATAACTCCACTGGATTTTGTCCTTTCTTCCCCAAATTTCCCATGCTTGATTGGAGTCCAGGTCTGAATACATCTGCATGTGAATTTTGAGTTGTACTCATAGTGTCGCCTATTTACAACAAGAAACTAGCCTTATATGAAAGACAACAACCAATTTACATGAAAATTTACAGTGTGGTGTATCCATAATATACAGCAACATGATGTATAATTAGTGTTTGTTTCTAGCACCACACAGCGGACACAGTAAGTGATATTTATCTCCTTCTTGAAATATCTGATCAGAGTCCAGACCTGAACACATCTACATACCCATGATAAAATCCTTCAACTGCGCTGCAGCCTGATATGCATGAATATGCAAGGGGCCAATCATCACATCTTGCAAATTTAATTAGGGCCAGAACACCGAACGGTGTGAAGCCCTCTTATATTTGTAGTGATTATTTCAGTCCTGAAAGGGCAAAGACCCTATTGTAACTGTGCAGTTTCTTTCTTTCTTCTTCTGCGACTTCTAACGCTTAATTTGACCCCTAAACATGCTCACAAACTCACTAAATTTGGTATGCACATCCAGCTCGGCAAAACATTTCATACTATGCAAATATAAGGCAAAAAATTACTCACTAGTGCCACCTAGGCACTATTTCGTCCGCTACGGCCCGTAGGAATGTCGTAGAGACATCGAACACTAAATTGTTTGTCACACATACATATCATACACACATATCTCATTCTGCAAAAAAATATCATTCTCACATCATGACATTTGATGTTTTGCGATGACAAATGACAGGCGATCTCAAAAAACAGGAAGTGGGATGTTTTTTGGACTGTCAATCACTCAAAAACCGTTTGGGATCCTAAAGCTGAACCAAAGGGTCTTTTGGGTGGGCATCTGAACATAAGAAGTATTAAATCTAAAAGTGATCAAGTCCATCATCTATTACTGGATTCTAATTTAGACTTCCTCTGCTTATCTGAGACTTGGCTTCACAAAAATGTTCCATCAGCAGCACTAAAAGTCCCTGGTTTTAACATTTACAGGAGAGACAGAGTGGGCTCAAAGGGAGGAGGAGTTATGAAAGATAGTATCCAGTGTAATGAAATCCATTGGTCAAACTGTAAGGAATTGGAATGTATTGGTCTAAATATCATTTTGTAACCACAGATGTCCTTTATTCTTATTGTAATTTACCGGCCTCCCTCTTCCAATATTACTTTCTATGAGAAATTTGAGAAAGAATTAAAAGAATGTAACTTCAACAAAGAAGTAATCATCATGGGAGATTTTAACATCAACTGGCAGGACAAATCCTCTAGAAAGAACCTCAAACAGATAACTGATGACTTTGACCTCATGCAACTGATCAGTGGGCCCACAAGAATAACTAATTCCACCAGTACTCAAATTGATTTAATATTTAGTAACAGACCTGAGAGAATCTTAAAATCCTACAATATGGTAACTGGTCTCTCTGACCACAATTTTCAAACTGCATATTTAGGCACAAAAATAACAAAAACACTGTCCCTTGGATAAATGCAGACATTTTAAAACTAATGAAAGAACGGGATCGTGTCTTAAAAACTGCAATAAAAACTAAGTCGACTCATGACAGACAACACTTTGCTACTCTAAGGAACAAGGTGGTAAATAAACTAAGAAAAGCAAAGGCAGATTTTTTTTCCTGACCATAATAGAAAAGGCAAGAGGTAACTAAAATTATCTGGAACCAGTTAAAAAAACTAACATGACATCACAATAAAGAAAGGAAACTGCTTGAACTTAAAGTAAATGGAAAGCTTACAAACAACCCTGGGGAAGTAGCGGAAGCTCTTAACCACTACTTTATTGATTCTGTAGCTACCATTGCACAGTGTTTCTCACCTGTCTACACAAATGTTTGTCCAGCCAATTCAATGGAACCAGCTTTCAGCATAAGGAATGTTACTGAATCAGAGGTTGTCAGAATGATTAGATCTCTTAAGCCATCCAGAGCAAAGGATATATTTGGTATGGACGCAGTTATGCTCAAAGAGCTCAGTACAACTCTAACTAATCCTATTACCAAAATTATTAACCTCTCGATTTCTCAGGGAGTGTTTCCAAGTGTTTGGAAGTCGGCTGTTGTTGTCCCCATATTTAAATGTGGAGATCCCCTTTCCACCTGCAACTACAGACCTATCAGTATCCTACCCACAGTATCAAAGGTTGCAGAGAAAGTGGTAGCTGAACAAATCACCTGCTATCTGAACACTAGCTCATTTGCTCTGCACCCAATGCAATTTGGCTTCAGAGCAAATTATTCGACTGAAACAGCCAACTGTTTTTTAATAGAAAAAATCAAATCTCTATTGGATAAAGGTGGTGTTGTTGGAGCTGTGTTCCTTGACCTCAAGAAGGCATTTGATACTGTTAATCATAGAATTCTCTTATCTAAGTTATCTAGTTTCAATTTTTGTTCAGACACACTTAAGTGGATAAAATCATATTTGTCAAATCAATTTCAGTCAGTCCAAATACAGAATCATCAATCAGCTGCCCTTCGTCTGTCCACAGGAGTCCCACAAGGATCCATCCTAGGCCCATTGTTATTTACATTATATATCAATGATCACCCATCTGTATGTCCTGACACCGACATCCAAATGTACGTGGATGACACAGTAATTTATGTACATGGAAGCAGCATGACACAAGTTGCTAATAAACTTACATGCTCCATGGCACATGTAACAGCATGGTTAAAGCAATGCTGTTTGCAATTGAATGTGTCTAAAACAGTATGTACCAGTAAGTACCTTGGTGTTTTTATTGACTCCAAACTTTCATTCAAGGCTCAGGTGAAAAAGGTCTGTAACCGCGTCAAATTCAATCAGTCAAATTTCAGGTTCATTCGAGATTATATGTCAACAGAGGCGGCTAAAATGTACATGCATTCCATGGTCTTTTCCCATATCATTTACTGTTTAACAACCTGGTCGCAGGCTAGCAACACCACTCTAAAACCAATAGAGTCTTTGTATAAACAAACAATTGAAATCCTTGACAAGAAACCGGTACATTTTCATCATTGCCCAATATTAAAAAAATATAACCTGTTGAATCGGGAAAACTTGATTAAATATGTAGATGTTTGTCTTATGTACAAGATTATACACGGGTTGACCTCTCCTCCGCTAAGACAGTTTGTCAACATAAGAACAACTGCATATGGGTTCACAAGAGGTGCAGCAAGAGGGGATTGCCTCATCGCACTCAGAAAAAGTACTTTAAGTCAGTCTGCATTCTCTGTTAAAGCTGCACGAAAATGGATCTCCATCCCAGCAACTATTAGAGAGCTGGGTACATATAGTTCATTTAGAGCTCATTTAAAGAAATGGCTAATTAGTACTCAGCTCTGTCAGCACTAAGACTTTGCTGTCCTCAGTCTGTCTGTGCTGAACTCCCCTTGCTGTTTTATGCCATCTGTCGCTATCTTGCTATCTTGTTTTTGTAAGTCTACCATCGTGTACCTGCATGCATGTCTTATTGTGGGTTTGCTTTTATGTATTTGTTGTTTAGCATGGCTTTTATTATGAATCTCTGTGTTGAATGTTTTGGGGACGTCCTGAATGATTTTTTTATTTTTTATTGTGTATGTTCTTCTCTCTTCTTTTTGTTGATTGTTCTGCTTGTTTGTGGATGACCTCAATAACTTTGTAATTTTAATGTCTTTTTCATATCATATTCTACTCTGTTTTTAGGGTGACATTTTAACATCTGTCCAGGGACTACAGATGAAAAATAGCCTCTTGGCACATTTACAGAAATGTTTTATTAATGTGCACTGTCCCTGTCAAATAAACAAACAAATAAATAAAAACAAATAAACAGGGAAGATGCTATAACTTTACTGTACATGCTCCTATCTGCACTGCACTTTACATGGCATTCAAATCAAACCCCTCAGACCGGGTCCACAGACAGTGAGTGTGACGAACGCCCTTGGACGGCACCACATTCCCGCGTGCACATGGAGCAAAGGCCTGTCCAATGCCTGTCCAAAGCCCTATTATTTCCATAAGGATTATTATTAGGGCCCAAACACCTACCAGTGCGAAGCCCTATTGTAATTCAAGGAATTGTTCTCTATTATTATGGCCAGAGCACCGAATGGCGCTGACCAGCGCAAAGCCCTATTGTTTCCAAAAGGATTATTATTAATTTTTATTATTATTATTATTATTATTATTATTATTATTATACAATAGTGTGAATGCCTTGCAGCATTCACACTATTGTTATCCAAATCTTTATTATTATTATTATTCTTCCGTACGTTTTTCGCAATTTTTCAACTCCTTCATACTTTCACCGATTTCAACCATTCAAATATCAAAACGTGCAGCTCTTTAAGGACATTTATGCTTGTATTTTTCTTTTTTATACCTTTTATACTTTTTAAAATATTACACAAATTCAAAAAAATTTCTGCCATTGAAATGAATGGACAGAGGCTCAAAATCCTCTTCAACCCACTCCACTTTGGCATTCAACTACTTCCACATACTTTCAGCTAGAGACTTCATTTCAACTTTAAACGGGTCACGAGACTTTCAACTATTAAACATGTGTTCAGCTTTTTCATATCTTTTACAGTTTTTACACAGTCACAGTTTATGTTTTATGAAATTTTCAGCCCTTCTCAGACTTTTACATTAGTGTGTATTGCATGGAATTCTCAAACTTAGAGTGGACGATGTCACTGATGACATCACTCACTCTAACAGTTCAGGCCTTCAAATTTGAACAAAAATCTTTCAAACATTATGATCTTACTTCCACATCTTACACTCTACAAGCACATTTTTTGCACAGAAATGTAGACAAACTTGTCCTTTCTCATCCAGTCTGACTTTCATTAAGACAGGACTCACGGTTTTTGAGTAAATCACTCAAATGCGCAGAGAGTGCATTTTCTGCAACCTTTTACCTGTTTCACAATTTCAGCCATTTCAACCAAGCCCCCAAGGACAGCGCCGAGCGGTGATGCAAATTTGACATAGCGGCCAAACCGTGGTATGACAATGTCACGTGACGCTACTGGGCCCAAAAAGACTTTTTCCCATAGACTTACATTGTGAAAGAGACGTCCGTAAATCAGTGGATAATTTTTTTTGAGCATCACAACCCCCGCGAAATGACTCGTTTCACTGTCGGAATTTGATCCGTTCAGTCCGATCACATTTCAAAAGCCTAAAAGAGCCGCACGATTGAATTGTTATATCCCTATTCAAGTTAGCCGGAGGGCTAAACCGGAAGTAGCCGACTCGACCGGCGGAAGTTACCAGTGCGCATGTTCCGCGGGCCCAGTGATCCCGGATAATCCGGGTACTCTCAGACCCGGAAGTCGATTTTTTTGGTATCATGCGCCACTGAGCAACTTTCATAGGAATGAACGAGGCCCCGCCTCCGACGCTGTATCCAGTTCTCTTAATACATCCATGATTTCAACCAATGATCAAAATATTCAGCTCTTTAAGCACTTTTATGCAGTCTTGCTGAACCTTTCACCTGCTCACATTTTTAACTATTTCAACCAAATATCAAAATATTCAGCCCTTTAATTACTTTTATGCAGTTTTTTGTTGCAACCTCTCACCTCTTTCATACTCTCAACTATTTCAACCAAATATCAAAATACTGAGCTCTTTAAATATATTAATGCTTGTATTCAGCTTTTTCTCAACAAAATTCATTTCAGATTTCTGCAAGTTCAGCAATGTTTTGCAATCCATTTCAGCTGTCAGCATTCACACACATTTTCCGCAGGAAATGCATTTTCTAGTGACACGGGGTATTGTACGCTCCATAGCTATGCAATAGCAATGTGACTCGGGCAAAGTCACTTCTTATTATTCCTCTTCCGTACAAAATTTCGGCGCGTAACTTGTCCCGCAGCTTTGAGAAAACCCATGCGAATTATACATCAAAACGTGCGGCTCGTTGCTATGACTTTTGGTGAAGATATTGAAATTTTTCGCGATGTAAGTCGCGAAAAACTGCGAGAAATTTCCCATAGGAAATGAATGGGGAGGGGTCAAAAAACATCCACATTTTAGGGGCAATTTCAAGCTTCAACTACTTCGCCATACTTTGAGCTACAGACTTCATTCAAACTTTAAAATGTTCACAAAGTTGTCAGCTATTAAACTTGTATTCAACTTTTTGAGTATTCTTTATACTTTTTGATCTGTGACTTTTAAAGTTTCATGTGCAATTTTAGATAAATTTTGAGTTTAACATTAGTGTGTATTGCTGGAATGTTCAGTGCTAGAGTGCGTGATGTCATCGCTTAGAGTGGAAGAAGCTGTTTAAATTTTTCTGAAAAATTTCTGGATAAATCGTCCTTTCAGCCACATATTTTGGTCTACACAAATAAATTTTTCCACAGTAGTAGGCACACTTGTGCTCTGTCATTTAAATCACCAACCGTAGCTCAGACACAAACAGAATTTGAACTGTCAGCCCTTTTGTGAAGGCTTTACCGGCCAACTGTCCCATAGACTCCCATATTAATTAAGGAGGAGATTTCAGGAGGAGAGTTGAACCGACACCCTTTTTTCTCTCGCTCTCCTGTCAACATTTTTGGGTCTAGGGACTTGAAGGTCACCAATATTGTGCAGAAAGATCTTGTGGTGGTCCTGGTCTGCTCAGATTTCTGATAGGATTTACGGTTCCTTCACAAAAATGCCTTTTTTGACAGGCTCACGGAGCTAACATTTTAGCTACTTTGACAAATTTACACACCAACACACACACGCACGCGTACGAGGACGCACACATGCACGGGTTGCCATGGGGAGCAAAGTAAATCTCCATGTATGTGTGTTGGGTTGCGTGTGGGCGTGCGTGTGAGTGTCCCGGTGTGTGCGAAGCTATGTGCACGGAGCTGTGTGCTAGCTAATCTGCCTGAATCAGAGGGCGCTGCACCAACCACATCAACAGTCAACAGTCATCTGATTGAGGTAAGTGAATATTTTTCTCTTCAACTTTGTTATCTTAGTAGCATTAGCCTACATTATTCTTGAATCTAGACATTATTCTCTCATATTTTTGGGAATAAATTATTAATATGTACAAAAAATATACAGTCGGTGCTGAGCAAGAACACTATACATATAGCTAAACTGTGACTCAGTGTGCTGTCAACGTCCATTAAAGTGCTGAGTTTGCTTCTGTCACTTTCAGAGTGATGTGAAAAGTGTTTGAGGACATCATTAATATGATTTGTATCGAGATAGACCGTCTCTGTTGAAAAGTAAGGTCCGTTTTGTTTACGTTAACCGCAAATAGCCGCGCTATATAGCAGCGCCAGACTCCTTTGAAAAAACACACATTTAAGATGGTATGGTAACGGGAGGTGCTGCTGTAGCGCAGCTAGCTGCTTAGTCTGTGTGTGTGACTGGGTGAGTTTCAGCGGTTGAAGAAGTTATCAGATCCCTTGGTGAAGCAAAGTACCTCACATTAACGCCAAAAAAGAGACTGTGTGGTAGATCTGTGCTCTGCTAAGTAAATTGAGTCTTTCTGTCAAAGGAGTCTGGTGTATTTGAATGGCAGTGGGGCTCACTGACCAAACAGGTAGATGATATCACAGATTAAAACTGACCTTCGTGCTGTAAATACTGTTAGTGTAGTAACGTAATGCTGTTGGTTGAAGAAGTATTCAGACTATTTTATTACAAATAAAAGTCCGCTATGAGAAATCCTTTTCGGTGAGATTAAAAAAAAACAAAAACCTTCTTTTACTGTTCATATAAACACCCGCCTTAAAATTACACACCCGGAGAACTACGTATATATTGCTTCATATCTATATTATACTATCTATTGGACTATATACATACAGTCAAGCCTGAAATGATTCATACCCTTTCCAGCAAATTTTGTCTTAAAGTTACTTTTATTCAAGCATATTATTTTGACTGGAAAATAAAAGCT